>JAMXBB010000005.1:7819782-8182669 GCA_024138015.1 Lumnitzera littorea
CTCCTTTTATATTTATTTCTATATATATATATATATATATATATATTGCTTAACTTTGTATTCCTATTGTGATTAATGAAGATTTTGAATCTCTTGTTAATGTTTGATTATCATTTGGTGTTCAGGTTGTCTAATATGATTATGTGTACATGGGTTGTTGATTTTAGCATTAGACATGTATTTTGATTATTGAGGAATATGTATAGATTTATATCATACCTCTTTGCATATATTTAAAAAATTCTCATGCCTATTTAACTAGGGTTAGTTTCATTATCTTCTAATCTTGTTAAGATTTCATTGTTGAAATCAATTGATGACCCATTTTCATATGAGCATTGGAATATTTCAAATAGCCATCTTGATAATTCAATGAGTGGTTCTTAATCTTATTCTTATGAGGCAGAAATCTTGTGTTTAAACAAATTAAAATTAATTTTTAAGTTCATTATAATAAAAATCAAGATTTTTTCTATACTAGGTACTGGAATTTTTGTTTAGATTAATTATTTTAGCTAATGTTTTTAGCTTAATAAGAATCAAAACATCATCACATTGCCTAGATATAAATAGTGCTAACATGACTGGGAGGTAGCAACCCATCCTCTTAGGAATACAACCTAGAAGCTATCCTTATATTATTAGTTAATTGGTATGCTTGCTGAAATTTCACGGATTCCACTAGACTTTTCATCAAAATTGCAAGCTAGATTGATTAACTTTATATTGATTCCACTAAAAAGGAGTTAATTTTTTCCAAATTAGTACATAATTTGTAGAAGTTGTGAATGCGATACCAAATTTTTGAAAGAAAGGATTACTTAGCTTTTAATCATTAGATTACATTTAGATTAGTTAAAAATTGATCTTGATTGTCTATTACGAAGTGATGTAACTTTTAGAAGATGATATATTGCACTTATGAAGTAAAAATGTAATCAAATATGAAGAATCGCATTAGTACACTAGACAAATCTAGTCGCACAGTCATGTTTGTTGGTTGTGTTACTTTTTGGTCATTACCTTCATATACTCTATTGACATGATCAATTGACATAGTTATGTTGTCGGTTATAGAATTTTCTACTTACTCCTATTCTTACGTATTATGAAACCCAACTTAAATATGACTATAATAATCTTGTACATCATTTTTTCCACATATAAATATTTCTTCACATCTAAATGATATAAAATCTTCACCTTAATATTTTAAATAATAAAAAATCTATATAATAGATATTGCTGTGAATATGAATGCTTAGCCAAAGATTGAATAATAATCATCTTGTTGAATTAATTCAAAGATTGACTGCATATTCAGTTTATTCAAATTTTGGATTTCATCGTTTGTGTATAATTGACTGTGCTAGTGGTCAAATCTATATTTCAAGATAGCTTCTTGATTTATTATGAAGAGAAAAGATATCGTTAGGTAAGTTGTTAACGATGGCTTCCTATATTTTAGGACGGAGCATTTTTTTCCTCTTTTCTTATTTCACCATTACCGTTTATGTTAAAGAAAGTGCAGGGATAAAGCAAATTGTCCATTTCGTCCGTGGTATATCCCTTTTCAATTCTCGGAATCTCCAAGTTAACATTCATCGTCATTCAGGCCTTAAGTTTCTACGTCTCAAAATACCCTTATAATTTTAATTCTTTGATCATTAAAGAACAATAACGTTCATGCTCCCAATGCATGCATGTGATGATATTCTAATATTGGAGAATACTTGTATATACACACACACACACATATATATATACACACACACGCATCCAAATTCATTAGTTAAAATCCCTAATCTACTTCACCAAGTAAGGTTTAACTTACGTATTTGTTTGATTTAGAACCAAAACAGAATGTTTTTCATTTGCATTATCGATACTACTTGAAACTGCCAGCAAAATTTAGAATGAACTCCAATATAGGTTATTCTCTGGTTCAAGGTATTTTATATAATTTAAAAATTCAATAGACTCATAGAACAATGTTTAATGAAGTCATGCTCTTCTAAATCGTACAAGAACCATACGTAATGAAATTCTAATCATCCGAAATAGCAAAGAACATCGGCGTGTACATTTCCTCGACATTTCCCACATAAACATTCGAAATTTCCATGTCCTCCAATTTTATTTATCAAAACATGTTAGGGAGTGTCCTAATAAATTTGTAAACTATGAAGACACATATATGCGTATCCATATATGTATTATCAAGTGTTTAGTCTAATAAAAATGAAAAGGAAAATCTAGAACTCATCAACTTATATCATAGAGATATTAGTCAGCAAGAACGCGTTATTACATTGTTCTCTCCTCACTGACATTAATTTTCCTCGAAGTTTCGGCACTACTGCTTTATAATCTATGGAAGCCCTCACTTGTTCATCTTTATAACAAATCAAAACCAAACAAAAACGCCCTTATAATTGCTCCTTCTCATAGGAACAAAAAAAAATAAATCACATTTCTGAAAGACGTAATCCCCTTTTTTTGCTTTTCCTGTCAGGATTTTCCTTCTTACCTCCATCTTCATCATAATACCCTAAAATGGAAGAACAAATCGTAAAATTTGAAGTGAAACTGAGATTGTCACGTTTACCTCCTAAGCGTGGTCAGATCAAAATCCGCATATTCAAGAGCATTTTCAAGTTCATGGTGTGCAGAGAGAAGAAGAAGAAGTAGTAGACAACGACAAGTGGCTATAATTCAGATGCTCAATCCTCCGGTTCGCCTGAGAACCTAATCTTGTTGTTTAGTTGGTAAATATAGGATTTTGTTTCAATTTATCAACCATAACTTTGTTCATTTCATTTTTTCATTTTTTTTTTTTTTTGTGCTTTATTAGGGTGGGGTCCGAACCCGGTGGAGGAAGTCGAACACGTGCGTTGATGGTTGATTCAAAAACCTACCGTAAAAAATAAGGGAAAAATAACCTCTATATAGATCCCATTATATATTACATATGTTATTTAGCCACCGATAGTAGAGTAGAGCAGCTGCTTGAGATGTGAGAATTTGAGTAACGGCAGTAAACAGCGCTTGTGGAGCGACACGTTTACATGTGAATTTAAGTAACGGTAATACATCGCCTGATGTATGTGAGTATGTGTCCGATACAGTTTAAGTTTGAGGAAGGTCAATCTGATGATCTCGTTCGTCCTTTTGGCCTATGATAACAATTTGTTTGGCCGGGGTGTAATTATTAAGCATTATTAAATGGAGGAAACTACTTTCGTTTTCGTGCTTTCTCAACTGGGTATGTCAGGCTTTTTTTCTTTCTTTTTTTTTTTTTTCTATTTTTAAGTACTTTAATCTTAAGGAAACGAACTACGTCCACGAACCGACGCGTCGAGAGGGAATTCAGTATGTCCGAGGTGGACTAGGGTTCTTTCATCGAATTATTAGCGATTCCTGCTATTTTTTACTTAAATTTTTTTTTTTTTTTTTGGGTTGTGCGTACTAGAAAATCTGAAACGCTTGTGATTTTGGACCTTGCTGTTCTTGTTGCTGTCACGGACGGCCATTATAAATGCACACTCACTTTACTATTTTTTTAGGGATTATTTTAAGGGAAAAAAAAAAAATTCTCGTGTTTTATATTTTTTTTCACCGCATATAGATGTATTTTATTTTTCAATTATAATTTATAAATCCTGAGTTTCTGTATTTCTTTTGCTTTTTATGTGAGGATTTTTGCAGTTACTTCAATTCTTTCCGCAATTTGACAAGTTGGTTGGTGTAGTAGCTGGTGAAAATGTACTTTAGAATGATAAATGAGACTGAAAATAAAACAAAGATATTTATGGTCTTTCCTTTTCAGTTATCGGAGAGTCAAACTCCCCGTTGTCCCGTGGATCAATTTTACTTTAGATATAAGCATTATTACACATAACGGTAAATCATTGAAGTATATATATATATATATATATATATAGAGAGAGAGAGAGAGAGATTTGATTTCTGGTTTTGTTTTCACATACTTGTGTTTTATTAAGATTAACATGTCCTCCTCTCTAAAATATTCCCTTCCATACTAAACCATCTCTCTCCATATATTTCTTTTTTATTTTATCATCCTCCAACATTTGGAAATTCAAACAAACCCGTTTGCCAACTTGTCCACTTGAGATCAATTAGCTAGGTAAAATGAAAGGAGGAAAAAAAAAAAAAACCTAAGCTTCTGACTATAACAACTAGATAATTCTACGGACTTTTACAAATTTTGTCATTTACAATTTAGAAACAATATTGGAATAATCCACTCTGAGCAAATATATATATTGATATATATATATATATATATATATAGATTTAGATATATACCCATTTGATGAGCCAGTAAGATAATGTGTAATGGATCAAATAAATATAAAATTTTAATACAATATGATGCGGATATAATAAATTAGATAGTTTTTCTAATTACGTTCAAACGGATCTTAATTTTTTATTTAGGAAGAATCTTTTTTATTATTATATATTTCTAAGGACTAATTTTTAGGTATTATAGTAGAGCAGTCCAGGCAAGCCCTATTGAAACCATTTTTGGCTTGAAAACCCTACTCTAAGGCTTATTACTAACCCTTTTATTTTTTAGGGGATATTTTGGGTGTTTTAGGGATTTTTTTTAGATATAAGTAACTTTTTTTCATCTTTTCTTATTTCTTTAAGAATAATTATTCAAGAAATAATAAAAATTTGAATTGCTTTATTGCATTCCCCACATCACAATATATGTATTCCATGGAAATGGTTTATCATATTAATTCTCTTTTCTTATGATATATATTTTCTCATTACAATTATTAAATGTACTGCCTTCCCATTTGAATGGTAGGTGACAAAGGGATGATAAAGAAGAATGAGCCTTGGTCTCATTGCAAATTACATTTTAGAAAAACTAGTTAATGCAGCATCTGCATTGTAGGTATGTATTAAAAAAAATTATAATGCATGAAATATTAATTGCATACTAGTTACATAGTTAAATACATGCAAGAATAGGAAATAAAAATATAAAAACAAAAATTGACAAGTTACGTAATACTTAATGAAAAAATAAATTAACAACATAAAAATGTATAAATATTTACTTTTCAAAAGCATCTTCCAATATTAATACTAATGCTAATTGATTTGCTTCATTCTCATGTATAAAATACCAAGTTGCAGTTGGACTTATATAATGATGAAAATTTAAATTAAAGAAGATAAGAAATGAACCATACTAGTCTGATGAATCAAATTGCTAAATTGTAAAACAATATATACATGTTAACATTGAATTATTGATGCATATCAAATTAATAAAGAAGGAAACATCTATTTTCTCACATGAATAAGATAGTAGAGAAGATTTAAACTAAGCCTGGATGCCATGGAAATAAATAAGTGAAGATATGATTGTGAAATTAAAAATGTGGTTCATCTATGGTAAAAGGAAAAATTAAGATATCATTATTTATATTACTGATAAAAAAATTAAGAAAAATAATAATATGAAAACGATATGAAAAACACTTTCATATAGATGGACATTTCATTGCAAAATGTGTTGAAGGAAAACTTATAAAGTTGGACATGAAAGTAGGACTTGGAACTCAAAATTAGTCGCAAAAAAAAAAAAAAAAATGAGGCATGGTTTACCAATAATTCAATGTTAACATGTATATTTTTTTTTTTTTTTTTTTTTTTTTTTTTTTTTTTTTTTTNCTCAAAATACTTTTTTCCGAAAATATGGACCTATCATATTAACTATGTCTCCTTGTATCACAATGGATATGAAGACTTTGCTTGATTAACTTGTTAAACAAATTGAAATTGAAAGGGTAATTAAAAGCATTGGTTTGAGGAAAACTTTAGGTATTGGACCCTATGCAATATTTCATGTTAAGTGTTGGGATATCGTTGAACTTACTGTGGTAAACTATGTAAAAAGGGTGTTTCAAACAAGGCTTATCCCTTGATAGATTAATCAAACCTTAATTGTATTGGTTCCCAAATTACATGGTGCAAATTCATTAAAGGATTATAGGCCAATCATTCTATACGATGGTTTACAAAATAATCACAAAGATTTTAGTAAACCTCTTGAGACCTTTTCTTAATGATTTGATTGGCCTAACTTAATCCAATTTTATACTTAGATGTAATGTAGTTGATAATGTCATCTTAATGTAAGGAATTATACATTCTTGCTTAAGGAAGAAAGGGAAGGATGGCTTTAGAAGGAATATGACCAGTTAGAATGAAGCTATATTAGCAATGTGTCAATCTCGTTTAATTACCCATTAATGTGGGTGGATCTTATTGGTTCCTACCACTCTATGGTCAATTACTTAGTTATTCTTAATTGGAGTAGGCAAAAATTTTTTAGTGCAAGTCGAGGAGTTCGATAAGGAGACATAATATCGTCTTACTTATTTATTTTATTAAGGGAGTTTTTTAGTAGATTAATAGAACACCAAGTTGAGATCAAGGCACGAAAGCCCTTAGAGGTTTGAGAAACATCCATGGAATTTTCACATTTGTTTTTTGTGGATGATTTGATCATGATGGGGAAAGCCTTCTATAATAAATGGCAACTAAATGATGGATGTTATAAGATATTTTCAAATGATATTAGGGAAAAAAATAAATAGAGCTAAATCATGTGTTTTATTTAAAAAAAAAAATATAAGCCAAACTATTAAGGATAGTAGTGTTCAAGTTTTAGACATGAAGCAAAGTGAGAATTTTGGAAAATACTTAGGCTTCTTGATCACTAGGATGGGTTCTCTAAAGCATTCGTACATGACTTTTTGAGTACGTTTGCATGCAATAATAATAGGTTGGAAGGCAAAGTTGCTGAACCTAACTAATCATAGTGCGATATTCTCTTGTTTTTGATAACGTAATAAATTCTTACTTACAAGTTGTTCATCTAAATTGTACATTGGAACAATTAGAGCAATATAGTAGAGATTTTCTTTATGGTCATTCAATAAATAATAATAGGGTAGTCCATTGCATAGGATGGAACAAGATTATCTTACTTAGGCAAAAGAGCAAGTTAGGCATTTTTTATTTGAAGGATTGTAGTGTTGTTGTTATAACGAAATTAGCGTGGAAGCTGAAGAATAATGGAGGAATTTAGGTTAAATTTATTAACCACAAAATATAAATTGAATGTGCATGGACATATTCCTAATGGAGTAATGAAACTAGTCAAAATGCTTATACATCATGCTCCATGGGTTGAATCTCATAGCAAACAGAATATTAGGAATGGTAAGAATACTTTGTTTTGGTATCACAATTGGGCCACTAAGGGCATTCTTAGATCATTCTTTGTTGGGCCTCTGTAAAGATTTAATTCTTCTTTCACGATTGTTGGTGTTTGGGTGGATTTAAATAAATGGGATGAAACTCTTATTGGTTTCCCTCTAAATCAGTCCATGAAGAACAAGCTTGGCAATGTAGTTCTATTGATAGGATATAATGATAGTATAGGAGACAAATTGATATAAGTTACACTATTAGATTAGGGTATGAAAAATTGCTAGAAGTAGGCTTCATTGTAATTGCAATTCTACTGGACATGGATTTGGAAAATTCTAACTTTACTAAAAAAGTGTTTTATTTGGCATAATACATTGCCATCAAAAGAAAATTTGATGAACATAGGAATTCAAGTAAATGTGCTATGTCTTTTGTGTAGTATTGCAAGAAAGACCACTGCACATCTATTAAGAGATTGCTTTCACTTCAAGTTGATGTGGTTACAACAAAACAAGTGTAGGAAGTTTAGGGATTAGAGGAGCTATTTTAAGGGTCGATTACAGATGTGTAGGTGACTATTAAGAAAATAGTAGTAGCATCTTACTTAGAGGCTGAACTTAAGAGTATTGCTAAAGGTTGCAACTTGCAATCAATTTTTCTTGCCGAAATCTTACCATTAAATCTGATTGCTAAGAAGCTGTTGATGTTATTTGTTCTAGATAATGTTCATGATCCATTCTTGCATGATGTTGTTCGTGTTTGCAAGGGCAGGTTCTTTATGTTGAATAAGGTGGAGTTTCGAAGAACTTTTATAGAAAATAATAGACTAGCAGATACTTTAGCAAAAGTTGGGGCAAATTTATCAAATAATTGTGTTTTTTCTATTACCTCTCCTATAAGGCTTTTAGATGTTCCTTTTGATGTTTTATGTAAAGGGGTATATATTCTTAAATTGGGTTAATTTGTATGATTAACTTATCATATAAATAAATTATTTTGAATTAACAAAAAGAAAGAACCTCTTATATCATATTGCCATTGATGAAATATTTATTAGACATTATATGATTTGTATATGTACATTATTGAATATTGTAAGGATGGGTTTCATGTCTTCAATTACTATTATAAACATTGACTATTATTATTGTTGTTGATGTGGTCCTTTGTTATTGTTATAACTTATTAATATTATAGTTGTTGCTCTCGTTTCAATTCAGAATCTAAGTTTCAATTATGGGATTATGTGCGTTATATGATCTTTACATACCATCTATTATAGTAATCGACAAAACTTATTAATATGAATTGTTAATTCCATATAAAATATCAAAAGGAGGGGTGAATTGATATTTTGAAAAATTTTTGAAACTTTTGATGTAAATAAAATTACCCCTCTTAATAACATAAATTGGTGAATAGTAGTACTCTAATAATTCAACATAATCAATACAATTAAATAATGCAAATTAAAAGAAATAAGGAGGAGAATATCAGGCTCAAGATTTATAGAGTTTCGATCATTTATCTATTAATCTATTACTCTCTTCCAGTACTATTACTAGGGACTTGATTTACTTCACTGGTGCCGTTCCATTGAATAAAAAACATGAGAAGTTTATAGATATCAACAATACTTGGCCTCAATAACTCTCTGCTTTGCCTATCTAATCTCTCTACAATCTAGGCTAAATACAGATCTACAGAATATAATCAAACTTTTTTCAACACTTAAATAATAAGTAAAGTTTACAGATTACAAGTGAGAACAATAATGCAAGTCTAAAAAAGTTTTGCACGAAAATAGAAACGAAGATTGATGAATGATCAGTTTCGGTTTAACTTTCTAAAGAAGTATCTGAGAAACGTTTTGTACTTTTTTAGACAGTAGAAAATGACTATGATTAGAGTATAAAGAATATGTATTTTTCTTCTCAAAATCGTATGTGACATTTTGAATCTTTTTTCCTTTCAGATTGGAGTCTTCTAGTGACTAATTTGTTGAGAATTAAGCTTTTTGAAATACTATTTGAATACTTGCACACTTGTTAGTTTATTAGCATTCTTCTCTTTTTGTTATCATTAAAATTTATAAGGGATATCTAACATGAACTTATGCACGGGGATGCACTATAAACTATTAAGGGAGCCCATTTGCAAATTTAATTTAGACATTTATATTTAAGTTATTAGCTAAAAGGAGTATTATTTCCATTAAGGTCAAATCATTTCATTCTTATTATACAAGTATCTATATTTTCACTTTTATATCTAATAGCAAACAATTTTTGTGTAGTAAATTTCATTAAATTATTTATGTAACTTTCTTATCATTAGTACTTTTCATTAGTAAAGAGGCATTTGTAATGTAGCATTAAAAGATGTATGTAGTTGTCAAAACTTGAAATAATTTTTTGTTTTCAAAAATCTAATTCAAATAAACATCATTATATAATGAAGCCCAAATCATCTTTATATTTTCATATATAATTATACAAAGATACATATATAAATATAATTACTGTAGTTGGAATCCATTTGCTTAAAAACCTTTTGTGTTAAACTCTCTCTCTCTCTCTCTTAATTTAATTCATTTGGGCTGATAATATTAGTTGATTATGCAATTAGACTAGTGGAAAAGATTTACAACTTATAATATACTTTGTTAGAAAACTTAAATACAAATATCCATATTATTGTTTTATTTGGAGGTATATTTCTATAGATGGTAGACTTTAGCTAATGTTGTTATGTGTATGCAATATGAGTTATGCGTTATACATACCTCTAAAGAAGTGATGTGAGAATAACGCCTGATAACCATGAGAGAATGAGAAGGGATGAGAAATGGGTAATCTTGGTATTTTAAATGCACAAGTAACAAATAAAGGAGTCTTAAGGAACCTTAATGTCCATCTTGTAACTTGAGTGGGTGAGTAAGATCAACTCTTTGCTTAAATTGCTTGTTTGATCTTAGAGTAGGCTTCTTACATTGGAATGTTGTTTCTCTTATATCTCCCAAGGTTCTAAATAAGGAGAATGGTTGAATATTTATAGACACTTGCATGTGATGGTATCTATCGAATCATCTTAATGACTAATAGATGAGATAAAGCTTGCTTGATTTATAGTTATCTTGAATAAGCTTACTAAATGGTCAAAGACTAGTTTCCTAATGAGTACATAAGCCTGCTTAAGAAAGATTAGAGGTAGATGTATTGATAAGACGATCTCTTTTCCTAGCTAACTAAGCCAATTCATCTTGAATTGTTCCAATTATAAATTGGACTCCTTTAACTTTACTACCTATCCAAGGTCAAACCTAAATAAAGAATTTAGTAATTTCAATCCTCTACAATTTCATATTATATTTTTGGTACTTCAAGAAAATATACAGAGTAATTTGTAGCAATATACAGTTTTCTTTAATACATTTGTTAGATACCTTTAAGGACTCTTGCATGCCTTCATTTTTTATATACGAAAAATTAAAATATCTTTAAATTTATTTCTTTGATCGAGAAAAAGCAAGAATATTCTATGCTCAAGGTAAATCATGTATGTAGTGATAATAATTGATATTATCTATTTAAATTTATTAGTTAGAAAAGCCTTAATATGTTAACCTAATCAAGAAAGAACCAATTCACTTGCTTTATAGTTAGTAAAAGGAAAATGGAAATGTCTAATTCATCTAGTCTTTAGATCAACATAACTTTTGAATTGACTGATTTGATAAGTCACATTTTCAATTTGATAAATCCATGAGTTATTGTCTAACTAGTTATTTATATTATTAACTTTTTTGGGTAAGATTTTTTTTTATTATCATTGTCTTGAGATAAATATGATATTGTTGTTAAAGTTTTAAGCCAAGTGTGGTCCATTGTCTGATCTTTCAAAATTTTTTAATAATTAAATACTAAACCATTTAAACGCCTACAATTGATCTATTTAGTGTATTCAAACTTTTGAAAAGATGTAGAGCTCAATTAAATATCCAAAAAGGTTGAAAAGTTATTGTATATTGTTCTAAAGATATAGAATCAAAATGGTTTGTTATTCAATTGTTCTTTTATTATAATTTGAAACTATTAGCAAAATTTAGAATAAACTCAAAGATAGATTACTATTCAGGGTTTAGGAATTTTATAGAGGTGTGCAATCTTCAGATTGTTACGATAAGAGAATAATGGTATATGTTTACTTTTACCTTTAGTCGTATCCTGAAGCCGCAACATTAGTGTGTATATAATAGCCACATATGCAAGGGACATTGATCAATAATACTTTTTCATTAATAAGGACTAGAACTTTGTTGAACTCTAGTGCTGATGCATGGGTGAACTTAAGTTGAGTTATTACGTTTTATATTTTGCATGAATGAAGTACATTCTATCTAACATAGGAGAAAAATAAGAAAAGAAAGAAAAAAAAAATAAGAAAGCAAATTGTCGAATTTGCTATGTAGGGTTCCAACTTGTTCAATATGAAATAGAGTAGGGAATAGAAAATAAAGGCAAGTATTTTGAGTTATGTAAAATGAAGTCATCCATTAGTAAGGGATAGTACAAAGTATTTATATACAAGAGAAAGACACGTGAGCAATAACACATATAGAAGAAAAGATAAATAAGACCTTTACAAAATTGAAAATAAAATAAAAGTATTGCATAACAGTGTGTAGTGTGTAGCACCTGTCAGTTAGCTTTTGTTGCTGCATATCTCAATACCCCAACACATCCCCTCCCTACCTCTCTTAAGTTGGACTTTGGAGAAGGCCTAAGTTGGAACAAAAATAAAGCAATTGAGATTCACTTAAGACTTTGGTTATGATATCTGCAATTTGTTGGTAAGTAGAAACATGTTAGACTTTGAGAAAGTCGCGAAAAAGATGATCCCAGATGAAATGGACATCCACTTCAATGTGTTTGATATGCTCATGAAAACATAGGTTTTTAGTAATTAAAAGAGCAACCTTGCTATCAGTAAATAATGGAATAAGTAAAGAAATAGGCAAACCCAAATCTTGAAGAATATATGAAATCCAAAGCAACTCTTTAGTCAAAGTGGCAATGCTATGATAATTTGCCTTAGCTGAAGATATTGACACAATAGCTAGTTTCTTAGTTTTCCAAGAAATAAGGAAGAACCAAGAAACATACAATAATCGAATAAAGATTTATAATCCAAACAACTAGAACCTCAATTGGCTTTTAAATATCCTAATAATTTCAATGGATTAGCAATAGAAAGGAATAACCCAACATTGAATGTGCCTTTTAAATAACATAAGAGATGACAAGAAACATGCTGACTAAGTTGTTGAACCGCATACATAGTGTTATGACGTGTAATAGTAAGATAAAGGAGATGTCTAACCAATTAATGATAAAGAGAAGGATCAGACAATACTTCACTTGATGTATTATGAATGTTTTGTGGAAAGGGAAGTTTCATTGGTTTGGCCCTTGACAGGCTGACGTTATCTAAGATGTCTAGCAAAAATTTATACTGATGTAGCAAGATACATGTATTGCTTGGACAAACTTCGATACCAAGGAAAAAGCACACTTCACTAAGATCTTTTGTTGTGAATGCTTGATGAAGAACTATCTTCACTTGTTGAATAGATAATAGAGAGTTTCCTATAACCAAGATATCATCCACATAAACCAACAACACTAAAAATTCATTACAATTAACTTTAGTAAACAAGGGGTAATCATTGTAAGATTGATTAAAGCTTAAAGAAAGCAAAAAATTTGTAAGCTCACAATTTCATTAGTGAGAAGCTTGGTTGAGTCCATACAAGAACTTAACAAGTTTACAAACTTGCTTTTGAGAAGCCATAGAATAGTCTTCTTGAGGCTCCATGTAAATTTCTTCCTCCAAAGAACCATGCAAAAAGGCATTATTTACATCCAATTGATGGACAAACCACTGTTTAGTAGACACTACAGCTAACAATACATGCATAGTGGTCAATTTAGCCATAAGGAAAAAGGCATGACCTGTCTTCTCGCAATATGTACAAGTTACTTGCTTAAATTGCTTATCTCTCCTATCAAATGAACTTAACTTGGATTGAGTCTTAATAGCAAATGTAGGACTGTCATTCATAAATGCAACTATTCTAAACATTTGCTTCTGCTTTTCTACTTGAACTACCAAATAATACTCCTTATTAATACTAGGAAGAGGATCTAACGTGAGTATATGATTTCTAACTATTTCATACACAGCATCAAGTCCCATCAAGAATTGCATGAGGCGATTTCTACTGTCGATTTCTATAAACTTCTCCAAAACACCACAACTATAATCAAGCAAACCATTTAAGCTAAACAACTTGTCCTATAGTTTCTTTAACTTGCTGTAATATATTGTTATAGAGTTAATTCCTTGCTTTAGGTTTGAAATATCATGTTGCAACTAATATATGAGAGGACCATTGGTTTGTCCAAACCTTTTTGCTATATCATCCTATAGTTCTTTAGACGATCGAGCATAAATGAAACCCTAAAATAAATCCTTTTACATTGATTCAAGATTTAGTAGTGGATCATTGAATCACATCTTAACCACCTCTAAAGATCCATAGGTTTATATTCAGGCTTAATGCAAGTACCATTTAAAAAACCTAATTTTGACTTAGCTACTAGGGTAAGTCTTATTGATCTGCTTCATCCCAAGTAGTTGGAGCTATTAAGAACAACGGATGTGATTACAGTAGCTGGACTATCTAAAGAAGAAAGAAATAGTGGACATTATAACTAGAATCACTAGACATATCAAATTCTTATGAAGTGATAAAATTCAACAATCACTTATTAATAAGAAGAAGAAAGAACGATGAAGAGAAAAAAAAAACCCTACGAGAATTGATTATGCCTATACTCTAATACCATGGTAAGAGAGCAAATTGTCGAATCTACCATCTAGGGTTCTAACTTATTCAATATGAAACAGAGTAAAGAATAGAAAATAAAGGCAAGAATTTTGAGTTGTGTAAAAATAAAGTCATCTACTAATAAGGAATTGTACAAAGTATTTATATACAAGAGAAAAACATGTGAGCAGTAACATATGTAGAAGAAAAAATAAATAAGACCTTTACAAAATTGAAAAATAAAATAATAGTATTGCATAACAGTGTGTAGCGTGTAATGCTTGTCAGTTAGCGCTTGTTGTTGCATATCTCAATAAAAACAATGTTTTATAGCTTGTAGAATAATTTAAATTCATATATCCATGTTTTAAGAATCGTATTAAAAGGGGATAGATTTGCAAATATACTTGAAAATATTATCTATCATGATCATTTTTGAGATAGTTTAGAGTTTTAAGTAGGAGGATTTAAAAATTATTGTATGTTTTCAAAAGTTATGAAGATGCTAAGTGCTACTTGAAAATCTTTAAATCTATATGTATCTAATCAATAGTTTTGAAAAGTATAATTACCATATATATATATATATATAATATTTCCAAATAATATGATGCATGGACATACATTGGAATGTTTCCTTGACATTTATTTGCTCTTAAAATCCTCTTGGTAATATTCCTTGAAGTTTCATACTCTTCATTCCAAACTCTCACTTCTTGACCCAATATATAAAGATCATCATGCTTGTAACTTTTTTTTTTTTCAATGGGTAGGGGGAAAAGAACAACCTTCTTCCTTCATCTTCATACATACTTTTTATAAAGATTGCTAGACTTATATATATATATATATTCTTAGGTAAGAGGAAAATTAAAAATAAAATCTTCATCTTTACACATACCTAAATAATAAAGGACTAAAAAAAAAAGAGAGGTGAAATTGGAAGTGAAAGCAAGATTGTCACACTTACCTTTGAAGTGTCAACACATTAGATTAAAATCGACATATTCAGGACCATTTTCAAAATCGCATGTGTAGAGAGAACTTAAGTGGTTATGATTAAAAAAATAAGCCTATGAATTGAAACTTTTGTGGTGGTGTAGTTGGTAAATTAAATATAGAATAATTCCATTAATTTGTTTTGATTCACTAACTATTTGAAAAATTTTTGTATGTTCTTTCATTAGAGTAGGCCATGTAAGGACATCTAATTTAATATAAAAATCATTATGTTGGAAAGGGAAATAGATCATATAAAATACTTCAAGTTATGCATTTAATAAATGATATTTTTAAAATGTCTTACAATATTATCATGATGTTATCTTCACTCTTTTAATATCAATAATTGATTATACATAACAACATATAAATGAGATAACTTTAAAATACTAAAATATTAAAAATTTTCAAATATATGTAAAATATGATAAAAGAATAAATAAATATAATAAAATGATCGATGTGATACGAAAATTAGGTAACAAACATGGCAAACTTGGAAGGTGATAAAAAGAATTAAGCCTTAAGGGTTTTTGACACCCAATCTTAGGAATTATCACTTGTATAGTACATTTATGAGCAAAGAAAATACAGAGCTCCCCTCCAAGTTGTTATAAAACCAAAGTAATTAAGCTAAAACTCATTTGGGTCATGCTAGCATTAGAGATAAATATGGATAGTTTAGGATAGATCGAAAGGAAATTTAAGGAAAAATTCCAAAAATTCAATGCAATTTGGATAAATTCAAGTTTGTGGGTGTAAAAACTTTTGGAAGTGAACTAAAACCATCATTTGACAATGCTAAAGTGTATCGACATACCTTTCCACTTTGATAGTAGCTAGAGCTTTAACTTATAGTGAGTGTTCAATTTCTTTGAAATTTTCGAAAATTTTGTAAAAACACTAAAATGACGTTAAAAAATTATAAAGTTAGGTTTTCCTAAGTGTTTTTATATATAGAGTCTAGAAAAAAAAAAAATATCATTTCATTTAAACTTAGCAGTTATATACTGCGTTCTTAGGAAATTACTAAATCTAGATAGATTTCAATATTGTTTTAAAATACTTTAACAACGTAGTTTCTATATCTAAATTTTTATTCAAGCTATTTACTAATGATGCCATAATGCAATGTAAAGTTTTTCTCCAAAACTGCTTTCTATATATATATATATATATTTAAATTTTTGAGTTGATAAATTAGAGTTAAATTAGTATTTTAGTAAAATTAATGAATTTTTTCCTAAGGACTTTATTTAGATTTTGTATTAAACTAAGTTGTAGTGTAAGTTATTGTAGATAGGTGGTATTGGGTTAAATTTTATCGATAAAAGTTGTGAATTTCATAAATATGTGACTTATATTGTTAAATTCCATAATATGTGATTTTAATTATTTATGTGAATAAGGAGTTAAATGGAAGTTGTGGAGCAATCCGTAGATGAGTGTAATGTTAATAAACTTCTTTTAACTAAAATTGAAGTAGCAAAGTGAAAGCAAATCAAATTGATTAAGGGAGTTTAAATAGGCTTAGAGGATAATTCAAAGGATTTTGTTTAGTAAATATCTTACTATTTACCTACTTAGAAACTAAGTGAGAGGGAATTACTATGAGAAATTGTAAACAGAGGAATCATAGAGACTAAGTCAGAAGATATATTCCTGAGAACTTTGAAATTTGTTGAATTCAGAGGATAATTCAAAAGATATCATGTTAAGGGATTTAAAATGGAGTAGGCTTAGAGGTTAACTTAAAAGGTAAAATTTGTCTAAAATATGAGTACAATACAGCTTAGAGAACAACTCAAAGGGTTTCTTGCTGAGGAACTCTACAATAACTTTAACTTAGGACCAAACTTAGATGTTACTATAGATAATATCACTTATAATTAACCATGAAATCTCAACATTTAAGTATGAATAATTTGTAAAATCAGTGCTAGTACAGGTTCATTCATATAAAAATGAGTCAATTATTGTTAATTCAACGCTATTATATGGAGTAAAGTTAATTAATTATATATATGTGTAGGGGTAATTGAAGATTTCAAGTGCAATGATCAAGAGTTGTGAAAAATTAATCTTCAGGTAAGTTGAAATCAATACTCTATGACATGTTAAAGTACTATATTAGAGTATTTGAATGCTTGAAAGTTCAATTATTTGTGGTTGTAATTAGCCATTTGTGTATGTATAATGTGTATATTTGAGATATTGAAGTACTAATTAGGAGTTTAACTCTAAGGTGTGTTATTCTGTATAAGTTTGGAATGATTAGCTTATTTTGAGAATTAGTTGATTACCTTTAACTAGAACTAACCAAAAACTAAATTCTAACCCAACTATCTTCTTATAATAAACAACATCAACTAAGTTAGAAGGATCTTCTCCTGAAAGCTTGGGGTTTACAACAATATGAATAAAAGATAATTTTAAAGCGAAAAACCTTGTTTTACTTAGCAAGACAAGTGCAAACTTGCATTATGACAAAGCTAAACCATGTGAAGAATGTTCCAATTCAAGCCCAATAAAAAAATTTCAATCCACCTAAGTCTTTAACCTTGAATTGTGTTCCCAAGATCTACTTAAAAGTTGTGCTAGTATGAAGTTGTTTGTTGGCTATTGCCAAATCATCCACATACATTAAAACCATAATGAAGTCATCACTACTTCTACTAGTAAATAATGAATAATCATTGTAAGAATGCTAAAATCTATTATCAAGTAGACACTTAATTAACTTTTCATTCCATTGATGAGAAGTTTGCTTTAACCTATATAAAGACTTGTTCAATTTGCAAGCTAGTGGCCCATAACTTATATTAAGATAACGATGAATATCTATCCCTTTTAGGGATTTCTATATTAACTTCCTCATAAAGTTCACCATTATGGAAAGCATTATGAACATTCATTTGGTGAACTTACCAATGAAATGAAGTGGCTAGACAAAAAGAAAAAAAAATAAGAATAGTAATGCATTTAATGATAGGGCTAAATGTTTGAGTGTAATCAAATCCTTCTTATTGACCATATCCTTTAGTTATCAAAGTGGCCTTATATCATTCTATACTCTCATCAACTTTATTTTTTAGCTTAAAGACCCATTTTCACCTTATATCAATCCATTTCAAGCTCTTCATTCAATGCTTTATATCAATTTTCAAATTTAATAGCTTGCTTATAAGAAGAGGACTCAAAGTGAGAGAGTTATACTGTAAAAAGCATAAAATGGAAGAGATAAGAATCGGCAAGAAAGGAATTGGTGAATAGGATAAGTGACTTAGTTGGTTGAGGAAGTAGGAGTGAGTGATCAACCAAAGCAAGATGTAAGTCATGGTGATATTCATTCAAATAAGAAGGTATTCAAGTGGATTGGGGATTCCTTTGTAAGATAATTTAAAATGAATTGAGGTAGACAACTTGGGATTATATAGTAGTGGAATGTGACTCAGTTACAGGAAAATTAGTGTATAGCCTAGAGGTAAAAGAGTGTATATTAGCGTATAAATTTGAAGGAACAAGAACAACGTCTTATATAATAGGTGCTGTATGCGAATCAAAATATGAGAACAAATGATCTAAAAAAGAAGTAAAGGTTGCTATAAGAAATGACAAGGATGTTGGCAAATAGGATGAGCCAAAATATTAGATATAAGAGTTAGCTTAGCAGGAAAAACTTGTTTAAGAAATAAAGTATCTCGGGAAACATGTTTTTGATCAACTAAGTCGAACAGTTAATAACTTTTTAACATGAGTTGGGTATCCAACAAATATACATAGATGTGTATGGGTATCAAGCTTGTTACTATTTCTACTGAGCAAACTGAACCAAATACATGTAAATGTGTACAAGAAAGTGGTTTATGAAGTAACCTTTTATATAGAGAAACAAAGCCTTGAAGAGTAAGAATGTGAATTCTATTAATCAAACATGTGGCTATCAAGATAGCATCTCCTCTAAAACATAATGACAATGATGATTGAAAAGTAAGGTGCAAGAAATAGACAAAAGATGTTGATGTTTCCATTCCAAAACACTATTTTTTTTGTAGAGTTTTTATATAAGATAGCTGATGTACAATTCCATGATGAGAATAAAAATTAGAAAGCATGAACTCCCAGTTATTATACAATCTTATTTGCTTAATTCTATGACCAAATTGTGTAAGAACAACCTGGTCAAATGAAGGAATGATAGAAGACACTTTAGGCTTATTTTTCATATGATACACCTAAGTAACACAGGTATAATCATCAACAAGAGTAAGAAACTATTTGTGTCTCCTAATAGTAAGAGTAACAAAAGAACCCCACACATTAACGTATATAAGCTCAAAGGTGCATGCAATATTTTCAACATGTGCTGGAAAAGAAGAACGTTGTTGCTTAGCAATTGGACATATATAATAATCAAACTTGTTATAGAGAATAGATAAATCAAGTTTGTGATGTGCCTTATTCTATCAAAAGAAGGGTACATAAGTATAAAGTGCCAAACATCAAATGTATTTGGCAAATTATTAACAACTTGAGATATAAAAGAAAACTCAATATCCTTATATGAAATATGATCAACAATAGTAGTATTTACAAAACCTTACTCAAAGGGAAAGAGGCCAAATCTGACTTTAGCTTAATGTGAGAATAATGCTTTGTGAACATAACCAAGTAATTTTGATTGGAAATACGTTTAGAAATTGATGTAAGATTAAAACTGAAAGTATTGACAAAAAGAACATCATGCAACACTAAATCTAAATTCAACCGTATTGAACCTTTTTGTGTATCAAGAAGTTTGTATTTATTAGGTAATTAAAATAGCAAGTATTAATGGATGAATAAGAATAAAACGGATCCAAAGAGCTAGCCATATGATCTGTTGCGCTTGAATATATTATCCACAAAACACTTGCATTCGAAATTGAATAATAAGAGACAAATGAAGAAAAAGTACTTGACATAAAACATAAAATTGTAGAACTAAGAGAAGGAGAATTCTATATCATAGATGCTTGGAAAACAGAAGGAACTTTTGGCATTTTAGGAGAAAAATCATATAAGCTATTATTACTTGAAACATTGAGTAAATTAATAGATAATGGACTTGATCTTTCGTCAAATTAAAACTTGAATCATTAATATCCACTTAAGCATTACAAACAAGTTGTCTGCCATCAACAATAGCATCTTTCCTTTCAAGAGATTTAACAATAGATTTAGATGAAGCCTGAGATAAAACTTGACCATTTGTCATTACCTAATTTGCTCCTACAGCTCTCGACTTAGTGAATTTGAAGTGTGGGGGAAATTTTATGAGCTTAAAACATTTTTCTTTCAAATGATTATGTTCCTTACAATAGTTGCAAAATAGATCACTCTTTGATCTAAATCTATTTTTGTTCAAACTAACCATAGTTGCTGCATTAATAACCAAGACATCTTTAGGCCTATTTGAACACTAAAACTCATCATGAATCACTAGATTATAAACTTTGTCAATAGTTGGAAATGGCTTTAATGCTAAAATCTTTAGGCTTATTCAAACTCAAGCATTCTCAGTTATTTCCTAAAAAAAAAAATGTTTTTATAATGCTTTAGAAATATAGCTGGTGCAATTATTAATGAAATTCTTTTACATATATAAGATGTGATAACTATTAGGTTTTATAGATTAGAAAGAACGCAGTGGGGGAAAAAAAAAACTATAAAACCTATCTTAGGATCTATGAGTAACATGCAATAAAAATATGCATGTTAATAAAATATTATAAAATTATATTTTTCTTGATGAAAAGTACCGTCTCCTCTTATGGATGTAGTTCAATTAAAATTTGAATTCGATCAGTTGTTTCAAAATGTGTTTACTATAAGGATTTCAAATATAATCCCTCTAGTGGTATCCATATATACATTAACAAGAACAAATTTTAATTCTTTATATTGCTAGATAACTAGGATTAGAATTAGAAAAATTAGGAAATTTTGCCTTTTCTTTTTATGTTTCTTTAAATAAAAAATCATCATCAAACTCTTTTTCCTATCCTTGTCTTTTTTAAACATTAATTAAAATTAATGAAAGAGACATTTTCAATTGCCACAATCTTTCAATTGCATAACAATTAAACATGGAATTAATAGTTGACAAACTTTTAATTGCCATGAACATTTCAATTGCAATTGAATATAAAATTAATAAATTTCATATAATTTCAATTGTTATGAACTTTTTAATAGTAATTAAATATGAAATTAATAAATTTCATCTACTTTTACACGAAAAGGCAATAATAAAATATATAATCTTTAAAAGGCACTTAATCGTAAATATATATTATGTGATAAAATAAATTGCTTCCAATTCCAATTTATTATTTCAAAGCAATTTATTATAGCTCTAAAATAAATATCGACAAATTTTCTTATCAAAATTTTGTTTCCATTAATCATGCTATAGTGTGCAAACTTTTAGATTTCTATACATGAAGGTATTGTCTATTTAAACGTAAAATTAAGGTAACCATCTAATAACAGTTATTGGTCATCTAATGTAATAGAAAAAGTGTGAACAAGAAACCATTATGAATCGATTACTGCATAATTAAATCTTTTCATCAAATGATATTTCGATTAAATCATTGTATTTCATGTCATTAGTATTTAATCATTTTACTTGGTTTTCGAGATAAAATAGACTTAATAATACTTGCCATAACTACAAGCTTACAAGTTATTATTATCTTAACCAAGTAGCCCTAGATATTGACTTTTAATTTAAGAGAGTGATGAATTCTATCTTGACTCATTATTATCCTCGCTATATTTTATGTCGTACCTAAAAACTATATTATTTACAATCCAAATAAAGACTGTGTTTAATAACATTAGAATATAACATTTCATATATAGGTTATATAAAGGTCTCAAGTCGATTATTTATGTTCGTTCATTTAGAAGAGGGACTAATGACATTAAACATGTGGTGTTCTTTATTAATAGGTTGTGTTTAATGTACTTACTTAACTGTGGATAGTCACTTGTATAACTCAAATATTTTTCCCTTAGTCTAGTGAGAATAACCTTAGTTATACAACATATTGATCTAAATATCTATATCCCCTTCAGATATTTATCCAATCAAGGAAAATTTTAGGAAAATTTTTAGATAATATGATGTAATGGAATATCACTACTAATACACTTTTATTATAATTCTATATATACTCTAATTAACTATGAAATTTTATTGTAAAATATATATTAACAGAAAATTATATAAATACAATAAATACTTACCTTTTATAATCCATAAATACATAAAAAATGTATTGGCACATTATGCACAAATTACAACAATAACAAGTGAATGTTTTCCTACCGGCCATGATCCTAATATTGACTTTGATTAAAGTAAAATTGGCCTCACAACCACGTGATTTTATGTTTATCTTTGGTTTTAATGTTGATTGTTTTATTTTACATAGCTTATGTGCAAATATATCAGATCATTTCGAGTTACAATAACATGAAAATTCAAGTAAAGAACTAATCCGCCTTTCTCCAGGATTACAAAGAAAAAGAAGGTGAGATTTTCTTGCTCTTATCTACTTGTTATGATACGAGTGTTGTCTTACATGATTAATCATGGGTATGGGTGTATGGTCTAACCTGAAATTAGAGATTCTAATTTCGATCAACTTACTTGTTAAAAGGTTCGTATTCAGCATATTGATTAGATTCTAATCCCCATAGATATACCGATGCTGATGGGAAAAAAAGAAAAAGAAAAAAGTTGTAGATCAGCATGAACGTTGTACACAGAAATACGTGCTGCCGCTCTAGTTCCAATTAGGAAAAGCTCAGGTTTTCAATTAGACTGAAACATCCATAAAAATATCACTCAATCATAGTGATGAAAGAAGTTTCGTTCCTTTGTTATTACCCAGACAAGAAACGAAAAATAGCTGATTTAGACAGTAATTAAGCACGATTACATACTAAAGTCAACGCAGATTTCACTAATTTTTACGTGCAAGTATGTGAAAGATCGAACACAGATCCTTTCACAGATTCGATCTCGCAAGATTGGTGGGATTTTTGGATAGACTGTCAATACGTAACCTAATAACTATGGGATCGAACTGTTAATTTTCCCTTCGGCTCATAAATTTTATAATGCCGCCAAAATTGGAGTCATCGTCATGGAAAATTTGAAACAATTTCCATTTTGGTTAAATTGAAAGAAAATGGCAACATGAATCATTTAAGAAGGGTGTATTTTACATTTACAAGCAATACACGCATTATATTTCCCTCCACTTTCACTCAATCCAGACATAATAAAAATCTGGATAATATACAGTTTATATTTGCTCAATATACAATTAGCCACCTTATCTTTGAAATTAAGTATTTTTTAAATCTCTAAATCTTTGAAAAAAAAAAAAAATTTAGACCCATAATAACTATTTAACCTTCAAAAAAAATATATATATATAAATAGGGTTTATCCAAAAATAAAACAATAGAATAAAATCTATAAACACATTTTCTGTTTTTTCTTAAAAAAAAATCTTTGTATGCTTAATTTCAAAGATAAAAAATTTAATGTACATGTAGACCACATATAAGGGTGTATCAACAATTTACATCCCTCCACTTGCTTAACTTTTTGTTTCCTAATGACTATTTGCAATTTTCCATCCCTCCTAATGCATTGTTTGACATTTTTTTCCTCCTCCGCACCTGTTAAATACTATTATCAAAGAGCTATTTATTAAAGATGAAATTAAAAAAAAAAACTTCATCTGTTAAAAAAGTGAGAATTCTTTTTTATTTAAAATCTTACAAATACTTCCGATCAACTATCATACTTTTTTCATTTTTAAATGCATCCTGAACACAAGGAATCCATGTCTGATCAAAATCATGCTCATTCATAGAGTTTGACGTTTGACCTATTAGAAAATTTTAGTGTTGAGTAATTTAATCAAAACATGCGTGTCTCGTACCCTGCAGTCGTGTACGTATGCGTTTCCATAACTATATTTGTCTATAGTTCCTATAATCCTATTATGTCACAATCAAATCGATTAATGAGATTTAATTCAATTCCGGGAGGAATGAAATGGTCCACAAGGAGATCTTAGATTCTTTTGAAAATCTACAACGGATCGTGTCTATTATATTACTAATAGAAATATGACCCATTATTGGAACTTTTTAATTTAAAAAAGACCTTTGTTTGAATAACACAGATTCAGAATATAACAAGGGTATCTTTGAATGCACCGAGGATATCTTTGGCTAAAGATTACATAATGATCATCTTTGTTGAATTAATTCAAAGATTAATTGCATGTTCAGTTTATTCAAATTTAGGATTCCATCATTTATGTATAATTCATTGTGCTAGTGGTCAAATCTATATTTGATTATTTATGAAGAGAAAAGATATCTTTAGGTAAGTTGTTAATGACGGCTTCCTATATTTTAGGACGGAGACTTCTTCTTCTTCTTTTTTAATTTCGCTATTAATGTTTATGTTAAAGAGAGTGCTGGGATAGCGCAAATTTTCTACTTCGTCTGTGGTATATCCCTCTTTTATTCTCCATATCTCCATGTTCGCATTCATCGTCATTCAGGCGTTCAGTTTCTACGTCTCAAAATACACTCTGTTTTTTCTTATTTTGCTATCGCCCGAGGGATGCTATCGAGGCGGATTTAGAAAGGAATTTGGAAAATCTGAACCTAACTTGATATCTTATAGTGCTTTCCAAACCCTATAAGGTTTTTACTTTATTTCCATAACTCATCTCTATAAAGTTTTGAAAAATCTGATTAAAACCTAATCTAATCTGTTCATGATAAAAAAAATTATAAAGAGATATATTTAATAAAAATAGATACTTTTATTCATAAAATAAGATGCTTAAGAATATAAACATGCCAAAGTATTCATGCATCACATCACATAAAATATAATTTTCAAATAAGTTATTATTATAAATTCTTGTTATAAACCTAAAAGTAAAATATAAAAATAATATCCATATAAATATTATGTAACTTGGAGTTATCCAAAAGAAAAGAGACAAAAGATATTATTATATTATTTATATCATTCAACATTTATATTTTATTATTATATTATTTATAAATATTACTATATTATTAACTCATGCTTTATGAAGCACCGATTTTCTATAATGTAAATATAATGATATCAGCTATAGGGATGAGATTAAGGATTCTTCTATATGTACATATTATTATTTCAAAATGGATTTGAGTTTTCTATTGAGTTTTTCCTAAATTCTAATTTGCAACCCTATAGGATTTGAGAATTAATTCCATAATCCGTCTAAAAACCTAATAGAGTTTGACCCTATAGTCTTTTTAACGGTTTGGATGGATCGGAAACCCTATAACGACCCACCTAATGATAACCCTAATTACCTCGTCATCTATTTTGATGAGATTGGTCCTACCATCTATTCCACCATTCATTTTTAGTTTTTAAAATTTAAACCGTTAAATTTATAATTTATTCAATTGTTTAAATTTAAAAGAGTATAAATTAATGGTGAGATAGATAACGAGATTAGTCTCGTAAAAAATAAAAACGAAACTATAAAAAAGTATTTTTTCTTATTCATTAGTTAAAGTACCTAATCTACTTCACCAAGTAAGGTTTAACTTACATATTTGTTTTGAAGAATTAGAACCAAAACATAATGTTTTTCATTCGCTTTCTTGATACTACTTGAAACTGCTAGCAAAATTTAGAATAAACTCCAAAATAGGTTTGTTGGCTAAAAGGAAAAAAAAAAAGAAAAGCTCCAACATAGGTTATTCATTGGTTCAAGGTTTTTTTTTTTTTTTTTTAATTTAAAAATGGAATATACTCATAGAACAATGTTTAATGAAGTCATGCTCTTCTAAATTGTATAAAAACCATGTATAATGAAATTATAATCATCCGAAATAACAAAGAACATCTGCATGTATATTTCCTCGACATTTCCCACATAAACACTCGAAATTTCCATGTCCTCCAATTTTATTTATCAAAAAATGTTAGCGAGTGTCCTAATAAATTTGTATACTATGAAGACACATGTACATGTGTACCCATATATGTATATATATGTATTATCAAGTTTTTAGTCTGCATTATAAGAATGAAAAAAAATCTGCAATTCATCAACTAATATCCTAGAGATAGTTGTCATCAATGACGTATTATTACATTATTCTCTCCAAACTCCTCACTGACATTAACCCTATGTTTGGATTTAAAAAAAAACAAAAATGAGAGGGGATGGAAAGTTAGAATTTTAAGAAAATTTCTATTGTTTGATAAAAAAAAAAAAGAAAAAGAAAGGTGGAAGGAATAAATTTAGTTTCTCTTGAATCCACTAAAAATCATTTTTTTCAAATTAGAGAGAATTGAAAGGAATTATTTTAAAATTACTTAATTGTCCTTATAATAAAAACAAATATTAAAGTTAGAGAGACTTTTTTTTTTGACATTTTAATAAAATAAATAATTATATTACCAACTTTCTCTTCACTTTCATTTCTTTTTTCTTAAATAACTTTCTTTCCTCTCCAATTCTTTCGTTCCATTTTCACTCCTTCGCAGTTATTTCCCACTTCCAAAACACAGTGTAATTTCCTCGGAGTTCGTCCACTACTGCGTTCTAATCTATGGAAGCTCTCACTCGTTCGTCTTAATAATAAAACCAAACCAAATAAAAACAGCCTTATTATTGCTCCTTTTCATAGGAAGGAAAAAACATCACATTTCTAAAAGACGTAATCCTTTTTGCTCTTTTCCTGTCAAAATTATCCTTCTTACCTCCATCTTCATCATAATACCCAAAAATAGAAGAACAAATCGTAAAATTTGAAGTGAAACCAAGATTGTCACGTTTACCACCTGAGCGTGGTCTGATCAAAATCCGCATATTCAAGAGCATTTTCAAGTTCACGATGTGCAGAGAGAACAAGAAGAAGAAGAAGACAAGTGGCTGTAATTCAGATGCTCAAAACTCCGGTTCGCCTAAGAACTTAATCTTTGTCGTGTAGATTTTGTTTCAATTTATAAACCATAACTTTTTTCTTTTCATTTCTTTTTTTTTGTGTTTTATTAGGGTGGGGCCGGAACCCTCCGAAGGAGGAGGTTCAAAAGTTCTAATTTTATGGGATATCTCCGAAGAGACGACACGTCCATCGATGATTGATCCAAAAACCTACAGTCAAAAACAGGGGGGAAAAAAAAAAGGACCTTTTTATAGATCCCATTATATATTACATATCTTATTTGGTAAAAAGGTTGCAGTGGTTTGCTGGTTGTAGATTAGAGCAGCACATGAAGTTGTGAATTTTAGTTACGGCAGTAAAAAGCGCTTGTGGAGCAACACCAACACGCTTTCATCTGAATTTAAGTAACGGCAATACATCGTCTAATGTATGTGAGTATACGTCGGATACGGTTTCAGTTTGAGGAAGGTCAATCTCATGATCTCATTCGTCCTTTTGGCCTATGACAACGATTTGTATGGCCGGTGTGTAATTATTAAGCCTTATTAAATGAACGAAACTATTTTTGTTTACATGCTTTCTTAATTGGGTCTGTAAAACTTTTTTTTTCTATTTTTAAGTACTCTAATGATGGCCGCATTAATTTAAATAATAAAAGTTTATCTTAAGCAAACAAACTATGTCCACTTATTAATATTAAAGTGAAACTGATGAATGGGAATTGAATATGTCCGAGGTGGACTAGGAATCTTTCACTGAATTATTAAGGGTTCCTGCTTTTATTTATTTATTTATTTTTGGGGTGGGGTGGTGGTGGTGTTGTGTTGGATATATGGATTTTCTATGTAGATATATGCCCTGCAAGTAATTATTGCATTAAGTGTAAATAAAAGTCAAAACAAAGCGCTAGTTATCAAAGACATCACATAATTTTCAAAAGAAAGTGCTAGAAAATCTCAAAAGCGTGTGATTTTGGACCTTGCTGTTTTTGTTGTTGTCACTGACGACCATTATAAATCCACACTCACTTCACTATTTACATATATTTACATATATGTATATATAATACATGTGGTCCACATATATGCATGAGTGTTGATGTGTGTGTATTATGAGATGCCAAAAGATAAATAAGAGATTATGGAAGGGCATATAGAAAGTAGTTTGGAAGCTTAAGGGACGAAGTAGGGGGTTGAGTTAAAGGAGAAGAAGTCTTGAGTTGAATTGTGAAAAATTTAATAAATGCTAAACTCGATATTTAAAACTTTTGCACAAGTGCTAAAAGTTATGAGGAATCGGATGTTTTTGAGATAGAAATACTAGGTATGAGATACATGTTTAATGATTGTGTACGCTAAGTTAGTATATGCTAAGTTATTGTACATTAATTGGACTAAAATGAAACTAAGAATTAAATGTTTGCTATTTGTGCTTAGCTTCGACCAAATACCAAAACCTTAATCAAGATTCGCAATAGTTGAACATGGGATTCAATAAATAATCAATCTTTATACATTTCTTAAGTAAGTTTCCTTTATTTATCATTTTATTCATAAGTTTATATTTTCTTTGAGTTTCAGGAGAAGGTGTCGCAATTGTCCGTGTGGTAGTGATGGTAGATAATTATTGTGTGGTTAGTTTGTGGAGATGTTGTATTATTGGTGTTGTGTATGCGTGTGTGTGACACAGGGTATTGTTAATGAAAAGTTGGTGTATTACGCTTGCATTAAACTGTATTGTTGAATTAAGATGTCGGTATGTGTGAATGTTTAGTGAAATAGGTGAATGATAGTGTCAGAGTGTCGTATACGTGTACTGTGCAATGTTGAACTTTGTGTGTGTATGTGTATTAGAGAGGAGAGAGAGAGAGAGAGATGAGAGGAAGAGGATATATATATATATTATAATATTATATTAAATAAATAATATGTATATATTATGAATGTTATGCATATATTAAATTTATAATATAAAATATGCATGTGTGCATTTAAAATAACATATATTATAATATATAATATAACATAATCATAGATGAATTACATATATGTATATATAATACATGTGGTTCGCATGTGTGCATTAGTGTTGATGTGTTTATATTATGAGATGCAGAAACATAAATAAGAGATTGTGGAAGGACACATAGAGGGTGGTTTGGAAGCTTAAGGGATGAGGTAGAGGGTTGAGTTAAAGGGGAAAAAGTGTTGAGTTGAATTGTGAAGAATTTAATAAATGCTAAACTTGATATTTAATACTTTTTCACATATGCTAGAAGTTATGAGGAATCGAATCTCATTAAGATAGGGATACTAGGTACAGCATACATGTTTGATGATTGTGTATGCTAAGTTAATATACATTAACCATACTTAAATGAAACTCGGAATTAAATGTTTGTTGCTTATGTTTGGTTTCAACCTCCCACTGGTTGTTGGTGAGGCAGTTGGTGATCTTTGCATGATGTTGTCCTTGATGAAGTCCTACACTAAAAGGACTTAGGTAGATTTAGGATGATTTTAACACTTAGGTTTTGGAGAGTACTTGACACCAATACCTATATAGTAATTATATATTGTGTATGTAGGAGTCATGAGTAACCCTAAGTTTGAAGACGTTGAGATTGTGCTGTTTGTAGACTTAAATGAAAAAAAAATTAAAATTGGTCATTTATTATATTTATGATGATACTTGTGTGTATGCTTGATTTGTTACTTGTGTTTCACATACATATGCGTGGTATCTTGTGCTAAGCATTAGCTCACTCTAAGAGGATTATTGTTTTTCAACTACAGGTTTAAATATTGTTGAAGATGTGGAGCATATGATAATGTAGGATATGACTATTAATTGAGGATGATGACTATTATTACTTTAGTGGTGGGTTAAGATATGCATAAATGCTAGGCCTAGGTTATATTGAGCAATGAGCTCTTTATTTTAGTTGTAAAAGTTATGTTAGGTATTTATTGTACTTGGTGGATTGAGTAGTTTATTATGTCACTCATAGTTGTAAATTGAGGAGATTATTTATTATGAAAGTTGGCATATTTGTATTTAATTGTTGAATTTAAATAGGTTACAGGTTTCTAGACGCTTGACGTGTCGATAGAGGTTAGGAATAAGTGGCGGACTGTAACATCCTAGGTTCTAGGGCGTTATAGTTGCTTAATATGTTGACGTAATATTTAGGAACATAAGATGAGTTTCTTAAGATTAGGGATGGTTTAAGGACTGATTATTTAGAATGTTGATATAGTATGTTAAACGCTTCCTTTAAACACTCTTAGAGTGATGAATGAGATTGAGAATAAAATAAAAGATATCTTACAATCTTTCCCCTTCAATTTTCAAAGAGTCAAACTAAACTTACCTTCTTCTATCCCTATTGACCAGTAGATCAATTTTATTCTAAATATGAGCATTATCACACATAATAGTAAATCATTATGATTGCAACTTTAATTTGAATATATATATAGTTATACATTAGTAGATGACACACCTATAATGTGTGTATAGATTAAATAAAATTAAATTTATATCTTTAAAATTTACCACTATTTTAATTGTTAAAAAATTATAATTTTTGTTAAATAATATAAATATATATTTATTCTTTTTTTTTCGTATTTACACTCAATTTAAATCCTTTAATTTTTTACTTATGAGTGAATTGGGATTACAAATAGAAACCTATTTATGTGAGTGGATATTAATTATTATTATGGTTATATTTCATTATAATCTGAATTTTGGCCATGCAATGTGGGCACATAAACTAAGATGGGAGAGAAAATAGAAAGAGAGAGAAACTATCAATGAGATAGGCACCATGTTGCATGGGGAGACAACCTTGAAAGTGGGTTTTGGAATTAAAAGAGATTAATGGAAGAGAGTGGGTTGATATGCCAATTTTACCATTAATATAAAATAATAATAGTTTTAATAAGTTATTTTTAATGTTGGTTTTTTTGCAATAAAATTTTAATTAAAGGGTTAAATGGTAATGTTCAAAAGGGCAATTACTTAAGGGCTAATATGCTTTAATATTATATATATTGATACAAACACTCAGTTATAATTCAGTATCAAAACAATACCCAATTGATGAGCCAATAAGAAAACGTACAATGGATCTAATAAATACAAAATTTCAATACAATAAGTGTATTCCCATGGAAATGGTTTATTGTATTAATTCTTTTTTCTTATGATATATATTTTCTTGTTACAATTATTGAACGCATTGGATCATTCCCATTTGAATGGTTGGTGGTAGATGGATGATAAAGAAGAATGGGCCTTCGTCCCTTTCCAAATTACATTTTACAAAAATAACAGACAATGAAATAAAAGAAAACCAAATTTCCTTTTATCAAGAGCCTCTTATATAGTGCAACGACAAATTAGATATCAGCTAAAACAAGCTATTTTGAATAAGGAGCTATTCCTTTGAAAAGCATTGCTAGAAGTCTCTAAACATGAACAAAAACTTTGGATAGTAAAGTCTCACACTAAGTGGTTTATTGAGGGTGAGATGAATACAAAATTCTTTCATCAATGTACAATGGATCATTGATCAAAAGGTAGAATTTTGGGACTTTTTGATGGTGTTGGGAATTGGGTTTAGGGAACATATCTTAGTAATCTAGTCAATAATCATTTTGAGCATCTTTTAAACTCAACATATTATTTCCCAAAATATGGACCTATCCATATTGACTATGTTTCCTTGTCTCACAATGGATATGAAGACTTTACTTTATTACCTGTTGAACAAATTGAAATTGAAAGGGCAGTTAAAAGTATTGGTTTGAGGAAATCTTTGGGCATTTGACTTTGTTCATAGGGTATTTTAGGCTTAGGCCCCTTAGACTGAGCTGACCTACCTACGCTCATGATCTAGCTCCTTTTTGATTGGGCTTGGCCTCCTTACTTATCTAGTCCACCTTGACCTAAGCCCACTGAATAGCCTGTTTATCTATTATAGACTCCAACGGATAGGAAGATAGGGATAAGGCTTGAAGACTTGGTCAACAACCGCCTCTTATAATCTAGGACTACATCAGACTAGACCGAACTATACGTCTCCATTACGCATGACTTGTGGATGTGTCTCTTATCCATTGTCCTCCAAGCATTGGTTGCCTTCCTTTGTAAATACCCAGCCACCACTAAACGATAAAGATACTTAATACTTTGAGCACTTGAGCTTTACCTTACTCCCAAGCATACTTGTTACCTTTCTCTACATAATACTAACTTAAGTATCGAAGTGATTATATTGGATAACCCCTTGTCGTTCCTCACTGGTTCTTATTTTGTAGGCTTACATTGCAGTGCAAAGCTTAGGTTACTTCCAATCTTTATCGGCCCAAACCCAAAGATGACATATGGTGCCGTCTATGGGAAGAGACCACATTTCTTACCCAAACACACACATAAAACACTCAGCCAAAGATTACTTTTATCAACCTCCACTATATCTCATATCATAGACGTTAACAACAGTTAACCTGTAAATAATTAGCCTCCAGTTGAGGAAACGTTGGAGTAACACTTGGCTTAAGTGGAGTAGCTGCTTGAGGAGTTTGTTACTTACAATAGAAAGCTCCAAGCTAGGTTTAATGTAGTTGAATGGCGCAACAAATAGGTGGTTGAGGCTTTTGATGCTCATATTGGGTAGAATAACCACTCACTGCAGCGGCGAAATAGTGGGGATCAATTACCTGATCCCCTAGTGTAGGAATAGCAGGTGTAGTTTGTGGCTACTTATGATTGTGCCCTTATTGGCAACAACAAGGTGGCTGACTCCTATGGAGCACCAATACACTTTACAGTGTGTCGAGCCCGGTCAGTAGATAATGCTGACTTGAATGAGTTTCGTGTTATCATAAGGAGGATCTCTAAGCAGCAGGGGAGCAAAGTAACTAATGATGTTGGGTTGATCGTTAGTAATAAAAACCCCTTCACCAGGGTCATTGAAGATAAAGTCCTACCTCTAAATAGTAAACTTCTTACCTTAGACCAATACGATGATACTAGTTAACTTGATGATTACCTTCTCTATTTCTACACCCTCATGAACCTTTATGGTCATAGGGATGCTAATATGTGTAAGGCTTTCCTAAGCACTTTGAGGAAAGCAGCTTGGACATGGTTTAACCACTTACTTAAGAACTCCATCAACTCCTTGAAGAACTGGCTTGTAGATTTAGTTTCCACTTTAGGGCTAGCAAGCCTACATCTAAGGACACTTTGTGCTTGTATTTGATCAGGCAGAGCGAAGGAGAGACTCTGTAAGAGTATGTGGCCTAGATAGGGGAGTAGCCGTACATGTTGCACAATTCGGTATCAAATCCTTCAAGGACTTCTTATGTTCAGTTATGAAGAGTAAGCAAAAAACCTTAGCCGAATTCTAGAACAAGGCCCAGAAGCATATGGACTAAGAAGACAATATCTACACTAAGAGCAATGCCGATTGAGAAAGGTCGAGTGGAAAAAAGGACAAGGAAAGATTGTCTGTGAAAGATCACCTCGATAGTAGGGCACTGAGTAGAGCTGAGGGGAAAGGCCTTTGGTGGTAGGAATGACCGAGCTAAGCAGAACCCAGTACCCCCACCCATTTACACATACTACATGCCTTTAAATTGACCTATGACTCAGGTCTTTGTAGAGGTTCAAAATAAAGGTCAACTCTAGAAGCCCCCCAAGATGAGAGGGAATACTAATTGTTGGAACTTAGACAAATATTATTAGTTCTACGAAGACCATGGCCACACCATGAAGGAATAATTCTAGTTAGAGGAAGTGGATACTCCCTATCAGGATGCTCTAGTAATAAGGGTACGGATCTCAGGCTTCAAGGTCCTTAAGATTATGGTGGACATTAGCAAGTCCACCTCCATCCTCTTTAAGTACATTGATGACCATATGAGGAAGAAGTTACCTGTAAAGATGAAGTCATATCACTATGATTTGATTGGTTTCAATAGGGGAACGATCCAACCAAAGGGCATCATCACATTAGACATGAAGCTCGGTGATGATTAGAAAGTTTCCCGATATCCAATTGAGTTTGTGGTGGTGGACCGCCCTTCCCCTTACAACGCCTTGCCGGGACGATCGAGCCTCAATAACTTTGGAGTTATCACATCGCCCTTGTACCTGAAGGCTAAGGTCGAGTGAGAGTTTGTAGGTACGATCAAAAGCTCTCTAGGGAGTTTTATGTCAAGGAAACCTAAGCTAAAGGCATTTATGCCTTAGAATCAGGTTTGCAGGAGAAGCTGGTTGAGTGAGGTGAGCGGAGGGAAAAGATAAAGGAGCTGCAAACTAGCATCAACCTTGACCAGACTACTGAGGTTGGTGTAAAGAGGACTCCAGAAGTGAAGGGGACCATTGTTGACCTCTTATAGGCTAATTTTGACAGGTTTGCTTTGTTGGCATCTAATATGCCCAAAATCTCCACCAACCTAGCAACCCATAGCCTTAACATTGATGGAAACGACTAGCTTATTAAGTAGAAGAAACGAAATTTTTCCTTAGAAAGGTAGGCCACCATCAAAGAGGAAGTACAGGAGTTGCTAGGGTTAGGCTTGATATGGAAAGAGAAGTACCTAACGTGGCTAACAAATGTAGTGCTAGTTAAGAAGAAGAATGAGAAGTGGTATATGTAAGTTGACTACATCGACGTCAATAAAGCTCACCCTAAGGACTACTTTCCTCTCTTAAGGATAGATTAATAGGTCGACTTCACATCTAGATAAGCTTTGCTCAGCATCATGGATGCCTTCTTAGGGTATAACTAGATAAAAATGGACCCAAAGGACAAAGTCCATACCTCTTTTGTCGCCGACTTTGGTACTTGTTGCTACATTGTTATGCCTTTTGGCCTTAAGAATGCCAGGGTGATGTACTAAAGGATGGTGATCACCCTGTTTAAGCCCTAGCTTGAGTACAACATGGAGGTCTACGTTGAATGGGGGAGCACAACATGAAGTTAAACCCTTAAAAGTGTGTTTTTAGGGTTAGCTTCAGCAAGTACCTAGGCTTTATGGTAACCTAACATGGCATGGAGGCCAATCTAGAAAAGATCAAGGCTATAAGGGACATGAAGCCTACCTTCTCGATTAAAGAAGTCTAGAAGCTTACTGGTATGGTAGCTATACTAAGTAAATTTGTTTCAAGGAGTGCAGATAGATGCATAGAGTTCTTCAAAATCCATAAAAATCTAAAGGGTTTTGAGTGGGCCTTAGAGAGTGAAGCAACCTTCAAGGAGCTATAAGACTTCTTCGAGTACACTCCAATCCTCTCTAAGCTTGCTCTAGGAGAGGACTTGTATTTGTACCTAGTTATTAGTGATCGAGCACTCTCCTTCATATTGGTTAGAGTAGAGGGGAGAGACTATAGGCTTATATACTATGTCATCTATATTCTTTAGGAGCCTAAGGTTAGGTACACTAAAGTGGAAATGTTTATGCTTGCTGTCATTATCTTTGCACATTGACTTAGGCCTTACTTTCAGGTGCACTAGATAATCATGTTGATAGATCAACCATTGTACACCTAACTGTAGAAGCTTAACGTATCTAGTCAGATAGTCAAGTACGCAACAGAGTTGAGTGTGTATGGCATCTAATATCAACTATGAATAGCCTATAAGGCACAATTGCTAGTCGACTTTGTGGTAGAATATACAGGATAGGAGGAAGCACCACTTGGAGATGACAAGTCAGCGTGGACTCTCTACGTTGATGATTCATCAACCTCGGGTGGTGGAGGTGCGGGCATAATGCTCACTAGATTGCATAAAGACTACTATTTGTTATGCCTTCAAGTTTGGGTTTGACACGAGCAATAAAGTATTTGAATACGAGACCCTGAACACTAGTTTCAAGTTAGCTAAGGAGATCGGTGTAAAGCATTTTCAAGTATTCTCGGAGTCAATGCTTGTTATCTAATAAGTTTGGGGTGAGTACAAAGCTAGGGATGACACCATGGCAAAGCACTTAGAGATTCCCCAAATAGAGAACTTAGCAGTAGATTGGTCATCCAAGTTTACCTCTACCAATATACGAAGGCTCAAGGTAAGGATAAAAAAATCTTCGTAAAGTACTTGCTTGAGAAGAGTATAATTTCGAGCATAGTTGAGGTCCTATAGCTCATAGCAACACCCTTAGAGTTAAGCTGTATGGACCCCATCTAGAGTTATTTCAAGTAAGGCATGCTCTCAGACAATAGGAAGGAGGCCCAGAAGATGAGGTATCATGTCACCAATTACATCTTGATTAATGGCATCCTGTACCCAAGGGGAGTAAGTCTTCCCCTACTTGAATGTCTTCAAGCATATGGAGGCTATATGTTATGGAAGAGCTACACACCAGAGTATGCAGCAACCACATTCAATTTCAAGCCCTCTATATCCGAGCTCCTAGGTTCGGATACTTTAGCCTACCATGAGGTAGGATGCTAAGACTGTAGCTTACAAAAGCCCCTATGCTAGAAGCACATGCCAATCAGCCATGCCTCTAGCATTATTCTCTAGCCTTTGATCAATTCGTAGCCATTTGCCTAGTGAGGCATCGACATCCTTAGCACATTTCCTAAAGCTTTGGGAGGACGACAATTCATTATCATGGTGGTTGACTACTTTATGAAGTGGGTTGAGGTTGAGACCGTGGCCAAAATCATCGAGTGGAGCATCGAGTCATTCATATGAAACAACATCCTCTCGTGGTTTAGGGTTCCTTATGCCCTTATTATGGAAAATGAGTAGTAGTTTGACAACCTTAGCTTTAGGGAGTTTTACGCTAAGCACCACATTACACCTTACTTTACCTCAATCGCTTACCTTTAGTCCAATGACCAAGTTGAGGCTACTAATCAGATCATACTCGAGAGCCTTAAGAAGAGGGTAGACTAAGCTTGGGGTACGTGGGTAGATGAGCTGTCCAATATTTTGTGGGGACACAGGACTACTCATTGCACTTTCATTGTTGGAGACTCGATTTCACTTAGTATTTAGCTTGAAGGCAGTCTTCTTCATCGAACTGGAACTTCTTAACATCTAGACTCAATCCTTTAACGCCATCTTAAATGAGTCCTTACTGCAGGCTAGTGTGAACACTATTGAGGAAATAAGAGACCTCACTATAGCTCGGGTGGTTGCTTACTAGCACCGAGTAGCTAGATATTATGACTATAAGGTCATACACAAGGAGTTTATGGTTGGTGACCTGGTCCATTGAAAACTTGAAGCCACTGTCTCTCGTAAAGGACAAAGAAAGTTGGTCCCCAATTGGGAAAACCTAGTCAGGATTAGGAAACAGAGCATTTTGGCTAAAGAGATTGGATGGTAAGCTCATCCTGTACACTTGGAATGTTAACAATCTTTGGCTCTATTTTGATAAATGTAAAATCTCTTGTTAAATGTTCTTGTTAATATCCATGGAAGTTCTATTCTCTAAATATATTAAGCATTTTTTTATATCTCTCTCTCCTTCTTTAGTTTTCATATTACGTCTTAGCCTTAGAAGGTGAACAAACTTCTAATTTGCACACCTCCTCAAGCATGGGTAGGTCGAAATACCATCGACCTAACCCCCTTGGGTAACCTTAACAAGTAGAAATGCCCCTTGCACAATGGAGGAACTCTTAATACTTGTACAGGTCAGAAAGCTACTGACTTAACCCTCCCCTTTAAGTAACCTCAGCAAGGGAAAACACTCCTTACATAATTGAAGGATTTCCACTTCCCGAGCAAGTCAGAATGCCACTAACCTAATCCCCTTCCCTTCTATCCTAAGTAACCTCAGCAAAGGGAAACATCCCTTGCACAACTGAGGGACTCCTATTATTTGGGTAGCTTAGAATGCTATTAACCTAACCTTTCTCAAGTAGCCTCAGTAATAGGAAACACTCCTTATATAATTGATGAACACCCATTACCTGAACAGGTCGGAACACCACCGACCTAACCCCTCTTGACTAACCTTAGCAAGGGGAAATACTTCTTGCAAACAAACCACAATAAGGTACAGGTAAACAAACTACTAGCATTAGAATATACATCAACATGCCAAGAAGTACTTAGAAACACAAAGAAGCGAAGTCGACGGTTCTCCATTAATCAAAAGATATTTATAAGTCATCAAGGCTGGAATACTAGCTTAATACATCAGAAGAGAAAAGTATATACATAGGAAAAAAACATAAAAGAAAAATACAATGGTCATCACTTTGAATTAGACAACTTCGATAGTTTCAAGAAGTTCAACACACCTATTTGCTTAGAGGATTGATCTATTTAAGTAGTTGGGTCCTAAGCTACCTAGACTTAAGTTGAAGGGGGAGGAGGAAGATTCTACTAACTTTGGTTAGTAGGAGGGCTACCCTAACCTTGATCTGCCCTTAAAGTACCTTCAGAAATGACCTACTGTTGAGCTACTCCAGTGGAAGTGGATGAAGGAGCTTCTTGCATAACCTTGACAGTAGGAGGGGTACCTTGGGTTGCTTTAGCTGTTGGAGCAACCGTCCTTTCTCTTTCTTTGGCTGCTCTCTCCTCTTGGTGATGGTTCATCCAATGAATCTAGAAAGCTTAAGTTGAGCTCGGGATGATGCTTCAGTATGTCTTCTCGAATCTCTTAACTACATTCGATGGCAATATCCTAACATTCCTTAACCTACTGTTACATTTTGAAGAGGTTTTCCATAGCCTTCTCCTTGGCAGCTTCGTTAAGGACCTTGCCGCTTTCTAAATCAGAGATGAGCACTTTCATCTCGTCACCCTCTTGATGGAGGCCCTTGATCCTGTGCTCAAGCTCAACCTTCTAATTAGCTAGCTTAGTTTATTCTTGGCAGTTTTACATTCAATTGCCTTCATCGCTAGCTTAGTTTTTAGCTTGGAAACCGATGTGTTTAGCTCGAGGTTGCATTAGTCGAGCTCCATCTTAGCCTTGCTCTCCTCTTCTAGCCTTTCAGAGAGTTTAGCCTTAGACTTCTACTCCTCTTTTGGCTAAGCTCTCAATGCTGGCTTCCTTGTTGGCCCCCTTGGCCTTCTTTCTCCTTTTGTAACTTAGCCTCTAGAGCAACATTCTGCATATAGCAACGATGCAAACGTCGACTAGCCTTGTGAAATTTCTTATGAATTTGCTTAGAATAGGACTCCACCTCCTGTAAATCTTCTTGTGCACTAAGTACATTCAATTGAAGATCCTTTACCTCTTTTTGCAGCTCCTTCTAGCGATTGACCTATAGCAGCACCTGACTATGGTACTACATAATAAGGATGATAGCATTAGCAGCGAAAAGAAGACTTAGAAAAACACTACAAAAGAAAGCGACTTAAAGCATAAGGATGATAACATTAGCGGTGAAAAGAAGACTTAGAAAAACACTACAAAAGAAAGTGACTTAGAGCGACGAAGATGCACTCGATGATTTAGGGAACTAAAGTGGCCTACAAATTTAGGTAGGTTGTCGAATTGGTGCCTTAATGTCACCTCTAGGATGCTTCAGTCAGTAGGCGTAAAAGAACCCATAGGGGCCTCAAATTTGAGATCTTAATGGTGCAGCATTACATTTCTACCTTGAATACCCCATTAGGGCTTGAGCATCTTCCTTATGTATTGCCAGGTAGCCGACTTAGAGCCACCGTCAAAGAGGTGAGGGTTTTTAGCCTCGTATAAGACCCCCTTATAGGGGTTTGGAATAGTCTTCTCCCTCCAATGCCTCTCAATAGATTTAGCTTAAGCCTCTCCCATCTAGTTCATGGTGAGATAGGGATGACCAGATGGAAGCCCTTCTTATGACGGTTTACTAGGTAGCATCAGTAACTTGGTCCTCTTTAGGATTTATGCCTTCTGCCTCCCCTCTTTAGGAAGCTTCCTTTTCTGGCTACTAGACCCCCAGTAGTGCTGGCTTCAATCCTCTTCCCTTTTTCCTTGGAAAGAGAGGGAAACATTATTAGCTTTGGCTTGTTGATAGCAGCATCATCCCTCATCGTGATAGGCTTAGATGTGGGAACAGTTTCAGTTGTAGGGGAAACTGTGTTCAAAGGTTTGATAACCATAAGCTTCTTAGGAGTTCCACTGATAGGAATCCCCTGAGGTAGAGTAGGTGATTCCATCCTACTAGTCTTGGCTGTCTCTGACACAAGCCTCACAACCTTGGTTTTGGGGTTGATGGCCTTCTTGGTTGGCTTTACCTTACCCTGATGTCCCTTGTTAATAGCTTTAGCTTAGAAGGATGTGGTAGCTCTCTACCTTTGGCTAATTTCTCACCTGCAAAGAAGCAAATAAATGATATCAACACAAGGCAAGTATACTACACTTATTCATGAACTCCACTGTAACTAGCATGGGCGAGGAAGACCCCTTATTCCTTAGAAACATCACGAATGAAGTATAGTTTCAGGCAAGCCTAAACTGACACTATGGAAGAGGCAACTCATGCTAAGGATGGATCTATACCTTCCATCCATTTATCCAATACTGCCTTCATGATAACCTTCTCCATACTAGGGAACAGCTCGGAGATCATCAATCTCAAGTATCTTTGTACGTTCTCTTCAGCGTTGATTTCTTTATCATGTCGTAGAGCCATGAAGGCCTTAATCTCCTAATAGGCCTTGACATCATTCTGCTGAGCTTCCTTTATGCTCTAGTCTGGACCAACAAAGTCTAACGAGTCTAGAAGTTAGCCATCTAAGGTAGCTCTACTACTATGAACTTGTCTTGCCAATTCTTGATGGACGAGTCCAAGTACCCAAATAATTTCTTACCTGTGCGATTTTGGAGGTAAGTCTACCCGTTTAGAGACTTCCTTAAATACAAGTGGTTGAAGAGCTCGGGTGTGGGCCTTATCACTAAGTATTTGAACAAGGCTTGGAATGCCTTTAACAACCTCTACCCATTAGGAGGTATTTGAGCAAGGTAGTATCGAGTCTAAAATTCGGTTTTCTTATTTAATTTGATTTCCTACTTTCCGATTAATATTAAATGCTAACCCATTTAATATTAATCATTGACTAGAGAAATTGGGAAATTCTAGTTTTGTTATTAAAAATTTTGGAGTTGCTACTTGATTGGAGTTAGAAAAAAAGAATAAAGAAAAAAATAGTGATCAATTAGGCAGATTGACCACGATTTGGCTACAAGTCTTTGATTTTAATTTAATACAAATCAGATGATTCTGAATTCAGGAGTTAACTTATTAAACCTTAACGGGTACCACTATCTATTTTTTGAAATTAGGTTTATTATTCAAATTATCTTTTTTAATATTTTTTTTATAAAAATAAAAACAAAAAAAAAAGAACCTAAGTTTCTACAAATTTTATTGTCTTCCTGAAGGTATCAACATACCTGTTAATCGAGATTAGATGACCGTAGTTCTTTCCAAAAACTTTAATGTGTTGGTTGATTTTAATTTTGAAAAGAAATCAATTGGCTTTATATACTTATCAATTTAGTTTATTCAAAGGAAATCTAAAGAGTCCTAATTCTCAAATACTTTTAGTTTTACAAAAACTCTCTAAAAATCCTATCTTTTTTTTAAAAGGTCTTTTTATTAATTTTTATTTTTAAAAATATTTTTTTATGTGAGGAATCCTTAAAAAGACTAACTCAATGATAAACAAATCTCCTAAGCCAATGTATCTATATCATACTATCTACATACTACGTTATCAATAAATAAATAACTAATAAATGAAACAATAATATAATAATAATAATAAAATAAAATAAAATGAAATAAAAAACTAAAGAAGGAGACTGAACTTGAACTTCAGCTATGCGATGGAGTGCTGTTTGTGTTTGGCCATGGATTATACTGTGAAGCAGCGTACACTATATGTGGACAACAGCGGTTGGTGGAAGTACGATCAATAGTGGCATGCTGTGAAGTGCAGCAATGGATGATGATTCCATCATGGACGTCTATGAAGTACTGGAGTTTCTCGCTGTGCTACCTTGAGTCGTGTGGCCTGAATTGCTGGATACTGTGGACTAGTGCAGTGTAGCAACGACGGTGGTTGTGTAGTCGAGTTGTGCAGCTGTTGCAATTGTGGACGGTCCTCGTATCGATTGGAGTTGTAGCTGCTCTATGAAGTGTAGTTGGATAGGGGGCTTGGTTCGGTGTTGTTGATGATGGAGTAGTAGCTCACCGGTTGTTCGTGATTGAAGCCACTACACAATGCTAATCAGTGAGTTGACAGTGAAAGAGAGGCTGATTGGCGGTTGGGGTGTTGGGCAATAGCGAGAGAGAGGTCGAGTGATTGCAGTGTGTTACTGATGCAATGAGCGTGTTCAATTAGTTGGTGTTTAGTGTGTTTGCTGCTTAGTGGACAACTTTTGGGGACTGATATGTAGATGGTCTTCTGTGGAATTTGGCTATATGCGATAGTAGGCTTGATGAAGATGAAATCGAGTTAGGGATCGATGGAGTTTGCTTTGCTGGTGCAGTTTGGCGTTGGGAGTTTATTGTCTTGGCGACTGTGTAGGCGTATTAGTGTGTGGACAGACTGTATGGTAGTAAGGGTGTAAATGTGGGGTTGTGTATGGATACTGTTGGCTAATATGGGGTGTGGCATTGGACAGAAGATGTGCATGAAGTGTGGATGTGGCTGAAGTGTGTGCGGTTGATAAATTACAGTAGATGGCCAATGTGAATGTGAAAGAATTTCAATTCTTTTGGGAGTGTGTGTTAATTCTTATTTTATGCTGCATGCCTCATGTTTATAAAGCTCGAAACAAATTGTATCGAATTGAATATTTTATATTGATCCGAATTTGACTTGATAAAAATTAAATTAAATCCGAATCACTTATATCAATTTAAATCCAATTTAATAAAAATCAAACTAGATTTAAATATTTTATAACGATTCAAATCCAATCAAATTAGATTAAAAAGATTTGATTAAATGTTAATCCCGTATACTCAACTCGTTTTTTGTAAAAATGGAAAAATTAGAAAAATAAAAGACACATAAGTGCCTAGCGAGATTCAAACCCATGACCTTAAGCTAACTCCATATCAATACTCCAATATTTATCCGTTAAGTCGTTAGCCTGTGCCTTGATACTTAGTATAATTAAATTGTACTTGAATCATACGACTCTCTAAAATAATTATTTGAACTAAACTAAAACTAAAACGATTGACCTTAAAATATTTTCTAAAATCTAAAATAATCTTTATAATTTTTCCTTTTTTATTTTTTTTTTGTATTTTATCATTTTTTTCTTATTATTATATTTATTTATTTTTTACTTATTATTTTATTTTATTTTTTTAATTTTTATTTTTGAATTAGGACCCTAAAAAAACTTAGAATTATAAGGAGCAAAAATTGGGTGTCTACAGGTAGCATTGATGATAATTGAATAGCTTCCTCTCAAATTCCATAACGGATAGGCACATACCATGTAAAAAAGAATCCTTATGAACTGCAAACTGCTTCTCCAAAAGTAAAGCCACCCTTTCATCCAGTTGCGGTAGCCAAACAACTAAGCTAGGGAATTCACCTATGATGAAGTTCTCTAAAATCCAGTTCATAATAGTTGCCTAGCTCTTCCTTACCTGGCCATTTGCCTTCTGGATAACTTTTTGTTTGTTATAGACATCAACAACATCCTGTAAGTGATCACATGGGTACATGTCTTGAGGGATAGCCCTTATTAATGCTACCCCATCAAGCACTTAAAGCTGCCTTATTGTCTCCCTATCTAATTGTACCAGTAAGGATGAAGCTTCTTCGTCCCTTTTTGAGGGGGGAGTAGCACCCCTCATAGCTTTAGAGTCTTAGGATGTTATGTTACATTCACTAGAGTTAGCTCTCAAGTTCAACATTTTGATGACAAAAAAGAGAAAAAGAGAGAGTTCTATTGATGAAGAAGAAGCAAGAAGTTGAAGGGGAAAGTGATCATTGATGTCGTAACAAATAAACAGGCTATGAAGAGTTGCAAAACAATTTTCTCTATAAGGTTGAGGATATTTATAAGCTAAATGCTTAGGAAAGCAAATCAATGTTTATAAGGATCCATCTAAAGGTGAATCTTGTAGTGTATCCCAATGCAAACCCGTGGGGATAGTTTTGATTAGATGGCTACATTTAAAAGACAAAATGTCTGCAACTGCACCTAAGTTTGTAGAGACATGAAACTTATTATGTTACATTAATTACACCATGAAAGTACGCGATAAAGTAAGAATTCAAAAAGATGGCTTTTGTAAGAAGTTTTGTTGAAGCCCCTTTAGTTTCCACATCAATGATAGAACTTCCCCAATGTCATTGTTCGTCATGGATAGGCTAGCCATGTTAGGCTCTACCATCACCTACTCAGCCCTACTAGTTCAGACTATCCAATACCTTGTATACTTAGCTCCTTTGCTTTGCACTTCTTCCACTTAAGGTGTTCAACCTACTTGATCTTCACCTCAGTACTGGACACCTAGCTTAGCTAAAGAAGCATCCACCTTAGACTACCTATCTGACTCCACTTGCTCATTTAACTTGACATTAGAGTGATTAGCTGGGCCTTAACATGTTCTCCTTGGACTACCTTACCTTGCTTGGCCTTACATGTATTTAACTTAGACCTCCCTAACGAGTGTCTCATTTGCTTTGACCTTTGTTGCTCTACATTGACCGACCCCTCACAAGGCATTAGCACGATAATTCTTTTTATGAGTCACTAAGCTATCATGATTGCTCTATCTCCAGCTTGGCTATGTGCCTAAGGAACCCATCCATCCTTTGTCATTGCCTCCACTTCGACAGTGAGACTATGTTTGGGGGGGCAGAGGAGGGGGCAAGTGTTGATAGGGTATTTTAGGCTTGGGCCTCTTAGGCTTAAGTTGACCTATGTACGCTCATGGTTTAACTCCTCTTTAACTGGGCTCGACCTCCTCGTTTGCCTAGTCTACCTCAGCCTAAACTCGCTAAATGGCCTACCCATCTACCATAAACTCTAATAGGTAGGAAGACAAAGATGAAACTCGAAGATTTGATTAAGAACTACCTCCTACAATTTAGGACCACATCGAACTATACATCTCCACTACCTATGACTTGTGGACGTATCTCCTACCTATTAACAGTCCTCCAACCACTAGCTGCCTTGCTCTATAAATACTTAGCCACCTTCTAATGGTAAAGATACTTGATACTTTGCATATTTGAGCTCTACCTTACTCCTTAACATACTTGCTGCCTTTCTCTACACATTACTAATTTAAGTATCGAAGTGGCTATGTTAGACAATCTCCCAAAGCCCCTCATTGCTTCTTGTTTAGTAGGTTCACATTGCAACACAAAGTCCAGGTTACTTCTAATCTTTACCAGCCAAAACCCAAAGACGATAGACTTTATGCAATATTTTATCTTAATTGTTGTGATGTTGTTGGCCTTACTATGGAAAACTTTGTGATAAGGGTGTTTCAAGCAATGTTTATTCCTTTAGAGATTAATCAAACCTTAACTGTATTGATTCTGAAATTACTTCTTGCAAATACATCATAGGATTATAGGTCAATCCTTCTATTTGATTGTTTACAAAATAATCACAAAGATTTTAGTAAATCGGTTGAGACCTTTCTTAATGATTTGATTACCCTAACTCAATCCTGCTTTATACCTGGACATAGTATGCTTAATAATGTAATCCTAATGCAAGAAATTATACATTCTTACTTAAGGAAGAAATGAAAGGATGGCTACAAAATGCATATGACTAGTTGTAGACACCTTATTTTTGCCACCCTTTATTTTAATTTAATTTATTTATTTTTTACTTTTGGGCTAGGTTTACGAAAAAAAATTCTAAAAAAATCGAAAAAAATGGAAAAACACAAAAGAAAAAAATTGAAAAGCTGAAAAAAAAAATGCAAAGTGTCAAAATAGTTTAAGTTAAGTTAGTCAATCATTTAGAATCGGATTAAGTAATAGTCGAACATATATATGCAGTTTAATAAATTTAGAGTTTTTAAGAAGTTGAGCTTCATTAGAAAAAATAGTCTAGTGATATTTAAACTCATGAATATGGGTCTTGGTCCAATTCTGAATATTTTTATTAGACTAATTAAAATAAGACTTGTGATTTATTAAATTTGAAAATGTTGTTAAAAATCTTTAACATGTATATTTTTTATCATTTAAATAAGTTTGGGTCATTTTAAGGATAAGTCGAAATAGATGGGGCTTGATTTTGAAAGTTGGAAATAAGGTTAGGCTTAAGAGAAAAAGGTTAAATACATTTTGAATGTGCAACACATCGAGAAATGAGCAATAGCTAAATTGGTTAAGCGTCTTGACTTAGGGGGTGACCTATAGGTTCGACTTAGTTTTTGAAATTCTTTTTTTTTATTATTATTTTTGTCATGTGCCGTGTTCTTTAGTAACAAGATGCAAAAATGGAGGAAAGGGATGTAGCCATCCAATCTTCAATAGATTTTTCCTTTATTCAAATATTTGTTAATTTTTTAGGGATTTGGTTCGAATATTACAAAATCATTATCAAAAGTACCACATCTCATAATGATTTACAAAGATATTTATAAAATAAAGATTGGATAAAAATCAACCAAGCTCAAGTCGAGTTGGGTTAATCTAAAGATTCAATGAAGATTTGGGTTGAAAAGTTATAAATTGAATATGGAATCTAACGAAAAAACAAGAGAGAGCACATCCAATCCCATCCTCAATCACAAAACATCAACTACCAATCCTCACTCACCGTCTTCAACCCACGATACCATCGCCACAACTAACAAACCACCTTCCTCACACAATGCATAGTCCCTACACTTTGTGCAACAGCCCCATTGACCATCTAAACCCACTTCACACCATTCGAGCACCGTCTTCACTTGACCCCCACTATTGGCCTTCAACCTCCCTTTACTGTCTAACCCTTTCTCTCAAACTCATTGCAGCATTGCCCATGCCTGACATGGTGTACTCCTACGGTTAGTGAACAGCCATACAGCAACTAGACAACCCGATGACACAATCAACTAACTACTAACACTTCCGATCCCCTTCCTCTTTCTCATGATCCCAACAAGACCGATGCCCACAACCATCACTATCCTTCATTGTCACATAAGCAACAGCAACCATCCAATAGCAGGCACGAAACACCGCAGCAACTTCAGTCGCAATCGAACCTCCTCCCTGTCGTGCATGACCCATAAACCTAAGCCAACACACATACGCACCAAAAACGACTTAAGTCGCGAACCTAACCTGCTCGTGACTGCAACCCCAAAACTTACCAAACTCTACCGATGACTATCTTCCCCGAACCCATTCACTGTCACGACTCTAGACTCCCTGACATGACTCAACCCAATCACTGAATTCTACCGCCTCTAACCATTACACGAGTTCCTAAACTCACCACTTTACCCCAAGGCATTGATCTAGAACGCCGTTTTGTCAATAGAAATCACATGAAATTATGATTTCCCGCTTAATTTGGTACCTAAAAGCCCTCGCGCAAAGCTGGGACGTAGATGCTATTATGCCACATGATGTGTGTTTGAATAGGAGCTCACGACCTGGTCCTTACCTAATCCAGATCTGCATGCAAGTAACCCACCTGACACGTCGGTAGTAGATTGATGGGTGTTGGGTTTCCTTTGTTTCTTTTATTATTTTTAAGTTTATTAACTCTTCAGTCCATCACTACCATTAGTTTTTTTTTTTTTTCCCACTTAATGTAATTTGTTTATTTATTTCATTTTTATGCACAACTATTTTTAAGACTTATGCTAACTTCTTTAATTTCTGTATAGGTCTTTAATTGTTAGTAGTTAGTTGTAGTCTTATTGTTTAGTGAACATTTATTAAGTTAATTTTTAGCTAAATTAGATTTTTTTAGATTTTATAATGGCATTTTTTTTTATAAAATCTCATATTTTACAAAATTGAATCATTTGCATATTGTATTAACTTAGAAAAATTGCATTTTTTTTTTACAAATTAGGTATTTTAGGGATTTTTCTAAAAAAATTGCTTTTGTCACTTAGTTATTTTCATGAAAAAAAATCTTTCTTTGGGGTCTTTTCAAAATTAGGTTTTTAGGGTTTCTTTTAAATTGGGAATTAAAGTTAGGTCTTAGGTTTTTTTTTTAATGAAAATAAAATGTCTAAAAAATGTCAATCTAGCTGGTTTTTACAAATAATAAAAAGAACCAACTTACTAAAGTTTTTCTAAAAAAGAAAACTATGTTTAGTTTGATTCCGATTAGTTGGTATATAGACACCTTCGAAGTAATCGTAAAATTTATAAAATATTTTATTTTATTTTCATTTTTTAGGGAAATTTTGTAATAAAAAAATTCATTTTTATACATATTCACATCCTTTGCATACTTTTTCATTTTTTCGAAAAATTATAAAAATAAAGGCCCATTAGTTGTTTTTTTTTTTTAAATTTTTACATGATGACTTAGTGTTAATAGATTAACTTTCAAAATTTAGATTTTCTGGTTAAATTTTTTTTAGAAAATTTGCTGATTAGTACCTAAATTAGGGTTTTCTCATTTGAAAACCTTAATTTGACTTTTTTACTAGTTTTACTAGTTGGTGACTCTGAATTATTTTTTAAAACATTTTTTTAGAGAAAAATGTTTTTCCTTAATTTAATATCTTGTAATTTATATTAAGTAAGCTGGACTTAATATAGATTAAATTAAGGAAAACCAAAATAAAACTCGATACTAGTTAAAGTGAAGTTATATTACAAATGTGCCAATCTTGTTTAATTTCCCATCAATGTGGGTAGATCTCATTGGTTCTTGCCTTTGTATAGTCAATTACCCTGTTATCCTCGATGGGAGTATGAAAATTTTTTTTAGTACAAGTTGGGGAATTTGATAAGGAGACCCTACATCTTCCTATTTATTTATTTTGGCAGTGAAGTTTTTGAGCAAATTAATACAGCACTAAGTTGAGATCAAGGCATGGAAGCCCCTAAAGGTTTGAGGAACATTCATGGAATTTTTGCATTTGTTTTTTTAATGGATGATTTGATCTTCTTGGGGGAAGCCTTCATAATAAATGTCAAGCAGACAATGAATGTTATGAGATATTTTCAAATGATATCTGGGTAAAAAAAATAAATTAAGCTAAATCATGTGTTTTACTTTCACAACATATAAGCTAAGCTTTTAGGGACATGATTGTTCAAGTTTTAGACATGAAACAAAGTGAGCATTTTGGAAAATACTTAAGACTTCCCGATCACTAGGATGGGTTCTCTAAAGCATTTGGACATGCCTTTTTTAGTTAAATGTTTGTGTGAAAAAATAACAAGTTAGAAGGTAAAGTTGTTGAACCTAACTAGTCATGGTGTGCTATTCTCTTCTGTTTTTGATAGCATAATGAATTACTACTTATGTTCTTCCAACTTATACATTAGAGCAATCTAGCAAAGATTTTCTTTAAGGTCATTTGACAAACAATAATAGGGTGGTCCATTGCATAGGATGGAAGAAGATTATCTTACCTAGGCAAAAGGGCGAGTTAGGCATGTTTTATTTAAAGGAGCATAATGTTGCTGGTATAACCAAGCTAGCATGGAAGTTGAAGAATAATGAAAGAATTTAAGCTAAATTCATTAACCAAAAGTATAGGTTGAATGTGCATGGACATATTCCTAATGGAGCAATGAAACTAATCAAAATGCTTATATATCAAGCTCCATGGTTAAATCTCATAGCAAGCAGAATATTAGGAATGGTAAGAATACTCTATTTTGGCACCGTAATTAGGCTATTGAGGTTATTCCTAGATCATTCTTTGTTGGGCCTCTATTGAGAAATAATTCTTCTCTCATGGTTTTTGATGTTTGGGTGGATTTAAATGAATGGGTAAAACTCTTGTTGGCTTTCCTCTAAATTAGTCCATGAATAACAATTTATTTGCCAGATTAGTTGCAACGACAGCTATATGTATTTTTGTCTAATCCTGTCAATCCTTATGTCTTATTTACGGATTCAATAGTAGAAGAAGAATTATCAAGGATTAGAGGAGCTATTTTGTGGGTAGATTATAGATGTGTAGGTGGCTATGCCAAGAAAATAGCAGCAACATCTCCCTTAGAGGTTGAACTTTGGAGTATTGCCAAAGGCCTGCAACTTGCGATTAATTTTTTGTGCCTAAATCTTACTATTATATCTGATTGCTGGGAAGCTATTGGTGTTATTTGTTTTAGTAATGTTAACGATCCATTCTTGCATGATGTTGTTTGTATTTGTAGGAGCGGGGTCTCTATGTTAAATAAGGTGGAGTTCTGAAGAACTTACAGTGAAAATAATAGATTGGTAGATGCTTTAGCAAAAGCTAGAACAAATCTATCAAATAACTATGTTTTTTCTGCTACCCATCCTATGGGGCTTTTAGATGTTCCTTTTGATGTTTTATGTTAAAGGGTATATATCCCTGTACTTGGTTAATCGTATGATTAACTTATGACATAAATAAATTATTTTGAATTACTAAAATAGAACCTTTTATATCATATTGCCATTGATGTAATATATATTATACATTATATGAATTGTATATATTTGTTATTGAATGTTATAAGGATGGGTTTTATGTCTTTAGTTACAATTATAAATATCAACCATTATTATTGTTCACGTTGTCACTTGTTTTTGCTATAACTTATTAATATTATACTTGTTGTTGTCCTTTCAGTTCACAATCTAAGTCTCAATTATGAGATTATGTACGTTATATTGTCTTTATATACCATCTATTATAATAATTGACAAAACTTATTATATGTATGGAGATGTACTATAATCTTCTAAGGGAGTTTATTTGCAAATTTTAATTCAGGCATTTATATTTAAGTTATTAGCTAAAAATAGTATTATTTACATTAAGGTCAAATCATTTCATTCTTATTATACAAGTATATATATTTGCATTTTTATATCTAATAGTGAACGATTTTTGTGAAGTAAATTTCATTAAATCATATGCATAACTTTCTTATTATGGTCAGGAACTTGTTAGTGTCTTGCTTATAATATTTTGGTACAAATTTGATGTGCTGCAAGAATCACATAACAAGTATACTAATCTAAATACATAAAGATGGGGCTAGTCTTTCTAACTACAGAAGAAAATATAATCAGTTTAATGAGGGTTTTAACAAAATCTAAGCTACTTAATGGATATTATGCACCACTAAACATACATGACTTCGGTTACTATTGGATATTGCTAATAAGTAATAAAATAGGGGCATTCTCCACTATCCTTTGTTAAATAGAATAGACAATAGTAAATTGAACTTAAAAGACCAATTGGCATCAATAATCAAAATAAAGTGTAATGTCCTTCGGTAGTATTTGGAATGATACAAATATGGGACTATTTATAAAAAGTTCATTAGGTTAATTGTAGCAAAGGAAAATGAAGAAAAGGGTATATTCCCAAATGATATAAGATTACACATCCTTAATGTATGTTTAGAAGGGTAAAATAGTGAAAATGACTGAAAAAGAAAAAGAATTTCATCTAATAAAGCATCTTAAATGACATCAATGGCAAGTGATAGCTTGCCAGGTGGTGTAACTTAGATAATTGCATAAAGGTGCAATCCTCTTTGGTAGTTGATTGGACAAGATTCTTTGTGCTAGATTTATAAGGCTACAAGCTTAGAAGTAAGTGATAGGTCCAGGAAGTTGATTCCTGTCCACGTCTCTTCTTAAGAATCCTCTTTATCTCCACCTATGTATAGACTTTGTGTTCATCATTCATCCTTTAACTATTCAATAAGTCCTTCTACTGTAAAGGTGGCATATACAATAAACTACAACATAGCTAAATATACCTTAGCAGTCTCGTTATATTGAAGGAACTTAAATAGCTTCATTTCATCTTCACAATCCGAGTAATCATTTGCATCTCCACCATCTAAAAATTTTGGGATTTTTATTTTCACCATCTCCATTCCTCTGGGTGCTCATACTTCTACAGCCTTATGTTCCTTCCTACCTCCATACTCCTTCTCAAAATTGTCTCTCTCACTATCATTAACATTTTCAAGATCTACTTGCCTTCTCATAGATTGTCTCATCTAAAGCCTCTACTATTTCTACTAACTTTAGGTACATTCACATCCTCATCCGCCAATACTTTGCGCTTTAGCAACAAGGTTAGTCACCAAGGTGGTGAAATCTTCTATTTGTTGCTCTATGGTTCTTGTAGGATGTCCACAAGCCTATGCCTTCCATGAGCATCACTTTTTACATCTCCAAACTCACTAAGAACATTGTTGTTCAACATCCTCAATATTGCTAAAAATACTCAATACAAAGCTTTAGTGAAAAGATATGTAACAACTTTCCTCTAAGAACATATGTTGTACACCTAACTAAACACCAACACTAACTTCACTCCTAACGTCCCAATCTTTAATGCCAAAATATGATACAACTTACGAACTAATACCAAAATATGCTATAAACTAATGTGCTTGGGAGGAATAATCACTTGAACATCAATTTTAAACATGATCCAAAAGGAGGTGGTCCTTCTAAATATGAAGATAGTATGGATGATTTTAGGGTTTAAGGGTAGTTAGTACTTGTGTGAAAATCACTCCTAAGGTTATGATGCACTAGAGAAATGAGAATTACATTACTAAACTCACACATAATGTAACTTAGAAGTAAGAACATAAGAGTTTACTTGCTATAACCTTATTAAAGGGTTAATAAAAGTAAGAGGTTTCTGGTATTAAGGGGAAAAGCTCGATAACTAAAAAGAGTAATATTTGTATTCACTCAATAACTAATTAAGACTAGAAGAAATTATAATGTTTATAGTATAACATTTAGGGTCAAGGGAAAAAGAGTAAAACGATTACAAAAGATAAAGAATATTCACTAATCCTTAAACTAGTTTAATATAAAGGGTGATGCCATAGTAAATTATTAATAAATAAATGCCCTCTAGATTGGAACAGATATCCCTTATGGTGTCCTAAGGGAGCTTTTGATTAGATAAGAGCAGAAGGAGAGCTAATTAGGCTAGTATGTGAGTGAGTAATTAAGTAGCTTAATTCTGATTCATTTGCTTGCTAAGGAGTGCTCTAAGCTCAAGTGGCTTGGATCTTAAGGATTAAGTCAACAGTCTAGGTCTGGTCAGTCTCACTTAGATTTGGTTGTTCATGATTACTTGAGTACTCTTAGAAGTTGCTTTGTTTAATAGATAGCTGAAAGTTAGTCCATCTAAGTCTTACACAACTTGAGCAATTGTTAAGGCAGAGTGGGTGCTTACACTGTAATGAAGATCATAGGCTCATCCTTAGTCAGCTAATTTGATAAAATCCTCTGTATAAGGTTTTGGAGGCTTTAGAAGCATGCTTCTATGATCACACAAGTAGGTTGATTCCCATTAGTGTAAGTTCCTAACAAGATTAGAGATAAGAAGGTGGTAACTACCAAGGAAATTGAACTTTGATTTTATATACTAATTTAATTGATAAGCTTAAATTTAGATTTTTGATACTAGACTACCTAATTAGTCTAGACTTAGATTTTTTGATGCCAGAATGAGCGAGTAGCTTAAACTTATATTTTTAGATTCTAAACTAACTAACAAAGCTAAACTTAAATCATTTTCTATTTAGTTCTTTTTGAAAAACTTTTCTTCCTCTTTTAGGATTTTTTTTTCTCTCTTTAGAACCTTTTTTTTTTTTATTTAGAACAAATTTTTGAAAACCATAACTTCTTTAGGCTTCTAATAGGAAACGAGCAAGGTGGTTTAGCTTTGCCTCATATTCTACCACTAACCTATTACCCTGTTGCAAGATCTGATAAGCAAGCTACATCTGATCCTTGGTGCTATCATGGGGGAACTTATAGAAGAAAAGTTGTTTGAATCTATCCCAAGTTATAGCATTGATCACCTCTCTATTGGTCCAAAGAGCACTCTTTCACCATTGTGTTGCCTCTTCCTTAAGGAAAAAGGTGGCATAGGTTACCTTCATCTCATTTAGTACCTTAACCATAGCAAAGGACTTCTCGATACTGGTTATCTATGCTTTATCACCACTTGAATCATTTGGTTTAGGATAAAAGCCCTTGGTTAACTTAACAAATTGCTCAAAGGCATTTCCTCTGGATTGCTTACCACCATTACCTTCTATTACAACCTATCTATCTTATCTCTACAGCTCAGCATTGACTTGGATCACCTACATATCCCTCTAAATCTATAGCAACTACTATGCCATTACTCTAATCATGGTATTCATAGAATTCAACATATGTGAAGTATTCACTGTGTCTTGACCCTAGCCCTAGTTTAGGAATGGCATGCCTTAGTTAGGATAAGTTTACTCCTACCTATGGCTTTGTTGAGTTTGGCTTTGATCTAAGACAAGTGGTCCTTGAAGGGGCTAGGGCTACCTCCAACCTAGCTTTGGCACACCCTACTTTAGAGGATACTAACCCTGCATCTGAAGGGGGATGTAGTTTGGGTTAGTGACTTTATGACCTTAAGGATAAGAAGAGGAGCTAGAGGTGGTTTCATGTCTAGGCATACTACAAGAAAGGAAAACAACAACAAGATATCTAGAAAAGAAATCAATTTAGAAAAGGAAAGAGAAAGCAGAGGAATGGAAGTACACAAAAGGCTTAATAAGGAAGGCACTTAACCAATAGAAATAACACTAAGCAAGCACTTACAAAAGAAAAACAATATTAGTACGGTTTTTGTTCTAAGTTGTAAACACATTACACCAAATAATCATAGCTTATTTCTATATGTTTTATATGCCTAATTCTCTAGGATACATAACCTAACCTTTGATAACACTATAGCTATAATGTCTCGAGACTTTTGTACTATAGCCTATTATGTGTCCTTAGGCTCTAATGATGCATTAAGCATCCTAGAATCTATCGACTTCTTGGTATCTATACATATTAACGTCATTGTAAAGTAAATTTCCACAATTAATGCCATTGAATAACTTCAAAGCCAAAATATGATTATTACAATCCTATAATAATTGAAGATCTTACATAAAGGTTTTCATATTATCTTGAAAGTAAAAGAAAAGTAGGTAACTTCTATAATCTCATAAACTCTTAAAGGAATCTAGCCAGCTATAGTAATAATGTTAACTAAATCCTTAGAGCTTAGAAAAACTCATTAAGCCATGAACTGAATAACAAACATGAAGGTATATAACTTCTCTTTAGAGAAAACATGAAACTCAAACTAATCAACTGCCATCATTATAAAAATAATAATCATAATCTACGGCTTCATCCTTGTACTGACAATCATAGGCATCATAATAATACTATTCGTACTCCTTATACCTTGCTTCTAAAACTAAGAACAAAAAGGTCCCCAAAGGATGAGTAACACCTAGTATATGATACACAAGTACATGCACGTGAGACAAGCATCAATATAACATATGCACAAAGTATAAGTAAAATGCAGTAAGCACAGTTTATTATCTTCATTTAAGTCCAACAAACAACATAGTTTTAGTATCCAAAAAATTGGAGTAGCTCATGACTCCAGTATGTAATATATAGATATTAATGTTGGGTCATCTCCAACACCCTAGAAACCAAACACTTATCTAAATCTACTTGGATCATTTTTATGTGGAATTCCACTTGAGATACTGTTATGCATAGATCATGAAGAAGTTACCGTAAGATCATAAGGCAAGCACAAGCAATGCTCATTCGTTAAGGTCTAAATAATTATTAGTTAGGTTGTTTTACTATTGTAGCAAGTACAAGCAACAAACAATATCGTGTACCTAAATCCTAAGAATGATTAATAGTGTCAATGTCAGGGATCCTTTTAGTATCAACACCTATAGTACAACATATAGACAACAACTTTAGAATTACTTTCCGAGTTTCTTTATCTTAGCTAAGTCCTTTTGTTTGTCTAACGAGGTTCTTGAGTTCAAACTTAATTTTGCCTAAGGTTTTAAAACCAATTTAAACTTCTAAACTAGTTTAAAATCGATTATGTTACACTTTAGAAGGTTAAGAAAATAATAAGAAGAAAGGAAAAGGTTACAAATCTATGCCTATGGATCACGATTGTAGACCTTGGTTATGATTTCCTTCTTAAAATTATCAGAAGACCTTGCTTAGGATCATGAATGTGAACTTTGACCATGATTTTCTCATCCTCCAAAACTCTACTAGGCTCACATGCCTTACTCCATCACTCTAGAGGGGACCATGGTCAAGATTATGCCTATGATCCTTGGCCGTGGTTCTCCTATTCACAATTCACAAATCTAAAATTCAACTTCTCATACTAAAACCCTATCACCATCATAACCCATTCTTTCGATCAATCCTGTCAAGTCAACATTTCTAGCCTCATTGAACATAAATCTATTCTTGTTTAATAATCAATAACTACAGCTATTAAATTATAATTTGCAACAACTTCTCAAACACAAAACTTTAAACAAATAACAATCTAGGGTCAAAGTCTTGCTGTAGGGAATTGTGAAACAACATCTATGAAATCACAATGTTTAGAACCATGAAACCTGACCTTTAATTTGTTGCTTTCCTTGCACTAGGTGGAAAATGAATTTTCATGAATCAAAACTAGAAAACTCACTGAAAAATAATAGAATTCACCACTTACATTGATTCTTCCTTTCAATCTTGTGTGTTTGTTGTTGCTTCTTGGTCAAGCACACGTGGTAGATCTATCTAAGGTAGTCTTGTGCATAAGAGGAGGAGAAAATATTATAGGTTGATTTAGTCCTTTGTTTTTATAAAGTTAGAGTTTGCAAGACTTTTTAGTATGCCAAAAACACCCCTTATCATTAATTCTATTATTCTTTTATTTTTACTTCTCTTTTATACTTCTTTTTATTATTTATTTCCTAGCTTTTACAGGACCATAAAACGAAAGCATATGCAACGCTATTCAACTTTATTATTGGGATGAGTCCATCGTCACATCATCACATTGTCCGTAGAGTTTGATGCTTATTCTTTGGCATGTAGCTTGACCATGACATTTCCGGTACTGGTGTATGGGTACACTAGACGCGTTTTCGTTAGTGTCTTTGTCTGTAGTAGTTCCCACTCAGTCAATTTCAAATTGATTAATGAGGTTCAATGATTCCAGGAGGAATGAGATAGTTTATCGGGACATCTTAGGATTTTGATGGGTGATTAATACGTGAAAATCTATGACGGAACATTTCCATTCTTTTTTAATCGTATGCAAAAGAAGGATATAAATTCATACATATATATACTGTTCGTCTATATCTATTAATCGTTATATTTGCATGAAATTCGAGATCATATTCTTGACACCATTATTTTGATATTTCTCGTGTATTTTCTAAATCTTGCACTTCCAAGCTCAATATCATATTGTATAAAGAAATAATTAATTCAAATGATATAATAATGTGATAACAGATTCTATCGGTCAAATACTTATAAAATGTCATTATGAAGAAAAAGACACATCAATCGTTCTATTCGACATTAGATGCAATTAAAAATATCAATAGTTGGGTTCTTTAGGATATGGACCAAATGACAACGCAATTAGAACATTGCTACAACATTATTAGGCCAAAAGAAAAAGAAAAAAAATAGAATCGTGCTACAGAGCCAGTAGAATATGGATGCGATAAAATTATCAACAGGTAAAACGTAAATAATAGTTTTTGAAAAACTTGGCACTCTTATTTATGTTTGCGTATTATTAATCCAAACATATTATATATTAGTGCTATTAAATTTTTTTCTTGACATAAATATTGGAAAAGTGTTTAAACTTTGAACTTTTAGCAATTCAAAATTTAGAAGGTCTTTATATACTAAAATCAAAGTTTAAGAAGTGTTTACACATTAAAATTAAAGTTTAAAGGGGTTATAGAAGTTATTTATCAATTTATAAAAGCTTAGCAGGTAAAAAATCATACTTTAATAGTTTAGAAGAAAAATCTATATTTGAGTTTAAGTTTAGAAGGGTTTTATGCATTTTTTCCTTTTTTTTCCCATGACATTTGAACGAACCAAGATGTATATTTATTTGAAATGTATATACATGTAACTTTTATGACTATGGGTTATTAAAACAAGTATTCAAATTGATCCAAAATTATATAATATACTGACATTATAAATAAAAATAGCATTCAAGATACCATTTGAAATATCTCAATTACATGAATATTGACTCTATTAACTTCTTAAATGATACCAATGCATGATATCACTTAAAGAAATTAGTATTTGTGATATGAGATTACACATCATGCATTTAATTTTTTCTAACATGCAAATTATGGTTCAATATGTGAATGGAATCAAACCCAACTAAGTTATTATGGTCCAAAAGAGTTTTCAATCTGAACTATATGGTTTGATCTAAAGTGATATATATATATATATATATATATATATATATATAAAGTCATTCTTTTTGTAGTTTGGTTTGGTTTGGAGGGAACTTCAAACCAAATTGAACCATGCCAATCCAAGAAGGAAGTTGTTCATATTGACAATATTGGAGCTAAAATAGATCTATACTGCACCCATTAAGCTAATAAGCTCATAAGATTCAACCTAGCAATTCATATAGAGAGAGAAAAGAAAAAAGAAAAATTAGAGGGAGAAGCTTTGTTGTTTCAAAATAGAAAAAGATAAAAAGGATCGATGTTGTAATTTATATTTCAACTTTGTCATTTTTTACAATTATACATTCGAAATTTCTATTTGTCTAATTATATACTAAATTAAAGATTTAATTATCGCTATTTACACCTTAATTAACTTTAATTTACATTGTTAATTTAGTTAATACAATCAACCAATGGAATGGCTGCCCATGACCTTAAGGGAGATCATGTGACCCCAATAAGTAGTCTTTGGCTAACCCCTAAAAAATAGTAAGTCATGATTCACTTAAAAAATACGGTTTGTGAGGCTTACTAGCAGTCATAAGTGGCTACCCACGACTCTAAGAGGAATTGTGTAACCTCCCTAAGACTGTGAACAACTACCTTATTGCTTGATCATGTTAAGTAGACTAACAATGTGTGAACCCCGCAAACTTTATGCCTTGAGGTTAGCATTGAACCTAAAAATCGATAGATATTCACTAGATTCAATAAGACTGAAGAAATTAAAATCAACAAAATTTAAATTGGAACCTTAAAATGAAATCGAAAACCTTAGAGATAAAATTTGAAAAACCTAATTCAACTATTAAAGCCTAATTAAATAGTAAAACTATTCTCTCTATCACCCTAAACCCCTAATTTACCTTTGAGAACTTAATCGATTAACAATAATCAATTTCAATTTCAATTCCTAGGAACCCTAAATTAATTTGATAAGATAAACTAATAGTCTTAATTAACTTAATTTGACATATTAAGCCTTAAATTACACCTAATTAATGTCATGTGTACTAGTGATCAAAATTAAAAAACTTAATTATACCTTATGTAAACCCTGCACTTTTTTGAATCCGATCATGGAATCAACAAAGAGTGTCAAAGGATGATTCGTAGTACCATTCGAGATAATGATCAAGAGCCCTAACTAAAGCAAACAAACCTTAATGAAGATAAAAACTCTAGACTTTAATTGTACACATAAAAAAAAAAAAAACCTAGTTAAGCCTTCATATGTGAAAGACCCTAAGCCAACACTAAAACTCAAAATTATTATAAAAAATCCTAAATTAATTAATAATTTCTAATTATATAGCTAAATTATTTTAATTACTTATAATTTGATTAATTGCTAAAAAGTCATAATTTTCTTTCAAAATCATAATCGAATAATAATAATAAATTCAAAACCTTAGATGTACTAAATTAATTAGATAAAATGATCCAATAATCTTAATTAATCTAATTAAATATGAAAAACCCAAAACTATGACTAGTTGAGGCTATGCATGTGAGTAATTAGGATCAAAGAGCTTAATCGCACCATAATCACTTAATCGTGTTTATGCATCTTAATTAACTAGATAATAACCTAATTAAACATGGAAGACAAGAAAAGTAGATATTTAAGAGAGATATCTACGTAAGAACTTTGCTTTTAGTAGACAAATCCTTACCTTAAATGCCAAAAATCATAAAAGCAAGTGGTCTCAATATAAAGCTAGTGCTAAGTAACTAAAAGAAGGATAGCTTTATCCCACTTATCCCACCTCATTGACCTAATATTTTTACCTACCAAACCCCCCATTTGACTTCATTATTCACCCTTAGAAAACACTAAAAAACACTCTCTAAAAACTCAAACAAAACAAAAGCAAAACAAAAGAAAAAGAAGAAAAACATAAGAAGTTCTCAAAGCTACTTACATAAATCACTGCTTGAAGCTTTTACCACCACCACACACCACCAAATCACAAGCAGCTACGACCACTATCGTAGTATCCTATTGATACACCCTATCCCTCAAAAAGCACGTTTCAACTTCGTTTTTAAGTGACAAAATTAGAACTTGTGTAGACTAACTTAAAATAAAACTCACTCAACTTAAGTTTCTTATTTACACTAGTTATACTCATGATATCCTAAGAGTTTAGGATTGGAAATACTAGTTAAACATGTTAAATCAAGAACATGTCATTTTAGAGCCATAGAATCATATTTTCATTCATGTACTCAACTAGTTTATTACTTATATTTTAGAAGTGTAAGAGATAGTTCTATATAGATAGCTTAAAGAAAGTTAGGAAAAACTCCATGAAACCCAATATCCATGTGTAGACCGAAGCATGTAGAGGCATATTCACATCTTTTTTTTTTTTTTTTATATATGATTATTTTAGTAAAAAGTAAATTAAATTATATTGTAAAGTTAGTTTGATGCATCAATCATTATGTTTAATACCTATAGTGTAGAGATCCTTAAAGAATAATCCTAAATCAACACTTAATGATAGATAAACTTGCTACAAGTTTTGATTTAGATAGTTAATCACATGATTAATTTAGATTAATTAGGATTAAGGACTTAAGCTTACAACTTAAGAGGCTAAACAAGGCCTATAGTAAGTAGTTAGGCCTAAAATGGATATTAAACTCTAAAAGACCCATTTAGAGCCCAACAAATTAATAGTATCAAATCTGGGACTTATGTTAAAATGGTTCATTTGATGAGTTTGATAAACTATTAAGCCTAATGGATTAGACTAGAGTCAAAATATAAGCCCTAGGACATGAACTAAACTTAAATTAAACTAGAAAACCCATAAACCAAGCTTTGAGCTTACTTATCACTTATGGCTAGCAAGTATATTAGATAAATAAAACTTAATTAAAAGAGTTTATTAAGTTCACTAAATAATTCAAGGAGCCCTAAATAAGCTTAAGTGTAAATAAAGTTCATAATAGTTAAAAGGAGTGGTTTAGTCCTTAAAACAATGAGAGATAAACTTTGGGCTTATAGAGATTAATTAGAAGCCCACTTCATTGATATGACTTGATCTAAAATAATATGTTTAATGGGTCATTTAGTGGGTCTAATAAGTTCTTTGGCTTATTAGGATAAGTTTGAAACAAGTTTAGGACCTTAAGATGTAAATTAAGCATAAGACAAGTTAAAAGGCCCAAAATAAGTCCTAAGCCCACTAAGAAACTACTTGACTAGCTACTATAATAATTATCTAAGTTCTAAATGAAAGGTTTAAGAAGTCCATCAAGTGTTTTAAGAAGCCTATAATAGGTTTAGATAAGAGTTAATGCCCTTAACCACTTAAAAAGCTTAAACAAGCCTTTAAATTCATAAGAGATATGCTTGCACCTAAACTTAAATTGGTCCTAAATAGAGCCCACATTTTCCTGGTTAAAACTTAAAGTGACTAAGTATAATGGAAGAGAGCCCATAAGTAAAGACTTAAATAAAGCTTGAATATTTTAGGTCCAATAACAATATAAGAGCCTAATTAATAATAACAAGTGACTAAAATAAGGCCTTATACATTTAAACACTTAATTAAATTAGAAAATCAACTAAGCTAAAAGAAAAACATATAAAATTTGAATATAACCCTTATCCAAATGAATAGTTATGGGTCCCAACTCCTAAAACGGACTCCACCATGCAAAAGTATGTCCAAAATCATACGAAATCGATTAGAAAAACGCGAAAAATAGATTTAAAATGAAGAAGTTATAGTGAAAACAAGTTTTAACCATACTCTTTGAGTTATGGTAAGTTTCAATAAGTAGGTGGACTCTTAAGTTCTCAAAGAGATCTTCTTCCAATTACTTATATAGATTTTATTATTATATTTTAGGTAAATTAACTTTTAATTGAAGAACTTGAAAGACTAAGATAAGTAGGCAAGCAGCCCAAGTATAGGAGTTTTAATGATTTACTATTTGCTTATGTTTGATGATTGCCTAATGTTATGCTACTTAGCTTGGATTGCCTATTTGAATGATTGATTGCTTATATGCTAGCATCCAAGTAATTGTCTTATTAAATTGGTAAATTTAAATATTTGGCCCAATTAATTAGACATACGTATTGTATGTCTATAATCCAATAATTATCAATTAGGATATCTATAGGTTTGGTAAGTTTTTTAAAGAATTTTTCAAATGTTTTGTGATTTAAAAAAAAAAAATTTATCAACTTGGCGAGTGCTTACACTAGATGTTTACAATAATTTACTTGTTGAAGTAAAGCTAGTAGACTATCTTAAATTAATTGATGGTAAGTAGCTAAAGTCGGGACTCGCGATGTTTAGCCCATAGGGCATTATATAGATTTGCTGATAGTGAGCTCATAGGCATTATATTGATAGTGGATAGCCCTAATTGAGGTCCACTTGATTGATTGGAATAGTATTATCAACTAAGATAATAGTTAAGTTATGTCTATCAAGATGGGGACATAGACAATCTCATGTGGATAAGGTGATGTGCCTTATGTGATTAAATGCGAGGCATAATTGATTGTAAATAACATAAATCTATACCTTTCATGGTTTTAGAGTCCCATGGATGTGTTGTTTACATTCATTATATGTGCATTCATTTCATACGTAGCTAGATTGCATATGTGTTAACAATACTTATTAACTTGCTTGAATAGTAGAGGTAAGGGACAAACTCAATAAACCATGGTTTGCTCAGTGTCCTAACAATTCCTTTTTGTAGGTAGCCGAAAGCTGGGATTGGGTTAGGAGCCTAATATAGAGTTCTCTACTAAGCTATGAAATAAATGGATAGGATTATGATATTAAACTGTAATAGTTGAATAAACTTTATAACATCTAATAATTTTTGGTGTTGCAGGAGTTCAATCATCCTATCTTATTATTTGTTCGGTGATTTTGAGTCTTTGTGGTTTTGGTAGACCACGGATTATTAGGACCCCTAGTTGCTTATATAACTAAGCAAATGTTTGTAAAATACATAAGTACAATTAGAAACTCACTAATTAGAGTTTTATAGCCTCTAACTTATAAAGTAGTTACACATGTGATATAATGATTTTAGGCAAAACTATTAGGCTTCATTTTTAGGGCGTCACACAATGTGAATTGGAGTTAACTAGGATGTAGACAATAACAATTAAATATTTAATTGAGTGTATAATTGGACAAGTTGAAAATTAGGGTGTATAATTGCAAAAAGTAGCAAATACGAGGTATAAACCACAACATTACTCTTAAGATTAATGATTTCATAAAAGGAAATGTGTCTACATTATGCCAAATCTTCAAGAGATCAACCAAGGCTTCTTGTCTTGGTGACCAATTAGGGCCTAAACCACCTCCATGTCTCCTCTTCTTCCAACATTTCCACCTTCATGCACAATGGCAAATGCACTTATTGTTAGGAAATATATTAGAAATTTAGGGAATAAGAAGGCACTTAGAGGTATGTGAAGAGCACTTTCCTTAAGTGTCTTATGCATCCAACGCTTTGTTTACTAAAAGGTTGGCATAACTCTCTTAGGATATAATTAAGCATATCAAGAACAAACATAGTAATCCTTTATTCTTAATGACTGTACAAGATTAGTAAAACTTTGGAAGCATCTTGGTTTTTGGTTTTGATGAAATTTGTGTGAGAATTTTAAAGAAAATAAGTGCAAAAGTTCATATAGAATATGTTTGAAAATAACTACTTATAATCAAACAACCATTCATCAAATTTTAAGTGTTGTAACCCTTATTGAGGACAAGATCATTGAGAATAACTAAGTATTCACCATTTGATTGAGTTTAAAATAGTTATAAACCCATCTTGACATTTCATAATGAAGCTACATAACTCTTGGACTTGAATCATTTCACTTATTGCTCAAAATCCCAAAAGTTGTACAAATTTGTGATAAAGTTCATCTAATCTAGAAGGTTCACAGGTAAGTTGATGGCCATAAACTTGATTGTCATCTTTGTATTATTACAATATCATATCAGACAAAAGAATCATGGATAGGATCATGACAAAGATTCTATAAAACTCTTATAAGTTATGCCATCTAAAGAATCATGGGTAAGATCACATCCATGCTTCTCTAATTGCCTACAACTCCACTTCATTAGTGAGATACACTACTTAAATATGACCATTTCATGACCATGTTCTTGTATTGTTTACATTTCCTTTTCCTAACTTTCATATAAGTACTTTCTCTCTAACTAATGTAATAGGTAATCTATATTCAACATCCCTTTACTAGATTATTGATTATACAACATTCTTACAAATTATGAAAATGCATAAAAAATGGTGTTGGTACATTTGAACCACTCCTTAATGTAAGTTTTTCAAAGTTACAACAAACCTAGTGGATTTTCTAGTAACGTTATTATGACCTTTTGTTATTCATGACTTGCTGAATATTAGCAAGGGATATAGCTATCAACTCTTACTAGAAGCAAAATCATTTCTATATTCAATTGGGTGAACATACTGGTAATTTGAGTTTTCAATACAAAATTGATCTATTAAGATTTATTCCAATATCTTATCCTCTAAATTACTAAATTTTAAGTTCATAGTCGATAGTATCTTGTTGTTACTCCTTAAACCTCTTTATAGATGGTATATTAGAAAGAAGTAGGGTTACCATTATTGTTACCAAGTAAGGCTTTAAACCCATATTAGCAAAAGCGTTATCAAACATAGTGATAGCAAATAACACTAGTGTATCTCTTGGATAAACTCTTGGTGGTCCAATGATTGATGGTGGTGGTGGACATGTAAAAAGCCCCTTTTAGCGTACCTAGTGAGGCCTTTTCGATGCTTAAGTTAACGGGGAGAATAATTGGAATTGAATTGGACTAGATTGAGAGATTATAGAGGATAGTTTGTTAAGAAGAGTTCCAAAAAGATCACTTTACTTAGTGTCTTCCTTCCTATTTATAGGTAAGGGAATTGACCTGTTTGGCCATGTGGCATGAGGGGATTGGCTTGGATGAAATCCAAGAAAGGGGCGCTATTAGTATGAGAAAGAACTCTTACCTTTTTATTGGTTGATAGAGAACTAAGGAATGAACCTATCACATTAGCATGGGCAGCCACCATAGCTTAATAACTAGACCTCTAGGCAGTGCATCAGGACGTTACGCAACATTTAATGAAGAGAGAGAGAGAGAGAGAGAGGTAGGGAAGATGGCGAGTTTGGCTGTATGTCTCTTGAAGATCACTTTGAGTGAGGGGTGCATTCCTTCTTGGTGGTCGGAAGGTGAAACATTGGATATTTATGGTTTTAATAAATGTTTGAAGCTTAGCCTAAGAGTGCTCGGGGCCTTGGGAACTCCCATGGAACCCATAGCCTTCCAATCATCCTTGTTTGGAGAGGAGCTTAGGAGATGGTAGGTGCTTAAGAGTTATTCGTAATCTTTGTTTGTGCTTCGAGTTCAGTAGGTAAGGCTAGTAACTTTGGCATGCCTACCTTGCACTAGCTTGCATACTTAGTGAGAGAAATCATCTAGCAAAGGCAAGAGAGGCTTCTGAATGAGCCAATTGATTTCGATAATGGGCTTTGACTTTAGAGCCTCAGGTTAAAAGATAACTATCAACAAAACAAATACTTTAACAATACTTTTATCAAATGAAATTGCTAACTTATTATTATTCTTTATATAGGTATATTTATAACCTCACTAATCATATCTTAGCCCACGTATCTAAAACTTTCATTGTATATTTTACTATAGGCACTTGACATAATAATTATCACCAAAAGGATAAAATTATTGACCATAATACCTTTAATTGTGACCATAACACTTTCATAAACCAAACCTTTGCCATTAGTTCATCTCATCTAACTTTGGATGATAATTGTAATATCTATTATAGTGTACTCTATAGGATTAATCAAACTCATTCATACATATTATTTTACCCTCGCAACGATCGCCACTTTCAATACTAAATTAATATTTACTTAATTCAAAATTTTTTGTGTCAAATACTAAGTCGATACACCTTAATTCATTAGATATGTTGCTTACCACACAACTCTTTAAGTCATCCGCTTTGACATATCACCACTTTACATTCTCATTAAACTAGAACTAAAGTCCCTTAGCATTTTATTATGGGAGGCTATTTAATACCAAAACCCAAGTCAAATTTCATTTCACCATTCAAGAATTCGAATTATGTCTTACAATGACTTAATGTGAAAAAAAAATTCAACCTTTCCATATTCATTCAATTCTTCGCAATTGCATAGCTACAAAAGACATTTTGCACAAATTCTGATACTAAACAAATTATATTTTCAACTAGTGAAGTTTTGATATCAAGTTAGATTTAAACCAGACACCATGTCATTCTAAATCAAATCTTTCATTCCTCCTATTATATGACTTCATTTACCTTAGAATTTCGGATATATCTGTACAACTTAGTTTACCTTTACATTTTAAGTATTTCCATAAATTGGTTACCTTCGTTCTTAAAAAATATATAGAAAAAAACATTTTTTAGATGTGATCATGAAAGTAGGAACAAATTTCAACAATAAACACATAGAGCCAACTTAATACAACAAATTGTACCATTATTCATATGTCATAAATTATGCATAACTTACAATTCCTCCAATGTCGCATAAACGTGTATATAGAATGCAAAATTCCTCTGATAGCATATATCTTGATTTTTATATAGTATATTAGCCAATATTATCATATAAAACCAATTGTAAAAAATATACTTTCTTATAGAAGATAAATTAGCCTAATATAGGCTACAAAAATCACAACAAAGATATATTGCATGTATTAAATTTGTGATAGAGATTTCAGTAACTAAGTATGTGACCATACATATATTGACATATGTTTTCTATATAATTATACATTTTATATATCGATAATTCATGATTTCTTGCAATTTGTTGAATTGATAATAAGTGTAATCCAACCACAATGATTCACATAATCAAATGTCCAATTGATTCCATCCAAATAAGATAGATGTAATACCACATATCAAATCTAATTAATTATCTCATATACTCGATTAGATATAAAACAAAGAAATTACTTGTGTTACAATTTCACTAATACATTCATAGTAGAAAACATGTCACTTTGAGTTACTTAAATAGACATATGATCACAATAAATTGATTAATGCATCCTAACTTTGTCACTAAAGACTTATATTTTGCATAATTCTTTATTTTCATGGTATTCATAATCCAATATTATGTACATACATAATTTGATATTATGCACATGAGGAATCAAATGTATAGAATACTCTAATGCATCAATTTAATTTTTAGAGAAATTGCATAAAACCTCCTAAACTTTGACTTAAGTGCGAATTGTACCCTTAAGCTTTCAAAGTGTAGTTTTTGGTCCTCAAACTTTCATAAATTGGTAAACAACCTATTAGTTTGAGAATAATCCCTTAAACTTTAATTTTGGTATGTAAACATCCCCTCTAAACTATGTACTATTTAAGGGGTATTTATATACAAAAATCAAACTTTAGGGGGTCTTTATATACCGAAATCAAAGTTTAAGAGATATTTATACAACAAAATTAAAGTTTAAGGGACTTATGGGGGTTATTTGCTAATTTATGAAAGTTTAGGAGGTCAAAAACCATACTTTAAAAGTTTAGAATGAAAATCTCTACTTAAATCAAAGTTTAGGAGAGTTTTATACATTTTCCTCTTAACTTTTAATACTATCTACTTTATATGTTCAATTAACAATCACGTTAAATACTATGAAATAATTTTTTTCAAACACCAACATGATGCATCCAACTTATAAGATAATTTATTTGAACATAACAATAATATATTTAACAAAAGTTATATTTTACAACTCAAATCACCATAAATTCATATGATATATTGTCACAAAGAAATATATCAAACATTGATATATAGATACGTAAAATGGTCTACATTTTGAATTGACAATAAATAATCAAATATATTACTAATAACATTTATAGGGTAAAATAGTATTCAAAGAATACACACATTTATCAATCATGGAACCGATAATTAGTAAAATTGTTGCATATCATTTCAATTAGAATTTCACTTAATCATTTAATTATAATATAAAGCAGTTTGTAGCATCAATAAAATATATAGATATGCACTTAAACATATATTTCATTACCATAGTCAAACATATAATAGCTAAATTTATAAATCATAACATCAATAATGACATTTATTTGTGATTATTGAACAGTCGTGATCTTTAGAATTGAATGACGGGAAATATAAATCTATGCACTAGTTTAACATGTTAATAATTTTTTAATATTTGAGCCATAAATAATGATGACTTAATGGAATTTCTATATTTTTAATAGAGTTTCAATTCTTAAAGTACCTATACTACTTTGACATAATAGTATGTATATAGGCCACTTTTAATTTTACTTATAACACCATGACTTGTATTTAAATTCACCTCATGAATTCCTTAACACAAAAATTTAAGCCAACACACAAAGTCATTATTTTCACAAGTTTTGTGTGATGTAATACTTATTTTACTGGTTTTATCTTAAAGTAGTTTACAACTAGTCATTACCAAATTATTGGGTGATAGGTGGCATTTAAAGTGGGGTTATTACATTTGAGATCATAATAAAATTGACAGGAGGCTTCTTCGAGTCTCTTTCTTACCATTTTATTACTTTATATTTGTACCAATGTAGAAATTAAATATTCACATAACTTAATATTAATGTATCATCTATAAAATGTATATATTACAATAAGATAATGTGCTAAGACTTTAACATTAAAATTTATATAAAAGAGACATATTATATCCTAATTGAGTACGATTAGTGAAAAATTTTTAGAAAGACTTTCTCTTTTTGGATTTCACCATTTAGTTTCAAATTAAGACACATAAAAATGAGGATATAGTTATAATAAGTATTCTTTGTATATTTTGCATACTAACAAACTCTTCCATATTTACCATTAACATATTAGTCATGTTAACTTATATAACCAATTATTGTAATTGTTCAAAAGGTAAATGTTGTTACATATAAATTCATATAGCATATATGATTGGTTGAACTCCATTTGTATTTAAGCAAGAATAAAATACAAGAAATATTTGCAAATACATAATTAGGGCATTTTAATAATTTTATCCATTTTAATTTAAAATTTTTACTATTGGATCGAAATATCAAAATTGATGTTGTGTCTATTGTCAACTATTAACAAAAACAACAACCAATATCTTTATAAAGTTATACCAAACAACATTTACACATAATGAAATGAGCTATACAATGAAATGGGTTTAACAACTTACTTTGGATTCTATTGAAACGAATTAATATCGAGACTTCTTTTAGCATTTACTTGCATTCACTACTTTCCAACCTCTTTACTTTTGATTCTTACATATTCTATATGCTACTTCTTAAATTCTTTTGGTTCTTTTTCCATCACCATCTTTGCACAATGAGACTTATTAAGATTAGAAATGATTCAATGCATGATGCATGTCACGTGTTATGTATATATATATATGTATTATGTAAATACTAATAAGATATTGACATATATGATATATACAAATCACGTGTAATAATTTATTTAGAAACTATTCTTTTCATTATCATTTATATTAATATTTTATCAGTATTCACATGCTACATGTAATCGAATCCTTTTTCCTTCAAGATAACATTCACTCCATATGCCATAATAAGACTCTTAAGATTTTTTTGGAAAAGATATTAGAAATTTGGGGAACAAGAGGACACTTTGAGGTAGGTGAAAGAACCTTTTTTTTAAAGAGTTTTATGTGTCTTGCACTGTATTTGTTAAAGGATTGACATAGCTCTCTTAGGATATAACTAAATCTCAAGAACAAAATTAAATAGCAATCCTTTGTTCTTGATGACCATAGAAGATTTGCAAAACTTTGGAAGGACCTTGGTTTTCGGTTTTGATGTAGTGTATGTACGAATTTCAGAGAAACAAAGTGCAAAAGTTCGTGCAAAATATGTGTGAAACTAACTACCTATAATCAAACAACTATTCATCAAATTCCAAGTGTTGTAATCCTTCCTAAGAACATGATCATTGAGAATAACTAATTATTCACCATTAAATTGAGTATATAGCAATTATAAACTTATCTTGACTGTGCATAATGAAGCTACGTAACTTTTGGGATTCAATCATTGTACTTGTTTGCTCAAAATCTCAGGCATTGTATCAATTTGTCAAGGAGGTTTATTCACAAGTTCACCATCGTGATCTTTCTATTATTACAATATCATGTCAGATGAAAGGATCACGGGCAGGATTACGACCGTGATTCTAACCATAACTCTCCAAAACTCTTATAAGTCGTGCCGTCAAAAGAATTAGTGGCAAGACCACGCTGCGCTTCTCCAATTGTTCATAACTTGACTTCATTAATGAGATACACCACCTGAACATGACTATTTCATGACCATATTCTCGTATTATTTGTACTTCCTTTTTCTACTTTCATATAAAATACTTTGTTACTAACATATATAATTGATAAACTATATTCAACTGCCACGTCACTGTAGCTACTTAATACACCAATGTCCTCCAGCATATGGGATCGGTCTCGCTTTAATGATTAGGTCAAAGAGAGGTGAATATATTCTCAAGGGATTCAATGTAAGGTCAGTTGGGTAGGATATGCTCGTCAATCTCAAGAAGATGGCTTTTGTCACTTTTCCTTTTCTTTTTCTTTTTTTTTTCTTCCGTGTAATTCGTGTTTTTCCGTTGGAATCTTTAGGCTTTTTATATTTTTCAACAAATATCGCGTGAATGGTTAACGATAGAAAGCCCACTCAAATGAAGCAGATAATGATTATTCAATGCCACCTTGCACTACGTAAAAGAAAAAACTAACTTCTGCTGGTTTACATCCAAGAGAGACACTTAATTGTAAAATTGAGCAAACTATAAACATTAAAATACAGAAATATTAAATATAGATACCAAATTGCAAAAAGCCGAAACTTGCACACCTCCTTGTTCTCTTTTTTCCTCCGGCAGTGGCTATAGGCGAAGGTGACAATTGTGCACAATCTCCAAAGAAAGTAAGCTGCCTTTGCACCACATAATGATAAAATTAAAAAAGAAAAACTATATTTTTATTCATCAAATTTTGGTTAAGGGATACAAAATGCTAAAAAAAAAATTACGAAAATACGGCATTTAGAAAAATTATTTTAGAAATACCGTATTTGAAATGGCCTCTTCAAGAGGCGATTTCCACGGGCTTATAGATCCACCATCCCTTCTTCTTTCACATTCTGCATACCCAATTTCTTCAATATTCTCTTTCTCTCTCTTTTCAACTATTTGAGAAAATAGTCTACCAAATCGGTAATTTAAATCCGGTTTTTTACGAATCAATTATAAAATTGGAGTAATTATGCGATGTAAGTCGATATTATAGGAAGTTTTTTGGAAACGGAGAGATAATCAGTGCACTATTATCACTCTCTCTTTAGACGTCAAAATAGGAAAATGTTCAATTTTTACTCATTTAAATTCATTTTAAATATATGTTTTATGAAGAAATAGTGTTATAACTTGACGCATGGTTATATATGGTTGGATACTAATAACTTATGGGATAAGTGTGTATGTTTGTATGTGATATGTTATTTTAAACTTTATTACGAAAACATACGATTTTTACTCATTTTGATTTGTTTTAAGTATATATTTTTCGAAGAAATAGTGCTATGACTTGAGACATGATAGTACATTGTTGCATACTGGCAATTTTATAGTTGTTTTGATTCGTATTAAGCATGTGATATCTTATTTTAAAACAAAAATTATACTAATTATTGTAAATTATAATGTATATATAATGATGTTACTAAGAAATTAGTTGTAAATTATACCCATTAGTTTTCATAATATTAGCTATGAAAAAAAGAATTAGTAGTACAACAAATAATATAAATATTATTATTTACTAATATTTTATGTAATAAAACTTATTAACTTTCATAATATTAGTTATGAAAAGAAATCAGTGTCTGTTAGCATAAGGTAGTAGTTGTATACGTGCATGTTAAAGTTTATGCAGTTGATGTGGTAAACAGGAGTATAATGGATAATATGAGGTTGGTTTGTTATGTTAGTAGAAATATTGTGAAAGGAGAGGATGGGGTGCAGTATAATAGACACCTAAGAATAGTAGTCAAAGTTTCATTTGGGGCCATGTATGACTAGGTTGTTGGAACGATATATAATTAACTTCAAGTTGACATGACAATACACCAGATCAAGCTAATTCATAGATGCCCTTTTGTAGGCAGAACCAGGGATATGTTTTGTGCCATCCCCATCAGCAATGATTATAATGTGCAACAGTTGATGGCTTCCTCAATAGGGCGTGGTGAAGTTAGTGGTTATACGGAAATATATATTAAAATTCATAAAGTGAACCTACCACTGATAGCCCTTATTGCAGTTGAGGACAATGTTTGATGGCACAGTGATGATATTAGACTGTAAGTTGAAATTGGGGTGTTCGAATCCTGAGCGATCCCATTGAAGAACGTACCAAGCACTAGTCACATGTCTAGTGGACCTAATGTCTTGATCACTAGTGAGTCAAATAGAGATACTGATGTATTGAATAAATTGGCATTTGTTGATATTGATGAAGATTTAGATGATACAGATTATAATGTGGACGTTGGTGAATGTTAGTTATAGGAAGCAGAAGAAGCACAAGGATTACATAGACGGAATGATTGGAGGCATGATTTATCAACATCTATGGATGCGATTGGGATGTCAGAACTTATGCCTTTCTACATGTCAAGTGTAGGGGATGGACTGGTGGCTAAGGATACTATAAGTGGTAGTGAATGGAGCTTCAGCGATGAATTCAAGGTAGGCATGTGATTCGAGAGTAAAAAACATCTACAGATAGCTATGAGGCTACATCATCTTATGAATCACCATGACTTCATCGTAAAGGAGTTTGAACTGACATTATGGTCTATAAGATGCATTGATTGGGAAAAGGGCTATAGTTGGAGACTTCAAGTTTGTAAGAAGCAACATGTAGGATGCTTTATCATAACCAGGTTCATGGGTCCATACATATGCTTCAATATAATTAGCTAAGATCACTCGAAATTGGACTTGTTGAGCCCAGTTTTTCACCTTCTCAGTTTTTTTATAAAATTTAATTTTTCTTAAAGCAATCAGTACCAAATCCTACTCGATTAATACTTACCCTCAACTAAGGTTTAAAGAAAATTATTTTTTCAAATTTTGAAAATACTTTAGGGTTGTCACCCAACCAAAGTTGGGAAAAAAGAGTTAAGTTATAATCAATTAAGTGAATTAATTATAACTTAGTCGTTGGTCTTTTGATAAAAATCTATTTTAAAAAATGATTTTTGAAACTGGAGATTGTGATTCGTGAGTTAGGAATTTTAAACTTTTACGGGTATTATTGACTTTCTAAATTTAACCTTAATCTTAAAAATAATTTTTTAATTTTAAAAGACAAAACTTGATTATTATTTACTTCTGACTGGATCATCTAAGTAATCTAAATTAAAAAAACAAAGGAAAATTGATTTTTTATTTTTATTTTTATTTTTATCGTTGCCTTGTAAATGCCTACATACTAGTTATTCGGGGATCAGACATACATAGTTCTTTTCATAAAACTTTAGTGGGTTAAGTTGATTTAATTTTGAAAACATGCCGGATTTACCTTTTTAATTCAATTTGGTTTATTTAAGAAATTTTCTGAAAAAAGGTCTTAAATTGAAAACTTTATTTTTTTTTAAATTTAAAAATAATTCTAATTTGTAAAGGGTTCATTTATTTTTATTTTTGAAAACTTGATTTTTCTAAGTGTGTTAAAAAAAAATTTATTCACTAACATATGTACCCATTTATATTATCTTATTTATTCATTAGTTATTCTATTAAACTAAAAAGTAAATAAATAAATAAACTACTTTTTGTTCTTTTTTTACTTCTTCCTTTTTTCTTATTACATTTTACAATCACAAGTGAAGGGATAAAAAAAATAACCAAACAACAACGATAACAACTAAAGAATAAAATAAAAAAAAATAAAAACTTCGAATGTAGTGGGCATGCAAGTTGGACTTGGAGTGGACTTCGAGTCGGGCTTTGGATCTGGGTCGGTTTGAAGAAGAAGAAGGCAGTCACCTGGAGGGAGTCATAGCCATGATCGAGGGGTAGACGACTGTTGTCTTCAACTGATCATGGCCGAGATGATAGGGTGGATGACCGTTATCTCTAATTGATCATGGGCATGATGAAGGGGTAGATGGTTGTTGTCTTCCACTACTTACAACCGCGATTAGGGGTACGGTGGTTAAGGTTTCGTAGAGGTGGTTTGGTAGCGATGGTAGAAGCTACGGCGAGGTGTGGAGGTGGTTGGTTTCGAATGCCTAAGCTACTGGGAGTGTTCCTAGGGTGGCAAGTTGTGACAGAGAGGGAGAGAGCTATGGTTAGAGAGAGAAAGTTATCGGAAAAAGAGAGAGAGAGCTCGTGAGTGTTTGTTGTTGGTTATAGATGGTTGTGTATGTCCTTTGGATGCTCGTAAGCCCCCTTATTTATACACGAATTCATCAAACGAACAAGGAAAGCCCGAATTTGGATTTGAATGTAAATTCTAGATTTTCAGTTTTTTTCCACGTTTTGGAGCTCAATTTAAATGCTCATTTGATTGAATCCGGACGCGTTCTTGGTACTAATTCATAGTAAGCCATGTAGAGGATGAAATTGCACCATTAATTGGTGTGTTGCAATAAGAAAAATGTGCGAAATCAAGGGCTAAGGTGAGGGGGTTGGGTTTGTTTTTGGTTGGGGAAAATGGAGGAAATCAAGGGAAAGGGAGGGAAAACTGAGAGAAAGAGAAGGAAAGTGTTGACGTGGCATGTTACGTGGCGCCACGTTAGTACGTCGTCCAATCTAAAGATGCCACATGTCCGGATACGTATCATCTTTAGATCTTGACACATGGTAATCCGTAATGTGATGAAAAATAAAAAACTTGTACATACCTTCTCCAAGATTCAAATCCCTAACCTTATACTCATCCTAATGCCAATGTCCATATGTTTATCCGTTAGGTTATTGGCATATGCCTTGTTCATATGTGTAATTGAATTGTACATATGGACTCGATTAATCTGAACTAGATTTAAATTTAAGCCCAAGTTCAATGGCCTAACTTCTAAACTTATTTTAAAATTAAAAAATCTATCATATATTATTTTCTAATTTTGCTAAAATCTTCTATTTTTTTTTCAATTTTATGATTTTCTAATTTTTTCTAATTTTTTTTTTCTAAACTTCTTATGTTTTTAGGTTTCTTTCTAGACTTCTTAATTTATTTTTTTGTGCTTTTTCTTATTTTTTTTTATTTTCCCTAAAATTCTTATTTTTTTCTAAATTTCCTTGTTTTTTTTCTTTAATTTTCCATTTTTTGTGTTTTTTCTTAGTTTAGGGCCTATTGAGAAAAGAAAGAAAAATAAAATAATAAATATAAAAATAAAGGGGGCAAAAATTGGGTGTTTATAAGACTCAAACACGCTATCTTACTTTCTGATTAAGGATGTTCAAGAGTCAACAAGTGTTAAGGTAAGACACTTACAAGCAACTATTTGTAGGAGAATTAGGGAAGTGAAGCGCAAAGTGATTGAATAGGTTTACGGTAAATAGGAAGAATCGCATACGATGTTCCTATATCTACTAAATGCAATTCGAGGGGCTAATCCTGATACTATGGTAAAGTGGAGATGGCGAGATAGTGATATTGTCGGGCATATGTTCTTCGATAGTCTTGTAGGCATTTGAACCATGCATTGAGGCATTCATCCATGCATTGTAGGCCTATAGTTACGATAGACGGAACATTCCTGTATGGGAAGTATAAGCATAAACTGCTGATTGCGACAAGAGTTGATGGTTAAAATCACATAATTCCACTTAGTTTCTCCCTAGTTGATGAAGAATATTTCAATAGCTGAAGTTGGTTCATAACGTGTGTACGCTTATGCATGTTATAAGAGATTATACTGATATATGTTTGATTTCGGATTGTCATGCTCATATCCAGTTTGTAGTATAGGGTGAGAATGTAGTATGGCCAAGGGGTTGGCCTTATTGCCAGTAACTTCAACATTCGGGTAAAGAACAAAGACTGCAAAGAAATGATAAAGTAAGACACTTACCAGTTGCAACCTTGAAAGTTTTGTGGCTACTATGATGAGGCCAAGATTATTGATAGTCAGTTTTTGCTCATCTGATATACTCGTTCATTCGGTTGTCGATATGCTGGGTAATCGAATCTCTCATAATATCACTAGATAGATGACACACAGCATTTCTACTAAGTAGAAGAAATCTGTTCCTGGTTTGAATTCAAGTCTATGGTGTAAACGGTTATCACAAGCACGATTGTATTACAGAACTGCCTGCTCTCCTTATATATCAGGGGAGATGTCAAATCAAGAAGCTTCTATGTGTCTTAACAATTTTTTCGACAACTGCTTTAAATACTACAACCACCTATAAATATTGGAAAAAAACTCTATAAGAGCTCTCTAAGACTTTTTACTTATACATTTTTTTATATAAAGTTACCCTAATAGCTTAGGCATCGGAGTAGCTACACTAGATTAGCCACTATACTAAGCATTTCATTTTCTTTTGTAGGACTTTCCCTCATCCCAAAATTCACCAATAATATTTAGCATTGTCTGTATTTTCTTAAACATACCCATATGGCTAAAACAAGAGTATCTAAGAGTACATGTGATGGCATGACCTCCCAACACCTTGAAGGGGAGAGTCAACATATTAATGAGCAGCGATTGGTTAGACTCGAGCAACTTTGCCTCAACTTAGCTAAAGCAAACCAAGAATTAAACAAAAAACATGAGCAAGTCCTTAACTTCCTCCATAGTAATATTCACCTAAATTCAACCTAAAATAAAGACCAAGGCAATTACGACATTGTAAAAAGCCATAATTCTGTTTATTCACCCGAGTTGCAAAAAACACAAGCCGAGAATATAATAGGACCTTCGGCTCCTGCTTTTAAAAGGAATGACAAAGGCAAACAATTGCAGCAGGTACACCATATGGGTGCTTCACATGTCAGCACCCCTACTGCTCCAAGCAAGTAGTTCCAAATTAAAAAGAGTCCTTTTATTCCAGAGATTTTAGAGGAAGTGATACCTCGATACATCAAGTTGCCATAGTTTGAGGCTTATGATGGAATAAAGGACCCCGAAAACCACTTGAAGTACTACTGTATGTTAGCCAAATTGCATGGTTTGAGTAATGCAATGGCCTGTCAAGCTTTTCCTTCAACATTGAGTAATGCAACTAGCAAATGGTTCAAACATTCGAAACTAAATACCATTTTCTGTTTCGATGAACTAGCAGCAGTGTTCCTTCAATAGTTCCTTGCATGCAAACTTCCTATTAAGGACTCCTTAATCCTTAACACCATTAAACAAAAGTCCAATGAGTCAGTTAGGGATTGTTTGGCTAGATTAATGGTCGAGATGGTTCAAATCCTAGAGCTAGATATGAGTGTAGCCCTCAATGTTGTAATCAACAGAGTCAAGCCTTATGGAGACTTTCAAGTCTCTCATAAAGAATAAGCAAAAAACTTTTGATGAGTTTAAGGCTAAAGCCACCTCATATATTTGTCAGGAAGATAATATAAAATCACGACGAGAAGCCGATCAGAGCAGAGGAGATGGAAAGAATGACAAGCAAAACAGTTCGAAGGATAGACTTGGCATGGACAATGACGATAGTGCATATATGCCGAGAGGAAGGGGCCAAGGATCCTAACATACTCATCCCATATGCCTGTTAATCGTCCAATCTTGGACATTTTGATGGAGTTATGTGGGGAGAGAAGCATCCTCCAATGGTCATAAAGAATGAGAGGGAATCCCTCAAGGAGAAACTTCAACAAGTATTGTGATTTCTATCGTAACAAAGGTCACAATACAGATAAGTGCATTCAACTCAAAATGCAATTGAAGATGCGATCCAATGTGGGCACTTAAGCAAGTTCTTAGTGCATGATGTCGAGAATATAAAGAGACCATCTCAAAGGAGACATGAGGAACAATAGAATGACATACAGCTGACAATAGTCGTGAGAGATGTAAGGGACGTGAATTCCAACAAAGCACCCAATGGAGTGATCAATACCATTGTCGGTGGACCTACTATAGGGCACTCGAGCTCTTCGATCTTGATTAATGCTAAGAATTACGTTTGCAATATTCAAGGCAAAGAGGTCAAGATCCATAATATAATATCTTTTGAAGAGGAAAATTTTGCGGGCATCCAGAGGCCACACAATGATGTACTAGTCATCAATGTGAGAATCACCAACTTCGAAGTCAAGAAGATTCTTTTTGACATAGGAAGTTCGACTGACATCATTTTTCAGCATGCTTTTGATCAAATGAGGCCTAAGATTAAAGTGCAGCTACTGTCTTACAAGTATGATCTCTATGCTTTCAACAATCAACCTATATAAGTAGTCAGAGTTATTTTTATGCCAATACAGATTGGCGATGATGAGCATGTTGCACAGGATAAAGTAAAATTTCTCGTCGTCAAATGTTGGTCCCCTTACAACATGATAATGGAATGGTTATACCAACATCTATTCGGCATTGTCCCTTCAATTATACACCTCAAGACTAAGTTCCCTACTCTTATGAGGGTCGACGTATGCAAAGGGGATTAGCAATTTGCATGGTCCTTGTACATAAGGGCCTCAAGACGAGAAGAAGTATTTCAGGTGAAAACCTATTTAGAAGGCAAGTCAATCGGCATTGAGAATGCCGAGAGTGATACTGAGGAAATTCTTTTAGGGGACAACCTAGGGAAAACAATGAGAATTGGGGAACCCTTGATAGTAAACACTCAGCAAAGTTTGATCAACTTCTTGCAAGTTAACGTTGACGTGTTTGCATGTTCTCCTTCAAACATGTCTGCAAACACGTCGGGTATCTCGAAGGAAGTTATGGTACACAAACTCTAGATTGATTCGAACATAAAGGTGGTTTAACAAAAGAAGAGGCATTTTGTACTAGAGTGACAAGTAGCAATAGAGAAAGTAGTCTAGAAGTTATTGAAGGCAAGATTCATCCTAGAAGAGCCTTATCCGACTTAGGTAGTCAATTGTGTGCTAGTCAAGAAGTCTAATGACAAATGGAGAATGTGTATATACTTTACGGATCTTAATAAGGCCTATTCTAAGGACTGTTTCCCATTACTGAAAATTGATTAGATGGTAGATGCAATTGCTGGATATGCCTTACTTTTCTTTATGGGTGCTTTCTTTGGTTATAACCAAATTAGGATGGACAAGGAGGATGAAGTCCATACGTCTTTCCTCATTAACTTTAGAATGTATTGTTACACAATGATGCTTTTTGGGCTCAAGAACGCCAGTATAACTTACTGGAGACTTGTTATTGAGATGTTTAAATCCCAAATTCATAGAAACGTTGAAGTATATGTCAATGACATAATTATGAAGAGCGTAAAGGAAGATCAGCATCTTGCCGACCTGGAGGAAACGTTTGCCATATTGAGGAGATACAACATGAAACTCAACCTACAAAAATACGTCTTTGGTGCAACATCAGGGAAATTTCTCAAATACATGGTTACTCAATGTAGTATTGAGGCTAATCTAGGAAAAATTGAAGCTATAAGGAATATGAAATCACCTCGCATGGTCAAAGAAGTACAGGAACTCACTAGGTGAATTGTCGCCCTCAACAGATTTGTATCGAGAAGTGTAGATAGGTGCGTAAGATTCTTTAAAATTTTAAAGAACCTAAAAGAATTTAATTGGATTGATGATTGCCAAAGAACTTTCAATAAGCTTAAGGAATTTCTTGCTTTACACCTGATACTCTTGAGACCCATTCTTAGAGAAAAGTTATATTTGTATCTGTCAATCAGTTGTCAAGCTCTTTCCTCTATATCGGTCTGAATTGATGGTGAAGAACATCAACTTGTTTATTATGTGACTCATGTTGTGTAAGAGCCAAAGCTTCGGTATACAAAGATTGAAAATTTTTTACTAGTAGTAGTTCTCTTAGCACGAAAGTTAAAGCCGTATTTTGAAGCACATCAGATTATTGTTCTCATCGATCAGCCATTATAACAGGCATTACAATAGCTTGATTCCTTAAGCAAGATGATGAAGTTTGCCCTAGAGCTTAGTGCCCATGGTGTACAATATAAACCCAAAACAACATTAAAGGCTCAAGTACTGGCAAATTTTGTAGCCAAATTTACAGGTGAAGATTGTATGGAGATTGCTAAGAAGCCAATTTAGTCCCTTTATGTAGATGGTTCTTCAACATAAGAAGGAAGCAGTACAGGCCTAGATCTTCCCTATAATGTCAAAGTTCATTATGCTCTGAAATTCGGATTCTTATTCAACAACAATGAAGCAGAGTATGAAGCTCTAATCGCCATATTGAAATTGGTGTTGAGAAACTCGAAGTGTACTATGATTCCTAATTGGTAGTGAATTAGGTGATGGGAAGTTATGCGGTAAGGGAAGAAGAAATGAGCAAATACCTACTAGTGGTATGAATGCTTACCGAAGAATTCCAATCTTTCTCTATCCATAAAATTTCGAGAAGCAATGATATTGCAGCTAACAAATTGTCGAAGTTGGCTAGTATGGCATTCCCTAAATTGAGTGATAAACTTTTCATTGAGTTTCTTTTGCAGAAGAGTTTATACACTCTCTCGCAGAGCTAAAAGTTGGCTCCTTACCCGAAAGAAGAATCATGGCTGAATCCCCTAGTGGATTATCTAAGAGATGGTACTCTCCTTGATGATAAGAAAGAAGTACGAAGATTGGCATACCAAGCCATGAACTATACATTGATTGATGGTCAGTTGTATACATGTAGCATACTATAACCCTATCTTTAATGCTTTCCTCTAAGAGATGCCTAGAGGGTATTGTCTAAGCTACATGGTGGTGTATGTAGTAACCACATAAAAGTATAGACGTTATATGTCCAAGTACTATGACTTGGCTATTACTAGTCAATTATGAGAGAAGACGCAAAGAAAGTTGTTTAACATTGCCCCCAGTGCTAGAAGCATGAGTCACTAAGTCATGCGCCTGCAATTGAGTTTTGTAGCTTAACCAGCCCTTGGCCTTTCGCCCAGTAGGGGTTAGATATTCTTGAACCCTTTCCGAAGTTCATTTCCCAGCGATAATTCGTTATTGTTGCAGTGGATTACTTTACCAAATGGGCAAAGGCCGAGGTTATAGCAAAGATCATCGAGCAGAAATTGGAAGCGTTTGTCTTCAGCTCTAACATATCAAGATTCAAAGTTCCTTACATGATAATTACGGATAATGGTCCACAGTTTGTCAACAACAAGTTTCGGAGATTTTGTGAGAAGCACGGCATTCACCCTAACTATACATCTATAGCGCACCCTTAAACAAATGGACAAGTTGAAGCCATAAACAAAATCATACTGCACAGCCTAAGATGAAAAGTGGATCAAGTTAGAGGGAAATGGGCCGATGAACTACTAAATGTTTTATGGGGGTATCGAACCACCTACAGAATTACAATTGGGGAAATGCCCTTTAAGTTAGCATACGGGATGGAAGCCATGTTGCCAATTGAGCTAGACTTACCTAATTTGTAAATGTATAATTTCGATGTTTTGCTTAATTAAGTTGGACCGATAGTGAATTGGACACTATTGATGAAATTCGAGACATTGCAAGAGCTAGGGTTACGGTATATTAGCATAGAGCGGCAAGGTATTACAATCAGAAAGTGAAGCACAAGGTTTTCCAACTTGGAGATTTGGTTTATCGTAAGATGGAAGCCATTAGTGTGCGAGTGAGTTAAGGAAAGCTCGGCGCAAATTGGGGGGATCCTATCAAGATCTAGGAAGTCATTGGCGAAAGGGCCTATCAACTAGAAAGGTTAGATGGATCTATCATCCCTTAAGCATGGAATGCCGAGAATCTGAAATTATATTTCAATTAATTTGTCGGATGATTCTTATCACCACTCATTTGGCGATAGCCAACTTGTTTGTAAGACTATAGTGCTTATTTACGAGAATTATATTTGAAGTCTCATTATGTTTGTTTTTGTTATGATTATCGAATTAATGATTTCTAGGCTGCACAACAAACAAATTGACCAAGCTTCTAGCTTAACGTGGCTAACGAACTATACAAATTAACCTCATGGCCAAGTAATATGGCTTGTCTATGCCTCAAATGGCTAACGAACTCTAAAGACATGTAGAATGGGCATGTGAAATAAAACATGCCGAGTAACAAATAGCATGTGAAATAAAACATGTTAAGAATTAACTAGCGTGTGAAGTATAAAATACTAAGAAATAACTAGTGTGTGGAATAAAACATGTCGAGAAATAACTAGTGTATGAAATAAAACATATTGACGAGTAAGAGTATGAAGTAACACACGTGTACTACACAAGCCGTGAAAGTGTGGTACGTGAAATTAAACATATTAGAGACTCCTAAAAAAAGTATTTTCGCTTAACAAGGTTTACAAGCACTCGGCACTGTCTTAAGGATATTTTGATTGATAATTACACAAGAACGTAATGTGCTAGTATAATAGAAATCTTATGGCCTATTCTCGAATTCAGCATAAGTGATTTTTAGATTAGTAGCTCGGGCTTCTTCGGCAACTAAGGTCTTAAAGCAGGCAATTTCCTTAGCGTAAGCTTCATTGTCACCTTTATCTATAGTCTTGACACTTGTCTCGTCACCTTCATCTTTGTTAGCACTATTAACTTTGTTATCAACATCAGTAAAGTCAAGACAAGAGAGATCATAATCAGGATAAAGCTTCAAGACCTCCTCTCTTGCCGCTTGGACCTCCTTTAACAACGTCTTCCATAGAAGCCTCTCGTATTGCCAATTGGAAGTGACTATATCAAGAGCCTCTTCAACTGATGGTCTTCTCCTCATAGTCTCCCCCAACCCGGTTACATGGCTTTGTAAGTTTGAGTTATTGGTCTTCAACTCCTTTATTTACATTTTGAGCTTATCTTCATCCTTGCTCATCATGCAAATGGTTCAGCCCAAGCTTCAGCACTCTTCTTTCTTCTTCTATAGCTCCTTTTTTAGGAATTCAAACTTTTTGTACTACTCTTCCATTTAAGCTTTCAGGTTCGAGATTTCATCGATGGCAAGGTCATGTGCCAACTTCTCGGTAGTAAGGTCTTCTTGGAGCTTTCTCACCTCTATTTCAACCCTTATCCTTGCATTTTCGGCAGCAGCAGTTTGGGCTTTCAATGCATTGTATTCATCCTCAACTCTTTACAGCAAATTCATTTAAAACATCAAGAATGATTGGGCATAACACATGGATACAACTGAAAGATATTACCTTCTTCGCCTCTTTGTTGGCCTTGTCTAAAGCCATCAAAATGTGGCTTACATTCTTATGATTTCTTTTCAAGGATCAATTAGAAATTAAAAAATTGGATTATGAAATTGCAAAACATAATTTTTTTTATGAATTGGATCAATACTTCCAATTTAATGAGTATGAGTAAAGGATCCACAGATAAATATAGAAAAGTTTCTTTCTAATCGTAACTAAATTAAAATCTTCCATTTTTGGTATATTTCTATGTATATTAGAAAGATTGAAGCAAAATAGCTATTAAAAGATGTCTTTAGTTTACTAAAAACATCAACATATTTTTTTAGCTTGGTGGAAATAAAATACTTTTCCTAAGGATTCTAGTAAATAGAAATAGAGAACGGAGTAACTAAGAATATTGTTAGAATGCTCGATTCCCTATTCTAAGGGGATCGTCTAGAAAGCAAATTGTTTTGAATGCATTCAAATAGAAAAGTTGACATAGATGTTATGGGTCGAAATTTTTTTTTATTTTGTTCACATTTTAGATAGAAATATATTTCTTAGACATATGTATCTATCTATTCAATTTGGGAATTTATCCATCATCCATAAANAATGCATTAAAATAGAAAAGCTGACATATATGTTAAGGGTCAAATTTTTCTTATTTCGTTCACGTTTTAGATAGAAATATATTTCTTATATATATATATATATATATATATATATTCGATTTGGGAATTTATCCATCTTCTATAAAGGAGCCAAATGAAACCAAAGTTTCATGTTTGGTTTTGAATTAGAGACGTTAAAAATTAGGAATCAATGTTGACTATAACCCCTAGCCTTCCAAGCTAACGATGTGGGTTCAATTCTCGCTACTCGCCTTATTCTCTATTTCAAATAAAATAGATTCTATTTCTACAATGTAGAGTATAGAATGTTCTTACTATACATTATTAGAATCATAATGGGTTGCCCAGGACTTGAACCCGAAACTAGTCGGATGGAGTAAATAATTTCCTTATTCTTTTTTTTTTTAATCAAAATTTGATTTTTAAAAGTAAAAAGAGATAGGTAACAAAAATCCCTCCCCCAAACCATTCTTGCATTTTTCATTGCAGAACGAACTTAATAATTAAAAGTAATGATTATGGATACTTACATCACACAGTTTGGCCACGATATGGGCCTTGTTGCAACCATAGACCCTATTGACATCCTTCTTGGCAATATCTCTATCTTTCGAAAGAATAATCCCTTCCATTAGAGCTAAAGATTTCATCTTGTCCCTTAGGGTTGAGTTGGTATCCAAAATTTGGTAGCTCCAATAAGGGATGAAGTACTTGTTGACCACATTGTTGGGGGCAAATTCAGCACTACTGATGTTGAGAGCTTTCAACCGCATTGCCTCTTTCGACCATGTCCCTGGATTTCTTGGTAAGTGGTTGGCCCGCGAGTTCCTTCCCCAGTCTTTTATCAGCACTTGGCGTTGCCTCAATTGCTAGTGATGACCCTTCTACGGCAGTAGCATTTTCATCCTCCTCGTTAGGATGTGTCTCTCGACATTCATCATCCCTTGGCTTGACAGAAGTTTGAATATTCTCGACTAGAGGCTCCTTAGAACGAACAATCTCAGTCAGCAGTATCTTCACTCTCCTTCTACCTCTTGGTAGGATAAGAGGTCTTCTATATTGTCGCCTGCTTTGTTGTAGCCTGCTTTGTTGTGTTCTTTACGATAGCAGGCCATGTGGTAGTTGCTGAGGTAGTTACCCTCTTATCAGCCTTAGATTTTTTGGCTTTGGCTTGAGCTAGTAGCTTGGCTAGATTCACCTCACCAGAACCCATATCTGCAATACAAGTAAATGAATTAATATAAACACGGGAAAAAGACGAAACTTACATCTTCCATATTGAGTAAGGCTCAAAGGCCACAATTCTTCCCCCAAGTCTTAAGAATGACTTTCCTCTTGTAGCTATACTCGGTACGGCAATAACTTATTAGCGTACCTTCTTTTTTAGAGTAGATTGGGTCTCCATTTTCATAACACCGTATAATTCTCTTGGTATCCCAGAAGAATATTTTGTTCATCTTCCTTTCTTGAATTTTCCTCACTGTTGTTGCATCATTTGACATTAGATCTGTCTTTTGCATGTATTGGCTCAGTTTATTAGGTCCAAAAGTCCAAGTCCTCATTAGACACTATTGATACGAATTTGTCATGCTACTTGTGGATCTTAGATTCTAACCCATCCATAAACTTATACCAATGCTTCGTAGCAGCAAAGTACTACTTGTGCCTCTGAATAGTGAAGAAAAACTGAAACAGCTAAGGCGTAGCCTTGACTTTGACTTCTTTGCAGATTATCTCAAAAGTCGCCAAAAGCCTGTATGTGTTAGGTGAGAACATACTCGGTATGACTCTAAAGTAGTTGAAGAAGCCCTTAACAAATGCCGAAAAAGGGAAGCGCAATCTAAAATCCAAATATTTCATGTGTATATGGAACTCACACTCCCTTAGGAAACATACCCTCTCCTCTTCTCTGAACCTCTTCAAATTCCATGTTCCGGGAAGGTTTCGCTAATATCGATTGTACTTTGTGATAAGAGCTCTATCAACAGAATTGGCGGTTGTATTTAGAGAGTCATGGAAGTAGGCTATGGCATTGTATAAATATCTTGCTAAGGACTACCCTTCTTTATCGTTGGGAAAATTATCCACAGGAAGCTCGTTAATCCAAGTAAGTTTATCTCATCTTGCCTCCATACTATCGGCTGAACCACTCGAAGAACACGCCGCTTCGCTCCTTATTTGGGGGGGCGGTGGTGGAGGGAAAGTAGTCTCAGACTCCGTTGCCTTGGAATCAAAGAAGACAAGTTGACGAGCAACTTTACAAACCATACCTAAATGATTATGTGAAATGATATAACACAAGTCGAAGAATGTGAGGTTAAAGATGGGAAAGTGAATGAAAGTTTAAGATGTAACCAAAGAAATGAATTTTGATTGTGAACAGTACTTTATATATGGATGATTCATCCTCATAACTGCAAATCTGCTTTTGATAGTAATGATGTGCTGATCTAGTAATGGTGTAGATTGCTAACGCATGTTTCGTGATAGAAATCTAACGGCTGACAACTTTCTGACAGTTATTAAGCCTGTAACAAAATGATGACCTAGGTGACAGATGTGAAGCCTCCAACATTTTGGTTTCTCAAATAGGCGGGAGTGTAGAAATTGTAACCTTTCGACTGGGATGTGATCCGTCCTACTTCCCATCTTGCTCGGCATTAATCTGAGGAATTACTCCCCTATTCAATCTCTAATGCAGTATATACATGTAACTCTCTTTATTGATTACTCGAACATAGGAGTTAGGGGGCAAATGTTGATAGTCAGTTTTCACTCATCTATTATACTCGTTCATTTGGTCGTCGATATGTCGGGTAATTGAATCTTTTGGCATACCATTGGATAGATGACATATGGCATTTCTGCTGAGTAGAAGAAATCTATTCCTGGTTTGAATTCAAGTCCATAGCATGAACAGTTATCACAAGTACGGTTATATTATATAACTGCCTGCTCTCCTTACATATCAGGGAAGATGTCAAATCAAAAAGCTTTCACATGTTTTAACAATTATTCTGACAACTGCCTTAGACACTACAACCACCTATAAATATTGAAAAGAAACTTCGTAAGAGCTCTTTAAGACTTTTTACTTACTCATACATTTTCCATACAAAGTCACCCTACTAATTTAGGCATTGGAGTGGCTGCACCGGATTGGCCCTGGTACCAAGCATTTCACTTTTTTTTGCAGGATTTTCCTTCATCCCAAAATTCACCAACAACAAAGACTATGAGCCCTTATACTAGAGCTTACTTTAGAGGCCTACGTCCTAAAATGTGGATGCTGGCTTATGATAACGGAGCTTGGTTTGGTCATGGGATGACTAACATTACAAAAAGTTATAACAGCACTTTGCATGATGCTAGAAACTTGCCCATTGCAGCACTATTTAAGAAAACTTTCTATAACTACAATGACTACTTTAATAAACATAGGATCGAGTTATAGGAGCAAATGGGCACTTATAAAGTATTGACCAAATTCGTGGAGAGAAAGTTTGACAAGTGGTGCAAAGTGGCTAGTAGTCACCGAGTCGTGATTTTTAACTAAAATGAGTAGATATTTGAGATCATAACAGTACCCGAACCAACAGTGCATGAGCAAAAAGGAGAGAACAGCTATACGGTTGCCCTTATGACCACACGGTGTACTTGCAACAAGTGGCAAATGTACAAAATTCTGTGCTCACATGTTATAGCTATTATGGCAAAAATGAGCACAGACTGTGTTGTACGCATTGGGTATTGGTATACGATGTAAAATCAACAACGTGTATACCCGCGTTCCTTTATGCCCTGTACCGATAAATCTATTTGGTCATATCTTGATATTTTTGTGTAACATCTTGTTACAACATCATATAGGGTTAAGAATTTAGGTAGGCCATAAGAGAAATGATTCTAGAATGAGATGGACATCTAAGAGGGACTATTAACTTATACCTATGGACTATGTGGTAGGGATGGACATAATAGGAGAAGATGTCTGTAATAGGGAAGACAACTAACGTCGAGTGAATCTACCGGTAGTTCACTTATTGAATGTGAAAAAACCCGTGATAATATTGATTGATTATATATATGGTAGTGTATTTAAGAAGTATTTATTTTTTATAACTTTTTATTTTTATCATATGAGTTTTTTAGTAAGCTTACAGATTTTCTTTCCTCTTTTGTACTTGTAGGATTAGATGGATCCAAGACTGGCAGATAGGTTGCTACTTCACTTGCAGCCATCCCATAGATCTGAGCTAGTATAGGGTGGTTAGGTAAGGAACAGTAAATGGAAAATATATTTGTAATTTGTTCCATTTCCTATACTAATTGTAACAATATTTCTTTTAACTTGGTTATAGGAAAACTACTAGCTCAGGTGCCTTAGACATGAGGCAATATTTAGGCATCAAGATGCCCGGGAGATCCCAATAGACCTACGTATAATCTTGTATCTAGAGCAGTCAGGCTTCATTGGTGTATGCCAGGTTTCCTTCATATATTTAGATTGGTACTTGATTACTGCCTTAGATGAGCGATGGAGGGAGGAGACGCATATTTTTCACTTCCATACTGGTGAGATGATAGTGATGCTACAGGATATATCTTTGCTCATAAGTCTGCCAGTTGATGGTGATGTAGTTACTGGAGTGTCGACTTCTACTAGGTAGGCCAAGATATGTCACCGCCTATTAGGAATTCGCCCACCAGAGAGTGCCTTAAAGAGTGCTAGATTGAAGTTATCGTGGTTGAAGGACAACTTCACTTATTTGCCTTTTGATGTAGACGAGGAGACAGTACAGCATTTCATGAGGGCACATATCATGCAATTGATCAAGGGTATGCTGTTCTCAGACAAGTCTAATAATTTCGTACACTCGATGTTCCTCCCTCTCCTATCAGACCTTGCCATGACTAAGCGATACGTATAGGAAGTAGCTTGCTTGGCATGGCTATACCGCTAGTTGTGCTTAGGTTCTAGGGTTAACGTAGGAGAGATTAGTGGTCCATTGGTTATTTTGCAAGTGTGGGCATGGGACCATTTCCCATACATTGCCCCTTTACGTCGTCGAATTACAACAGTTGTCGATGGTTGACCACTTATAAGTCAATGGGGGGTGGACTTTGACATGATTGGGCTATCTACACATGTAGTTGGATAGTATAGAGATGCATTCGATCGCCAGCATTAAGAGTAGGTATGTATTTACCAAAACCATTCTCCTTATTCATTTAGAAACTGTTACTTTTTTCATCCTCATTGTTGATCATCAATTTAGGTTGTTTGGATTTCATATGACCACAATGATGTAGCTAGATTGCCAGCTTATTGTTGGTGTAGGAGTGACGTATGGCTAGCCTATGTACCACTCATATGCTTCAACATCATGGAGATGCACTATCCCGATTGTATCGCTTAACAATTTGGCGAGATATAAGAGATCCCAGCCTACCCTAATATGGGACGTGCCCTACATGATATCGACCTAAGGGGCAGGATAAATATAAATTAGGCAACCCACATGCAGCTTGGATATCATAATGGGAGGATTGTCGAAACCGAATGGCTCAAGTTCGACCGTTGCTTAGTGTACATTGTAACTACGTCCCTTAGTACCAGCAAGTTACCTGTAGATAAATCGGTTGGTCTGGAGCTTCTTGGATGTATATGGTATGTATAGTTACATTTTTGTTTACACTTTTATTGTCCAATTTATATGTAACTCAAACTTTTGTGTTTTGAATGAAGGTGGACTTCATACATAGAGTGCCATACATGTCATAGGAGGACATATTATCTAAGCAGTATCAAGTAGATTACCTTATCCAGAGGATTATTGGAGTCTACCTAAGTGACTTAACTCCACCTGGTCCAGATGTCAATGAAGACGAGTCCTTACTAGACGAGCCACGGAGAGGCAGGGGCCGTGGGGCATGTAGTCGTTGTCGGGTTAGGGGTCGAGGACATAGATAACCTGACATGAAGATTCGCAATGATGCTTCTCCTCCATACTTCTTGCCACCAGCATTTTCTGGACTACTTAGATTTGAGTTTTGCGAGCCATTCCTCGAGGATAGCTCTAGCAATCCTATGTGTCACACCTTTGTTGTTGGAGAGGTCTCCACTAGTTAGTTTCATACCCCTTTAGCACCATTGAGGAGGCTAATTAGAGATACTCGGTACAACATAGGTAAGGGAGTCATGCAGATGCATCCTTCTTCGATCCTTATGCATGGATCGTTCTTGGGTGCTTACAACCAAGATGGTGAACAAATCACATAGCTAGATGTAGCTCAGATGGTTCAGCTATAAGACAATGCAGAACCTCAAGATGCTCAGCTATTGCCTCAACGATGACATCGACGTCATTAGCTTTGTATATTTCACTTTTGATTTAATTTCTTTATTTTTGAAACACTATTTAGTTATTTCGATAGATTACTTACATTTCGTTCAATGGTTTTATTTTTTCATAATTTCAAGTTATTTACAATTTTCAATATCGATTCAAAATGCATATCTGCATAGTATTGAACTTGAACATAATTGAACATCTCATAAATAAATAATCGGATAAAATTTCACTAATTGACTAAAATAAATTAATTGTCTACTAAACATCACGTTCCAAATAAGTTTTCAACTAAAATCCTACATGACTCTACTAAATTTAAGGAAATGCAGTTGAGAATTGTAATCACTTATAGTCTCGACTAAATTTAAAGTGAAGGGATATATGAAAATGTAAAATGCAGGTATATTGAAATCGTCTCTTGAAGAGGCAATTTTAAGTGCGGTATTTCTGGAATAATTTTTCCAAATGTCATATTTATATATATATATTTGCTTTTCCCTAAATTTTACTATTTTTTTTAATTGAGTTCTCAAACTTTTATCTTTTTTATTTATTATAGTCATCAAATATTTTCAAAAGTTCACAAAAGAGTCTTCTATTAATGAATTGTCGATTTTTTGGTTAATGAATAACTTTTTTGTAAACTTTTTAAAAGTTTGAGCACTAAAGTGTAATTTTCCATATTTTCCTTTTTCATCCTTTATTAATTTTTCTAATAGAAACATAAGTCACAACTTCATGAACTAGATCATTTAATCATTATTTATATTTTTCAATTTACAAGTGTATAATAACATATTAACTAATTTTACATAGCATCATTAAATTAAATATGGCAATTAATTATCTTCATTATTGTTTAATTAATTTAATAATTATAATGAGTATCAAATACGTTGTACAATTACTTAATTAACACCTAGTCTCCTAAAAAGATGGATTTGGTTCAAATCCCTTATCTTCTAAATTGTTGTAATATGTAATATAGTTGGCGAAAAAAAAAACTATTATTATATGTAAATATGAAAAATTATAAAATTAAATATAATTTGATTCTATTAAGAATGCTAAATTGGATCGTCACTCATTTAAAATATTTGTCAATTGAAATGGAAAAAGTACATTGAAAGGATAAAAGAAAAAATTTATCCTACATTTTTGTTTAAGGATTTTATTTTTTCATTTTCCTCTCCACTTTAAGATATAAGTTCTCAAAAATGAGCAAAACTAGGATTTTTGTTTTCTCTAGTGTTACAAGTATCATTAAAAACTATATCCTGAAGGAACATATATATATATATATATATATAAGTATCGATCGTAAATGAAAAACAAATAAAATTATAGATCCTAAAAGGAAAAAAAGGAGAAAATTACATTTTTTACTTTTAGTCCCTAAACTTTATGACTTTTTTTTAATTGAGTTCTTAAACTTTTATTTTTTCTATTTTAGTTATCAAATTTACTAAGAGTTTACAAAAGAGTCATTCATTAACAGAAAAACTAACAATTAACTAACAAAGCATTCTTTTGTAAACTTTTGGAAAGCTTGAGAATTGAAATAGAAAAAAATAAAAATTTAATGAATCAATCAGAAAAAATAAAAAAATTTAAGGACTAAAAATGTAATTTTTCTATCTAAAAAAAGTAAAAGATAACAAGAAGTCTCTCAGCGAGTCTACAAGCTAGAATAAAATGATATAAAATTTCATCTACTTTTACAATGTGAACGCTTCTTTTTCTTTTATATTTTATTTATTTTTAGGATCCGTTGGTTAACTAATGTATGACATATGATATAATTCATGGGTAGTATTGGGGTTCTTCCATCTCCATTTCTCCCTTACATTGTATTACGATCCGTGGGTTAAATAATGTGTAGAACATATAAAATCATGCAGATTCCAACTAGAGAATCGAGATCTACTGGTTTGCCAAAGCCTTGGACATTCTCCCATTTTACCTGAATCAAATAAAGGATGTACACACTTGCCAAGACAGTGACAAAAAACGTGGAGGTTTTTGGAGATTAAGCTGACACAAAAGAAGGGAAATCTAGTTTGATTAAATGCATCAAGAATAAATACGTGTTATTGGATGAATGCGTAACTCAAGAGAGGGAGGAGGATAAACCCTCCTATGTCAGACATAAATATGCAATAAGCTATATAAATATAAACTTTCTTATAATTCAGATTTATGCGCTTTCAATTTCTTATTCTTTTTTATAATTGAAAAGATTATTAGAAATAAATTAATAGCACTGCTATATTTATAAATAAACTTTAGGATATACATTGAAACTAACGGACAAATGGTATCAATAAGAAACTTCATGAATATTACTAATAACCTGCCAGTTATTTATAGTATAGATCATTAGAGGTTGCTTTCATTGTTGTTTCGCATGTAAGAGCTTTTGCAGGAGATGGTATCTATTTCCTTTTCCTTTTCCTTTACATTTTTCTTTATATTTTTACTAAGATTAAATCTAATTTGTCTTGCCTAATTCAATTGTCTTGGAACATCAAGAAATCTAATATTTGGACGATTCAATTTAGGTGAATGTCAATCACATGTCAAAAATTACGATTGTCTTCTATGCCTTTATTTGGACCTATAAAAAGAATTATTTAAAGTCAGTTGGAGATTACAGATTTTGAATTAAATGGAAAATCCTTTGCATCTTGTTCCTTGACTTTGTTGTTTCCCAATATTATACGTGAGCTATTAGTGATACTTGGGATTTCAGTGCCATAAAATTATATATATATATATATATATATTCTTATTAGATCATTATTATGAGTGCACAAATGTCATGTGGACAATACTATTCTGTTTTTTCAACCAAATGTAAGAGATGAGAGATTCAAATTCTGATTTATCTCGATGGAAGACTACCAATGATATCACTACATTACAATGACTTTGGCATAAGCACCACTTATTTGATCTATCTTATCAAAAAGCATGACTAGGATGTTCTGGGTGATACTTACAATTAGTCAGGACATTTGAATTCATTATTCAGCTTGTCACCTACACATGCATTTTCTGGTATTAGACCCAAAAGTTACAAAAATGTTCAATTTTCCACTTTTGGAGGAGGGAGAGCTTTCCCTTGCATGCATTTACAACATTATGATACAACAAATGGTTGTAACCATGTGTCTTTAGTAAAGCAATAGCAACGGATGAATTCAAATGAATTTCAACAACTAGTAAATTTAATTCCACACAGTAGTGCAAACATTGGTACAAACCTCAGAGCTCACTGGATAGAATGTTTAGGGAGCCAACCTTTTTTTTTTTCTTTTATTTTGAAAAACCATAAATCCATCTACCATTGAGGATCTCTAATGACACCACCTACTGTAGCTTAATTTGTAGTAGGAATGAAGGATCAATACATGTTGAGTTTAACCCAACCTTCCTCTAAGGGTGACCATTTGATGTTTAGGCAATCAACCTTATAGAGAGTCTTGGAGCTTTTCAAATATGCCTCGTATTCATGCGATGTGGCTCCTATAGATTGGTTTAGGTTGCCGTGATCGCTTCTTTGTTGAAAAAGAGTTTAATCCCTGAAATGTCAGATTTTCCATAGCATAATAGAAAAGACTAATAATGGAGGAGGATGTTGTTTTGTTAACTCCCTCTTCCTGATATGACAATTCATTGAATCCACAAAAGGAAAGTTGATTCAAAGATTAGGTCTTGGCATTGTGAAAGCTACTAAGTATTAATGATCTCAACAACTTATGGATAGAGAAGGAAAGCATGGCATAGATGCCCCCTTTTTACCCCCCATATTTTTACGATGTTTTTTTTTTTGAATAAAGAAAAAGGTCCTATTTGAAAAATATAAAAACTTAGAAAATTCAAAAAAATTGAAAACTGGAAAATGTAGGAAAATTAGAAGAAAAATACAAAAAATATGAAAAAAAGAGAGTGAAAAATACAACATTAGTAAAATAGGTGTAATAACCAATTTAGAAAATTAGGATGATTAGAATAGAGAAAAGTATAATCAAATAATAAGAAATAAGTGGTTTAGAATAATTTAGGGAAAAAATACTTTTTTTTTAAGGCGGGTTCACCGATTATTTGAGTCCTTTTTGAGCATTTAAGGACAATTCAGGACATCATAATGCTTATATATAATTTGTGTGCACTAAAGTTTAGGGCACAGGTCAATAGCTTACATGGAAAATATATGCATGCATAAGTTTGAGATCTTAGATTCGAAACTTGTGGACTTCACTTGCCATGTATCAGCTATAGACATAGATTTTTTTTCCTTCACTTTCTCTTCCTTTCTCATCCTTTCTCGTGTGTACATTGTCCAGATAGCTCACTTTGTGATAATTTTTTATCCAATTTTTTTTTTATTTTTTTGTGATTTCACCAAATTAATGGTGAAATTGTGAAGTATACTTAGGATACTTCTCATTGGCACCAAAAACACATCCAAATTAAATAATTTGACGGGCTAAATTGAGACTTAAAAATTAGAATATTTTTTAATACCTGAATTTTTTTCTCTTTCCTACTCACACCCTATACTTCTCCTTGATTTTCCATGTGCATTTCACATGAGCATATACAATTCCATTGTAAATTCATGATCAACACATGACCTTGATTAAATTGAGCATAAAAACCTGTCCCCATTCACTTGTATGCTTATTTAGTCTAAGCAAAAATCAAGAAAAAATAATCTTTAAGTTGGAACATTCATGGTTGAAATCTACCATTAATGGACCTTACAAGCTTGTGCAAGCTTAACAGAGCATCTATGTTAGCTTTTGTGTTTGAATACATTCAAAACAATTTTCTTTCTAGATAACCCCTCCAGAATAAGGAATCGGATATTCTAATAATATTCTTAATTGGCACCTCTTAACTTTGTTTTTAGCATCACATACTCACTCATTCATCTCCATTCAAGCTTTCTTGAAGCTTGCTCTACTGACCATATCTTTCTTTCTTTCTTTAGAATCTCTTAGTTTCTAGGCATTATAGAGAGGAATTAAACACTATCTTAGCACCACCATCACCTAAGCTTTCAATCCATACCACCCTTGTATTATGAAACAACCTTAGGCAACCTCGATGATCAAACCCTAAGTTAGCCACTGTTGACTCCTTTGAAAATATTACCTTTACCCCTCTTTGACCAAAGTGGCCAATATGGCTAACTTCCTAGCAACTAAAAAACCTTAACTATACAACCTCCCTATGACGAAACCACCCATCCACCATTACCCAAAGATCAACATTGCCACTACTCTATAACACCACAAAAACCATCATGAAAACTTGAGGCATTGTGTCTAAATTAGGTTTCATCAATAAAAAGTTCATAAATGTATCGTTTCTCCTTTGCTGCCTTCTCTCTTAAGACATGTTTATGCCAAGTGGAGCCTCGGATACCTGCCCGAAGTCCAACTCAATTCAAACCTTATTTGAGCCACGTCCAACATCAGGTTCGGCCTGCTTCTTTTCCTTTATTTTTTCCTTCTTCTTTTTTTTCATGTAATTAATTTTAATTTTAATTTTATAATTTATTTATTTATTTTTCATAAACAAGGCCAAGGTAGGATTTAAAAAAAAAAAGAAAAAATTTCTTAAGAAACATCATCTTTTCTTTGCTCTTTTTAATTAAATAAAAATAAAATAATTTCTAGATTTTGCTTTTCTCCTCTTTATTCTCTCAGTTAGAAAAATAAATGTTTTCAGATGTAAAAAATAATCAACTGTTCTAAAAAATTAAGGCCTTCTAGAATTTCCAAAAATAACATCACTTGAAATTTAGGGCCCTTTTTCTAGAATTTTCTCAAAATGAACTAAATGGACTAAAAAACATAAACTCAATCAATTTTCAAAATTAAAATAAACCAATCCACTAAAGTTTTCTAAAGCAAATTAGGGAAGTTTGATCCCGAATAGCGGCTATGTAAGCATATGTAGCAAACTATATGAAGACTTAAGACATGTGAATTTTATTTCTTTCCCCTTTTGTAAATAAATTAATTCTTCAATTGCCCTTCTCTTTATAAAATAGAAAATACTTCTTTCCTTGACTTGTGAACCAAAAATACAAAAAATATATATATTAAAAAATAAAAAATAGAAATAAGAAAAATATAAAAATAAAAAGAAATTCATTTTTGATGATAGGGTATTTTGAAAGATAAGTTTGAATTTGGAATATTTAGGTGGTATTTGTTTAGGGTTTAATAAGGTAGGCACTAAATCCAAAATCTCTAGTTTTTAAAAATTGTTTCGAAAATGATTTTATTTATTTATTTATTTTTTTTGGGTAGACTAGTAGCTAGATTAAAATCAATACATCCAATTGGTTCAAACCTCACCTTTTTTCCTAGATGCCAATCAAGTAGCGACTCCAAGTCTTTTCAAATTTAAAAGAAAATAGAATTTTCCTTAACTCCCAGTTGAGAGTCTATACTAAATGAGTACAGGGTTTAGTATAGATTAAATTAAGGAAAATAAAATTGAAAATCCAGGCTCGAAACATGGATATGTGTTTCATTTTCTTGTCCACATCTTAAGCAAATTGCAAATTGAATTACCCCTTTATAGGCCAAATTTTGAGCAATTGGTAAGACAAAATGAGTTACTATCCAACAAGAAGACCTTTATCTTTAGAGGAAAATTAAATTTCTAGATCAAATTCCAGTTTATCTTCCTCTCAAATTTAAGCCTCAAAGCATGGTGAATATCTTGGAGAGAGGGAGTGTGTCTGACAAGTGAGTCTAGGATTCTTTCATCTTTTCCTAATAGATAGGTGAATTGGTCTAATGTGTTCAAATAGTATTTCAAAAAGGGAAAAACCAATTACAAAATTTTTATAGGAAGTTAATGAGTCCCAACATTCCTAAACTGATAACTTAGCACTTCGATGAGGGGTCCTTGAATGAGGTTCCTAATTGCACCAACTCTTCTCCAAGAATCAAACCAAAAATTTGTTTCTTTGCCATTTCCTAATAACACCATTAGAGAGTGTTTGATTAAAGATGAGGAGGTGACAATCTCTTTAGCCATAGGTGAAATACCTTAACATGGCCTAGGAGTGGATCTTGTTATCGACCATTTGTATTTTGCTTTAAGTAACTGAATCTACAAGACATTTATGGTTTGTATTTCAAAAACTCCTTTTAACAACATAAGCTTTGCTCTTAATAAGGAGGTTTAGAAGACCTAAAACACCTTCTTTTAGGGGCTTTGTAATATTTTCCTACTTGACCTAATGAATGTTAAAGTGAGATTTTATGTTAGACTAAATGATTTTACTTGTAATTTGTGTGAGTTTGTCTAGAATGCTTGTTGGAAGTTTAGCCATTTGTATAAAGTAAATTGGTAGGCTTTGAAGAACTGATTTAGCTAGAGTTATTCTTTTAACCATTGATCCGCTTAAACTATATATATATAATTAAATCGCGAATACTCCAGCAAGTATATTAGGTTAAAATCAAGTAATATAGAGCAAGTAAGATTGTCGATCTTTCGAGTACTAAGAAATTACTAATCATATGCTAGTTCTTATCAATATTCAAGTAATAAAAAGTAAATTAACTAGTTTAATAATTATACTAAAACTATAAAAAAGAAAATAACTATAAAATATTTAAAACTAAGCAATTAATTGAGGATTGTAGGAAAACAGAATCCACTCTAATTCTGCAAATCAAATTGTTATCATGTTATATAGTTTAATAACTATATGATCATTCAAGTGAAATTATTATGCTTTAAAACTTAAGGACTTAAATCTCTAATTAATCAGTTAACTCCTACATTTCCAATTAATAGTGGACTCTAAATTATAATCATACATCTCTCGATGCTATGATTGTCTAATATCCTAACTCAATTATCCTTAATGTCTTAGTGAATAATTAATTGTAAAACATTACATTAATCTCTAGATAATTTCTAGTTAATTCAATTAACACTGCTCCCGTATTAATCAATCAAATTAATCAAGAATTTCTAACAAACCCTATATCAACTCTCGTATCACTAAGGTTTCTAACAATTATAATCAATTAAACAACTATAATCGAAATCATAGAAATTTGCAATCATGAATCATCCATATATCTATTAATCCTATAACATGAATACAATTCTCATCTTTGCTATCTAGGGTTTCATCAATTCCTACAAATAAAATTAGCCAGCCATGTAATTTGAAATGAAAGCATAATTACTAATTGAATTTGCGAAGAGGTTCATAATTGAAAGTGAGAATAAATAATAGAATTGCATAAACATAAATAAAATAGAAGTCACCAATTCTGTAATTATAAAGAGTAAACTTAAATTACAACTTCAAAATTGATTTTCATAGCAAAAGAAAAATCTTTTCAATGATCTAAGCAATTCTATAGAAGAATTTTGTAAGAACTATCCAATAATTGTTTTAAGACTTTCTAATTCTAAAGATGACATAAAAGTTCTCCAAATTCTAAAACACATGACTATTTTTAGAGAAAACTAGGGTCGGCTTTTGAAAGGCATTCTTTTCATGAAGGCCGGCCATGTAAGTTCCTAGGCCGCTAGTGTTTAGTGTAGGCCGACCCAAGGTCGACTGTCTTTAATTCCAATTGTGTCGTAACTCACTTCGAGCTTCATTCGTTTACAGAAAACTCCTCTAGATTATTCGTATTTCTACTCTAAATCCTCCAATACCTAAAATGTCCAAATGAAAACACTTAAGTAATAATTCTAAATGATTTCTATTAAATCAATAATAATTCTCTCTAATTCATGCATTAAAACATGAATAAAATATGCCTTTATCAGCCATTCTGAAACTCCTTGCTTTTTGGCCACTAATTTTTTATTGAGCCTTTTCGATGATGAAGTTTAGCTCAATAGCTTTAGGTTTAAGCCCTTTATTTAAGGGAAACCAAGTTCTTTTCCAAATGCAGTCAGTTCTTTTATGTTCATCATGTCAACCAATTTTTCCCTTTTAACTAAAGGAACATTTTTTGAGAAGGAAATTCCTGGTTTTGCTGATTCACTTGTAACCCATAAATAAGAGAGAACCATTCAAGCACTCTATTAATTATGTGAATATTTTTCTCATCTACCTGTACATATAAGATGATATCATCAGCATATGTTAGGTATGAGATTTTCAAAGAGAATCCTTTAATTTTAAAGGGAACCCACTTGTTCTTTAGTGGTTCTTTCTCAATTGCTTTGCTTAGGAAGTCCATGCATAATATGAACAAATACGATGATAGTAGATCACCCTGATGAATTCCCTTAGAAAGATTGAAAGCAGGGAGAATCTTTGCATTTAGAACAACTTGTGACTGAACAAAAGTCATACAATTCTTGATGAGTTTGATCCATTATATAGGAAAACCATGAGATATTAATACCTAATGGATGAGATCCCACTCTAGGATGTCAAAGGCCTTGGCTAGATCCAGTATTAATATCATCTAACCTTTAGATCCTTTCTTTCTATGAATGTATGGAGGATTTCATTCAATAGAAGCATATTATCAACAGCTTTCCTTCTAGGGATAAAAGTAGCTTGTACTGGCTGAATGAGGTTATCTAAGAGTGGCCTTAGCTTGGAGACCAAAACTTTATTAACAGCCTTATACAAGGTTGAGCAAAGACTAATTGGTCTAGGATTTGAGATTTTGGAAACTCGACCTTACTTAGGAATAAGGCAAATAAGAGTCTGATTAAGAATTGTTGGCATAGTATAAGAGTCAAAAATGACTTTTAAGAAAGATGAAACTAATGTGCCAATGACCTTCCAACATTTTAAAAAAGAAGAAGGAACGAACTCGATCCTTTCTAGTGGCCTTCCATGAGCCTATAACAAGAAGCCCTTATTTGAACTCTAAAGAAAATTGAGAATCTAGGCTTCTAAGTTATTTAAGAGAAAATTAGATGCCTTCTAGGTAAAATAGGGGATTAACCCATGCACTCTTAAGTCTTGAAGAGAATAAAAGATTTTTAAAGTAGTCATTAATAAGATTTCCTAACCAAATTTGATCAAATTCCCAGTTTCCCTTATTATTTTTGAGGGCTAGGGTTCTATTTTTTGCTCTCCTAGCTAGAACAGATGCTTGATAGAATCTAGTATTTTGTTCACCTTCTAACATCCATTTAGATCTTGATTTCATTTTCCATGAACATTCTTCTTTGCTTAGAAATTCTAATTGCTACTTTAAGATTTGTTTTAAGTTAATAGGTGAGTTGTTAGATGTTAAGCAATGCTATCCTCAATAAATTGCAATTTATCTTGAATATCTTTCTTGTAATGATGGATTAGACCAAAGCAATGTCTATTCCATCTCCTAAAAATTCTTATGATCTTATCGATGGCTTTAATGCAAATGAAGTTGCATTCTTACCATATTTGGTGTATTAAGGGAGTACAACTTCCATTGGAAAACTACATTGGCTAAAACCTAAACAACTTATTTTTAAAGAAAAAACCCTTTAGAGGAGGGGATTTGAGTAATACATCTTAGTAGTCTAATGACTACTTTTTAGTGTGAAAGACTTTTGACTTAGGGTATAAAGTCCTCCATTCATTATTACTCTAGGCTTTATTTAATCTTCTTTGGATTAGGGTAGATATGTTTTGTTCATTTGACCAAGTAAATTTAGATCCTACAAAACCCATATCACTTAATCTACAATCATTCATACAATCGAAATAGTCGAAAGCTCTTATTCTATTAAAAAATTTGGAACCCCAAAGGTAAATTTTGAAAAGTTGAAGCAAATTGTCTAAAACCATCCCATAAGATAGATTTATTTGCTAGGTTAGGGGAACCGTAAATTGCAGAAAAAGCTAAAATTTGGTTTGTAGCTCTAACCTTGCATATTAAGTGAAGCTCTTGATGAGTTTGCTTGGCAATCTCACCATCTAGGACATTTGTACTCCATAAGAGCAAAATGCCTCCTCTTTGTCCCTTAGCTTCTTTAACTACAAAACCATCTAACTGTGATTGGTGTGAGAAAGTGTAGGTATCAAAGAATTGAGTCTAGTTTCTAAGAGGACAATTAGATCAAGCATGTATTCATTTATGACCTCCATGATGACATCTTGCTCGGATTGTGAATTCATCTCCTAACATTCTAAGCTACAACTATTGTAGTTCAGATTATAGTGGGTAGCCTATCTTTCTGCATCCTCTGAGCCATTTTTCTATACCAAACATTCTCTGATCTAGCTCTACCAGTCTTTATTACTTCAAAAGAGAACTTACTTGGGTTCTCTAATAGGTCCAGTATAGCCATGGTCTCCTCTTGGTTCATGAAGGTGAGAGGTATTGTGTCTAGTTTGCTTATGGGTATTGTCATTGGTAAGGGCTAGTTGGTTAGTTTCATATCTAGCATCTTGAGAGCTTGCTTTGTGATTAACTTAATGGTTGCTTCCTACATAACCATGAGTTTGGATGGTTTTAGGTCGCTGCCCTGTATTACTATATGTACTTATATGGAATAATCGCTCCAGGAAGCCATTGTTTGGCTTAATCTGGTTAAGTAGATTTCCTCATGAAGAAGTCGTACTACCCCTATGATCCTTGGGACCATGTGAGATATCACAATATGTCCAATAATTTTCCGAACCTCCAATAGTTCCATTAGTAACCTATAAACATGGTCGTTCCATTATAGGATTAGGATCTTGTTGTAATTCTCTAGCTAAGTATGGTTTGAATGTAGCTTGAGCATCTTAACATTGAATGTCAATACAACTATGTGCTTCATTGTTTTTGTTGGAAGCTTTGTTTAGAGCAGAACTAGAAGAGTTTTTCTTTCTTGGTTTGCTTTTATTTTGCAATGGCAAGCCTTTTAATTCACCAGCTTTAAAAGCATAATCATTTAATTTTGCTTTAAATACATTAACAGTATTATCACTATGATTTGCTAGTTGCTTAAGGTTATTATTACTTTGCGGCACCACTTCTTTCTTCAAGATGCTAAGGTCATTATTTAATGGGACATTTTCAAGATTCATTTCTTTTATTTGGCCATTTCTGGTTCCATTTGAAGGAGAAGAGATTGTCACATATGGAATATCTAAAACAACTTTTAGCTCACAACCATTAATGTTTTGATTTGATGGAGGTTTTGCATTTGCTTATAATATATTTTCCCTATTTGTGTTTTTAACTTGCGTAGCCTAAGTGTTCCTTTTTTGCTTATTTTCCTAGTCATAAGTACCCAATCTCCATAATTACCTTAGGTATTGTTCCTTACTCATGGCTATTAGCCATAACCTCCATATTTGTCATTGTATTCTTTACTGACTCTTGAACCTGTTTGCTTATGTTGAATTAATTTCTTGAGTATGTTCATTTCCTAGATGATTTCTTTCCTGATGGATTTGGTGTTTATTGGCAATTTGTTGTTTTGTACAGTGTTGATCAATATATATATATATTTTAATCTGGGTAAGGTTTTTCACTATGAGCAATAGAATAACAACTATAGCACCAAAATTTTACTCCTTCATACTACAACCTATACATACAGTTATCTACCATAATTGAGTGAACTAAAGGATGGCGAAAATTTTAATTGCACACAAATGCATGCAAATTTTCCCTTTTTGATTTAGGTAATATAGGTGTTAATTCTCAAGATCGAACTAATTAAGGCACTAATGAGTGCAAAATTACACTCCTTAGTCGTGCTATTTTATTGAATATTTTGAGCTATTTTGATATAATTTAGGTGTCAATTCTCAATATTTTTTATTTCAAGACTTAAATGAAGGAATGTGATGAAAAGAGGAGAACTTAGGTGATTCTTATAAGAAATTCATCCATTTTGAAGGATAATTTGAAGATAGTAAAGATTGGAGAGAATTTGTTCAAGAAAAAAGCATGGAAGACAACTACGATTACATACTATAGCCATATTCTTTGGTTATAAAGCCAAAATCTTTAATTTCAAATTTAATTTCGAAGGATTTTTGACAAAAACATGACTATGGTCACCCATGACGGTCATGTTCCTCAGCTATATTCCCCTTGTAATTAATTTCAAGACAAGTCTTACAAAAATTATTGTAAGATGTTGTTCACGCATAGCCATCACGGCCATGTACCCCTAGTTTGCTTAGATATACTTGCCATTTGGAGATTGTTTAGTCTAAACATTATAAATAGAAAATAGATAATTGTATATAGAAAGAGAAAGCAGAAGCAAGAAAGAATAAGGAATAGAAACGTTCTTTTTGTCATGGAAGTTTTTATTTTTTTTATGATTGTAGCTTAAAAGTAACGATATCTAAGTCTGTGAATTATTGAGGTAACGATGTAGTGTGCAAGAATTGTTTTATCTAAATGCAATCTTCTTATTTTTATTAATTCAATTACATATTTTACTTTGGATTAAGTTGTTATTTCTAGAGTCTTAGTTGTAAGGGTAAATTACTCTACACTTTTAAGACATATTTAAGCATAAATTGACCTTAATTGTGTTCATTTCTTAAGTTTTTGGTATTTAATTCTATAATGTATTAATTTCAATTGAATCAAGAGTAAGGAAATGATGTTTACACAAGAACAATGAATTTTAAAGCAATCACAGACGTAAGGAGAAGAAAATCTTAAAGTAAAACCAAGATGCAATCCATCACGGGCATAATAATGAAGGATTGGAATGGCTAGCACTAATCATGCCCTCCATCACGAGCGTAATTGAGGAAGTCTTGTAATCCCTCTATCAATTATGGTCGTGATTATATAGTAGTTGGATGATCACTCCCTTGATCACGAGCGTGATTAGAAGTGATGAAGCGACGATGAGTTTACATTCGTAGTCACGATTGTGATTGGTGTAGAATCTTATTTTCTAAGATTATCACTCCTCAAGTCATGGGCACGATAGGAGTGGACACGACTGTTTCTCTTTAACTTTTTCACATGAACTAGTACGTAGAACATGTCTTAATATCAGTTGGTGTCTTGGAGTGATATTTTTTTAGTTCTTTGACGAGTTAAGTATAAATATACCACAACTTTTAGACAAAAGGGAGACAATTAGATCAGAACCAACATCATCAAGAAACACAACAGATCATTAGAATCCATTAAATTTCTTATTCGTATTCTTAGTGTAGTTAGAACATGATGTGAGTTTGTGTATTCTTCTTCATTAAATTTGAGAGAATTGTAAAGAATTCAATGTTCATGCATTGTTGTATCCAGATTCTTCAAGTTAATAAAATAGGGTTTCGTTCTTATATCTTCTTCTATTTATGTTATATTTTACTTTGTTTTTCCTATTTCTTTGCGTTCGGCCTTTATCTATCATGTATGAGTAATAATTTAAAATTTACAAAGTCATTTTAACATGACTGTACTTTGATTTGTTGCTACTCCTAATAATTATGAATTTCTGGTGATTAGAACTTCATATAAGTTGAGACAGTGTAGCGTATGACACAATCTTGCAGTAGATCTCAAGGGAATACATTGAGAAATGATTCCATTGAGTAGATCTTAGTCACTAGAATGAACTACTCCTACTAATAGAGATATTTTTAGGAAGTTTGCTACACGTTTTATGGAATTCAAGGATTTAGTAAACTTTTCATGCAATCTTGACTTATCCATTCTTTTAGAAGAGATTTTAAGGAACACAATCGGGATTAGAATTGAGTAATTCTGAGAAAAATACTCATAAATAGAGAATTCCTACAAATGAGTAATTGTTAGGATAAATAGTTTATAACTTATATTAATATGATGAAGGAAACCTACTTTGTAATTTGTTGTTTTCGTGTTATAATCTTGTTTGTAGTGTTTTCTTGGTGTAATAGTAGAATCAGTATAGTTTAGTTGTAGAATTTAGTTTAATTACTTTGTTCAATCATTTGATTCACTAGTTAATAGGAAGAATAATCGACACTAGTGTTTAAATCTATTTTCAATGGAAACGACTCTATACTTATTCATACTAACAAACGATAGGTACACTTGCCTCATTAACTGAGTAAAGGATAAACTATAGTATTTTAAATTATTAAACTTGAAAGCTCTATTTAGAGATGATCACTTAGCTTAATATATTCAATTTTATGTATTGAAGTTGTGAGACCAATGCATAAATAGATCTATTGTAATTGAAGGGATTTATTATAAGCTTAGAGATAAGTTATAGGTTTCTTCCAGAATAAAAATTAATTCTTTTATGTATGGAATTCCTATTTTTAATTATGTTCTAAAGAGTCTTATCTTAGAAGCGATTGAGATAGGATGTAATTAGGATTAAAAACTAATAGAAAAGCAATTCCTATTAGGCTAACGTTTAAATTCCTTCGGTTAATAAAAGTAAGAGATTCATTAAAAGCCCAAATATCCTACATGTTACACTCATGGTGATTAGAATCTAGATATCCCAATTCACATCTATTTTATTTTATTTTATTATTGCATTGTTAGTTAATCTTTAAATTAGTTTCTGTTTCTTGTTTCTATCTAATTTACCATTAATATTGCGATTCAACATAAATTAGAGTAATTAGAACAGGTGAGTAAGTATTAAGTCCTCGTAATATCGTTGACCTAAGAGTCTTATAGTTCTCTATACTATTACTTAACATGTGAACTTGCCTAATAACATTATATATGCTTTGTTAAGTTTTTCGCGCTGTTGCTAGGGACCGTTGATTAGAAAAGCTTGTTTCTTTATTACTCTATCATTTTAATTTTTGTTACTTTTTCTATTTTTTTTGTTTAGTAAACCAAAAATCTAATTTGAATTTTTCTTGTTCTATATTGAGGAAAATTTGGAGCATTGGCCAATAACGATGAAGCACATAAAACTATGTTTGACTATATTAAATCATCGACTAGTGGAGCTAACTCTAGCATTGCACTACTAGCTATCACTACAAGCAAGTTTATGATCTTGCCAATTATTATCTAGATAGTTCGACAGTAGTTGCAATTGATGGCTTGTTAGAGAACAATCCACATGTGCATCTTACATGGCTTTTAGAGATTTGTGTGACTTTCAAAATAGAAGGAGCTATGGATGATATGATAAAGTTGAGATTGTTTCCATTTTCTTTGCAGGGAAAAATAAGGCAATGGTTAGCCTTCTTGGGATTTAATAATGGAAAAACTTTTAGAAAAATATTTTTCTCCAACTATAACAACTAAGCTTAGGAGTGATATCTTGTCATTCACTCAATTTGATAAGGAAACACTTTATGATGCTTAGGAGCATTTTAAGGAGTTTCTTAAAAAGTGCATAAATCACACTCTCCAACTTTCGATGTAAGTACAAACTTTCTACAATGGATTAAATTTTGGTACTAAGCAATTTATTGATACATCTGTAGGTGGTACGTTGAACTCAACAAAGGAACGTTAGTGTTCCTTATAGGTTTCAACCTCAACCTCTAAAGGAGGAGAACTCAAAACTAAAAGAGATGTTGACTAAGCACATGCAAACTACAGTTGCTAGATTATTGAGCATTGAAAAGTGCATAGAACAACTTGCCGAGATTACAATTGACAAGCCTTTACCACAAGCTCAAGTTGAAGCCATGACTTTAAGAAGTAAAAAGTAGTTATAAGTTGCTAAGCAACCTGAAAAGACACTAGTCGACCTTGAACCAGTAATAATAGAGTAAAAGGATAAAGTTGTAAAAACCTCTAAACTTCCTAAAAGTAGAACTAAAATCCTAAAAGGTCAAAGAATATAAATCGCCTAGTCCATATCCTCAAAGGTTAAGGAAGGAACACATAAATAAGCAATACATTAAGTTTCTAGACCTATTTAAACAATTACATATTAATTTACCTTTTGAGGAAGCGAAATAAGTCCATACCAAGTTTTTGGTGCCATTACTAAAGACTTCAATATTTAGAACATTAGTTTTTATTTTTAATTTCTTTGACCATTTTTTTTTCTTTGTTTTCCTTCCTTTAATTGTTTTGAGCTGCAATTAATTCTATATTTCTTGTCCTTATAGTGCATGACCTGAAGCAATCCAAAAGATTTGATAGAACATGATCTTAAAATTGAGAGAACTATCATTTAAAATTTGAGATTGAGTACTAGATAAATTGTGGCTACCATAGAAGACGGGTCAATTATTGAGGTTAAGGGTAAGGGTGAAGAGACTAACAATTAATTCATCAATCAAGAAGATCTACCACTTAATCCACCACAATATCTACCGCAAGATCTTAAATCCATGGCCAACAATGGTAATGAAGCAAACCAGACTATGTCCAACCATTCAAGGCCTACACTTATTAAAGCCGACTCTAATATCACAAGGTTCAGTTCGATAGTCTCCAAGATGAAGATCTTAGTTGCTTAAGAGGTGCTCACATCATGACTTCTTACTTGTTAAGCTTGAATTTTTAGCTTTTTATTTTTTTTAATTCTCTATTTTCTGATTAAGATTAAACACTAACTCATTTAATATTAATAATTGACTAGAGAAAATGGAAAATTCTAGTTTCTTTTTTTTTTTTAAATTGAAAATCTTTTGAAGTCGCTAATTGACTAGAGTCAGGAAAAAAGATAAGTTATAATCAATTTATCAATTTGATAAATTGATTACAACTTAACTATCGGTTTTTTATTTTAAATTGATAAAAAACCAGATATTTTTTAATCTTAGGACTAATGTGTACCACTATTAATTTTCCAAAATCAGGTATAGTTTTCAAAATTACATTTTTTTTATAAAGAAAAAGTTTGCTCACTAATAAATAAATGAAATTGTATTTATTTTACGAAAAATAGGGAACTCGAGGCCCGGAGGTACCTACATTTAGACATTCATAGTTCAATACGAAAACATTAGTGTATTAGTTTATTTTAATTTTTGAAAATTCGCTGGGTTTATATTTTTAGCCATTTAGCTTCATTTAAAGAAAATTCTAAAAAGGTCTAATTTAGGATTTTTATTTTTATTTTTTATAATTCTAAGGAAAAAAAGTTGTGATTGATTAAATTTTTATTTTGAAAATAATATTTCTAAGTGCGAAATTTTTTTCAACATTTACATAAAGGGCTCAACAACAAAAAAAAAATCCTCATGTATATATGTACATTACCCCTTTTTTTTTTTCCTTCTTTTGTTCTAATAAATAAGGAACAAAACGGACAACAAAAATTAAAAAAAATAAAATAAAATAGATGAAGTAACTGAAACTAAAAATAAGAGACTGGACCCAATGAGCTAAACGTGAGTCGGATGGATGCCGGATCGGACCCTGGTCGGAGCTCCATTGCACAGATCAACTCACAACCAGGTTGGGTCGACTCTAGATAATTTGATTGGGTCGAGGCTTGCTCCAACAGCAACGGGGATGCTTCCTACAACTTGATATAGCCACCGATTCTTATGGGAAAAGTGATTTCCCTGAGAAACTTATTATGGAAAATCAATTTGGTATATGTGCCATGGCTTGAAACAAAGATCTAACGATGTTTGAAAAATGGGCGGCAGTGTTTTTGGGCTTGGGGTTGGGACCTGCAGTTGGTTGGCGAGGGGTTACTGTTTTGTGGTTGCAAGGTAGAGGTTCGTTGACTGGTTGTGAGCGTGGATCAAGATGGAGTTGCTATATCAGGTTGTTCTGTTAGGTAGGTTACATGGCTGTTGGTTCGGTGTGAGTCGAGTGAGGGTCGGTGGTGGATGCAAGTAATGGTTGCTGCAACGGTGATCGTGTACAGTAGTAGCTGTGCATATACAAGCTGTCGGTTGCTGCTGTTGAATGTTTAGGTTAATGGGTTTGTTCTATCTGGTTGAGGATTGGGAATAGATCGGAGTGGGGTCATGTATACTGCTGCGGGTTGGACTGGGTGTTTGTGTACGTGACGAAGGAGAGAGTCGTATACGTGGGGGCTGCAACTGGCAAATGGGGGCTGTGTTGGGGTTAGCTTTGTTGAGTTGACGGTGGATGTGGATGGAGTCATAGGCGTGGCGTCACTGTGGAGTGTGAGTTTGGGACTAATGTGGGTAGTGACCGTATTGGTTTGTGAGTGAGATAGGTTATGAATTCTTGCGTGAGACGTGCGCAGGCGAGATAGGGTCGGAAGATGACGGTGTAGATTGAAGGGTGAAGAGGAACCCAAATCCTGTTGATGATCCCCTTTTATAAATTAGCATTTCCAAATTTGTTTCACTGATTCAGTTTGTCTAAATCCGATGAGGATTAAGCTTCCATAGATTTGGATTTAACAAATCTTTTTTTTTTTCCTCATCCTCGTCAGATTTGCTTTCATCTTTTTTAAAAAAAAAAAAAACGACCAACAATAAGATACTTTGGAGTGGAGTCAAATCCACCACATCCTTCTCATCACATGTTTAAGCACTTAGCTTAAATTATAATATTGAACCTAACCTTATTTTTATATTCAAGTCCAACCTTAATTGGACCCAACTTTTCTTAAAATGATCTAAGCCTTTTAATATAGTCTAAAATATACATATTACATATATTCTAATACTACTTTTGAATTTAATAAATATTGAGTTTTACTTTAATTAATCCTAATAAAATATATGTATTTTAAATTAGACAACAATTTATTTAAATCTTTTAATGGAATATTTTTTTAATGAAGCTAAAAAATTTTAAGACTCTAAATTTATTAAATCACATTTATACTTTCGACTATTGCTAAATCCAACCTTAAATAATTGATTGACTCAATTTAGGCACCTTTTACACTTTGTATTTTTAAATTTTAAATTTTTTTTGTATTTTTTGTGTTTTTTTTTTTACTTTTCAATTTTTTGTTATTTTTCGAATTAGGACCCTTTAATTTAAAAAAAAAAAACTATAAGGATACAAAAATTAGATGTCTATGCTGCTTTGGATATATATTCAAATTTTCTATAATGGTCTCAATTTATCTATAAGACATATATTTGATGCATTCGTAGGAGGTACTTTGAATACAAAGACATTTAAATAAGTATAAAACTCGATTAAAAGAATGGCAATGAACAATTATTAGTGGGAAAGTACGAAAGTTAAGCAAAAGGCTATAAGAATTTATGATGTAGACTTGACTACTGCTCTAGCAGCTAAGGTGTATCTATTGAGTAAGAATATTGACATACTCTCTCTTGGCCTTCAATAAGTATAATTGGATGTAAGTGATTTTGGTACGAAGGGTTATGGAGTATAAAATAAATTGGAACAAGTGGACTATTTAGGAAATCTACCTAAGCAACAAAATAATCGTTATAGTAACACTTATAACCTTGAATGGAGGAATCATCTCAGTTTCTTATAGGGAAATTAGAACTAAAGACAATAGGAGACTAACTTTAGTCTATCTAGATTTCAAAGACCAATACCACCTCCCCCTTCTTAAGAGAAGAAGTCTAGTTTAGAAGAACTTCTAACTAAATATATTCAAGGTAATGAGGCTGGCTATTCAACATTAAATCATCGTCAAGGAATCAAGAGACTTTTAGCCACAATCTTGAGAACCAAATTGGTTAGCTTGCAAAGCTAATCTCTAAAAGACCACATAGGACAATGTCGAGAAACACGAAGACCAATCCAAAAGAACATGTTAAGGTAGTAGCACTTTGAAATGGAAAGGAGTTGTAGGCTAAGAGGAAGGATAGCGAAGAGGCTAGTAAGAGAAATAAGGAGGTGAAAGCCATGGAAGATGTAAAGCTACCTAAGGTGAAGGAATAACAACCACCCATCCCACATCCCCAAAGACTCAAGCAAGATCGTAATGACCAACAATTCACTAAGTTCCTCAATCTCTTTAAATAATTACATATTAACTTACCTCTTGCTAATGCTTTGTCACAGATGCTGAAGTACATTAAGTTCTTGAAAGATTTGTTGTTCAACAAAAGGAAGCTTAAGGAGCTTTCTATGGTCACATCGAGTGAAGAATGTTTGGTAATCATATAAAACAAGTTACCCAAGAAGCTTAAAGACCTAAGGAGTTTTACAATTCCTTGACAAATTCGTAACTTATTAGTTGATAAAGCTTTAGTTGATTTAGGTGCTAGCATCAATTTGATGCTTTATAAATTTTTTAAGAAGCTAGGATTAGGAGAACCAAAACCTACATGCATGAGCTTACAATTAGTTGATAAGTTCATGATGTATCCTAAAGGCATTATTGAGGATGTATTAGTCTAAGTGAGTAAATTTATTTTACTTGTTAACTTTGTGATATTGGATATAGATAAAGATTTTGAAGTGCTCCTTATTCTAGGTAGACCATTCTTAGCTATTGTTAGGGCTATCATTGATGTAAGTAATTATAAGCTTATTTTGAGAGTAAAAGATAAAGAAATCATGTTTAAAATTTTAGAGGCTATGAAAAAGTTTATGGGTCAAGATGATACTTGCTATCTTTTAGATGTTACTAACACTTTTATTTCAAGTTGTATGCAGGAAATTCTTCCTGGAGAGTTGCTTGTAATTAGGCATAAACGAAGCTCTAGAAAATCATGTTCAATCTAAGGTTGTAGCGCAACTAGAGGCTAATAAACCCATCTTTGTTAAGAAAGGGTTTGAGGAGATTAAAAAGATAAAGGAAGCATGGTTAAAACCTTCAATTGAGGATTCATCGGTACTGTAGTTGAAGTAGTTGTTCGACTACTTAGAATACGCCTTCTTAGAGAAGGATTCCAAATTATAAGTGATTATAGCATCCAATTTGGAAGAGGAATAAAAAGAAAAGTTGCTAAAAGTACTTAAGGAGCATAAGAGAGCCATTTTTTGGAAAATATCCGATATTAGAGGTATTAATCCCTCCTTTTGTCCTCATAAGATTTTAATGGAAGATAACTACAAGCCAGTAGTGTAGCCCTATAGACACTTGAATTCGAACATGAAAAAGATAGTAAAAAAAGGAAGTTATCAAACTCCATGATGCAAGTATGATCTATCCTATATCTGATAGCTTACGGGTAAGTATGGTGCAGGTAGTTCCAAAAAAAGGTGGGATGATAATAGTTCTTAATGAAAAGAATGAATTAATCCTAATGAAAACTGTAACATAATGGCATGTGTATATTGATTTTAGAAAGTTAAATGATGCTACACACAAGGACCATTTTCCCTGACCTTTTGTTGATCTAATGTTAGAACAATTAACTAGACATGTGTTTTGTTGTTTTCTAGATACTTATTGCACTTGAAAATCAAAAGAAGACCACCTTCACTTGTCCTTACGGCACTTTTGCTTACCAAAGAATGCCTTTTGGCCTTTGCAATGCACTTGCTATATTCCAGTAGTGTATGATAGCCATTTTTGATGATTTGATTGAGGATACAATGGAGGTATTTATAGATGACTTGTTTATTTTTAGCAATTCATTTAACCATTGTTTGAATAATTTGGATAGAGTATTAGTTAGGTGCAAGAGACTAATCTTGCACTCAATTGGGAGAAGTGCCACTTAATGGTGCAAGAGGGTATTGTGTTGGGGCATAAGGTCTTGTATCAAGGAATTGAGGTTGATGCTGCTAAAGTGGATGCTATTATAAAGCTACCACCTCTAACTTTGGTTAAAGCCATAAGAAGCTTTTTGGGGCATATAGGGTTCTATAGGCGATTCATTAAGGACTTCTCGAAAATTGCCCACCCCTTGATTAGGTTATTAGAAAAGGATGTGCCTTATGTTTTCTTTCAAGATTGTTGGGAGGCTTTTAATATCCTTGAAGTGAAACTTACCAATGCCTCATTCATGGTAGCACTTGATTAGACACTCCCCTTTAGACTTATATGTGATGTGAGTGACTATGCGATAGGGGTAGTGTTGGGGCAAAGATGGGACAAATACTTTCAATCGATTTACTAAGCTAGCAAAACTCTTATAGATGCTTAGGAGAACTACACCACCAGGGAAAAAGAGTCGCTAGCAGTTGTTTTTGCCTTTAATAAGTTCCATTCTTATTTAATTCTATTGAAAGTAATTGTTTATATTGATCATTCTACCCTTAAGTACTTGTTAGCAAAACCAGATGCAAAGCTAAGACTGATTAGGTGGATCTTCTTGCTATAAGAGTTCAATGTAGAGATCAAAGATAAGAAAGGTATTGAGAACTTAGTAGCAAATCATCTATCCCGATTGGAGAATCTAAATTTAGAAATGCTTGACGAAAATGAGATCATGGATGAGTTCCCTGAGGAGTGACACTATGCCATCAACTAGGTAAGTGATATGGAAACCCCTTAGTTTGTAGATATCACCAATTTCTTAGTAGCTAGAATTGTATCGAAGGGACTTTCACACCAGCAAAAGAAGAAATTTTTTTCTGATGTGAAACATTATTTTTTGGATGATCGTTACCTGTATAAAGTATGTATAGATCATGTTATTAGGAGGTGTGTACCATATCTTAAAGGATGGCAAATTTTGAGCTACTATCATTTGTGGCCTATAAGCAGGCATCATAATGCTAATAGGATGGCTCATAAGGTCTTAGGAGATTTGTGATAGTTATCAATAAGTAAGGAACATATCTCGTAGGAATGAAATGCCACAAAGTCCCATCTTAGAGGTCAAGGTATTCAATGTGTGGGGAATCGACTTTATGGGCCTTTTCTCGAACTCTAATAGCAATAAATACATCATAGTAACTATTGACTACGTCTCTAGGTAGGTAGAAGCTAAAGCCTTACCTACTAATGATGCTAGAATGATAAAGAAATTTTTGAAAGGCCTATTTTCTCGATTTGGTACTCCTAGGTTAATTATAAGTGACATGGGAACACATTTTTATAACGCTCAACTTGACCAACTGTTGAAACGTTATGGTGTCACTCATAGAATAGCCACCCGGTACTACCCCTAAACTAATGGCCAAGTAGAATTTGCTAATTGAAATCTTAAGTAAATTCTTGAGAAAACTATAGGGCACCACAGAAAAGATTGGTTGGAAAAGTTGGATGACACTTTATAGGTACATAGAATCACTTACGAAACCTTACTAAGAACCATACCTTACTCACTTGTATATGGGAAGGCTTGTCACTTACCAATAGAGATTAAACATGAGGCTTATTAGGCAATTAAAGTGCTAAGTTTGATTTTGAGCATGCAGGTGCTTACTGGAAGCTTCAATTGGATGAGTTAGAGTAATGGCAAGCCATGGCATTTGAGAACTCGAAATTATACAAAGAAAGGGCCAAGAAGTACTATGGTCAATGAATCAAACAAGGTTAACATTTTAAATAAGGAGATCATGTCCTCTTGTGTTATTCTCAGGTAAGTTAAAATTGAGGTGGTTTAGACCATTTACAGTTACCTAAGTTTTCTCATTTGGGACTGTTGAAGTTATACACTTAAAGAAAGACACATTTAAGGTAAATGAGTAATGATTGAAGCTATATTTAGGCAGAAATTTAGGGCACAATAGACAGGAGGAGTTTTATCTTTACTCAATGGGATAATCATGAGCTATAAACATATCCCGTCGAGCTATCAACATTAACTATAATACTTCATGAGAGGCAGCCCATAACTAACTCCTCTTTTATTTTCGTTTTGCTTTAATTTACCTTGCTTGTATTTTATTTATTTTTTAGTTTAGCTTATTTTAATTTGCTTTTACTTAACTTTGTCTTATTTTCATTTCTCTTTTGTCTTCACTTAATCTTAATAATAGAGAGTCACTTTTATTTATTTACCCAATAAAAAAAAAAGTAAGTTACATGGCCTAATGACACAATTGTGTATAAACCAGATACTAAATTGGGTACCTAAAATAGTGAGTTACATGGGCATAGGATACGATCGTGTCCTATGGCCGTACTTTGCTCGGTACTTTCTTCAGCCCCTAAGTCAAAAGATAACATAGGCATGGGACATAACCATATCTTGTGCCTATGTTTGGCCACCCAATATAACTGCAAACATACATACATGCATAGCCATAATTCATACACACACTCTCATGCCTCCACTCTTAAACATGAGCACACATAGGCAATCTTCTTTTCCTTTCCCTTCTCTTATAGAATCTACACTTTTTAGCTCGAATCCACCATATCTAAGTAAGTTTTCTCACACTTTACTCATTTTTCTTTCTCGTTGTGATCATTATTAGTTCATACTTTAAGTTTATGCTTTCTTATTCATGACTAGGTGAAAGAAATTTAGGACTTTTTTGATTTTGAACAAAACTCATGTCTAAGAACTTGTTTAGTCTTTTTTTTTTTTCAATAATGAACATGCATATTTGTTCGATTTCTCAAGATACAGTTGTATCTTTCACAATATTGCCCATGAACATAGCTTCTAGATTTCCTTGTATTGATATATTTATATGCTTTTGTGATGCACATTGTTGCTAGATATTACTCTGTAATCTATCAAACATGAATTTGGCTTGCAATTTTAATGTAAATTATTCAATTGAACCACCTAGGGTTAAAAGTGTTGAGATTGATTTTGGGTCATTTAGGGTCTTTGAAGTGTTGGGAAGGCTTTATCTTATGAAGATTGTAATATGAAGAGTCACATGTAGAACTAATTGAATGATTTTGATATCCATTTCTTTTAACTTAACTAGTTTTATGGGTATACTCTACATGTTTGTTCAAATGTCCCAATGAGATTTCTTTTAATATCCATCACTCTACTCCTTTATGAATTTCTCTTAGTTTGAACTAAGTGTAAGGAAGATGAGCATCTTTGATTTGGTGTAGTGTTTCTTCTTAAGTACCCAATGGAAAATCGCGAAAAGCTAATTGTCTGAAGGAAATATAGGTATGTAGCATCATCTTCCATGGAAGAAGGTGCCATTATTGAACCATTGGCCACTTTCCCTTCAGTGGAGCACCTAATTCTTTAATTGAAAGAGGAATACCAATTGATCTGCTATAGCTTACTCAAGAACAAGCTATTTAGTGAAACACTATGTTTGGATTAGGATGTTATTGCTCAACTAGAGGTAACAAATGAAATGAAGGAACTCTTAGAAGGAACTGTTTGGGAGCAATTCCTATCTCTTTAAGCTCCAGTTTATAAGGAGCTAACATTAGAGTTCTTATGTACATATTAGCTAAACAGAGAGGGTGTTGGTGGCATAGGCCCAAAATACAAGTTTCATTTCACTTTAAATGGTAAGCTTTTCCACATAACAATAGCTCAGTTGGGTAAATATCTTGGTTTCTATGAGGAAAAATTCACATGGACAAAAAGTTCCAATGCTTAACTTGTCATTTTTTGCATAGATTAACCCTTAGGGCTAGAGCAGTTTTAGGATGAAATTGTCAATGGCCTCTTATAATTTAACAGTATGTAAGGCCTCTTAATTAGTTAAACCTAAATATCATGTTCTTTACTAGCATTTTGCATGTACGTTGATTGGTCGAGGCCAAAGCACTAGCATAGTTTCCAATGAGGATTGCCTTTACTTGAATAGTGGTATCCATTGGTATGCAATCAACTTAGGCATTGAGCTAGTTGAACTTTTCCACCATGAAGCAACATGCAGCTTAACTCTTTTCAACTTATGAACCTTTTACCAGCTAAACATTAAGGTAGATAAGCGTAATCCACCTCTAAAGGACAAACAACTTCAGTAAGCTCTGAGGATAAAATTAATATATTGATGTTTAAAATTCACTATATCTAGGAAAGTATAGATAAACTTCACATCCGCCAAGACAAATTGGAAAATTTTCTCAAAATGAAAGAATCGGATATAGATGATGAGGAAAATGAGACTGAAGAGGAGGATAATAGTGATGAGGGAGAAGAGGAGGAAGATGAGGGTGCAGAAGAAGAAGAAGAGGGGAATGGTAAGGGGGATGATGAAGAAATGGTGGATGTATCGGTTGATGATGATGATGGAGGTAGAGATTACAATCCCTCTTCTTAGTTTATTTTTCTATATTTGTAATATTTGGCTAACATCTTTATTATGCTTTACCAACATAGTTAAATTTTTCCTTTATTTTCTTTTATTTTTTATTTTTTATATTTTCTTTTCACTTCTTTTGTTTTTCTTAAGCATTAGTTAGTTAGCAAAGGCTTGTATAGATTGAACTTGTAACAATAATGGACCCCTAGATACGAACTTTTCTACATGCTTTTTGAATGTCAGGGAAGTGTTAGTTCGTTTTCAATTGATGTTTCCTTTTTTATTCCCTTTTTTCCCTATGATGTTTTGTAATTGTTTTATACTTTGCTATTACGCTTTCTTAGTCATATATGGGGGATAATGTACATTGTTAAGTATGGGGAAGGAATATATATGAATTTGTTACTCTTTAGGAGATCAATTTTTCACATTTGATCCAATTCATTTTTAAGTTAACTCGCAATAAATGATTAACAAGTGTTATAATTTTAAATGTTTAATTAGGCCAAATTGACCATTTCATCCCGATCATTTTTTTTATCTTATTATACCATTTCATCATGAGAGTTTAAGACTTAAAATTCGAGCCATATCACTAGTTGAGAGTTAATCATGATTATTTTTAAATTTACTTTAATGTATATCTTTCTCTTGAAAATTTTTAGAGCCCTATAATCCATGCTAAACAAACAAATGAAATTCATCTTTTGAGAAACCCTTAAAAAATTGCAATAATTGGAGGTAGAAAGTAATAATAAGTACATGAATAGTTAAATTAAAAAAAATTGGTAAGGATTCACCTTGGTCCCTTAAAAGAGTAAGGTTAAATCCCACTTCCAATGCTAGTAAGCTAAATTAGTAAGGACTTACCTTGGTTAGTTAGAAGAGTGAGGTTAAATCCTTATGACAATACTAATGCAAGCGTAAATAAAAAAAGAAAATGGTATCAATTGGTCTTGGTCCCTTAGAAAAGTAAGGTTCTTTCTTGCTATTGATGTGAGAGCTAAGTTGGTGTGAATTGGTCTTGGTTTGTCAGAAGAGTGAGATTCTTTCTCGCTACCAATGCAACCATCATTTAAAACTAATTATGCCTAAATAAAGTAAATTTAAAAATCTCCCAACAAAAGCATGAACTAAGAGGATGATCAGAAGATGAGTAGATGTAAAAAGTGTTTATTCTGAATTATGGTTCTCAACGAGATTGAAGAGAGAATTATATACACTTCAGTCAAGTTAATCACTTTCTCAAACCAATTAACTTTAATTTTAAAATCACTTATTAAAATTTCTTTTCAATAGTATGACATAAGATTACATTATTGCACAATGAATTTTCTATGCTATAATTAAAAATGCTGAAAAGATGTTGCAAATTATCTCTAATCTTGCAATAATCCTCATTAACTATGCCTAGATTTAATCTCATAAGAAATTTCTCGATTCTCTTATAAGATATTAATTTCTAGATTACTACCCATGGAAACAATAATCTAAATCATGAAGTACACATAGTTAAATTAAGAAAGAAAATAAAAAATCAATTAAATCTATTAAAAATCATGTCATATGAGTAGATCTAGGTTCCATAAGATCTAAATACCAAATATTTACTCTTTACACATCATAAAGTAACAATCTAAAATCAAAGACTAGAGAAAAATAGATAAAAGAATCATGAAATCTAAGAAAAATTGAACCTTGAAGTTCTCTTTGTATCTTGCTCTCTCGAGTGTTCTTAGCTTGAAAAACTCTCTAAAAGTCATTGTAGACACCTAATTTTTGCCCTTCTATAATCTTAATTTTTATTTTCTTGTAAAAAAGGGTTCTAATTTAAAGATAACAAAAAAAATTAATAAAAAATAATAATAATAAAAATTAACAAATAATGAAAATACCAAAAAAAATAAGAAAAGGAAAAATCATAAAAATTTCGTAAATTTTTAGGAAGTAATTTATATTAGGAATAATTAGTTTTAGTGTTAGTTTAGTTAAAAATTTTTAGTTTAGGGAATTAGATAGTTTAAATATAATTTAATTGTAATAAATGTCAAGGCACAGGCCAATGGTTTAACGGATAAGTAGTGGAGTATTTAGGTTAGATTTAGTTTGAGGTCTTGGGTTCGAGTCTCGGTAGGTACCTATATTTTTATTTTTATTTTTCTATTTTTGCAGAAGCGAGATTTAAAATCGGATTCATATCTAATCAAATCATATGAATATTAGTTAAATCAAATTTGAATCTAATTTAATTAACGAATCAAATACAATAGATATGATAGGATTTGACTTGGACTCTATAAAAGGAAAAACAACAATGGGAGGAAATCTGCTTCACTTACAACCCCTACCGCAATTTGACCCACCAAAAACACAATAGTAGCTCGCACATCTACAACGTTGTCCATTGATCAGCATCATGCCAAAGCCTAACACACGTTGCTGTAGCACTTTGAGCATGCCACAGCAATAGCACACTTCACTGCTGTCCACACCACAATACGGTAACTCCACTGTGACTAGCCACAGTCACTACAAACACTGCAACACACTTCATCACACGTACTGCACTAGTAACGCAAAGCAATCGCACAATCACAAGTACACACTGCACTTTCTCTCGCGACACTACAACAACGGTAGAGATCTAAGCTATGAACAATGGCTTACTTCACGTACACGCCACACGAACAAAATTACCATCCATTGACCGACCACTGTTAAATCTCCTTCCTCACTACACACATTGTCCACTGTTGCAACTCTACACCCACACACGTTGAATACATACGACTCAACTACACAGCTACATGTTGTACTGCACTTCATTGTTGACCACAACCACAGCATCACTTCACTGCTAGCTATTGCCCATGCTCAGTAGCTCCTTTACTGCACAAGCTACGTCTCATGATAACTCAAGCACACACCGCCACACATGCAACACCGATCACGGTCTCACATAACTACACGAAGACCATTGTCCTCATCATACAGTTGAACAACAGCCGCAGCTTCACAATCAGCCTACAGCCCACTCGACCCTCTACAGCCAGCAAACTCCACGCCAGATCCTTGTCGAAACCCAGAACTACTTGTTCACCACACAGCCGTCCATACTGCAGCAGTTTAATACAGCGAACAATAGCAGCGAGCGTAGTCCTGCACACTCTTGATCCGAACAGTAGCCAGCCTTACGTTCCACCGTACATCACCAACTCTAGAACAGTAAGCCCCGACGTCGAATTGTACACTCCACAGTCCTATACTGTCGCTGCTTCGTCTGCGCCATTATCGTGCAAGAACAAGCCTAGTTCAATTTTTCCAAATATTAGTTTTCTTATTTTATTTTATTTATTTCATTCTTTTATTTATTTATCATTATTATCATTATATTATTAGTTCCTTAGTTATTTGATGCAGTATATGTGTATATGACTATATTAGTTTAGATGACTTATTAATATTAGTTTTATATATTAAGTAAGTTACGTAACATTACTAATCTATGTAGGTAGATAATTATTTAATAATAATAGAATATATATGTATATTAGTCTAGGAATTTTTAAGATTAGGTATATTTTTGGGATTTTCTCACTTAGAAATTTCATTTGGAAATAAATAAAATAAAAAAACCCCGTTTTAAAAAATAGACTTTTAAAGAGTTTTTATAAAAAAAAATAAAAGACTTAGTGAATTAGGGCTCTTTTAGAGTTTTCTTTGAAAAACTAAATTGATAATAACGTAAACTCAGTCAGTTTTCAAAATTAAAATCAACCAACACACTAAAGAACTACGATCGTCTGATCTCGGCTAGTGGGTACGTAGGCACCTTGTGGGCGACGATAAAATTTGTAAAAACTTAGGTTCTTTTTTTTTTCTTTTGATTTTATTTATCTATTTATTTTAAATATTATAAATAGAAAAATAATCTTAATTTCGGCAAATAGATAGTGATACCTGTTAAGGGTTTAATAGGTTAGCCCCCAAACTTGGAACCCTCTGGTTCTTCATTTATAATTGAAATTAAAGACCGGTAACCAAATCATAATCAATCTACCAAATTGGTTATGGTTTCTTTTCTTTTCCCGACTTCGGTCAGGTGGCAACTTCAAAAATTATTTTTAATAAAAAAAACCGGAATTTCTCAATTTCTTTAATCGAGGATTAATATTAAATAGGTTAGGGTTTAGTATTAATCAGGAAAATGAGAAATCAATTTTAAAAAGAAATCGGAAAAATCAGGCTCGACAGTCATCTAATAATTCCCTCTAAAAAACCCTAAAGAGGCTTTATATAGGAAACTGCAAAATAAAGTCTATGCAAATAATACAACTAGGGACATGACTATGTCCCCTGATTGTATAACTCATTGTCATCTTCTCTTTTTTGTTTTTTCTTTTCAAAATTGGGAAATGACATGACCAAGGACATGATTGTGTCCTTTGGTAGTGTCACTGGTTGTGATACTTTAAATTTGGCTCCAAATTCACCAAAAAATGACATGGTGATATTGTTTAGTTATATTGATCTTCAAACCTTCATAACTTACTCATTTTAGCTTCGATTTGAGTGAAACTTATTTTCATTTTCTCACGTAGATCATTTCAAAACCTAGAAAAGAAAGTTTTACTCAATTAAGTTTCCTTTTATAAAAAATAAACTCAAATTTTAAGGGGAAATTATGAAAAATCATAATGTAAAATATATGCAATTAGGAATTTATCAGAAGCATTGTTAAAGATGCCTAAATTTATGAAATTTTTAAAAGAGCTACTCTCCAACAAGAAGAAGTTAGAGGAATTATCCATGATCATCCTCAGTGAGGAATGCTCGACCATCCTGCAAAATAAATTGCCTACAAAGCTAAAGCATCCAAATAGTTTTACTATCCATTATCTTATTGGAAATTTGTCTATTAAACAAGCATTAATTAATTTAGATACCAGCACAAATTTGATGCCTCATAATTTATTTAAGCAGCTAGACCTAGGTGAACCTAAACCAACTAAGATTCATTTACACCTACCTAATAGATCAACAACATATCCAAGGGGCATAATTGAAGACATGCTTATTAAAATAGATAAGTTTATATTTCCTATTAATTTTGTCATATTAGATATCAATGAGGATATTAAGGTACCACTTATTCTAGGTAGACCCTTTTTAGCTCTAATCAGAGCTATCATAGATGGTAGCGATTGTATGCTTACATTAAGGGTAAGAGAAAAAGAGATGATAATTAAAATTAAAAGAGTAATGAGAAAATGTGCTGAATAAGACGATACATGTTATAGTATTGACTACACTAATTGCTCCATATCTAATACTTTTGTAGGAATTATTATTTAAGGACCTTTTGGAATCATGCTTGATATGAAGAATTCCTGATGACGAATCTAGTGATCTGAATATAATTGAAGTAGAAGCTCAACTAGAAATCAATCCTCTAATTAAGGAGCAAAGGGTTGAATGGTTTGAGCATGGGAAGGAAGCAAAATTAAAACCCTCTATCAAAGAGCCATCGAATTTAAAGTTGAAGTAGTTACTAGATTATCTAGAGTATGCATTCTTAGAGGAAAATTCGAAGTTGCCAATGATAGTTTTCTCAGGACTGATTACCCAGTAGAAGAATAAACTCCTCTGTATGCTAAAAGGTCACAATAAAGCAATCATAAGGAAAATTTCTGACATTAAGGGAATTAGTCCCTCATTCTGTATGCATAAAATCTTGCTTAAAGAAGGCTATAAATTAGTAGTACAATTGCAAAGACGTTTAAGCCCAAAAATGAAGGAAGTAATTAAGGAAAAAGTAATCAAGCTTCTAGACGCAGTTATGATTTATCTTCTTTTTGTTTTTTGACAACTTTTGGGTTAGTCTTGTACAAGTTGTACCAAAAAAAGGAGGAATGAAAGTAGTATCAAATGAGTGGAATAAGCTGATTCTGATGAGAGTAGTTGTAAGCTAGCTAGTTTGTATCAACTATAGAAAGTTTATTGACACCATAAGGAAGGTTCATTTCCCTTTGCTATTTGCTCACTAAATTCTAGAACGTCTATCAGTCATATGTTTTATTGCTTTTTAAATGATTTGTTTGGATATTTTCAAATTCCTATTGTGAAAGAGGACTAAGAGAAAACTACTTTTACATGTCCTTATGGTACCTTTATGTATAGGAGAATGCCATTTTGCCTTTGTAATGCACCCGTGCCTTTTTAAGGGTGTATGATGGTAATTTTTTATGAATTCATAGAGCATATAATGGAAGTTTTTATAGATGATTTTTGGGTTTTTAGGAATTCATTCAATAATTGCCTTAGGAAACTTAAAAAAGTACAAGATAAGTGTGAAGAAACTAATTTAGTATTGAATTGGAAGAAGTGCCATTTTATGATACAAGAGGGAATAGTGTTGAGACATAAAGTGTCTTGGAAAGGTACAGAGTTCGATAATGATAAAATTAACATTATTGCTAAATTAACCCCTCCCACATGTTAGAGTAGTATGAAATTTGCTAGAACATGCTAGCTATTACCAAAGGTTTATGAAAGATTTATCTAAAATAGCTAAACCTTTAACTCAGTTATTAGAAAAGGATACTCTATTTATATTTTCTCAAGATTGTTTGGATGCATTCAATACATTAGAAGATAAATTAACTAACACCTCAATTATGATGGCCTTGGATTAAAGCTCATTATTTGAATTGATGTGCGATGTTAGTGACTATGCTGCAGGGTAATGGTAGGTCAAAGGTAAGAATAGCATTTCGAATCAATTTATTATGTATGCAAGACTCTAATTAAGACTCAAGAGAATTACACTACCATAAAAAAGGAATTCTTAACAATAGTCTTTGCCTTTGATAAATTGAGGTCGTATCTTATATTATCTAAGGTTATTGTTTATACTGATCACTCTACCTTGTGATACTTGTTGAATAAGATAGATGCTAAGATGAGATTGATTAGGTGAATTCTTTTGCTCCAAGAGTTTGACTTTGAAATTAGAGACCAAAAGGGAGCAAAGAATTTAGCAGTCAACCATCTCTCACGCCTAAAAAATCCTTCATTGGAAAAAGTTAATGAACAAGAGATCGATAACAAGTTCCCAAATGAGAAGCTATATCAAGAAAGTCCTTGAGAAACTCCTTAGTTTGCTGACATAGCTAACTATTTAGTAGCTATAATTATCCCTTCCAGACTAGATTTTAGATAGAAGAAAAAGTTTTTTTCATGATGTTAAAAGCTACTTTTGGGAAGACCCATACTTATTTAAAATTGGTGTAGATCAAATAGCTTGTAAATGTGTTTCTCATTTAGAAGGTTGGCGAATAAAATGACTTATAAAGCCCTTGAATGTGGTTTTTATTGGCCAACACTATTTAAAGATGCATGTAAGGATTTTGGACTTTGCGATAAATGTTAGAGGGCAGGAAACATATCTAAAAAAGATGAAATGAAACAAAACACAATTTTGATCTTTGAAATTTTTTATATTTAGGGTATAGATTTTATGGAGCCATTTCTAAATTCAAATGGAAATAAATATATTCTAGTAGCCATAAATTAAGCTTTACTGACTAATTACTCTATGGTAGTAAGGCAGTTCCTAAAAAGTTTGTTTTCTAGATTTAGTGCCTTAAGAGCACTAATAAGTGATAGGAGAACCCATTTTTGCAATGTCTAACTAAAGAAATTGTTGTAACGATATGAAGTCAAGCATTGGATTGCAACTTCATACTACCCTTAAACTAGTGGACAAGTTGAAGTAACAAATAGGGACCTTAAACGAATCTTAGAAAAGATCATCGAGCATAATTGCAAAGATTGGTTTAAGAAGCTCGACGATGCTCTTTAGGCTTATAGAATTGCAAACAAAACACTAATTAGAATAACCCCATATCGACTTATCTATGGTAAAGCATCTTATTTATTTGTAGAGATTGAGCATAAGGCCTACTAGACCATAAAATGTGCTAACCTTGATCTTAAGCATGCAGATGGGTATAGGAAAACTTCAATTAAATGAGCTAGAAGAATGGTGATATATATCTTACGAGAACTCAAGCATATTTAAGGATAAAGCTAAGTGATTTTATGACAACCAAATCAAACAAGGAAAGGAATTCCAAGTTGGAGATAAAATTCTGCTATGTCAATCCCAGTTAAAGCTCTTCCCATGTAAGCTTAGATCTAGATGGTCAAGACCTTACGCTGTTACACAAGTATTCCCATATTAACTGACAGAAATCTCAAGTCCAAAGAAGGGAACTTTCAAGGTAAACGAACATTGATTCAAAATATACCCATGAAGAGAGTTTAAGAAGGAAAATAACCTTAAATATAACCTCCATCGATCATAGAAAATGATAAATTTGTTCTTAATTTCTCGAGCGAACAACTTTAACCAAAAGCACTTCTTAAGAGGCAACCTAAGCATGTTTGATTTCTATTTCACAAAATTTTCCATTTTACGTCTTTTTGATTTTGGACTAAGTCTATGCAAAGTGGTTTCTAGATTTTTCTTAAGTGTTTCAAGATCAATGATAGAAAACAAGGAGTTGTGATGACTAAGGAAGAGACCAAAAGAAATCATGATTGTGAATTGGAGTATGGAATTCAAGGAGAAGAGATAAGTTTAAGTCTAATAAGGACCATGGTCCAAGACTATGCTTATGGTCTTGTTCATCTTCCTCTCATCATGAATTAAATTAAAATTGAAATTTGAAGTTTTAAATTATGAGGAGATCATGGGTGAAAAATACAAAGTTAGATGAAAATTGAGTACGAGACAACTACGGCCAATAACCATACTCGTGTTCCTCTTGTCAGGAAATTGCACACTGAAAAAGAATTCTAAGAAGTTAACTATAATAGCAACCATGGCCATTAACCACGGCCATGGTGGCGCCCATGTACTTCGATTGTCAAAAGAATTAGATGCACCCAAATCTTATTTTTAAGAAAGTGAAGTGCACTTTCCTATTTTAAACTTCTCTCACCTAAAATCCACTTTCCTCTTACTAATTCACTTTCCTTTTGCTAAGATGCAATGAATATTTAAGGATATCTTCTAATTTGCTAATGGTCTAAATTTAAGATATTATTGCAACTTTCCTCAAAATTTAGTTGCTTCATTTAAAATTGCAATGATAATCTAGGAAACTAGTATTTAAAATTACCTTGAATCTTACATAAACCTATTGCATTCTAGACATTCCTAAACACAGGTCCATCAACTAAGTGTGGGGAAAAAGAAAAACCAACCACTATAACCACCATTAATAGCACCATAAACCACCTATTGAAGAGCTCTTCCAACACAATATTGGAAGTGGATCCTCCAACTACACTACCACCATATCGAAAACATATGTTGCAATTTGATAACCCTGATCACCAAACAAGTTGTGAAGCCCTTTCCAAGAGGACTTTTTCTCGATCAAGCTTCATTGATTAGGAAGTATTGAAACTTGCCAACATGAAACTTGAGATCCATGCCATTGTCAAAAGAGGTAGTTGGAATAGGTTGCTCACAATTCAAGAACCAATTTACAAAGAATTAACTCTTGAGTTCCTAACCACCATGTCGTTAGAACATGACCAAATCCCTTGTGGAGCCTGAAACATAATTTCTTTCCAACTCTAAACATTGACTTTAACCTTTCAGTTGTCGAATTTGGAGTTTTGATGGGAATCTATGATAAAGAATTTATTTGTTCAATGAAGTTCTACACTCTCTCATGTAAGCTACTTACAGTGTTACCCCCGCAAATTATTGGTTTAAACTGAGTGGTGAGAAGATGTACAATCCTAAATTTACAAGAGGATCTTACCTAATAAATATGACTTATTGAATCCTCCATAAGTTTCTCACACACATAGTAAGCAAGAGATGAAAAAGCACTAGAGTTGTAGCTATGCATAAGGAATTCTACCTCTATAGTCTTGTAGAGGGATACCACATCAATCTCGTGGTTGCTCATGATTCAACATGCAACATCAAGTAATAGATTCCTGGGAAAATCAACTAGGTTATGGACTTTATGTCACTGTCTTAGCTAAGCAACTTGAACTCTTAGTTGACAATCCTTAACTTACAATAATTCGAAACGCTACCTTAATGTATCTTTCTACATTTCACCAGATGAGACTTCTTCTCTATGAAGTTAACAAATCAACCCCTAAAAGGAAGGAAGTTGAAACTTCTACCAACGATAAACTTGTTAAGAAAGTGAAGAAATTAAAAACATAAGTTCAAAAATTGGTTGATTCTCAAAACATTATTAAGCAATCGAGCAATCTCTAAAAAGATTATTCATGAGACAAAGTCGGATGATGGAATTTTGTAGCAATGTAGTCGAACAAGTCAAGATGAAAATTTCTCCACAATCTAAGACCCAAGAAGAACCTTCTAAGGGCAATGAAGAAAACAAACCAATCAATGTGGATTTGAGAGATGAAACCAATGTGAAAGACTTAGATTTCTTCTACGATTTTAGAGTTCTTTATTTTGCTTAGATATTTTCTAATTTTTCAATTTTTATGTTCAATTCTAATAAGTGTTTAGTTAGTTGTTGAATTTCTTTTCAAATTTTATGCTTTTGGTTTCATGTTAATTTTCTTGTTCATCTAATTTAAGGAATTAATAGAAGTTTCTTTTCTCGCATATGCTCTTATCTTTGTCCCTTGTATATGTTAGTTTAGATATTTGGCATTGATAAATTCCAACAAATTACACTAAATTCTCGATGGACAATTCGACTAAATTCCACATATTCAGGGGAGTATTGTTTTTCCCATGTTTCTCTACTATTTTGTTTGCAATGATTTTTCCTATAATTTAGGCTTAGGTACATAGAAGACAATGTACACAATCAAGTGTAGGGAAGGGGTATACTACTATTATTCAAAAATCATCATTTATTTTGAATCATTTATAATTTTAACTCCCTCAATTTTTATTTATTTATTTATTTGCAATCCCATTAACGATAGAAATTATGCTTGTACTAAATTTTTCCTAAGTCATTATTGCACATAGAACACATTATTAGAACTGAATAGATGGAGTGAAAGTTATATGTTGTTTGGCCTAAGATTTCAAGATATTAATTAATTAATTGTTGAAGTTAAGCTTTAATCATATGCTTCTTTTGAAATTTACTTAAATGTATACTTATCCCTTTTAGTTTTTAGAATTCTATAATCTTGAATAAATAAGTAAATGGAACTTATCTCTTATAATTTCTCTTGAAAAATTAAATTTACTAAGTGAATAATTAAAAGTTAATTGATTAATAGAGATTGGAAATAATAGGTCTCGATCCCTCAAAAGAGTGATATTCTTTCCCACTGTTAATTTGCTGGAAAAAGAAAAGGAAAAGTAAATGATGAAAAAAATTAATAAGGATTAGCCTTGGTTCCTTACAAGAGCGAGGTACTTTCAAACTATCAATATCAATTATAAAAACAGCTGAATAAGTAAGGATCGACTTTAGTTCCTTGTAAGAGCAAGGTGCCTTCCCACTATTAATGAACCTTAGCTAATCAATTAAATAAAAAAAAAACTGTTAGTGAAACTTTATTATAAGGGAATGAGCAGGAGATGAGTATATACAACATGCATTTACTCTTGATTATGGTCTTTAATAGAGTTAGTACAGATTTGTATACATCTTAACTAAATAGAAAGGAGTTGTATATGGTTTTTTGCCCAACTAAATAAAAATTGGACTAATTTACGAAAAGAATCCTTAGTTAAATGATATGATGAAATGCCGATTTACAGAAATTAACCATTAAATTTTAGTATAATGTTTTAGATGCATTGAAAAAGTGAACAAAGAGAAGGATGTATAAGTGATTAGGCAATTTTAAGGGATACAAATCTATTTGTATTTGTAGGGATAATTCAATTTTTTTATGATTTTTGAATAATAGTATTTCATCCTGGAAGTTCTTGTCATAATTTTTCTTATCAATCCTTATTAAAGATTAATTTATTTGCTTGAGGACAAGTAAATGTTGAAGTTCGAGGAAATTTGATAAGTGCAAAATTACACTCATTAGTGATGCTATTTTTCTGGATATTTTGATATAATTTTAGTTTAGTCAATTTTGCTATTGATTTGTGTTATTTTTTATTACAAGACTCAAATGAAGTGATGTGATGAAAAGATGAAAATTTAGGTGATATTTGAAAAGAATTTCATCTATTTAAAAGATAATTTAAATATAACAACAATAGAAGAGAATTTGTTTAAGAAACAAGTATAGAAGATGACTACGGTTGCACTCCATGGTTGTGTTCTTTAATTTCAAAGGATTTTTATAGCAACATGACCATGATCATCTACCATGGCCATGTTCCCCTTATAATTAATTTTAAGACAATTCTTGTAAGAATTATTACAAGATGTTGTTCACACCTGGCCACCACAACTGTGTTCATGATTGTGTACCTCCAATTTGTTTTGATATACTTGCTATTTAGAGATTATATGGTTTGGACATTAAGGTATAATATAGAAAATTGTATCTAGAGAGAAAAGGTAAAAGCAAGAAAGATTAGATTAAGGAATAGAAATGTTCTCTTTATCATGAAGGTTTTTATCTTTTCAATGATTATAGCTTAGAAGTAGCGATATTTAGATTTGTAGACCATTAAGGCAAATGATGTAACATACATGAATTGTTTTATTTTAATACAATTTTCTTATTTTTATTAATTCAATTGCGTATTTTATTTTAGATTGAGTTGTTATTTTTAGAGTCTTAGCTTAATCTATTTGATTTAACATATTGAAGTCATGAAGCCAATACATAAATAGATTTACCATAATTGAAAGGATTTTTTATAAGCTTAGAGATAAGTTAGTGGTTTCTTCCGAAATGAAAATTAATTCTTTTTGTGTGTGGAATTCCTATTCTTAATGTTGTTCTAAGGGGTTTTATACTAGAAGCGATTAAAGTAGGATGTAATTAGGATTGATATCTAATAGAGAATTGATTGTTATTAGGTTAGCGCCTAATTTCCTCATTAATAAAAATAAGAGATTCATTAAAACCCCAAAGATCCTATGTGTTACACTTAAGCTTATTAGAATCTAGATATCCTAATTCATGTGTATTTAATTATATTTTATTATTGCATTGTTAGTTGATCTTTAAATTAGCTTCTGTTTCTTATTTCTATCTAATTCACCATTAATATTGAGATTCAACATAAATTAGAGTAACTAGAATGGTAAGTAAGTGTTCTATCCTCGTAGGATCAACAACTCAATACTCTTATAGTTTTCTATATTATTATTGATTGGTACACTTGCTTAATAGTGTGTTATACACTCCATCAAGCACCCAATGACTTTAGATGTTTTATATCATAATATTCTAGGGGAAGCTCACTGTTAAGCACCCAAACAACAACTAAATTCAATGAAGATGAGGAGGGTAAAAAATTTGGTTCCCATCTCCTATTGTTAAGAAATGGTAATTGATAAACCAAAGTCCATCCCTACTAGTAGTAACTATTCCTATGTCTTCAGCATTAGCATAAGTGATAACATAGAACCCAACACCTACACTAATCATGGAGAAATTTAGGGTAAAACCCCAAATAAGTTATAATTTATGAAATAGAAATTTGTAACCTAGCAAAGCCTCATATAATTTAATTATAATGGAGTTCCTCCTCTTTAACCTAACTCGTTTCTTATCATCTATAGAAAGAGTGAGCCGCTTAATACTTAGAGCAGGGGGGATATCATCCTCTACAAGTTACAATGGAAGGAAAGAATCATCTCTACATTCATCCATCTCATCTATATCCTGAAGGAAGAAAGCTTCAACATATTTATTCTCGAGACCTTCGATCATTGTATCTTTATAAGAATTTTTTGAACTCCTTGAAAAACTAGGTTCTTGCGAAGGACAAGAGCGTATTAGATCAGAAGTCAATTCTAATTCTACATCTTTGAGGGGTTTTAGTCTCTTTTTCTTGCAATTAAGGAAAGCAAGACTACAATTAGGGTTAAAAAGAGGGATTGTTATGAAGGAGCATCGTAGTTTTTTTTTACAGTTGCAAATCTTATATACACTATAAGAATTATTACAAATAGTGAGAAATATTTTTCCATGTAAATAGCAGAAAAATTATGGAAATAAATCTATTGCAATAATTCAAATTTACACAAGGGGTTTCTTGAAATAACCTTCTCAACTTTGAAATTTTGCAACAATTACATTCCCATTTAGTATAAGCGAGAATTTACAAATTCTCACATTAGGTTGTGTATTTGTGACAAATGCAACCTTGTAGACCATTTGTGACAATTAGATTCTCATTTTTCCATACAGTACATATATTAATAAATAATCTATATAATATTTAAATATACTATAGATTATATGTAATAAAATAAACAAACATACTAATTACTAACATAAATAAACTGATTTATGATGAAACTTAAACCTTTACAATGTAAAATATACATAGCAAAATCCAAAGTTCCTAATCATACATCTTTTCAAATATATTCAACAAAGCTTGATATATCAACAAGTTACATAATAAATGCAAAAAAAAATCAGCAAATTTTTAATTAAAATTCAGATAGATCGAATACAAGTAAATGACTCCAGTGTCGAGGTTTGTCTACTAGAGATTATGATCATTATTGCTAGACAAAGGAAAGGACAAAATGAATATAGGAAGAAAGATTACGAATGCTAAACTTTGGTTTAAAAAGAAAAAGAAATAAAAATATTGCACATGAATGGAATGTTTCATACTTCTAATGTGATTTAAAGCAAGGAGATAACATTCACTTACACATTATGAGGGAAATGGTAGAGGAATTAGTTAGATTGTGGCCTAATACTTAATACTGTTACAACCAATGCTTAACTCATGCCGTCACATTCCAACTATTAGTACTAACCAAGTAGTTGAATGTATTGTTCCATTCACAAATATTAATTACTGTATCATTCACCCTCACATTCCGATTTTCAATACCAACTAAGTATTTGAATGTTTTGTTTCATTACTTAGAACTAATCTTATGGAGCTTATTGGGTAGAAATTAATAAATGAAATAAATGGAGATAGCATTCTAATGCACCAAAAGTAGCAGTTCATTTCAATTAGTAGATGAACTGTGGATCAACATTTAGAACTTAAACATCATTTAAATTCATCAACCATGCCACTCCACACATACCCATTGCACACATTCACATCTATAGAACACAAATAACAAACAACAATAGATTGCATACATCTTTACTACAAACATAACCCCATTATGGGCACCCATTTCACAGTTAGTACTCCACAAACTTACTACATTGCCACTCCACACCAACATGCATGTAAGATCTTTAACATCATATAACATACTGCTAATAACAATTTATCTCGAAATAATTGTTTCTACTTCTTGCAAGCATATGAGATAAACAGGTATTTTTTAAGAATTTGATTAGTTTATTATCTTTTCCAAAAACTAGAAATGAAGATCGTAAAATAGAAAATCTATCAATCTTTATAGATAAACAATATGGCACAATCATCACCAAAAAGTCTATCTATAAAAAATAAATAAAGAATTTCATATATGAAAAAGAGAGAGAGGTGGAGTGGGTAGGGGGGTTAGGTGGAACATATCTCTAAAATGTAAGGCCAAGTTGAGATGAGAGTCAAACTAAAGAGATAAGATTGGAAGAAATGAAAAAGAGAAGGATGAGCTTTTTGCTATATATAACCTATCATTATGAACTAATAATCAATAAACTTACTAATTGACTAAATTCACCAATAAGTAGAATACAATTACTATTTTAAGACAAATTTCGATCTAATTCAAAAACTAAATAAATAAATAAACACAAAATTAAATTACATGATAGCAATTCATGATATATTAGAGAGACATATACATAAAAAAAAAAGAAAGAAAAAAAGAAAAGAGTACACAAACAATACAATGTTATATCTTCCTATACTTTGGCCTTTGATCCATATCTAACCTTTCCTACAGTTCTTAAGTCTAAGGCTAGAAGGTCCTCTCTTTCGGGTTTATTTAAATAGGCCTACCAAGTTCACATAATTGCAATGAACTTCATATAAACCATCCAACATTACTTGTCTTAGGATTCCTATGCTCCATATCTTAAAGTAGACACTAACATTCTTTATATAGCAACCTTAAGAAAACAACTCATTAAATAAAGGAAGTAAGATAATGAGAAAAAGGATTGAATCTTACCGAGATTAAACAGTGATCAGTAGTCCAATAACAACATTGAGTAATGAAATTGTATTGGTTCTAACATGTATGTTGGCAATCCCCCTAATGGTAAAACTCCTCCTTAATCTCTTAAGATTCAAAAATTGACCTATAACAAGTTGAGCTTCTTGACCAAAATCATTGTAATTTAGCATTAATTAAGCCTTTTGAGAGAAAATACCTCATGATAATGAAGAAGGTGTAAAAGAAAAATACTTGAATGATATGGATATACAAACATACATAGTCATGTGTACGTGTATATTCGTACAAATACCACACTCTTATTACTGGAGGGAAAAAAATATAACATTAAAATTTATATCATCAATGAATTCTAAGTTTCACTTAATCTTGGGAGTATATATGATCATGTGATTCAACTATATTAGTTATGATGCTATTGTGAATTTTGATTAGCTAATACCTCTATAAATGTATAGCAATTTCAATGTTCACCCTTTGCACAATAAAAATGTAAGAAAATAAATTTTAGAAAGTTACCTCAGAACAAAAAAGAGCAGCAATCCAACCAATAAGGTAAGAAAGACCATGAGCTGTAAAGTTGGTAATGACAATGTTTTCAACCCATATATATGATACTTAATACTTATTTCCATTGTCATCCAAAGAGTGGTAATACTAATGAATTGTAGCATACCACAAAAAATAGCAATGTTAAACCTGTGTTGCCTACTACTTAAAAGAAATTAGAAATTTCTACCTTAAATTGCCACCAACAAAATCAAATTCCATGTATTATAATTAGTACTTTTTTTGAAACTCCCAATAAAATGGCAAATTTATCCCTATATATGACATTTTACTTCATTTTTCATTGAAAGATATATATCTCCTAAGCATCCCATGGTAAAAGTAGAATTAAAATGAGTAAGCCTACTTAGAAGCTTAAACTCAACGAACTAACAGAACAGAGAATGGAAGCATATACCAATTGTTTAAGTAATAAGGAAAGATGGGATGTTCAATAATCTTACACATTCTCATTTGACTTCATGAACCTACAAGAGATAGCATTGACATTTTGGAGATAAGTGCACAAAGAATAAATCAAAAGTGCAATGAACAAGAGAAAGAAGGCTAACTTAGTGTTTCATGCTATTCTTCAACGAATTTCCACCAAGATTTGTTGCTCATAAAATGCCTTACCATTATTTTTCTTTTTCCCATTACTACATGTAGCGGTTAATCATTAGAAGTTTATTAGAACAAATTCAATAATTCGATAAGAAATATTTCATCAATCATATTAGCTAGTTTTCATTTTTTTTTTTTTACCAATAAAAACAAAAAAAAAAATTAAGATTTATAGTCTTAATATTCACATTCAAGCATAAAGAAAAATAACTAAAAAATACCAATTTCATCAAGTAACTCCAAAGAATTGCATATGTACCTTTGAAATTTGCTATTCTATATTTTGTTGGCCAAATAGAGAACACACAACTTAACAAAACAAGAAGGAGAATGGGAAATGTGAACATCAATAGTATAATACCTATTACAGCAATTCAATGAAAACTAGTTTACTACTTGTTCACTATTTGTTATAAGTTACCTTCAAAAATGGTCAAAACAACACAAAATTTATCACAAACTCAACATGAATATCATATAAATTATACGATATGTGTCATGAAATATCTGCACTATGTGGTACTTTACAACACATTTATATTGAATCTCACAATAACTTCACTAAAATCTTTACTAACTCATAATGTATGATATACATGTTTATAAAATATGTCTAATGATGTAAGAGAACTAATCATATTTTTGGTTACCTTGTTTCATGAAGATTGTAAAAGAGCCAACCCTTCATATGAGATTATTGGGATAAAATACTTTTCTCCTCCGTTGACATGAGTAACCAAAATTTCAAGATGGGGAAGGTAGTTGCATTGATTTAACAAGTAATATAGACTTATGATTGCTTAACCATAATTAAAATAAAGCACATAATCAACTCAAAAGTTTAGCATAAATCATTACACATAACTTAACCTACAAATGACTTTGCTATGTTAGTAAGAAGCAAAAAGAAACCAAATAAAGGTCATATTATCGCAAGTATTAGTTCCAAAATCTCATGCCAATTGATGAAGTACTGAAGAAGCAAGTCAATGGTCATGAGTTAGACAAATTAAGTACTAGATGTTTATTTATTTCATAGTCTTGTTCAATACACAACCTCTTGATGATTTACTTTTGTGGCATAACATTACATTATCGCAAATACTAAAGATATTTTGATAATTTTTCTACCAACCAAGCATACTCTTAGATTTACTTAGAAACAAAATGTGTACTTTTTGCTTAAGTGCCCTCAAGTTTAGCTAATAATTAAAACCCTAAATTTAGCCATGAAATATTCAAACTTTTTCCTAGATAATAATATCGCCAAATTTATTATAAAAAAAAAAACCCCACTTCAAAAATATGAAACTAACATGGTTGATTTTGAAAACAAAAATCCAAATTCAATAATATAAAATGGAAATTGGAAAATACATGTAGAACCAATGAAACCACGGTAACAAGGTGTTTGATGTCCTGCCTAAGTGCACTTTTTCAAAATGAGAAAAGAGTAAATCCTATCGATTGCTTCACAAGTATATAATAAAACTAGAGAAGAAATCGAGTTATTTGATCTAAAAAGCAAGAGCCATAATTCAAAAGATGAGATAGAAATGGAACATACCTGGAGCTCCAATGAGATGACGATAAGGTGCTTTTTTCTTCTTGATGTTCTATTTCGAAATGAGAAAAGAGTAATTTTTCTTCTTCTTATTTGCAGAAATATATAACAAGTTAAGGAAAAAGTATGGGATCTTATATTTTTAGCATCCATAGGAATAAAATTAACACATATAGGCACACGTGGCAATTAAATCCTTGGAAACCTAGTATTTAGCATTTGCAAGAAACATGTCAGCAATTATGCTGATGTGGCATATTGTTTCTCACTATATCTTTTCTAGCATATCCTCTTTTGCAAGAATACTATTTTCTCACAATTTGCATCCTCGCTAATTCTAAAATTTGTTGCATTGATATATATATATATATATATTTTACTTTTAGTTTCAGCAAAGATGCTCTTATAACAGCATCTCATGTATCATTTATTTTTATATACTAATGGATTGCGCACTTATGAATGCGTGTGCATCAAAAAGTAAAACAACCTAGATGATCGCTTATCCTTCGTATTTTTATCTTGTTTGATTAATACCTCCAGACAGTAACATTATTAGTCCCTAACTGTTTGTTTATGCTCTATTTGATCTATGATTCTTACAGAAAATAAGATTACATAAATAATTTTTTCAAGCAACAACGAGATCAACTGATTTTTACTAGCGAAGCAAAAACGAGGGAGCTATTTTCGTTACTGAGCAATTCATTTATTTTATTTCATGAGAAATCCAACCGCGCGTGCAAGACCCTGGAAATTTCTTTACCCATAAAATAAAAAGAAAAAAAATCCTGGAAATTTCCATCAGTAGTGTGCAAAAGCCTATTAAAGGACGTCTAATGAATCACCCCCCGCACTTCTCTCCAAATTCTCACTTCTTCCTCTTTCTAACACTTCAAAAAACTAAACAAATCAAACACGGCTCTACTTGTTCTTCCTTCATAGAAGAAATTTTTTTTTTTTTAAAAAAAAAAGAAAAATCTTCGTGCCTTATCTTCATAAACAGCGAAATAACAAACAATGGAACCCAAAAAGGAGAAATTTAAGGTGAAACCACGATTGTCATGCCCACCTCCTAATAAGCGTGGTCGGATCAAAATCAACATAATCAAGAGCATTTTCAAGTTCGCCGTGTGCGGACGGAAGCAGAAGGCACGCGCCTTTAATTCAGACGGTGCTCAATCCTCAAATTGAGCCGAAGAGTTGAACCTTTATGTAGCGTAGTTGATAAAATAATTGTTGGATGCTGCTTTGAACCATTAGTTGTACGAACCTTTTTTTTTGTTTTCTTCCTTTTCCCCCTTTCTTCCTTTCTTTTTTACGTACATGTGTTCTTCTTAGTACGTGATCAAGTATAAATTTTAGTATGCTTGTAAATATTTTGTCGGGTGTACTTTTTTCCGTTCGAGGAGTAATGTAGTCTAATCTCATTATTCCTTGTGTCCTATCTATGTGCAGTATGAAGACCGGCATTTTATTAAGGAAATTTACTAATGGGCGTATTTAGCCGCTGAATGAATCATTAATCTTTTTATACATTTATTTTTTCATAAAATATATAATTAATATTGAAAGGTACAAAAGATTTTTTCTCAATTTTTAACACATTAAATACCTAATTATAAGAAAAGTTTCACACATTACGTGAATTAATAAATAATATATAAATATTAATAAAATTTTGATATATAAAAATATAATTGATATATTTTTTAAAATATATATTACTTTATTTTTATATATTTAAATATCATTAATATTTATATATTACTAGTATAATAGATTTACGTAATTATTAATATCATTCCATGCAGGAAATTCACCACCCTCAACTATTGACGAGAGTCGGTTGCTTCAGGCTGAAAGCTGAGGGCTTCAAGCAAGGCATCTCACAGAGCTCCGGTTTACATACAGTATTTTCTCCTTCAACAGCCATGGCTATAATTGCTTCATGAAACCCTAAGAGAGAGAAGGGACGGAGGCCGGGCGGAGTGGGCCCCTGTGGTATAGGGTTACGCAAGCTTGTGCTCTCTCTCTCTGCCCTTTTTCTTTTTCCTTTTTTCTTGTTTTTCAGTTTATCCTTTATTCATTATCAAAGAAGAAACGACAAACTATTGACGTTGCGTCCGTTTTTGGTAGTCAGTTGGAAAAACACTCCAACTATTTCCACAGGTTAATTAGAAAAGAAAAAATCAATTTTTGCGCTATTTTATTTTATACATTTATATTATTTCTACTTTAATCACATAATATGAAATTTTTTTAGTTTTTTTTTTTTTTTTTTTTACCTTATACCCATGATTTTTCTAATTTGTATGTCCATATTTGTTATTATGATTATACAGACTATTTTAGGTTCTTGCATAATTTCTTTCCACCGATTTGGCTGCTTGGTGAGCAAAAAGACTGGAAAATGGAGAGACCTTTAGATTTTCTTTTTCTCTTCTTCTTCTTCTTGTTCTTTTTTTTTTAAGTGCTTTGTTTCTGCCGTCTTTCCTAATCTATGGGTTTCATTTTCACCGACTAATTTAACACCTTCTCCTCTCAAAACTCTCTCTCTTTCCCACAAATTTATATTTAGAATTCAAATCAATTTACGGAATATTGATCTTTGTTTTAATTAGTTGAAAGTATCTGTAAATTTTAATCCTTTCTGATATAATTTTTTCAAGAGGAATTCTGAAAATATTGATCCCATTACCAAAATATTAGGTATCTTTTTTTTTTTTTTATTTGATCTTAAAGTTTGAAGTTGCTTAATAATATCTAATCAAATCCTTATTTGTTAAAATTACTACCTTAGTTATATTAATTTACGTGTGTATTTTTCAACCAGTGAGGATTTGCCTTGACATTCTTCAAATAAGGATGATAGTATTAAATTTGACTTATTTAAATTCCATCGAATGTGCTGTGAAAACTCTCAATTTCAATTGCAAAAGTCGATATGTAAAAATTTTATCGGGTATATAATATTCAGTTACTTCTTCACGCTCAAAGTTGGACAGCTGGTTTCAGCTTTGTCCCCTCAGCAATTTGATCAAACCAAGCTGACTTGTCCGCACTTACATCTATTAGATTAGGAAAAGCGAAAGGAGGAAGAGAGTTGTTGTAGACTTCTGACGATAAATATGAAATATTAGGACTTCGGTTTTGTAATTTTTCATTTAAAATTTAGAAACCATGGTTGGAATGAAAGAATACAGCTGCAGTGACCGGCTATCTTTAAATAACCTTGCATATATGGGTCTTTTAATAAAGAATAAGAAATTTTCAACTTTCTATGATATAAGTATATATTCTTCTGATAATAGGTTATTGTTAACATTTTTTTCTTTTCTTGTTTTGTTATTGGAAGGAAGAAAGGTTTTTGTAACATAACAGGTCACATTTTTAAAAATTGAAAAGAAAAAATTTCAAAGCTTTGCAAAATTGTGTCGTGTCATTTAAACTTTCTTACCACTTTGACTGCGAAAGCTATTGGAAGTTAATTCATTCGATTCGAGTTGAAGGCATGGTACCATCTTAATAATTGGGGCCAAATAATAGGTTAATGTTGTTGCTTCCCGTTGAATTTGATGTCTTCTTCAATGATTTGAATACTTGCCGATTCAAGTTCTGATGACAATTTAGTTTGTAATGGTCGGATCACTTCAACGATGCTCTAAACACATTCATCAATATTAAAGCTTAGCACTAACATCTGAAATGGAATTGATTGGATTGAAATGAATCAAAATGAAATCAAGATTGGAATGCTAAATCCATAGTAACATTTAGAAACACCATGGAATAAATGATCATATTCTAATATCATATTTAGTTATAATATATTATGAATGGAATGGAATGCAATATATATAGTAGTATTACCTTAAGGTTCCATCAATAGAGTATAATGGGTCACTTGGTTTAGACCAACCAGATCAAGACTACTCCAAGCGCCTTAGGCCTGATTATAAAATAGATAAGAGTGAATAGAATTAGTATGGAGTTATTCGATAAGATTACTTCAATGCTTAAATCAGAGATACTTACATGGAATTATATAATCCAACATATTAGGAGTTGAAAAGAAAATAGGTGGAGTGCAAATGAACGTGAGAGAGTAGCCCGGCAGTTATGTAGTTGTAGGATGAAAAAAGAGAAAAAGAGATAAAATTTAATTAATAAAAAGATAACCATCGTACTATATATTAAAAAAGTGGAGATGAATAACTCTTATTAGCTTAAAATATAATAATAGATAACAAGGAATGTCTGAATGTACCTTTCCTCTTCATTGCCCACTTAGACATTCGAACTTTCTAACTCTTCCGGTTTTATTAAATGAAAAATTGTTACCGAGAGTCCTGCTGAATTTGTTAACTACCAAAAGATATATATATATATATATATATATATATGTGTATTTGTATTATATCAAGAGCATTAAGTGGCTATTTTTCAGATGCTCAATCCTCCAATCCTTTTTGTGTGGTGGGTAAACAAAGAGGAACTTTTTTTTTTTTTTTCAATTTATAGGCCATAACTTTTTTTTTTTTTTGGGTTTTATTTTTTACCTAACCCTTTACGGCGGTGAAAAGTATACTAACAGAGCAACACGTTTACATGCGAATTTGTGGCAAAAAAAGAATTTAAGGTAATGGTGGTCGCTGGATGTGCGTGCTATGAGGCGGCCATTTGCACGGAAATTGTTGAAAGATGCTGCAGCATGATGACGAGGAAATTGTGTGATAAATGATTTCCTCATCATCTCCATATATCATATCTTTCATCAACAAATATAAAAATATTTTATTGGAAAAAGTTGAATGCAATATTATTATTATTATTAGTTGATACTATGGTTATGGTTTGTGTATACATATTTATGTATTTTAGGAACTATGGTTATGGTTTGTCTATAAATATTTATGTATTTAAGGTGTTAAAAATGAAAGTAATTTGACTTTGATATAAAGAAAATGTTGGGTGTAATAGAAAAATAAATCTAGGAGGCCCATAAAAGATTATGAGATAGAAAAGAAAAATAATTCTAAACTGACATTTAATTGTAAAAATTGTATTGAATAAAGAGAACTAAATAAGATAAATATAAATAAAATTGAATAGTACAAGCTTATTATATCACATTTGATTTATATAGTATTAAATATAAAATTAATATTAAAAAATTAATTATTTATATTATAAAATAAATAATTTTTGTAATATTTAATTAAAATAATATTCATTAATTTTGATATTATAATATAAAGAGATATTTTTAAGAATATAAATTATTTTTTTATCTAATAAATTTTATTTTTATACTGTGATTCAGATATAATAAAATTTAGGTATTTTATTTAGCCTATCAATCTACTTTTCATTTAGTAATCAAGTAAATTTATAAATCAAATATAAAATAAAATTTTTTATTCGATTTAATACTATACAAATTACATAGCAAAATGCTAGCATACACTAATTATGCGGAATTGGGAATGAAAAACTAGGATCACTCGTGAATTCCTTCCTTGGATATCATTTAATTCAAAATACAAATGAAGTCCCTTTACAAGTACACTAGGCGACAAAAAATCAAGACGGACGAAGGTACGATGAAGGGGTACTTCAAGGTTGCTAATCATTTGACAGCTAGCATCTTAGTGTCAAAGCATAGCATAGCCATAAAGTAAATATGGTATTTGTAAAATGAGCCGCAGCTTCCTAATATTGAACAATATACAGCTGTAATTTCTTTACGACGAAGGAGAACACCGGTTATATTTTCTTCATGTTGAAGTGGAATATACTTGTAATTGCAAATTATATTTTGACGACTATAACTGCATTATTCAATTGATGGTGCAAAGGAATTACTACTTTCTTCGTGTTACTGTGTACCCTGCGTTCTTTGGTGCTGATAGCCGCCATGGGAAATATGCACAACATATTTTTCTAAGGATTACCTGAAAAACTCGGTCTGTGTTTTTTATTTTTCAATTATGTAATCCCGATGTTTTATGATTTTTCATTTTATATACCCATATTGATATCATTTAGTAGAGCAGCTTTTGGCTTTTACTTCGATTGTTTCAACAATTTGACCAGTTGATGCAGTTAGTTAGAATCTACTTTTGGCTTTTACCTTTCACTTTTCATTTTATCCCCTGCGTATCGACTTTATTATAGATAAGAGAAATACTAAATCATTACGAGTGTAACAACGATTTCAAGTTAAAAAAAAAAAAAAAAAACGAAATGTAGATTTAATTTGATATCTATTTTCATGGTTTTGTTTTCACCTACTAGTTTTTTATTGAGATTAACATGCCCTCCTCTCCAAACTCTCTCTCTTTCCATATATTTCTTTATAGAATTTGAATCACTTTTTACGTAATTGCATCATCTCCCACATTTAGATTTTTCGATCGAACCCATATGCCTAACTTATCTTTAGATCTACTAGGTCAAATGAAAGGAGGGCAAAAGATGTTGCAGGCTTCAAACTATAACAACAAGATAGTTTTAGTCAAGGACAGATGCTGAATCATATAATTGGGAGACCGGATTTATTCTAATTAAGTTAACATTAAAATCATCTATAGAAAAATATTTATTTATTATTACAATTATATTATATCTTATATGTATGTTTTTATGCATATATCATTTTGTTAATGATTATACTCGGAATATATTCTAAACTTTATAGAATGAAAAGTTCTTTTAAAAAATTATTAAGAGTACTCGATGCATTTCATAAGAGATTAAAAAAGTAAATCATTTACCTTATCTTTTAACAATTTATTAATTGAAATCTAACTATCTATTTAGTCAGAAAAATAAAATTAATATATAAAACTTATATAAATTCCGTTTTCAATAAAAATATATTAGAAAAAAATTTGAAAATGAAATTGCTTGTAGAGCAAAAAGAGCAAATAAACATGAATATAAGTTACTTAGATTTCTTTTTATGATAACTTTATAAAATTATTTTATTGATTCTGCTAAAAAATTTCTTTTGAATATAAATTATTACATAATCAATCATTCAACACTTCACGTTTATTTTCATAACATTAGTTATATGATAAATGTTACTAAACTAAGTTATAATTGGTATTACTTGTTAATAATTTATACAATAAGATTAGTATAACTATAAAATGGGTAAAATAATGAATATTTATGGTGTATTATTTATAAAAAGTTACAATTCAAGAGAAATTATTTAGTTAAATATAATTTTATAATACTGAATTTAATATATTAGTTATTGTGGGGAAAATTAATTGGAAGAAAACAAAAAGAAATTTTCATTTAAGTAATAAATGCATATTGAAAAATATAAAAATAGTATTTATGGGATTTGAAAACATATCTCTTATTTAAGAAAGATACACTTAATCATTTAATCAAACTCAGCATTATCAATTTCAATTAGGGTTGAGTAAAAAAACCGTAAACCGCGGATTGAACCATCAACCAAACCAAAAAGTTGGTTTTTTTACAAACTATTTATTTTATGATTTAGTTCGATTGTATATAAATGGTTTGCAATTCCGTTAGAGAAATCGAATCGAACCAAACTAAACCGAACCGAACCGTTTAGTTAAATAAAAAATATGCAACTATTTTGTACTTCTTTTACATATTTTTCCATCAATCTTTATAAATTTCATCAAATTTTTCATATTTTGTTATTCGTTATCATAATTTTGTATTAATTATTAAAATTAAGTTGAATAAATTTTATTTGAAATTTTATATTTATTAGAGATAAAAATATTTAGTAAAAATTTAACATAAACTATCCAAACCGTGGACCTAATCAAACCAAACCGATTTTAATTAGGTTCAAAAAATTTATGAACTGAATCATATAGTTAGGTTCAATTTAAAAAAAAAAAAACCGAACTATTATATTAGGTTCAGTTCAGTAAGAGAGAGCAAGTCATATCGAATCGAATCGCACTCACTCTTAATTACAATGCTTTTTAAAAAATATCAACAACATATACATTTTTTCTTTAAAAAAAATGAAAAAAAGAAAAAACCCACCCACAAACAATGGGAGCCCCTTTAAATCTTTGCGAGATCGCATCATGTGATTCAACCGTGGTTCATCCCTTACCCGTTGGGCCCAGCTATTGAAGCTGCTGTTTCTTCCATCCGAGTGCAGATGCTTGCCGGACATTTTGAGTAGCAAGAACTCCAACATGGAGTTAGCTTCAGCTTGGGTGTAAGGAAAGCTACTTTCTTTTTCTTTTTCTTTATTTCAAAACAGATGAAAAGGTAAGTTTTTATATAATATACATATATATATATATATATATATTAATATGCGTATAATGGGACCCTCATAGAATATAGCAAAATGCTAGGTAGTTTTTTCCTGAAGAAATATTAGGGATAAAGTTATAGTTTCATAAAAAAAAAGAATTATTTAAGATATTAACATTGACATAACATTTAAGAATCTAAAATGGATTTCTTAGGATTAAAGATTACTTATAGATTTAAGTTCATTTTATAACAATTCAATTTGTATTCAATTGGGCTCGATGTATTTATTAATATTTTTATAAAAAAACATATGAAGTGATCTTATTAAATAATTATAATACCATACAATTTTCTTTCGATATATTTGTTAAATATTTTTTATATTTCCGATAGACCCTCGTTTTCTGTGTTTCAAGGTGCACGTGTATAGCGCTAAGCATTGATAATTTATATTTAGATATAGTAGTTGAAAATTCCTATTCTCACCTAATCAAGAAAACCAATTGATTAGTCAAAGGCAAATGGAAGTGTCTAATTTTTCTGATGCAGACCGACTTGACCTATGAATTGACTATCCCATCCCCCTCGTTTTGATAAACACACGAACTAGATTCTAACAGATAATTTTTATTTTTCATTATTATTGTCCCCATATGGGTATAATAATTTTTCAAACTGCTAAGCCTATACGCCATGAGATCTTATTTCTAAATCTTTAAAAATGTTTCAATTAAATCTCAAACTATTTAAAGGCTGGCAATTAATCCATCTGGCGAAAAATTTGAATAGATGTGGGGCTCAATTAGATATTTAAAAAGGTTTACAAGTTTGGAGCGGTTGGTATATTAAATATAGGATTATTCTGTTTTGATTAATTAACTATATGACGAAAAGTCTTTTCTGGTCTTTTATTTCGTTGGGGCTCACAGAAGAATGTCTGATTTACTATACTATTAATATTTTGTTTCGTGTGATATACGTACTTTTGCCGTTTGCAGAAGGTTGGTTTCATGTTAATTCTTTCGCACTACCATTATGAGCATGGACCGAAGGCAGGCAATTTATTATGGGAAACTGTTTACTTGATCAGTTAAATCTTAAAACGTAAATAATGAAATTTTTATCTTTTTATGCTTCATTTTTTTATAAAATATATGATTAATATTATAAATTTGAAAATTTTCTTTGTATGCCTATACTACTTTGTCCCAATCATATATTATGAGTTTTTCCTTTTCTTTTTTTTTCACTCCCCAAGTGCGTGATCTTATTATTCAAGTCAAATTACAATAATTTATGTTTATTTTCTAGGTATTAATATCATTTACCCCTTCCATGATCATAAAGTTAGTTTTGCTTTTTCCTTCATTTCTTTCCAATAATTTGACTGGTTGGTGAAACTAGGTTCAGTTGGTGAAACTCAAGAGTAAAAGTAAGTTTTAGTATATAAAGTGTGAAGTAGTTTACTATTGGATGGTTGTCTTATATTTATAGAGAAGTAAAGTTGACAATTAGAGAGAAGTTTATGGGTAGAAACCATGTTCGCAAGTATCGAATAGTGGAGCCTTAATGTTCGACACATTCAAAAAATATCGAAGATAGTTATTAGCTTGGTCATTCAACCTTATCTAAAATTTTCCAACTGTTAAAGGACTTTATAGCTAAATAGGCTGTATAATGTGCCTAGGGTGAGAGTAACCGTAAGGATAGGATGGTTAGGTCTAAAGAGGAACCACATAGGCCATGAGCCCAATAAGGTTCGCACAAGCTTGAGGAGCTCATGTTCAAAAGACCCTATCAACACTTGCCTTCTCTATAGTCTCATTATCATTGTGGAGGCAAGAAGAAGAGAAAGATGGGCTTTTCAAGAGTATGGTTGATCTGATCTTGAGGTGCTTGTGATGGCTGGGTGTTATGGTGAAATTGCTATCAAGTCAATGCAATAGTAGTTGGAATTTGAACTAGTGAAAGGCCGAAGCAAAAACGTCTAAGCTAAGTGATATAAGGGTTAACCAAGTACAGTCTGTTTGAATAGGTTGCCACCTAGGCCAAGGTAGACGCTCCAGTCCTTAGGTAGGATGTAAGAGGTTCAACCTCCTTAGTCGTCAAGGTCGAATAACTGGCCTTCTGTTACATTAGGGTAGAATGCTCATTTGCTGAGTCGGATAAGAAACCTAAGGTAGATTAGGCAGGAAGGGCACTTCAGTCAGTAAGGTCGTAGAGCAAAGGTGTTGGATAAGTAGAGGCATCAAACAATCTAAGTTAACAGGACCAAGCCAAGATGCTCGCTATTCGAGTAGCTCTCCTTTGTTAGTGTCAAGATGTAATATTGTTGGAGTGTTAAACAAGTTCTCTCATGGAAGTCAGAGGGGTCTTGGGAAAACTTCTTGTAAAAGTAACTCTTTGACTTCTTACTTTATTATACGCTTCCTTGGTGCACTTAATGCGATGTGATAAGTGTCTTATCTCCTTACACTTACATGCAGTCGCATGCATTTTGTCTTTTGAATGTGGCCATCCGATTAAAACTGTCTCTGCATGTTTGCTTCACAACATTTCAAGGGATTTATGCTTATACAAATCCCTTTAACCGTTGATTCACTTTCTAAAATATTTAGCCTATAAATACCAGAATTACTTAGAGAAATCATTTTTTTGCAACTTCTCACTTTTTTGCTGTAACCTTATTCTCTCTTTTCATCAACTTTCTTCAAAGTTTTCTTTCTTTTTCCTAAAATTTCTTCAAAGTTCCTCGCTTTTCTTTACTTCAATGTCAAGACATCAACCAATAATGGAGCAAACATAGGTGAGACGCCATTTGATGCGTCAAAATATAACCTAACGGACTTCAAAGAAACAAGGAGTAATCCTCCCCTTGGAGGAGAAGATGAAGCCATATCACTAGCATAGTTAGATAATGACACGAGAATGGCGGTGGAGACACTAGATAGGACAAAGCTTATTAATGCCATCCTAAGGCATGCTTACATGTACAATCCCTTGTTAAAGGCTACATATTTGTCCATCGTACTTGGGATAGGTAGAGGTTCAAGCAATCAAATCAATAGGAGCAAGTCTTCTGCCGTTAACTAGGTCATGGCAAACTACATGATTGAACCAACTCTGGGTTGGATAGGACGATTGCCAATAAGGGAAGAAAGGGTGCCCTTGCTATTGGGGAGATGCTTTGCGATGTTTGAAAAGTGTTTGAAATATGGGCAATGCCTCCCCTTAAGTGAATTCAAGAATAAGCTCTTCAACTTCTATTGGTATAGTCTGACATAAGTCCTTCTCAATGGGTGAAGGGTGTTAAAGGCTTTCTAGGGGCTTTGTAAATACCTAGTAATAAGGGTCACTTCAAAACTCTTCAACCATTTTTATATTTGGAAGAGTTTAAGTAGATGGTCGTACCTCTAGCTCCATCCTGGGAAGAAGCTATTTGGAGGCCTAATGGACTTCGTTAAAGGTTGGTTAGATGATTTCATAATAGTAGAGCTGCTAGACTAGGCAAACTTCTATACGTGATGGACCGATTTGGTCTAAACTGGAGCTTAGATGGAGCTTGTGCCCAATAATGCTAAGGCCATAAGGGAGATTAAATCCTTCATGACCTTAAGAAATGGCAATGAGATAAATGCCACAAAGCTAGTAGAGAGATACTTTAAGTATTTGATCTTTAAGCTTATCCCCAACATGAAAATGGCTGTGGTGAATAAATGGACATAAGATATAGGTTCTTTCTTTACAAATAGCTTCTTCTATCATGTTAGCGTGTATGTAGAACTATGCTTCATCCGACATCCCCCTAAAGAAAAGGGAAGGATCTTCTTTGTCCATGCTAGTCGTGCTGGAGTTGGTAAATAATCAGGATGTAATATTTCTTTGTACTGACAGTTTGTTTAATTGTTTGTAAGCAAGAGATTAGTCGAAGAGATACCTTATCCATCAGCGTTTGAGCTACTAAGGTGACGTCAGGTGAAAGAGAAACCAACCACCAAAACATCTAACCCCAAGGGCAAGGCTATGGGGCCGAAGTCAAGTGTAGGGAAGACCAGCAGCGTCGATTCGGTTGCTCTACCTCAAGGGATTCCTCTTCTTGGTCTTCCCATAACGCTACTAGCTATTGAGCCTATGAGCACAGTCCTTACCTCCACCTATTCTATCCTTACTTTTACGCCTGTAACTATGGAGTATGAACTTGCTGGTGTCGAGGAGTCGAACTTGGTAATGCTTACCCCTTCTGATAGGGGTGAGGAGGAGGTAGCCTAAGCTAATACCCTGACTGAGGTAGTTAGGCAGAAGAAGAAGGCTCTAAAGACTACCAATAAAGTGGCCCTTAGGGAAAAGAACAAGAAGATGGGGAAGGCGATGATTAGTCAGGCGAATTCTTACAAATGGACCTTGGATCATCCTTACAGGTACGCCGATAAGTTTAAGGATAACTTCTATGAACTCTTGAACAAGTTCTAGTGTTTGGGGATAACGCCAAACTCATTCAAGGACATCCTATATGAATCTCAAAACGAGGAGCTACACCTTCAGAAGGTCGAGCATGAGATTAGAAAGGTCAAGGGGAGGCTTTTAAGGCCAAAATGGGAGGTTCATGGCAACGACATTATGTTGTGCCACTAAGCTCTCAACCTTCAGGCCTTTATGGGATCATATACCCTTGGCAACTAGGCCATCCTCGAAGACCTATTAAAGACGGGAGGGGACGCTCCCACGGAGATAGTGAGTCATTTAAGCTTACTCATCCGATAGGTAAGTCTTCATCTCTTTGAATTGTTATCTTTCCTTGTTGACATTGATTTGACCTTAATTTGTGTGTTTCTTTGCAGTACCATGGCTAGGTGTTACTTCAACTTAGCAACTACAACACATTATCGAATGAGGTAAAGGGATTTCGTGTGGTAGTGTCTAGTGAACAAAAAGGCCTGAAGGAGGTAGAGTTTTCTTCTAATAAATATTTAGAAAAATTTAACAAGGCTAATTGACGCTTATGTCACTCTTATGTGCAGATTGTTGTACTTAAGGTGAAGTTATAGGAAGTAGAGTATGGAGGAACTGATGTTGAGAAGAACACTAAGTAAGTCAGTGACCTCAAGACTTAGCTAGATGACGAGCAGAGGACCAAGGCTCAACTCTCTTAGAAGCTGGACTAGGAGAGGAGAGCCAAGGAAGAGCTTAAATAAGAGAATGATGAATAGAGGCATCGATCTATAAGCTGAAAACTGAGCTAGCAATGAAGGCATTTGAGTATGATAGTGCCAAAGCGATATCACTGAAGCTGGTTGGTCAAAAGGTTAGGTTGGACTAGAAAATCTAAGAGCTCTAAAGGGAGACCTTGGAGATGAAGGAGATCATCTCAAAATTAGAGAGTAGGGAACTATTCAGCAAGGTCGTTACCAATAAGGTTGTCAATGACTTCCAAAAGATGGAGCAGTAGTTGAAAGAGCTAGAGGACATCACCACTAAGCACGTTCGGTTCACATAAGACGAGGTGCTCTCCCATCATCTTGAGCTCGACCTTAGCTTCTTAAGTTAGTTTGATGCTCCAACCCATCAAGAGAAGAGGGTGGCCCAAGCAAATTTCAAAATTTTCCATAACTATTTGATATTTGTAATAAATTAAATAAAAATTGGAAAGATATCGAAACTCACTAATCAATTGACTTCTAGCCACTAGTAGTGCCTCTACCCTTATCGGTAGCTCCAAGTATAGGGTACATTATTTGGTGGTGGTGGCCGTTCCTCCCTAAGTGGTCATCAAATATAGGTTCCTTCCTAAAGCCATGATGTGCATAAGAGCTCAATAATCACAAAAACTTATTATAGGAAATGGGAATCAAATGAGTTATTTGAGATATCGAAGGAAACTAAAATGGAGGGGTTGGCAAACATAACATAGTAACTTTTGTAAAACTGCTTGGAGGATATGATATATCAACAAACATGACATGACTCAACACTTCGCTTTATATTGTGTATAAGTTAACATCAAGGTCCACTCGTCACTAATCTTGAACTACTTGGCAAGATTAGATTAAAATGTAAGGAAATCGTACTTGGAGAGAGATATCTTACAAGAACAAGTATATTTAATATCTGAAAGAGATGTAAGATGTTTTTGCTTTAGCAAAAAGAGACTATTTATAATAAGTTCCTAAAGTAACATTACAAAAAAGATAAATTACAAAAAAGATAAAGAAAAAAGGGATTCCTAGTATGTACATAAGGGGTAAATAAGAAAAAGGATGACAATGAATAATAATAAAATATTAGAAAAAGTGATGGATAGATGGCAGCCTATCAATGGGTTTGTATTAGTGAACCTTAAGGCGTGGCAACTAAGCTGAGTTCAGGATGTGGCGACTGTAGATGAGTGGTATGTAAAATTGCAGAGATGAATAAGAGATATTATTATTTAGTAGGCTGAAAGAGAAGGACCTGGCGTATAGGGGCCTCAGCTTCAACCTCAGCACTTGGCTAGTTAGCTTCAGCACTTAAAATTCCTATAGATTAGAGTAGGGCTTAGTGCATATTGACCTCATCTTTGGCACTTTGTAGGTAAGTGACTGAATAAAGATCAAAACAAAGTAGTGTGTGTCCAAGTTAAGACCTTAAGGAATTTACCCATAACTCTTCCATGTACAAGTGTTCGTCCCTGGTAGATTATTGAGAAAGTACTCTCCTCGCAAAGATTGTAGGCCTCAGAGTCTTGCTTAAGTAAGGGGGCTAAAGGTCAGCAATTCATCATGCCCTAATTGCACAATATTTTCCTAATTTTTCCTAAAATTACTGTCTCTTCTCTTCTTAATCTCTTTGAATTTTTTCCGAACTCTTAGGAGTCCAAAATGAATTATGGTGGTGGTTTTCTAAATTTATAGTAGTGTTTAGGTTTTTTTTTTCTTTTAATTCTTGGTTGCTTAGTGTCTTTATCTATTTTCATTTCCACTTTCTATTTGGCTTATTATTATTGGTTGATTTTCCATCTTCCATTTCCAGATTGCCATACCCTAAATTTGGATAATTCTACACTTTCTAGTACTTTTCTTTAATTTTTATGAATTTTCCTTAACTGTTTGATATTATTTTAGCATATTTCATATATTTTAAGTAATTTCACGTATTTTTACCTACACATAAATACATATATAGTATAAATAAATACTCTTAAATATTATTTAAGTTACTTTATTATTTTTAATGTACATATAATTTATCTCTATTGATTCATTAATTATCAAAACTCGTTTTACATGTTTTCGATAAATAATAAATAATATATATAATTCAATATTATAATTTTTACTTATTTTATTATTTATTTTTCCTAAATCTCAACTTAGGAGATCATTTTTAATAATATTCCTAATTCGTGGTAAAATTTGAGCTAGACTAAACAATTTACTTAATCATCATAAATTTTACATATTAAACCCCGAATACTTGGTTGTAGGGTTTATGCTATTCATCGTATAATGTTTGGTGAGCAGCCTTATGGTTGTATAGTTTATGTGTAAGTGTCAACTTCATTGCTTCAATAGTTTCGTCTATTTTATACAAGTTAAGCGAGTATAAAGTTACATGTTGTGATTTGTTTCTCAAGTTCGTCTCTTCTCTATTAGGGGTTAGTCCTATTGATTAAGATTCTCTAATTACCTTATGTCTACTCTTGATTTTATGATTTAATCAATCATGCTAGGGGGGACAAGCTCAACTAGCCTTTCTATAATCCTCCATCTTACTTCTTCTTCAATCTTCATAAATCTGTACCTAGGTGTACTACAATCCGGTAGAATAAGAAGGATTGAAAAGGAACAAGAGTTAGGAGAGACAAGTAATGAAAACAAGTAAGTGATGACAAAATCAAGGCAACAAGAAAAAGCAGGAAGATAAGTTAGATAGAAGGCAAGGAGGAAAGGTAGAGATCGGATCTACAAGTGTTAAGCGAAGGTGACTACCTACTCTTAGTTTAGATAGAACTCAAGTTTTACCCTCTTCTCTCAAATGCCTACCATGCTTCTGCTACACCATTCTGGTTAATTGCCTAAGCTTTCTAAGATCAACCAACCTAAGCATATCGATGCTTAGTTGTCCCAAGTTTGATAACCTAAGTTCTCCTATGATTTATCTCCTAAGCCATTTTAAAATCTTCCAATCTAAGAGCTCTTAGGTTTCACTAGATTAGGTCTTCGAGCATCCATTAAGTTAATCTTCTTAATGGTCATCAACTCTAAGCTTTCTACGATTTATAAGCCTAAAATTCATCTAAGATCCATAAACCTAAGCTCCATAAGGATCAAGCACCTAAAGCTCTTGAGAGATCAATTAACCAAAGCTCTATTTAGATCATTCTCTTAAGTTCCTCATAATCAGCTTTCTTAGTACTCTTGATTCATCGTCTTAAATTCTCTAAGATTCTCCAACCATACCTTGATACCAATTAAGTTGTAATGCCCTAGGACCCTATTTAGGTATTACAACCACTACATTTTCCCACTAACCATAAATATGTTAAGGCTTCTAAAACTAATTACAATCTCCAATTCCCTTGTAACAATCGCTTATCAAGTATAAAATGATGATTCTTCATGTAGATCAATTCGAGTAACTCATAGGTGAATCATTTTAGCCAAAAACATACTAAATAATCGGATCTTGATCTTCTACAACATATAAACCAATCTCCTCTCTTTCCCCAACTTGAAGATGGAAATTTCCATACCTGTAGCAACATATCAAATCAAACTGCAACTATAAAAATAAAAAAATGAGTCGAAACCCAATACAAGTATACAAACACATATAGATGCCAAGCTAAAAACATTCACATGCATATAATGCAAGCTATAACAAGTATAAGAAAACAATAAATTAGTTATCTTTAATTTAGGTCCATAAACATCAAAGGAGTACCCATGACTTTGCCTCACCTTAATCTTTTTCATATACATAGGTGCATATAAATATATGTTTTTATTTAAGTCCTTTAAGTCCAAGTCTAGCATTTAGAAATCCTAGAATTCTAATGGCATTGTCCCATATAAGAGTTCATTAGGGAAATCTCACATATAATCAGCACTTATTTCTCTAGGTTCCTAAAGCGAACAAGTCAAGCATAACCAACAATCAAGGTCAATTAAGTTGATTATAAGTTACTTTAGTTTTCATACTAAGACCTATTAAGCACAAGCAAGCAAACAAACAACACTACGTACTTAAGTTGAAGAACAAGTTAACAGGTTCGAATGAGAATCTAAATGGTAAGTTAACTAAGTACCTAACCAAAGAAGTAACAAGTTCATCTTAGTTCCTTCATCTTTTCATTCCTTCAAACTATTATAAGACCCCAACTCAACTCTATCCTATTACTTAGCTTTCCTTCAAATTTGATCCTACTATTACAACTATAGACTTACCCCCTAACCCCCTTAGAGTAATAAGGTTAGGTAAAAACTTAGCCACATGGGTCAAATTTAGATAAATCTAAGAAAACGAAAGGGATCTTGAATAGTAGAGGGAATTTAAATGCTATAGAAGCTAGCGTCCAAATGCAGAACAAGAACAATCAATACTAAAGAGCTGGCATCTAAACGTTACCTCCTAAGGAGTTTGGACACTAGCAGTTATTTTACAACTCAACTCTAACCCCACACTTCTGCAAATCCCAACCTTACTTCTATACGACTTCTACACTTCGCATAACACGAATTGATACATGATTTTCAGTAATTCCCTACCTTAAATCCCACTCACAACTTAGTTACATGAATCACATTCTCACAATCACACTTCAATAATTCTTTAATCTTAACTCAACTTCAATCCACAAACCAATTCTAGATAAAACCCTTTAAGGACTAGAAAACAAGAGAGAATGGATGAGAACTTACCTAGAAATGAACAGAACTTCTTGTCATCCTAAGAAAAACAAGCCAAACCTACCAAAGAGCTGCAACTTCACACACAAATGTGAATTACAAAAGGACCCTTAGAAAACTTCATTGAAATGGAGCTTCTTCAACACAAAATGTTAAGAGATGAGGCTAAAAGTATTATCTTACTTTAGGGCTTAATTTTACACAAATTTCTTTAGAGTTTGAGTGTTCAAGAGCTCTTCACAACTAGCTTTGGGAAGGGTTTATGAGAAGAAGATGAAGAAGGGTTAGAATTGATGTATGGGAGTTTAAGGTTTTAGAATGAAAAGGTAGCAGCTAAAAACGAAAGAAAAGGAAGGGTTTTCGGAAGTTTTTGAATACCCTTGTTTTTGAAAAATAATTTCTTAATGTATTATAGCTTTCCTCTTGTTTTTGAAAAATATATATTATGTTAGATAGCTTATCCAATATTGAATAATGAGATCCATGTGTTATGATCATTATGTATTTAGACGATTCCTAAACTATCAAGTAATTTATCTGAGTATACAACACCAAAATCATTATCGTTTAGTGGCATGAACAATTAGTCTTCCAACATAATAGAGCATATTCAATTCTCTCTTTTCTCAAGGTTAAAATATGTTTAGTAACTGGAAGAAATGGAGAAAAAAAAAAAAGAGAAAGAAATCATACAACTATAACACGAGAATATGTATCACTATTAATTATAATATGCTCAATCTCTCACGGAATTAACGTATTTAGTTTTCCTTTTTTAATTTCTATTGAAATTTTACCTCCGGCTGCCGGCGATTATCATTTCTTGCCTTGAAAAGGTAATTGTTAATTTCTTATAGATAGTTAAAAGAAATCATAAATAGCTTGTCAATGTTGTAATGTGAAAGAAGGGGTCATGATTATGCGGGACTATTTTAGTTTTCTAATACATTCATTAAGGGTTTGTAAAGAAAAATTTTACGATTTCAGCATTGACTATAAAAGTATATAGTAGATATGTATATAAGATATTTAAGACTGCATTCTAATGCAATGCAAATAGATAAATAAATAAAAAGTACAACGAAAGTATGAATTGCATTTATATATTTGGACATGGTACATAAAACTTGGATACCATCATGTTTTACATGATCTCTTCTTCCCTGTTTTCCTCATGATTCCTTTTCGAAAGCAAACTAAAACTTGCTTTTATAACTTTTGTTGCCTGCTTCTTCACTAAATAAGAACACAGAAATAGATAGCTTTGACTTGATTTAGTTTTAAGCAAGAATTAATGGATAAATAATTAAGATTTGATGTCTAATTATTTAACGGGTCGTATTATCACCAACTAGTCAGTGGTTGTCACGGAGACATGAACTAGCAAATTACGCATCTCTTCTACGACAATAGTGTTCGGTCTCACGTAACTTGCTCGCTCAAAGCCTCATGGCTAAGTTTATATGTCCAACCCACTAGCCACAAGCCCATTATGGACAGACCACATAATTTATTTATATTATTTGGACAAGGTAATTCCATTAACTCTACTTTTAAATAACTACATAATATATAACTTTTTATGAAAATGTAGAGACTATGAAAAGTTATAAATATGATCGGTATTTTTTCTCAAAATCCTACTTAGAAACAAAAAATTTTAACATGCATATTCGTTAAAATTTTTCAGGGTTTCGCATTGATTTCAACATTCTAGAGCACTTGAAATTATGGAATAATCATGAAAAATATTTAAAGTTAAAATATGTGTTACAATCGCTATTACCATCTCTTTTAAAGTGCCACCTAGATCAATCGTATTGAAGTATTCAGTATCTCAATCTTTTACCAATTTTCTCCTATATAGAACTCATCTCTTTGGTGATTTGCCCATCTACTAAATCAATCAAATCAAGTTTAAATAGTATAGATGTTCAAGAAAGCAAGAAATTAAGCGGTTTAGGAGTTGCGGAAATATATAGGAGATGGAAACAGTGAGCACTTACATCTAATTGATATATGTAAGTGCCATAAAAAGAGATAATAAAAAAATAATTATAATGTATATTTAACCTTGAACATTTTACGTGCATTCCTCCATAAGCTTACTAGTATGGAACAATGCTAGAGGTCAAATCGATGTTTCATAAAAATAATCTTCACCTTATACTTTCTTTGATCCTTAACATCTATGTTTTACTTGATGTCAATCACCGACTTGAATATCTTGAGATTAAAGAAAGGTGTGCAAGTAATGCTATAGAAAGAGATGCTAATGCCTATCAAACAATACCTGCAATGTAGAGGAGTTCTAAAATTTACGAATGCATGAAAATATTAGCATAGGAGACCTCTTGAAGTATAAAGGCGAAAAATGTTCGTAAACTCTTCTGAGAAGATTTATGTTTCTGTGATATATGAAAGAGCAAGTGCATCTTATATATTTATAAATGAATTCAGCTCAGAATACGCAGACTTTTTATATTCAAATGCAAGGTTCATTTTTGGTCTTTTGGAATTATGTTGTCCAATCACTTTTATAAGGTTGCCAATGCAGGTGAGAACTTTAATTTAACGTGAAGTTGCAATTTTACAACCAAGATTTCCATGTCGATTGTGTTTTTATTTAAGTTTTCTTTCTTCTGGCAATGACCGTGCGCGACCCATTGAGTCCAATGGTCCCAAGACGCGACCTGCGCGATCGACTCGTGGACCATACGAGTCCATACATGGTCATAGTCATCATCTATCCTCACGGGCTGGCTCTTGGGACGATGACCCGACGAAATACACCATGGTTGGGGTACGAGATCCACCTGCCCCTTGCCTTTGACCAGGTCCACTTATCATTGTAATGAAGCTTTCAGATTCATAAATCTTTATAAAAATGAATTTTGGTTCCCTACATGATAATTTAGTACTTTAAAAAAAAAAAATGCTTTTACCGTTTTTAATCTCTTTTCCAATGAAGATACAGTTGAATAAGGTCTAAAACAGGATTCTTAAATATTTAGGTTTGAGCACTCGATTTGAAAAATAAAGGTTCCACATACACTGATCAAATATAAGAAGTATATGTACGATTTACATTAAAAAAAAAATAAAAACAATGTTCTTCATAATACAATGATATATATGAAATGCGTTTTAGTGATTTGTATCTTCTAAGATATCCGCTAATAATTTGTGAATACTATGTTGCACTTATCTATTATTCTATTGAACAATCAATTGTTTAATATATTTGAAATGATATATTTTTTAGCATTGTTAATAAAAAAAAAATTGCAAAGTTCTCATAAATGACATCCTAGAATATTTATATTCATATCAATTCGCTCCATTTGCAATTCCAGTTCAAAATATCTTTTATAAGCAATTTTTGTTGAAAACAAAACTTATACATGTTTTATATGGTAATTTTATTATTTTTTATAAACGAATAATTAGATTTCAATTGGTTTATATACCATAATGAAAAGGCAAAAAAAAAAATATTTTTTAATCTCTTATAAAGTACACCAAGCATTCTCAATTATTTCCTAAAAATAAAGAATCTGTTTTATAAAGTTTTAGAAATATAGCTAGTGCAATCATTAATGAAATCGTTGTACATATATAAGATGTAATAACTAATGGATATTTTCCCAAAGACTGTGATTCTAATATTGACTTTGATTAAAGCAAATTTGGCCTTCCAACCATGTGATTTTATGTTTATCCCTAGTTTTAATGTTGATTGTTTTATTTTACGTAGCCCATGTGTAAATATATCAAATTGTTCCAAGTTACGATAACATGAAATTTCAAGTAAAGAACCAATCTACCTTTCTTTAGGATTATAAAGAAAAAGAAGGTGAGATTTTCTTGCTCTTATCTACTTGGTATGATACAGGTGTTATCTTTAATGATTAATTTGTGATACTTGTTTTCTTGATAAGTTTCATCGTTCTCCTATTCCCTCTGATTCATTGCATCCTTTTGACTTGATATACATAGATATATGGGAGACTTATAATACAAGTTCTACCTCAAGTGCAAGATATTTCCTCACCATAATAGATGATAAAACGAGATGTACCTAGACTTATTTGATTACCCATAAATCTCAAACGCTTACCACATTAACCAATTTTTTCTCCAACACTAAGACACATTTTGCGTCCACCTAAAGTTATGCGAACAAATAATGGAACCATGTTCTTATCTAAAGACTATCAAGCCTTCTTTGCTCAGCATGAAACTTTACACCAAAAAACCATTGTATATATACTACAACAAAATGGTGGGGTAAAGACAAAACACCATCATCCATTAAACATAGCTCGTACCCTTCGAATTCATGCAAATGTTTAAAAAAAAATTTTAAGGCAAATGCATCTCGATAGCCACTTACCTCATTAACATCATACTTGTGCAAGTCTTACATTAGAAGTCACCATATTTTGTTCTACATCAAAAGGAACCCACTTATGATCACCTCAAGATATTTAGGTGCCTTTATTATGCATCTATCCTACCAAAACCAAAGGATAAACTTGTTGCTCGAGGTAAAAGAGGTGTATTTTTAAGATACCCATCTAGTTAAAAGTGCTATATACCATTTGATCTAGAAACTCAAGAATTGTTTGTTGCAAGAGATGTTTTCTATCTTGAAAAAAATTTTCCTTTCCATTCTACAAATTTGGACAACTTTGACAAATCGCAAACACATGTTGATAGCAACTTGTTTCCATATAATCCTTCTGTTTCCGATGATCAATGCCCAAACACTACAACCTCTATCCCTTTTATTCAACCTGTAATGTTTGAATAGCATCATATACTCATGATTCAAACACAACATTTGATAATTACAATTCAGTACATAGATCACATAGAGAAAGAAAAACACTAAGGTGGTTACAAGATTTCATACATACTATTTAATCTGCATCTTCTATACTTAATGTTTCATCCTCTATACACCCTTATCCTTTATTTTACCATACTACCTTCAATCATTTATCCCATGAATTTGTGGTTTCCCTAGCAAATATATTGGCAGTATGAGAACCTTAAAGTTACCATGAGGCAAAGATAGATCCTAATTGGATAGATGCAACAAACAAAGAATTATTTGCCTTAGAATCGAACAATACTTAGGAACTCACTTCTTTGCCTCCGAATAAGCATGCTATAGGATCTAAATGGGTTTTTAAGATCAAGTATAAGCCGATGGATCTATTAAACGCTATAAAGCACACTTTGTGGCAAAAGGAGATAATCAAGTTAAGGGAATTGATTATATTCACACTTTTTCGCCAGTTGCCAAGCTTACTTCTATGGGGAAGTTGTTGGCCATTGTAGCTATTAAAGGACAATATATTCATCAATTAGACATGAACAATGCTTTTCTTTATAACTTTATTAATGAAGACAGTTACATGCATCCTCCAAATGGTTACTCTTGTGTTAAGCCTAAACAAGTGTGCAAGCTTGTGAATTCTTTTTATGGACTAAAACAAGCTTCATGACAGTAAAATCATGAGCTTACTAAATTTGTTGTTTCTTTTGGCTTTCAATAGTCTAAGTTTGACTACTCATTGTTTACTAGAAAAACTAATGTGGATTTCACTACCTTGCTTGTTTACGTTGATGATATACTACTTTCTAGTGATTCTCTTGATGCCATTAATGAAGTTGAAGCTGCTCTCAATGATTCATTCACCATTAAGGGCCTTAGTGAAGCTCAGTTCTTCTTTGGTGTTGAAATATGTAGATTTCCTACTGGTCTTATACTTAATCAACACAAATTTGCTATGGATATTCTTATTGATATTGGGTTATTAGCATCGAATCTTACAAAGGTGCCTATTCCTTCGGGTTTAAAACTTGACAATTCTTCTGCAACATTGTTGTTAGACCCCAGCATTTTCAAGCGTATTGTTGGTAAACTTCTCTACCTAAGTATTACCCGACATAACTTAAGCTTTGTTACTCAACAACTCAATTAGTTTGTTTCAAGTCTACGATCCACTCATTTGCAAGCTGCCATGCATGTTTTGCATTATACTAAGGGAACTTTTGATCGAGGATTTTTTTTCTTCTTCTTCTAGTTTGCTTGATCTCATTGGGTATTGTGATATTGATTAAGGTGCATGTAAACTTGACAGCAGATCTTTGTCTAGTTTCTCCATTTTTCTTGGCACATCTTTAATTTTTTGAAAAACAAAAAAAACAACTTACGGTGTCTACTTCTTCTACTAAAACAGCATTACATTTGCCACTAAAGAACTACTGTGGCTTCTTATTTGTTACATCACTTTGGTCTCCCTATTTCTATTCCTGTTACACTATTCACCGACAGTAAATCAACAAAACTTTTAACTAAAAATGCTTGTTTTCATGGACGCACCAAGTATATTGAAGTTGACATCCACTTTACTAGAGATCACATTACTTATGGTTTTCTTCACGTTGAGCACATTCCATCAAAATTATAGCTTGCAAACTTAATGACAAAAATTGTTTTTGACTCGTAGCTTCTGTTGTTTTTGTTCAAGTTGGGCATCTTACAATTGCCCACTAGAGGGGAGGAGGGAGGAATGTTGAAATATATAGTCTTGTATTTATTTGATACGTGTATACAAGTGTTGTACCATGTATATATATACTCAATGTGCACTTTTAGTTAGTTAGTTAGTTGAAAACGGTTTTTTCCCATTCATACAGATCTCTCTTGACTTCTTCTCCTTCTCTGCATTTGTTCATAGAAGTTTAGTTTTCCTCACAATTCAATAACATTCTATACTTTAAAAAAAAGTTGTACACAGAAATACGTGCTGCCGCGCTAGTTCCAATTAAGAAAAGCTCAGGTTTTCACTTAGATTGAAACATCTATAAAAATATCACTCAATCATAGTGATGAAAGAAGTTTCGTTCCTTTGTTATTACCCAGACAAGAAACGAAAAATAGTTGATTTAGACAGTAATTAAGCATGATTACATACTAAGTCAACGCAGATTTCACTAATTTTTATGTGCAAGTCAGGGAAACATGGAACACAGATCCTTTCACCGATTCGACGTCGTAAGATTGGTGGGAATTTTAGACAGATTGTCAATACGTAACCTAATAACTATGGGATCGAAATGTTAATTTTCCCTTCGGCTCATAAATTTTATAATGCCTCCAAAATTGCAGTCATCGTCATCAAAAAATTGAAACAATTTCCATTTTGCTCAAATTGAAAGAAAATGGCAACATAAATTATCTAAGAAGGGTATATTTTACATAGAAGCAATACTCACATTATATTTCCATCCGCTTTCACTCAATCTGGACATAATAAAAATCTGGATAACACGGTTTATATTTGCTCAAGATACAATTAGCCATCTTATCTTTGAAATTAAGTATATTTTAAACCTCCAAATATTTGGAAAAAAAAAAAGTACTTTTAGACATGTAGTAACTATTTAGCCTTCCAAAAAAAAAATAAAAAAATAAACTTAAATAGGGTTTATCCAAAAATAAAATAATAGAATAAAATATATAAACACATTTTCTATTTTTTCTTTAAAAAAAAATCTTTATATGCTTAATTTCAAAAATAAAAAATTAAGTATACATGTAGAGCAAATATAAGAGTGTATCTAAAATTTACATCCCTCCACTTGCTTAACTTTTTGCTTTCTAATGACTATTTGCAATTTTCCATCCCTCCAAATGCATCGTTTGACCTTTTTTTCCTCCTCCTCACCTGTTAAATACTATTATCAAAGAGCTATTTATTAAAGATGAAATTAGAAAGGAAAAAACTTCATATGCTAAAAATGTGAGAATTCTTTTTTATTTAAAATCCTAGAGGATACTTCCGATTAACTATGATACATTTTTCATTTTTAGATGCATCCTAAACACAGGGAATCCATGTCCGATCAAAATCATGCTCATGTATAGAGTTTGACGTTTGATGTTTGACCTATTAGAAAGTTTAAGTGTTGAGTAATTTAATAAAAAATATGCATGTCTTGTACAGTGCAGTTGTGTACGTACGCGTTTCCATAAATTTATTTGTCTATAGTTCCTATAATCTATTAGGTGACAATCAAATTGATTAATGAGATTTAATTCAATTCCGGGAGGAATGAAATGGTCCACAAGGAGATCTTAGATTCTTTTGAAAATCTACAACGGATCGTGTCTATGATATTACTAATAGAAATATGACCCGCTATTGGAATTTTTTAATTTAAAAAAGACCTTTGTTTGAATAACACAGATTCAAAATATAACAAGGGTATCTTTGAATGCACCGAGAATATCTTTGGATTCGTCTGAAAGCGTTTTGAGTAACGTTATAAGATGATCAAATTATAGCCTTTCCATAGATAGATATTGTTTTGAATGAGAATGCTTGGCTTAAGATTACATAATGATCATCTTTGTTGAATTAATTCAAAGATTAATTGCATGTTCAGTTTATTCAAATTTAGGATTCCATCATTTTTGTATAATTGATTGTGCTAGTGGTCAAATCTATATTTGATTATTTATGAAGAGAAAAGATATCTTTAGGTAAGTTGTTAATGATGGCTTCCTATATTTTAGGACGGAGACTTTTTTTTCCTCTTTTTTTTTTTTTCTTATTTCGCTATTAATGTTTATGTTAAAGAGAGTGCTGGGATAGCGTAAATTGTCCATTTCGTCTGTGGTATATCCCTCTTTAATTCTCCATATATCCATGTTCACATTCATCGTCATTCAGGCCGTCAGTTTCTACGTCTCAAAATACACTTATAATTTCAATTCTTTGGTGATTAAAGAATAATAACGTTTATGCTCGCAATGCAGGCATATGTTGATATTCTAATATTGGACAATACATGTATATATATATATTTTATATATATATATATACATATACATACACACATCCAAATTCATTAGTTAAAATCCCTAATCGACTTCGCCAAGTAAGGTTTAACTTACTTATTTGTTTTGAACATTTAGAACCAAACCAGAATGTTTTCATTTGCTTTGTTGATACTACTTGAAACTGCTAGCAACATTTAGAATAAAACTCCAACATATGTTATTCTCTGGTTCAAGGTATTTTATTCAATTTAAGAATGCAATATACTCATAGAACAATGTTTAGTGAAGTCATGCTCTTCTGAATTGTATAAAAACCATATATAATGAAATTATAATCATCCGAAATAACAAGGAACATCGGCATGTAATTTCCTCGACATTTCCCACATAAACATTCAAAATTCCCATGTCCTCCAATTTTATTCAACAAAAAGTGTTAGTGACTGGCCCTATAAATTTATAAACTATGAAGACACATATATATGTGTACCCATATATGTATATATATGTATTATCAAGTTTTTAGTCTACCTTATAAGAATGAAGAGGAAAATCTACAATTCATCGACTGATATCCTAGAGATATTTGTCATCAAGAACGCGGTTATGGCATTATTCTCTCCAAACTCATCACTGGCAATGTTTCCTCGAAAGTTCCAGCACTATTGCTTTCAAATCTATGGAAGATCTCATTTGTTCATCTTTAAAATAAGTCAATGCCAAACAAAAAACACCCTCATAATTGCTCCATTTCATAGGAAGCCAATATATATATATATATATAATCCCTTTTATTCTTTTCCTGTCAAAATTATCCTTCTTACCTACACCTTCATCATAATACCAAAAAATGAAAGGACAAATCGTAAAATTTGAAGCGAAACCAAGATTGTCTCGTTTACCAGCTAAGCGTGGTCAGATCAAAACCCGCATATTCAAGAGCATTTTCAAGTTCATGGTGTGCAGAGAGAAGAAGAAGGCAAGTGGCTATCATTCAGATGCTCAATCCGTAAAATTTGAAGTGAAACCAAGATTGTCACGTTTACCACCTAAGCGTGGTCAGATCAAAACCCGCATATTCAAGAGGATTTTCAAGTTCATGGTGTGCAGAGAGAAGAAGGAGGAGGAGGAGGAGGAGGCAAGTGGCTATAGTTCAGATGCTCAATCCTGGTTTGTTTAAGAACCTAATCTTTTTTGTGTAGTTGGTAAACATAGGATTTTGTTTCCATTTATAAACCATAACTTTTGTTTTTTTTTCATTTTTTCTATTTTGGTTGGAGCCCGAACCCCAAAGGAGGAAGTCGAACACGACCTATTAATGTTTTGATCCAAAAACCAACTGTCAAAAAATAGGCAAAAAAAAGTAACCTTAATATAGATCCCATTATATATTACATATCTTTATTGGTAAAAGGTCACAGTGGCTTGCTGGTAGTAAAGTAGAGCAGCACATTGAGATGTGAATTTGAGTACCGGCAGTGAAAAGCGCTTGTGGAGCGACACGTTTACATGTGAATTTAAGTAACGGTAATACATCGTCTGATGTATGTGAGTATATGTTGGGTACTGTTTCAGTTTGAGTAAGGTCAATCTCATGATCTCACTTGTCTTTTTGGCGTATGACAACCATTTGAATGGCCATAGGGTAATTGTTAAGCATTATTAAATGGAGGAAGATATTTTCATTTTCATGCTTTTTTTTCTTGCGTTTGTAAAGCTTGTTTTTTTTTTTTTTTTCTATTTTTAAGTACTCTGATGATACCCGAATTAATTTAAATAATGAAAGTTTATCTTAAGCAAACGAACTATGTCCACCTATTGATATTAAAATGAAACCGACGAGTGGGCATTCATTATGTCCAAGGTGGGTTAGGAATCCTTCGGACGACTTTCACCGAATTATTACGGGGCCTGCATTTTTTTTTTTTTTTTTTTGAGGAAGTGTTTGATCGGATTTTCGATGTGCATATACTCGTTCCTGCAAGTAATTATTGCGTTAACTGTAAATAAATGTCAAAGCAAAGCTCTAATTACCAAAGGCATTACGTTATTTTTCAAAAGAAAGTTATTAGAAAATCTGAAACGCGTGTTATTTTGGCCTTTGCTGTTCTTGCTGCTGTCGCTCACGGCCATTGTAAATGCACACTCACTTCACTACTTTTCTGGAGATTATTTTAAGAAAAAAGAATGTCGTGATTTTTATATTTTTTCCACTTTATATATCCGTTTTTTATTTTTCAATTTCAATTTATAAATCCTAAGTTTCGGTAATTTCTTTTACTTTTTATATCAGGATTTTTGTTGTTAATTCAATTCTGCTATCCCCATTGTCCCGTCGATTAATTTTATTCTAGATATGAGCATCATCACACATCACAGTAAATCATTATGATTGCAAGGTTGCAACTTCAATTTGAATATATATATAGAGAGAGAGAGAGAGAGAGAAAGAGAGAGATTTAATTTGATATCTACTTTTACGGTTTTGTTTTCAACTACTCGTGTTTGATTAAGATTAACGTGTCCTCCTCTCTAAACTACCCCCTTCCATACTAAACTATCCCTCTCCGTATATTTATTTTTGATGTTATCATCTTCCATCATTTGGAAATTCCAATCAAACCCACGTGCCAACAAGTTCACGCTTCATATCTATTAGTTAGGTAAAATGAAAGGGGGGAGGAAAAAAAACAAAAATGTTCTAGGCTTCGGATTGTAACAAGAATGGTAGGTGGCAGATGGATCATGAAGAAGAATGGGCCTTCGTCCCACTCCAAATTAGATTTTAGAAAAATAAAAAAAATGAAAAAAAAAAACCAAATTTCCTTTTATCAAGATTCTCTTATATCCAGCTAAAAGAATAATCCAAAAACAATTGAACTTAGTGTAAAGATAAATTAGTTATTAAATGACACAACCTCTTTTGAGTAGGGAGTTATCCCTTCTAAAAGAGTTGCGAAAGTCTCCAAATGCAAGCAAAATCTGACACTAAATAGTTTATTGAGGGTGAGATGAATATAAAATTGTTTCACCAATATACAATGGCTTGTCAACCAAAAGTTAAAATTTTGGGGCTTTTTGATAGTGTTGGGAGTTAGGTTCAAGGAACACATCTTGGTAATCTAGTTAATGATCATTTTGAGCATCTTTTTTCAACTCAACATACTTTTTACCTAAATATGGACCTATCCATATCGACTTTGTTTCCTTGTCTCACAATGGATATGAAGACTTTACTTGACAAACCTATTAAACAAATTGAAATTGAAAGGGAGGTTAAAAGCATTGGTTTGACAAAACTTTGGGTGTTGGACTCCATGTAATATTTTATGTTAAGTGTAAGGATGTTGTTGGCCCTACTATGGTAAACTTTGTGAAAAGGGTGCTTCAAACAAGGTCTATCTCTCCAAAGATGAATCAAACCTTAATTGTATTGATTCCAAAATTCCTTAGTGCCAATGCATTAAAGGATTATAAGCCAATCAAATTGTACGATGGTTTACAAAATGATCACAAAGATTTTAGTAAATCACTTGAGACCTTTTCTTAATGATTTGAATAGCCCAACACAATCTAGTTATATACCTGGATGTAGTACAATTGATAATGTCATCATAATGCAAGAAATTATACATTCTTGCTTAAGGAAGAAAGGGAAGGATGGCTCCAAAAGGCATATGACCAGTTAGAATGAAGCTATATTAGGAATGTACTGATCTCATTTAATTTCCCATTAATGTAGGTGGATGTCATTAGATCCAGCCTCTTTATGGTCAATTACTTAATTATTCTAAATAGGAGTAAGCAAAAATTTTTTAATACAAGTTGAGGAATATGACAAGGAAACCCTATATCTCCCTACTTATTTATTTTGGCAATAGAGTTTCTGAGTAGATAATACAACACCAAGTGAAGATCAAGGCATGTAAGCCCTTGAAGTTTCGAGGAACATCCATAGAATTTTTGCATTTGCTTTTTGTGGATGATTTGATCATCATAGGGGAAGCCTTTATAATAATGCTAAGCAAATGATGAATGTTATGAGATGTTTTCAAATGATATTAGGGTAAAAAATAAACTAGGCTAAAACATGTATTTTATTTTAAAAAATATAAGCCAAGCTATTTGGGACAAGATTGTTTAATTTTTAGGAAAATGTAAATAACCTCCTTAAACTTTGAATTAAGTACGAATTGATCCTATGAACTTTCAAAATGTGTTTTTAAACCACTTAAATTTTGACAAATTAGTAAATAACCTTTATAGAGATGAAACTTACATCTTAAACTTTGATTTTGGTGCTAAAGTCCCCCCTTTAACTTATTAAAATGTGCTTTAAGACCTACTAAACTATGACCATAGTGTAATGTTTTTTAAACTAAAAAAGAAAGTATCATTTGTGTTGCTAATTTATTAAAGTTTAAGATATTAAAACACATTTTGAAAGTTCAAAGGCTCAATTTACACCTAATTCAAAGTTTAAGGGGGTTATTAGCAATTTCCCCTTTAAGTTTTAAACATGAAGCAAAGTGAGAATTTTGGAAAATACTTGGTTTTCCCGATCACTAGGACAGGTTCTTTTAAGCTTTCAGACATGACTTTTTTAGTTGAACGTTTGTGTACAAAAATAACAAGTTGGAAGGCAAAGTTGTTGAACCTAACTAGTCTAATGTTCTACTCTCTTCTATTTTTGATAGCATAAATTACTACTTATAAGCTACTACTCTTCCAACTCATAAGTTAGAATGGTTAAAGCAATATGGTAGAGATTTTCTTTAAGGTTCGTCAGATAACAAGAGAGTAGTCCATTGCATATGATGGAAGAAGATTACCTTACCTAAGCAAAAGGGTGGGTTAGTCATTTTTTATTTAAAGGAGCATAATGTTGCTGCTTTAACTAAGAGAGCATGGAAACTAAAGAATAATGAAGGAATTTGGGCTAAATCTATTAATCAAATGTATAGGTTGAATGTGCATGGACATATTATTAGTGGAGTAACGAAATTAGTCAAAATGCTTATACATCATGCTCCATATATTGAATCTCTTAGCAAGTAGGTTATACATCATGCTTATACATCAAGAAGTAAGCTTCATGGTAATTCCAATTATAGCTAGATATGGATTCAGAAAATTCCAACTCTATAAAAAAAAATTGTTTTCATTTAGTGAATTTGGCATAATGTACTGCCATCAAAAGAAAATTTAATGAATGGAGGAATTCAAGTAAATGTGCTATGTCCTTTATGTAGTACTACAAAAAAAGTCTATTGCACATCTCTTAAGAGATTGCCTTCACTTCAAGTTGATGTGGGTAAAAAAAAAAACCAGTGCATGAAGTTTAAGGAGCCTTTTGAGTTGCCCTTTCATGAATGGATAATATCTAGTTGTTCTAGTACTAAGGTAAAGTAAATGAATTGAAAATTACTGTAGACTTGTTTATTTTCAACCTTACTTTAGAGGATTTGGAAAAAATGAAATCATTTTTTGTTCTCTAATAGTACTGGTAATATAATCTCTTGGATAAAGTTAATTAAATTACTTCTTGTAGTTTACAAAGGAACTAATGAATGGGATAAGTTGTTAAGTTGGTAGAGGGAGCAAAGGTGAGTGATTAACAAAGCAAGATGTAAGTCATGGTGATGCTTATTCAAATAAAAAGGTATTCAAGTGGACCAAGAACTCCTTTGTAAGACAATTTGTAATGAATCAAGGTAAAAAACTTGAGATTGTACATTAGTAGAATGTAACTTAGTTATAAGAGAATTAGTGTGTAGACTTAAGGCAAAAGAGTGTGTATTAGTGTGTTAAGTTAGAAGGAATAGAAATAACAGTGTCTTATATAATAGGTGCTATATGCGAATCAAAATATGAGAACAAATGATCAAAAAAAGAAGTAGAGGTTGCTATACACAATGATAAGGATGTTGGCAAATAGGATGAAGGAAAAATATCAAATACAAGAGTTAGCTTAGCAAGAAAAACATGTTTAAGAAATAAAGTATCTCTAGAAATGACATATTTTTTATCAACCAAGTCAAATAGTTTATAACCTTTAACATGAGTTAGATATCCAACAAATATATATGGATGTGCATGAGCGTCAAACTTGTTACTATTTCTACTAAGTGTAAAGGCAAAACAAACTAAACCAAATATACATAAATATGCATAAGAAAGTAGTTTATGAAATAACCTTTGATATGGAGAAACAAATCCTTAAAGATAAAAAATGGGAATTTTATTAATCAAATGTGTAGCTATCAAAATAGTATCTCCCCTAAAACACAATGGCATTAATGATCGTAAAAGTATGGCACAAGCAAAAGGCAAAAGATGCTAATGTTTCTATTCCACAACACTATTTTTTTTGGAGTTTCTAGACAAGATAAATGATGTATAATTCCATGATTAGAACAAAAATCAAAAAGCATGAACTTTCAGCTATTATCTAATCTTATTTGCTTAATTCTCTGACCATATTATATAAGAACAAGTTGATAAAATGAAAGAATGATAGAAGATACTTTAGGCTTACACCCAAGTAACTTGGGTATAATCATTAACAAGAGTAAGGAAGTACTTATGTGCCCCAATAGTAAGAGTAACAAAAAGACCCCACACATCAATGTATACAAGCTCAAAGGCACATATAGCATTTTCAACCTATATTGGAAAAGAAGAACGTTTGTTGCTTAGCAATTGGACATATATAATAATCAAATTTGTTACAGGAAACAGAGATATCAAGTGTATGATGTACCCTATTCTAGCCAAAGAAGGGTATGCCAGTTTAAAGCGCCAAACATCAAATGTATTTGGCAAATTATTAACAACTCGAGATATAAAAGAAAACTCAGTATCCTTAAATGAAATATGATCAACAACAGTAGAATTTACAAGACCTTACTTAAAAGAAAAGATGCCAAATCTAACTTTGGCATGACCAATCAATCTCTAATTGATAAAGTCTTGAATATAAGCATAATGCTTTGTGAACATAACTAAGTAATTTTGATTAAAAATAAGTTTAGAAATTGATATAAAATTTAAAACTAAAAGTATTCACAAAAAGAACATCTTGTAACACTAAATTTGAATTCAACCGTATTGAGCCTTTACGTATAGTAGGAAGTTTGTATTTATTAGGTAACTAAACATAGCAAGTATCAGTGGATGAATAAGAATAAAACAAATCCAAAGAGCTAGCCATATGATCTATTGCACTTGCATCTATTATCCACAAAATGCTTACATTTGGAATTGAATAACAAGATGCAAATGAAGAAAAAGTGCTTGACATAGAATATGAAATTGTAGAACTAATAGAAAGAGAATTTTGCATCATAAAAGCTTTGAAAACAAAAGGAACATTTGACATGTTAGAAGAAAAATCATGTGAGTTGTTATTAATTGAAACATCGAGTAAAATAATAGATGAAAGACTTGATCTTTCGTCAAATTAATAGTTGAATCACTAGTATCCACTTAACCACCAAAAACAAGTTGTCTACCATCAACAACAACATCTTTCCTTTCAAGAGTTTTAACAATAAATTCAAATGAAGCCTGAGATAAAACTTGACCATCTATCATTACTTAATTTGCTCCCACTGCTCTTGGCTTAGTGAATTTGATGTGTGGGGTAGATTTTATGAGCTTAAAAATTTTTTCTTTCTAATGAATTCATTTCTTACAATAATTGCAAAATAGATCACTCTTTGATCTAAATATATTTTCATTCAAACTTATCATAACTGCTACATTAGTTACCAAGACATTAGAAATGGCTTCAAACTAAAATTTGAGATCTAAGAGTAGAAAAACTATCATTCAATCCATTTAGAAATTTAAAAAATGTAATCATTCTAACATTTCCACAAACTTATCAAAGCATTGTTGATTGCAAGATCCATGAAAATTCCTAAGTTCCTTACATATAATATTCAATTCAGCAAAATAATTGTTTGCAAATATATTTCCTTACCTTATTGAACTAAGAAGATGATACAATTAAGAAATTCTAATGTCATCAGGTTGTGAGAATCTAACGTTTAGCTTATCCTATATATCTTTCACAAAATTCATATAAAGGACAACTGAAGCAATTTATGGAGAAATCAACTTCAAGATCCATGCCATTATAAGGTTGTTGCATCACCTCTAAATCTGATATATAGAATCCAATTGTGGCGGTAGAGGAATAGAACCATTGATGAATCCAACCTTATCCCTTATAGAAAATGTAAGCAAAAATGATTTCAATCTATTCAAGATTAGAGTCACAATGATTGGATTCTAATTATCTGAATCACAAATGAAATGCAATGACAAAACATCTTCTAAGGGAGATAATATCATTGCAAACATGAAAAATGAATCAATATTGATAGATTAATGCCCTAATGCCATGATAAAATTGACCAAGAAAAAAAAAAAGAATTTTTGCAAAAAGGGTAACAAGAAAAGGTTTGAGTGAGAAGAACATGTGGAGAAGAAGATGAGCTGTTATATCTATTTGTGACAATTAAGTTAAAAAATATCTTTAACTAAGTAATTATACAAGAAATATTTACACTTGCAAAATAAAATAGAGCATATATATATATATAATAAGTTTAACAAAAAACAATAAAATTATATCCAAAATGATGTACCTATCGTTAACATTTCCCACTTAGATTTTGAAATTTCTAACTCTTTTGGTTTTATTTTATGAAAAGTGGTTACACAGTGCCCTTTTGAATTACGTCTATGAGCCTCTTCAAACTAGACTTATTGCTATTGATTCAATGATCCCTATATATCTATCAAAAGATACATAAATTTATATATATGTATAAGTATGAGTTAGTGAAAAACACATGCAGCCGTGTTATGAGTGCATAGAAAATAAAATAAAAAATTCAATAATATTATAAATACCCTCATATTTTATCTATCATAATATTCTTCATATAACTTCCATCCTACTTATTTAAAATTATTAACTTCCATCGTATATTTTATATTGTTATAATATTTTTACATTTAAGACGCCAAACCTATCCCAATCCCTTTAATATACTAGATATATGTGTGTGTGTATATATATATATATATATATATATATATTATATCAAGTGCATAAGTAAACCTTATAAAATGAAAATAAAAAAATTAGAACTTATGAGCCAATATCCTGAAGATATATGTTAAAAAGAACGCGTCATTACATTATTCTCTCCCAAATTCTCACTGACATCGATTTCCTCGAAATTCCTTCACGATTCCCTCTTACTCGGCAGCTCTCACTTGTTCAGCTTTACAATAAGTCAAGACACCTTATAAAACGAACTCCACTCTTGTTGCTTTTCATATGAAGAAAAAGATCACATTGCCAAAATAACATAATCCCTTTCTTTAATCTCTGATTTTTCCTTCTAACCTCCACCTTCCATATTACACAAATAACAAAAAAAATGGATGAACAAAACCTAAAATTTGAGGTTACCTCAAGGTTGTCACGTTTGCCTTCTAAGCGTGGCCAAATCAAAATCCGCATATTCAAGAGCATTTTCAATTTCTCGAAGAAGATAAGTGGCGATTTAATTTACAGATGCTCGTTCCTCCGGTATGCATAAGAATCTAACGTACCTTTGTTGTGTGGTCGGTAAATACATCGGATTTTTGTTTCAATTCATAAACCATAACCTTCTTTGTTTTTTTTTTTTTTTTTTTTTCTCTCCTTTTGGTTGTGTTTTATTAGGGTGAGGCCCGATCCCCAAGGAGGAGGTCGAATCCATCCGGTTGACCTGTGAATTTCAGTGACGGTAGTAAAAAGAGCTCTCAGACCAACATGAAGTGGCAGTAATATCTAATACGTCGTCCGGATGTTTGTAGTGGATATATGTATGGAAAATGGAGAAAGGTGCCGGTGCAATCCTTAATCATTATTTAATGGAAGAAACTATTTTCCTTTTCATGCTCTTTTTTTTTATTATTATTATTTTCTTTTTCCTTCTGTTGGAAATGGGTCCGAAAAGCTTTCTTTAATATCCCTTCCACAAGTCCATACTTTTGGATACTCTAAAATGGAACCGACAAGCAGGAAATCTATATGTCCCCGAGGTGTACTGGGAATCTTTCACTGAATTATTTAAGGGTTCCTGCTTTTATTTATTTTTTTCTCTTGTGTCGGATTGGATTTTCTATGTGGATACACTACATACTTATTTGCCTCCAAGTACTGGAAATAAATATCAAAAGCAAAGGTTTATTTATCAAATGCCTCTGAGGAAAACGAAAAAATATATTATTGATGGTGCTGTGGGATTAGGTCTTGAATCGATTGTCCAATTCTTTAAGTATTTCCCATGTCGATAAAAAAATGTGCGAGAAAATACGAAATGTGTCTATTTTGGACCTTTCCGGTTTTGGTGCTGATAGCCATTGGAAATGCGGGCTCAGTATTTTTCCACGGATTACTTATTTTTAAGAGAAGAAAACGTAATATTATTTTAATATGTGAACATATCCCCACCTAAATATAATATATGTGCATTCCCACCTATATAGGCTATATTTTTGGTTATTATAAATGAATGTATTTGATTACTCCCATTTGACTGGTAGGTGGCAGATGGATGTGATAGAAGAAAGGGCTTTTGGTTTCGTCCCATTAGAAATGACATTTTAAAAAATAACAAAAAATTAAAAAAAAAAAGAAAAAAAGAAAAGAAGAAAACCATTCAAAGCTTTGGAAAATCGCGTCATGTAATTCAACTGTTTCCACACTTATTCATTGCGGCCAGATAATAGGTTAATGATTTAGCTTCTCATTGACCGTACTTGTTCTTTCTTTTGAGTATTCAAATTCATTTTAAGACAATTCAATTTACATTGAATCGTTAAACAACACTTTTAAAGCATTAATACCTTTATAAAAAATACATGAAATGATCATATCAAATAATTATAATACTATACAATTTATTATATATATTTGTTAAAATTTTCCGAGGTTTCTCACAAACCCTCATTTTTTATATCTCAAAAGTCAAAACACCTTTAATTTTATATCTTCGATCGATAAAAAACAAGAACATTTTATGTTCAAGGTGCATGTATGTAGTAGCTAATCATTGATAATTTATATTTAAATTTATTAGTTAAAGGAAACCAATCCACTAGTTAAATAGGAAAATAAGACCGTATAATTTATCTGGACCAGACCAACATGACTTTTGAATTGAGTGGTCAGACAAGTGTCCCCCATTTTCATTTTGATAAACGCATGAACTAGATTCTAATAACTAATTGTCTTCATTACTATTGTCTCCAGATAAGTATAATATTGTCTTCAAACTGCCAAGTCCATATGAGATCATATTTCTAAATCTTTCAAAATATTTCAATTTAATCTTAAACCATTTAAAGGCTTGCAGTTAACTTATCCAGCGAAAGTTTTGAGAAGATGTAGAGCTAAAAATTAAATATTTAAAAAGGTATAGAAGTTTGATTGTATATTGTTTTCTGGATATGGGATAAAAATAGAATGTTCTTTATTTTAATTTGAAACCATTGGCAAAAATTAGAGTAAACTCCAAGATAGTTAATATTTTCGTTTTGATGTGTAATGCCTCAAGACCTTAAATTAGCATTACAACCCATCACATAACCGCACTATTCGAAATTATATTGAGGCTTTTAAATCCACCAAGCTTTATACATAACATAACCATCCCACAAATATATAAAAGAATCTACAAAAGGAGTCGATAACAATATCCACTTAAATCTACATAAACCAAAGACTTAAGCTAGCACAATAGTTTCACGAGTTTATCAACTCATAACCATACGTCACATAAGGTAGATTCTTCAAAATATCATAAGCCCACAAAACATAGTAAGAATGAGTTTATCTCCTCAACAAAACATATTTCTCTTAACATAACTCCAATAAATACATAAATCATCTGGCTCCTAATCATCAAGATACTTGACAATCTCCTCCTCCTGTGTCATCTACTAATGGTTTCTCATAAATAAGGTATTCATTTGTCCTGTGCTTGGAAAAAAAATAAAAAATGAGCTAAAGCCCAATACATGTACACAAACATACACGAATGTCAAGCCTAAAGCATATACATTTACATAACGTAAGCTATATCAAGAATAAGTAAATAATATATTAGTTATCTTTAATTTAGGTCCCTAAACATCAAAATAGTACTCATGACTCCGCAACACTGTAATCTTTTCCACATACATAAGCGAATATAAATATAAGTTTTTCTATAAGTCTTTTACATTTGAGTCCAGAGTCCAAAGATTACAAAACTTAGAATTCTAACTGCGTCGTCTCATATGTAAGTTTACTAGTAAAACCCCATATATAATTAGTAGTTGCTCCTTTAGAACTCGACCACTTTGGGGCCTTAGAGCGAACAGGTCAAGCACATCCAGTAGTCAAAATCAATTAAGTTGATTATAAGTTAGTCTAGTTTATATACTAAATCTTAACAAGTACAAGTAAACAAGCAAGCACCGTGTGCCTAAGTCCTCAACAAGCAAACAATTTGGCAAAGGAGCACTAGAGTATGAGAATCTAAAACCCAACCAAAAGAAAATGTAATTAGCTTAGTTTCTCATCCATTGATCATGCTTCTCCAATAAGTCCTTAACCCATTAAATTACAACTCCTAGGCCAAGTAAAGAATCCCTTGAAATTATTTCTTAAACTTCAATTCTTTAGGTTAAAGATTGAATCTCTTGAAGGATTAGACAATGAGTTAGTTAATTAAGAAAAGTCGAGAATGAACTTAGGAAAACATAAGGGTTCTGAACAAGGCATGGCATTCAAATGCTATAGAGGATGGCATCCAGATGTTAAGCTTCTACCACTTATAGTAACCTAGCATCTGGACAGTAACTAGTAAGGCTTGCTTCTCTTCTACAAATTTTGTAGGACAAAATGCGTTAAACCAAGACAAAACCCAACAATTCCCTTATCTAAACTTGCACATCTTCCAATCTCGACCTAAAATACAGTAAACTAATAATTCCATGCACTAAAAGCTCAGTTAAACCTCCAATTTCAACTATAAAACAACTTCTCAACTCAAGAATCAAGATTAGAAATTATAGCTCAATGCACTTACTTGCAAAACATCAAACGCATGGTAAAGTTAGATTAGAGAGGCCCTAAATCTTCAATATATGCAAATAAGTTCCAACTTAGGGATTAAAACTTATCTTATTCTAAGCACTGCTCTTTTTGAATCCATTTTTTCCATCCAAGAATCAAACTCAACTTAAGACTCCTTCAAGAACCTCCATTACACTTACCTTATACAAGAAGTATATGATAGTATAACCTTATTATACTACTTCTAGTTTGTACAATACCGAATATAAATTAAATTTTTACAATGTCGTTTATTTTATATACACAAGTATTAAACTCATTATTATATTTTGATATTTATACTCTCAATATTGTTTAATATATATTTAATCAAATTTTTATGTTATTTAAAATTATTTAAAGAATATAATTTGAACAAATTATTTAATTCGCATAATAAACAAGTTATATGCAATATTAAATAAAAATCCATGAACTTGCTAGTAATTAACAAATTAGTTATTTATATTATAAACCATTATAATTTGTTGTAATGTTTAATAACTATAATATTATAACAAATTAACACATATTATAATATAATAGCAAATTAATTTGGTGTATATCACTTTATACAAAACCAAGATTGGGATGTTCAATTCCTTTTAGGGAATGGTGAGTGGATAGTGTGTTTGCTTTTACATGCTCAAGTTATGTACACATCATTATTTGTGAGACAATATTTTTAAGATTTCAAAAAACTTGTGTTTCTTCCTATGAAGTAAACTTTTCTATCATGCTTAAATAGGAAAAATTTAAGCATTTTATTCAATTCTCAAATCCTTTTTTTTTCCTTCAATAATCATGCTAAAATTACAAACTAAACATTAAAACAAAACTTTTTGTCCAATCTAATCACATAAATTTTGTACAACTAAATGATATAGAATAATTTAAATTCATACATTTATGTTTTATGAATTGTGCTAAAAAGGCACACACTTGCAACTGTATTAACCAAAATTATTGAACGGTTAGATGCAGACATACTATCTCAACTTGGAAGTATATTTTCGTCACCACAACGTTAAAAATTATACATATACCCTTTTTCTAATACCTCTACACCTCACCTATTTGTGAGGGCTTTGGTTTTAATTATCCATAATTTGGGAAATATATGCATATTTTTAAATGTTATGAGAATGTTAAATTCTCACTTTAAAAATTTAGAGATATGTGTGTATATATATATATATATATATATGTATAATCTAATAACTATAATGGAACACGGACATGTGTTTCCTCGACATTTCCCATATAAGCATTATTTCTAACTCCCGCAATTTTATTTCATTCTTTGCTCCCAAAATCCTTCGGTAAAAATTCCTTGAAATTTCATATTCTCTTCATTCCAAGTCATCACTTCCTTCTCCCTATAAAGACTGCCATACTTGTTTCTTTTTCCTTTTCTTTTTTTTTTTTTTTAGGAAGAAAAAGAACAATGGAAAAGGCGTTACTTCATCTTCTAGCATACCCAAATAACAAAGAATGGAAGAAAAAAATGGTGAAATTTGAGGTGAAAAGCAAGATTGCCATGATCATGATTACCTTCCAAGCGTGTTCATATCATGAAAATTGACATACACAAGGCCATTTTCAAGTTCGCCTTGTGTGGAAAGAAGTCGAGCGGTTATGATTGAAAAAATAAGCTTAGGAATCGAAACTTTTGTGTGGGTGTAGTTGGTAAATTCAATGAGACGACATGTGAAAAAGGTTTGGTATACCGGTAATATTTTGTCTGATACACGTATGTGACTCTGCTTTTTACGTTTATCGAAGGTTATCTTCACGTCGTTACTTCTTAAAATGTTAAAATAAAGAAATTTTTATTTATTTTTTATGTTTTCTTCCTTTCATAAAATATTATAAATATGAGAATTTTCTTTCAATATCTGTTCTATTTTGTCCCAATCACATAGTATGAGTTTTCGTATTTTTCCACTCCCCATGTAAGTAATCTTATTATTTAAGTCACATGACAATAATTGATGTAGATTTTCTTGGTATTATTATCATTCACCCCTTCCTTAATCATAGAACCGGTTTTGCTTTCTCTTTCATTTCCTTCCAGTAATTTGACCATTTAGTGAATTTGGGTTCAATTGTAGTTTAGCCTAATGACTAAGAGTGTAGAAAATAAATAAATAAACAAAATATGGTTTTTTTTTTTTTCTATTTTAAAGTGCTCTGGTTTTTTTGTCGTCTTTCCTCTTTGGAAAGTACGTAATACTAAAGTTGCGTTCACTTCCGTACGTTGTCCGTTTCTATTATAGATAAGAGCATAACTATAAATAGTAGATTATGCAAGAAAATTAGACAATATATGAATTTGGTATCTAATTTTTAATTAGTTTTACCTACGGATTGTTTAAACGCCGATTAACTGGACACACTCCCCTCTCTAAACTCTCTCTCTGTCTCCTTTTTTATGTATTCTTTATTGGGTTTTGATAACTTTTTTTGTGATGGGATCATCTCCCCACATTTGGGAAATTAAATCAAACCCATATGCCAACTTGTCGACACTTCTAATAGGAAAAATTAAAGGAGGAAAAGAATGCTAGACACATTTCGGATCACAACAATGGGATAATTCAGTTTAATTTTATAAATTTGTCATTTAAAATTTAGATGCAATATTTAGCATCATCCAATTATAGAAAAAGTTTTGTGTAGTTTTATTTGTGTGTCATCTGTATTGGTTATGTATGACTTTTCTTATTCAATAACCGTTTTATACATATTCTATTTTCTTCTTATATTTTTTAATCCAAATATCCACTTATAACTCAATCAAAATGACACAAAATTGACAATCCAACAAGAAAACTTGTAATGGATTAAATAAATATGTATACCTCGAGGTAAATAGGTTATTATAAACATTTTTTCCCTATATATGTGTATATATATATATATTCACGTTACTCCAATTTAAAAAGTTGCAAAGAGATTACAGTTACTTAACATGGTTCTCATTATATGTAGAAATTTTGTTATGAAATGCAATAAATCATGCAATCTGTATAAAGGTTGCTGCATCATTCGACTGGTGGTAGGTAGCCCAGGAATTAGGTGGAAGAAAGGCGTTTTTGTCCCTTTCTAATAAATTGCATTTTGAGAAAATAGGAGAGCTTTACGAAAGTGCGTCATGTAATTCAACTTTTTTTCCCCATTGACTATGAAAGCTTTTGAATCATTGGACTTGAATATGGTCTTCTCATTGGCTTTGCTTTCTACTCAAGTTGATTATATGACAACTCAGTTTATTGTAAAGTATATTTTATTTTCCTATTTTATATAAATATTCTCCCATGTAGATTCATCAGATAGAGCTGCCAAATCAATACAGCTTTCTCTGTTTTTCAGAAGAGGAAGAAAGAAATTCGTTTCACCCCTTCAAAATGAATAGGGTTTTCTATTATGTTTAACGAGTTTTCCAATTAAAGGATTTCTACATTTTTATTATTATTTCTTTTTTTGCGAAAAAAGAAATATTTTTATCATTTTACAAAGTCAAAGTTAAAAGATTAAAAGCTTCTATACTTACATGGGCAACGTGACATCGAAATATTACCTCTTTCTTATCTAAACAAATGTTTTTATTTTAGGATAAATTGTGATACACCCCATTGTAGTGTTTTTCTTTTTCTCGTTTTTTTTTTTTTTTCACCAAATAACACTTTCATTCATTTACACTGCAAAGTTACAAATTAGAGGACCGAAACGCTCAGTCCAAAAACAACAAAGATGGTAAATGAGATGAAGATTGACTGACCAAATAATAATAACTTATCTCATTAGACGCTTAAAAGGCAACCCAATACACACATCGATTAGCCTCACGGCAAACAGAAGAAATAGAACAAGCAGTGAAACATGAATTTAAACTACGAATATCATTAATAATTCCAGCTATCCCGCAAGATGCTGCAGATGGCTCCAAAAATGCCGTTTTCACCGCCAGATTCTACACAGACATGTTACCATCCCCTGTTACGAGCAGTCTTTAGGCCCTCACGTACAGCTGTTGCCTCATTAAGCTCAACCACATCCAGCGAAGAGATAGAAATTGCAGCAGCATTTACAAAATGACCATCCGAATCTCGACGTACGGTTCCAAAGCCTCCTTTACCCTCAATTCTATCCACAGAAGCGTCACGATTCACTTTAACTTTACCTACTCTAGGAGGAATCCACGTGGTCTGATGGTTAGGGCGCATTGGAGAATGACTTGAGTTGCCTCCCATTGTTGTGTTTTAGATGAATTCTATATTTTCCTTCTTTACGACAACTTTTAAATATTATTAAGTCGTATAGATAATCAGTCTATCTTACGTTATATTTAAATTGTTTTCTCTTGTATTTATTTTCATTGTATAATTGGGTTGCCAAAACTGTTATGTCCCATTTATTTCATATAACTTAATTTTTTTTTTATTTATTTAGTTATCCAAATTGTTCATTGAGCTTTTTTGAACATAGCCCTTTAAACTTATACCGACCTAATAAAACTCACAGCATAGACTAAATCTTCAAAAGGCCATGCTCTTTGAAGACTCGGCCTTCCCTCTCATGGCCAACCTCAGCCCCAACCCATCAGGCAACGTACCCAACTAGAATAATCATAAACAACTAGAAAAACAATGATAAGATTGATGATGAAATCATACAACTGTCTCTTACATTTATGGAACATATCAGATATCATGACTTCACTCTTCAATACTTGCAGACATGAGTTATGCCCATTAATTCATCTTCAACCACCATCAGCATTTCTCTATAAATACAAGAACATTATTCAATGGTAAACCACTTAACGTTTTACGCACTTACGTCTAAATTCTGTCTCTAAGTGCTTTTACTCACGTCAAACACACATCTAACTTAAGCATCTAACTTAAGCATCGAAATAGCCACTCCGAACAATATCTCAACACCCTCTTACTGTTCTCTGTTTTGTAGGCTCACTTACTTATGTGAAGCCTTATTCCTTCCTAAATCTATATCGAAAAATATCCTAAAACGATACGAATAATTATTGTTTAATATGTTGATGTAGTTCGTATGAGAATATATTGTTCTTTATTATTTTATTGTAAATTTTTAATTTTATTTTTATATATTTTTTAATTTATTGAATTATAAATTAATTTTGCCGATGAGTCATTCATACGCCAATTGTACGTGGCATGCAACATGGCAGGAGAATAAGATAATATATCATGACTTGATTCTACGTAGCAAGAGTTTTTTTTTTTTTTTCTTTTCTTTTCCTACCCCTCTCAAAGATTCGACATCGCAATTTAGGATCGGATTATATGATATTTCGAAGTTTTAGGACTTAACTACCGTCCTCCAAATCTTCAGAACTTGACTACAATAATTCTAAAGTGTTGGCATTTCCGAAGCATTTTTCCCTAAATGTAATATTAGTTCTAACGCTATGCTAAGATATGCTTGTTAACGCATAAAGCAAGTTAATCGAGTTATATTATTTAAGTAGTAAATTTCAAATTTTCAATAATATTAGTAAGTAAACCTTTTTTTTATGTATGATACCTGTAAAGCGGAACAATATTAGTCTTAAATATCTTGATTGATTTCATTTTTTTTTTTTTGGCCAAATGATTAATTTCAGTTTGGTTTTAAATTATTTTGTCGATTGAATTGAGTTCCGTAATCTTTTATGGATATCAATTATCATGCTCGTTATTTTGCGGATGTATGACCTGCTATGTACTATTGCAATGAAAGTACAAGTTGGCATGCCAATAGACAATTTCAAGTATATTTCATTCTATAGTTCCTATCGTCCTTCTTTTTTATTTTCATCGCTCTTTTTTTTCCATTTCAAGTGTTTGTCAAGACAATACCAAAAAATATAAATTAAGAATAAAGAAAATATAGTAAAGTAAGATACATGTAAAAATAAGTATAAAAGATACGTCTCAAAGCGGTAGAGTTGTAATAATCTCACATTATAAACCAACTTAAAATAGTAATCGCTATTGTAAATATGATTTATACAAGACATCCACGATTATTCGCTTTGAAATGAACAGTTCATACAAAAATATCAATAAATTACATACAGATCTTTAAAACACTTATATATATATATATATATATATATATATATATAATCTCAATATCTCAGGACGTATTTATACATCATAATAGTCTAAAATAAATAAAATTTTACATTTGAAGTTATTAGCAAAACTCTCATAAACTTTGTTGTTCTTTTAACCTACAGCCTTACTCCCCCGAAACTTCTTCAAAAGGAAATTAACTTCTGGATAGTTATAACGAAGCATTTGAATCAACACCTGTAAGAAAATCTATAAAGGTATGAGCAACCAACAACCTAGTAAATAGGAACAGAGACATAAGATTGTATAATAACACAAGCATAGTTCTCAAATAATTAATTAAATACAATGTAACGCAAGTGCCATCATATAACGTTTTCTGATCCATTACGAAATTAGAGAAATTTCACTCACTCCAATCTAAATTTAAGGACTTTCAACGTGTATGTAACAGCTTATGACCAAATCCAAGTTTATGCAATAGGGTCACTTCTCATCTCAAGGCTATCCTTTGAACCACTACTTTTATTCTTACTGCGACCTTCTTTCCTGTTACTTAATTTGACTAAAGATGAATAAGAGATCATTATGTTACAATGCTATTCCTTTCAAAGGTATAGGTATTTAGTTGGAGAATCTTAGTTATCCTCTAAAAAGTTGTAATGCATGTCAAATTGAAGTGGTTAGGTCAATTATAATTAAGTCTAATTTAAGGTGATTAGACAATTTCACTTAGCAGAAATAATTACAAACCATTATGACAAGACATTAATATATAACCAAATTCAAAGATATACAAGCATGCACACAATTAGCTACTTACGAGCACAACCAAATACACTTTAAGCCTTCAAATACTTCAAAATTATACCTAAAAATATAGTAACATATTGATCCCTACTTAGCTGAAGTGTCTAACTTGCCCACTCAATTTTGATATAGGTTGTATTGTCGTTACTTGCTCCTATAATACAAATATCATTTTAGTATTTATACTTTTATTACATATAAACTTCAAATCATAATTTTACTCAATTATCTAGGCTTTATATTATTTACAATCAAATTAATCCTAAACTAGTTTTTGATTCAGTTTTTGAATCAACTCTTGAATTAGGTCCTAATTCAGTTTCAAGTCACAATTTTCATACGTAAACTCTAGGAACTCCCCCTAATCCATTGTGTGAAATTCATTCTAGCTATATTTTAGATATATTTGTTTCCTATTTAGCTTCTAATCAGTATTCTAATTCATCCTAGACACTTTACTCCTAATTTAACTTCTAAATTTGCTCATGATATAAGAATACCCTATATTTTTATCATAATTTCCTAATTTTATGTTTCCAATTAGATTTATATTATATTATTAATGTTATAATATTATCAATTTATTCTAATACATTTCATCCACTTATTTTCCCATTTTCACATATTCCACATTATTACATACTATACACATCTAGCCTTCCTAACACTACAAACACCATTTCTCTTCATTATTTAATATTTCAAGATGTCCAAATACATTACAGATCAAAATTTTCATCAATCTATCAATAAATCACGAAATAAGCCTAATAAATTGTCTTTTATTTATGAATTTAAGGCCTCAAAATTAAATAAAAATTTCAAAAATAGATTTTAAGAAAACTCTTCATAGCAATGTAATATATATCTTAAACAATATATACAAAAATTTTGAGTTCAAAACTACATCAATAAGGTTATTTAAAATAAAAGTGAAAATTGTCTCAAGTTTCATGATTTCTTAAGGGCAATATATCTTGAGACCTAATTGTCACGCCCCAAAACAGTAGAGTTGTAACAATCCTGCCGTGTAAACTATTCTAAGATAAAAGTTGGCTTTACAACCGCTATCCTAGACTTGATGTACACAAGGCATCCACGACTAAACCACTTTCACTTTGAAGTAAATAGTTCGTAATTTAAATAAGTCATTTACCTAAAAAAGTAAGAAAATATATATATATACTAGAATTCGATTATTACAATTAACATTTACAACATTTCACAGTAATCTATTTTCTAGTTAATACATTATTTAGAAATAAAAAATTCTAAAATAAAAGCTTAGACCTTAGAAAAATATATGTTTTTTCTTCAAATGTTTTTCTTTACTCCCTAGGATCTAACAGTTGCTAGTTTTAGGACAGTTGTAAACCACTTCTTAGCTAGTACCTACAACGACGTCTATAAGTATATAAGCAACTACAGCTTAGTAAGTTAGAATGAAAACTTAAAACTATATCACAAACACAAATAAGGTTATCAACCAAATTATTAAGTACAATGCATGTTTAAGCAAATGCCATTGCACGACATTGTCCGGCTCATCGTAAGATTAGAGAAATTGCACCCGCTCTAATCCGAATTGAGGAGTTGCTGTTAATACAATAACTCACGACCAAACCTAGGCTTGTATGATGGAGACACTGCTCCTCTTGCAACTACCTTCTAACCATTGACTTTACCTTTGCCGCGATCACCTCACCTGTCACTTAGTTCAACTAAGGATGAAGAAGAGACCTATTATGTTATTCAGCGCTATCCTTTTCGAAGAAGTTGGTATTTGGCTGAAGAATCTTAGGTTTCTCCTAATGGGTTGCTATGTAAGTTCAATTTATGGTTACAAGTTATATATTTGTTAAGTCCAGCTTAAGGTGATCAATCATCTCATACAATATAAGCTAAAACAACAAACAGAATTATAGCATCACTCATAATCAAGCACATGCACACAACCAAGTATAATCTCAAGCCTCTAAAATACAGCAATGTATTAATCCTAACTTACCTAAACTCCTCACTCAGTCACTTAAGATCTAACTTACTCAAGTCATCACCAATCATCCCTATAATACCAATGTAGTTTTAGTTTTTCATATAACTATTATAAGTTAATTTTATCCTATAACGCTTATTGTTATCTTTTGTTTAGAGTTTACTATACCTAATTATCTAGGTTTGTAAGTCTTTTACAATTCTTCTTGAATCATTTTAAGTTCTGTTTCAGTTTTTACATGGATTTCTAAATTAGGTTTTTAACTTAGTTTTTTATTAGAGATTTATATGTACACCCTAAGAAATCATTTCGACGTATAATGTGAAATTAATCGCATTATTTTTGGATATCCTAAATATCGTTTTTAGTCTCTAATTAGTATTCTAGTCCGTACTGTACACCCAAATCCTAATTTAATTACCAAATTCACCCCTATTATAAGAAAATCTTACATTTTTCATATAATTACCCTAATTAAGGTTTCATATCAAATTTATTATATATTCCTATTATTATCATAATATTAATTCTAACAAATATTTTCCAAATTATTAATTTCTCATACTTACATATTACACATTATCACCTAACATGTACATAATATACACATCTAATATTTCCATCACTTCAAATATCAGCTCCTAACATCAAATAACATTCCAAATATCTAAATTCATCCCAAATCAGATTTTGAACCTAATTACCCTAAATTACTAAATTAACTTAAAATTTATCATTTTTACCAATTACATATTTACTACATAATATTCTAATAATTACATCTAACACTCCAAATGCTACAAATAGCATACTCCATCAGATTTCAACATCCTAAAACATATAATTGTGCATCAAATCAGTAATTACTCATTTAATTACTTAATTAACCTTAAATTACCCATTTTATGCATCATTTTAAGGCCTAAAAATTATCTAAAATTTTCAAAAATTAATTTTTGAAAAAAGGCTTTGTGACACTATTCTATATCACCTAAATTGTCTACACAAAAATTTTGAGCTCAAAACTATACTCCTAAACCTATTTATTTCTAATTCTAAACATGCTCGATTTTGTTCAATTTCTTAAATATCTTATATTTACAGATGTGATTAAACTTAATCAGTATTTTCCCCTAAATATACATGTAAAAAACATCATAATTACAAATTTCATAATTTTCTGAGCAAAATTAGTAATTTTAATAAATTTTATAAAATCAGGCTAGAATCGAACTCATCTGGCTGTTGGGATTCCAGCCACTAGCGGTGACCCAAGGGGTGTCAGCCAAGTTAGGCAGTGGTGGTGGAGTGGTATGGTGGCGACCATTTGTTTCCAAGTGACCGTCGGATGTGGGTTTTCTTCTAAAGCCCTAATTGCACAGATTTTTTGTAATATTTTGTAAAACCTTAATTTCCTCTTAATTTCACCTCTCTCTAATTTTCTACAATTTAGACATCCAAAATGATCTTCTAAAAAATTTGGGATATTTATAGAGATGTTAGAGAATTATTGTGTATTAATTAAATAAGACAATTGCCTTGTCTCTTCTTTTTTTTTTTTTACTTTCTATTTGTTGTATTTTAATTAGTTGATTTTGTTTCTTTAATTCCAGATTGCCACAACCACTTTCTAGAGTTTTCCTCATTTTTTCTGATTTTTCTTGATTTTTCCTTAATTATTTATGAATTTTCATTAATTATTTAACATTATTTTAGTACATTTCACATATTTTAAATAATTACGCATATTTCAAACTACATGTAAATTCATATATAGTACAAATAAATATTCCTAAATATTATTTAGGTTATTTTATGATTTTTAATATACATATAATTTATCTCTAGTAATTCATTAATTATCAAAATGCATTTTACGTATCTTCGATAAATAACGAGTAATATGCTTAAAATTTAGAAATTTTATATTCTTTTATTTTATTACTTATTTTTTTAAATTCAAATTTACGAGATCATTTTTACTAATATTTTTAGCTTTACTTTATAATTTAGGCTCGATCGAATCCTTTAATTAATTACTCTAAATTTTACGAGTCAAACTCTAAGTAACTGATTATGGGTCTTCTACTAATTCCATCAAATTGATATTTTCTCTAAATCTGCATACAAAAATACTCTAGAGTACAAATTTTCATAATTTTCTACATAAATTTGATATTTTAATTAATTAGAAAAAATCGAATAAAAAATTAAACTCACCAAGACAACCAACTTGCAGCCACCATAGGGTTGTAGGCCCAACCTAGCATGGTAGCAAAGCAGTCATTGTGTGGTGATCGTTTTGGTTTTGTCCCGAGTGGTAGTATGGCATGAGTTCTCTTTTAATGCCTTAATTGCACTATATTTTGTCTATTTTCTTAAAAAATGCACTCTCTTGTCTTTCAATTTTCTCTTTAATTTTTCTAAGTTCCTAACTAATCAAAATGAATTTTGGTGGGATGTTTTTGAATTTATAGAAGGATTTGAGTATTTCTTTTAATTTTCTCATGCCAAATGTCCTTTTTCTTTTTTCTTTTTTCACTGTTAAGTGTCTAAATCCTATTTGCTAATTTTCCAAACTCAATTCCCAACTTGTCACACCCCAAATCTAGGCAATTCTACACTTTTTACATATTTTTATTAATTTTCTTTAATTATTTTAGCATATATTAAGTGCTTTAAGTAATTTCAAATATTTTTACCTATACGTAAATACATATATAATACAAATAAGCACTCATAAATATTATTTAAGTTATTTTATGATTTTTAGTATGTATACAGTCTATCTTTATCGATTCATTTATTATCGAAACTCGTTTTATATATTTCCGATAAATAATGAATAATATATGTATAACTTAATAATTCAATATTTAATAATTTTATGATTTCATTTTCTTAAATCTAAACTCACAAGGTCACTTTTACTAATATTCTTAATTTTATTGTAAAGTTTGAGCTCGATCGAATAACCAATGTGATGACCCTAAATTTCATACACCGAATCCACAACATCAGATTACAGGGCTTAAAGTAAATTTCACTTTCTACATAGGTGATTTCACCGTTCGATATTTGTCACTTTATGTATTTTATTACTACTTCTCATTCTTAGTGAAACAAACATGTTGGTTTCTAGTAAATCAATTATGATTACTTTAATAAAATTATATTATCAAATATACTTAATTAAATAATTTGATAAAATTGCTACCCCATGGTTAAGACACGATTGGCCACCACTTATAAGGGGCTTCTAGAAGTATAATAATGCAATTTGAACCAAGAATGATCCATATAATTCAATTATGTAATCACTCTCATTATTTGGAGATTAAAATTAAAATTAAAATTGACATAACTAACAAAATCAAAAGTCTTTTATTAGGATATTTCACCCACCTCACTTATATTATTATGTCAATATTCTCATTATTTGCATCTTAGGTTGCAAACCTACCCATTATGGTGGATAACTACTATCCAATGGCGGTGACCCAATTTAAAGTTCAAAAGGAAAAAGATAAATAAGTGGAAAATCTGATAAGTTACAACCAAGCCGCAAAACCTTAATATGGCCTTATAAAATACTCTTCTCATGATTTTTGGTAACTTTTTTCTATATTATTTAATTAATTATATTTAATAATATTATTTTATTAAATAAATTATAATTGACTAGTTAGAAGCCGGCATGTGTGCTCTAACTATAAGTGACAATTAATAATATAATTGTAAAACCTAAATAAAAAAGAAAAAAGAAAAACAAAATCTTAGTGCAATTTAGTCATTTCAAGGGTCAAACTCCCTATTTTTCCTCCTACATCTTACTTTGACTGCTCTCTCTCTCTCTTTCTCGCATTAATAGCTCTCCCTTTGGTAGTTCCCTCTTTCTCTCCTTAAAGTCCTTCAAAAGTTTCGGCTAAGTTCTTGAGTTAGGGACTCCAATTTTGTTCCTTTTTCATAAGACCTGTTTAAAAGCAAATTGTGTATGTATGTGTTTCTCATACAGTTTTGAGAAGTAGTATACATAAACTATTTTATGATAAAAGCTAACATTATAACCACTATCTTATACTTGATTTATACAAAGCGACCATGACTAACCCGTTTTGAAATAAACAATTCATAAATTAAACATATTAATTATCTATAGAGAAATACATACTTGAATATAAATATCTCAAGAAATACTTACAAGATGTAGTATCCTAATCTTTCTTCACTTAAGTAATATGTATATTGATATTAAAAGATTTAAAGATAAAACCTAAACTTTAAGAGTGCGATTGATCCTTCGATTTTGTATACTTACTCTCCTAAGATCCAGCAATTGCTAACTTCAAGATAATTAAAAGCTGCTTTCTAGCTAGCTCTTGCAACAATGTCTATAGGGATATAAGCAATAAATCGTTTAGTAAGTTGGGATAGAGATTTAAAACTATACATCAAGCACAGACAGGATTATTAACCAGTTATTTTAATGCAATGCAATAAACGAATGCCATCGCATGACGTTTTACGATTTGTCATGAGATTAAAGAAATTACTCCTACTCTAATGCAGATTAAGGAGTTTAGTACACATTTCAACAACTCATGACTAAATCCAAGCTTATGTAATACAAATGTTGCTCCTCCCACAACAACCTTAGAATCATTACCTTTACCCTTACCACAGCCTCTTCTCCTATCACCTAGTTTAATTAAGGATAAAAAAGAGACCAATTATACTATTCACAGTTATTCCTTTCGAAGGGGTTAGTATTTAGTCGAAGAATCTTAAATGTTTCCCCGAATAGGTTGCCATATAGATCCAATTTAGAATTACAAGTCTTATATTTAGTTAGGTCCAATTTAAGGTGTTTAATCATTTCACACAAATTTCAATACAAAACATCAAACTAAAATCATACCATCAAACCTAGAAACATGCATACAGTCAACTATCTAATAAACATACTCAAATATAATCTCAAGACTTCAAGTAGTATAAAATAGTACTTCAAAATACAGTAAAGTATCAATCCCGACTTACTTAGACTTTTCACTTGCTCATATAAGGTATGACTCATATAAGCCATTATCAATAATCCCTATAGTACAAATATTGTTTTAGTACACATATAATTATCTTATATAAGTTTTATTCTTTAATTCTTTATGTTGTCTTTACTTTAGGGTTTTATTATACCTAATTATTTAATTTTTTAAATCTTATATAATTATTCTTAATTTAGGCTAGGTTCTAATTTAGTTTCCGAATCAATTTGTAAAATAGATTGTAATTCAGTTTTTTATTTTAGGTTTAATACACGAACCTTAGGAACTCGTTGCAAACTATTATGTAAAATTAATCACATTATACTTAGGTATCCTAAATCTCATATTTAGCCTCTAATCTGAATGACACAATTCCACTACATACTTCTTTCAATCCGATATTATAGTGTTCTAACTCGTATAGTACACCAAATTCCTAATTTAACTACTAAATTTATTCTCGATGTGAGAAAAATTTATATTTTTTATATAATTATCTAAATTTTATTTTTCATATTAGATTCTTATTATACTCTTAATATTATAATACCATAAATTTTTACTTAATATTTTCTACCCATTTAATTTCTTTATATAAATATTATGTATTATTACATATTAAATTCTTATATCATCTATCTAACACTTTTAACACTATATATATCATCTTTCACCACCAATAATATATCAAAATGCTTAATTATTCTTTAAATTAGAATTTATACCTAATTAATCCTCAAATCACAAAATTAGCTTAATTATACCATTTTACCATTATTCATCACATAATACATACTTCTAATACTCTAAATACTACCAATATCATACTACATCAGTAATTAACGTCTTAAAACACCTAATTATAACTAAATCAATATTTTTATCAATTTTCCATTAAATTACCAAATTAAGCGCAAAATCACTCTTTTATATATAATTTAAAGGCTTAAAAATTAACTAAAATTTTATAAAATAAATTTCTAAAAAATCTCTTCGTTACACTGTTTTAAATACTCTAAATAGCCTATATAAAAATTTTGAACTCAAAACTATACTATTAAGGTTATTTATTTTAATATCGAAAACTATCTCAAGTTTAATAGTTTTTAAAGAGAAGTACATCTTGAGCCATAATTTTATTAAATTAACATTTTTTTCCTAAATCTACATATAAAAATATTTCATAATACCAAATTTCATAATTTTCGAATTTAATTTACTATTTTTACTAACTTATTAAAAATCAGAACAAACTAGAACACTCACTGGAAATCGATCTTGCCGCCACCTCCAGCCACCTTGGGTGTGTCAACCCACCTAAGTGGGTGGTACACTGTGTGGTGGTTGGTTTGGTTCCTTATCAGGTGGTCATCGAGTTTGGGTTCTCCTTTAAGGTCCTAATTGCACATTATTGTATCTAATCTTTCTAAAATTGGTTTTTCCTCTCTTCTCTACCCTCCCTAATTTTTTCTAATGCTAAACCAACCAAATGAATTGTAGATGGCCATCTTTTAATTTATAAAGTCGGTTAGATGTGGTTATGAATTAAATTGTGCTATTTGTTCCCTATCTCTTCTTATTTTATGAATTTTTTTAATTAATTATCATTATTTTAACATATTTTAAATAATTTTTTGTATTTTTACCTACATATAAATACATATATAGTACATATAAATACTTATAAATATTATTTATGTTATTTTATGATTTTTAATATATATATATAATTTATCTCTATTTATTTTTTAATTATCGGAACTCGTTTTATACATTCCCAATAAATATAACGGGAAATATACATATAACTCAATATTATAATATTTAATTATTTATTTTGTTAAATTCAAACTCATAGGATTATTTTTACTAATATTCCTAATTTTGTCGTAAAATTTAAGTTTAATTAAACAACTTACCCAACCGCTTTAAATTTTATGAACTAAACCCCGAACCATGAATACCTAATTGCAGAGCTTATAATATGTTATCCAAAAAAAATGAAAAATAAAGATAAAATAAATACTATTTGAGAAGTATCGTGCACATTTAACCTATCCTAAAGATGAATAGCTTTGCTACTTTTTCTTTAGGTGTTGTGGGATATGATGGCACATAGCTCTATCCAACATATGGAGTCAAACAAAACTAGTCTTGTATCTCATTATTCTTGTTTATGTAATCTAGACAATTTATAAGGATAGAAATCAAAGATTATTCACATCAAACGAACCTTCTTCACCACTTCACTAGATCATCACATGGCAAAGCACATAAATACTTGGTGGTTCATTGAAAACACAAGAAAATTACACTCCATATTATTCCGACCCATTATCTATAAGCCTCCTAGAAATTGATGGATTAAGATGAACATTAATGTGTCAATTATCATCCTAGATGACTTTGCAACAATTAGCTAAGTTATCAAAAACAAATTGGGGCATTGGGTTGCAGGTTTCTCCAGATTCCAAAAGAGTATGAATGGTACACTTATTATAAGTGCACAACTTTAAGGACTCTTTAGGAATCTATGATTCTTCAAATTAGTGGGATTCAAGAAAACTAATATCAATATGGACTCTAAATCTATTAATAGTCTCATTTTATCAAAATCTAATTGCAATAACAAATTTCTTCATGTTAGTCTTGCTAGTTTCATATCCTTTAAAGTTATTTTCTTTAAAGTTTCTTAAGATTAACCCTTAAGATATTGTCAGATGTAATTAATGGATAAGATTAGAAGAAAAAATATAACATTATGATGAGTCGCAAGATATTTCAAAAATCTAAATTATATCAACTATTGAATTTGTAATTTTACTTAAAGTGCTTTAAAGGATCTATTTTCGTTATCGCTTGTAGGGAAAGTCTGTCATTTTCTGAAAACATTTTACTATCTTTTGTATATAGGGAACCCAACGTGGAAGCAAACTTACTGGTAAGGAAAGAAAGAAGTGGGAGGTAAGGAATTAGACCTTCTAGATCCTCCTTTTGATATTATGCCTACCTTTTATTAGGACCATTCATGTGTAACTAATTACAACGAGCAAAAATCTCTTAGACTCGATTATGTGTGCCTACATTTATGTAGTATGTTCTTATGCTAATGCATATGGCCAAATGCCCAAGAGTTATTATAATAATAATAATAATAAAGAAGCCTTACGAAGTCATACAAAAGAAAATTACTAAAAAGTAGAAGGTAAAGTAGTGTAAAGATTAAAACATTAGTACATATAGTAAGGTATAGAACTGATAATACACATACATATAGCATATGCACAAGACAAACACATTTAAACAAATGCAAAATACAGTAACATACATACTTTGATGCACATGACCAAGAATATACACACACATACACACAATATGCATGATACGGAAAGACATACAACCTAAATAGTAGAGGCACATAACTAAGAAACACAAACACATACACATAAGGCACTAATACCTTGCTTAAAACTCATAACACATGGACACAAAACATGTACAATTTTAACACATATTTACATAACCTAAACTATAGACACACATACACACACAACTTAAAGAGTAAATAGAGATACACACAATCTAAACACATACATAACATAGTCACGCACTCATAAATTAGAAAATAAATAAGAAAGAAAGATAATGAAGGAGAAAGAAAGGGATTTTATGAGAAGGATAAGGCTGGTTCTAATGAAATTTAAAAGATCTAATTGTAGGATTGCTTTAGCAAACGGGATGAGGATAAGGTTGAAGAGAGAAGAATTAGAAGCAAAGGTAAAGAGGTTAAAGTTACTTTTTACTTAAAATTTGAAAGTAAATTTATAGCGGTATGTTTAATTTCAACCTCCCAAAAGTTGTACTATGCATAATAGTTGGTAAAAAAAAAAAAATTCCAGTAGTAGTAAGTAAAGTACTAACGTAATAACATACATTTGTAAGATTAACTTAAATAATAAATAATATTTTTATTATATTGAGCTTACATTCCCTACCAACTATTTATTTAGCCAAAAAATCAACTTAAACCCTACAAAGGTTTAACTATTTGTTTGAAAAAGACCATCCACACTTATAAGAAATTCTTTTATCAAGCTAAATATTCAATTTGTTTGAGTCGGATACTCTATAACAACTCACTTACTTATATCCTTGCTTCTCTTAGCTTGCTTGAAACGAAGGTTAAGTATCAGAACTTATTGGATCCTAAAACTTATTATACCCTGCATAACTAGATAGGTTGTTAGATGGCATAAGTTAAGTGTTTTAGCATTTTTGGAACCTACATCTATAGAGGTCAACACAACTATTGTAAATATCAAGCTGATTCATGTAGTAATGCACTCATAATGTAGCTACTAACTCATAAATAGGCATATCGAATACATGAAATCAACTAGGCAATAAAGTAACCACTTTACCACCTATGAGTGTCAGGAAGTAACCTGATGAGCTATTATGTTCAATAGATGCATAGAAACCCTAGATTTGTAAAAAGGGTTTTTTATTAAGGGGCAAAATGTAGAGGGTATTAGACTTAGCCTAGGTTTACAACATAGATTGACTTTTTAGAATAATGATAAGCCTAAGGATTTTGACCCATTTATTCAAAGATATCTTAGGAGGATTGGTTTGATAGATGCATAGTAAAGATGGATGGATCGATTTGACTACTCTCAACCTTCTTTAGTAAGTTTATGTGTAACTGACCTTCGATGGGCTTAGGCCATAAGAAGCCCTAAAAAGCCTTACATATATATTAAAGCCTAATGAAGAGTTATAGATGTACTAATGATGGAAACATTTCGTATGTTACTCATTAGAACAATCTAATAGATGTTAAAAGGAAGGAAAATATCACCCGTCAATCTTTGTAATCATCTAACAATTAAGAACAAGCTCCAAAATATATAAATAGAAATTTCATTCTCCTCATTTAAGATATTAAGTAGATTTTGACAAATGACTTTTTGCAATTGAAGCACCACTACAAAGAATCATGGCAAAGAACGCTTAGTGCTTAGTCAAGAATGTTTGTCTTTCATACGTGCTAGTAAGCTATTGAGATCGCTTATTCATCCTCTTACTACTCACTCTAATCACATTACTCCATATTTCATAGGATTAAGTCTTCTCTAAGGTCATCCAAAGCGCAAAACTAGACAAAGTGCAAGTAACCAATTATTATTTATATTACTTGTACACAAAGATATATTGTGATAACTATTATGCCCTAAAACAGCTGAGTTGTAGCAGTTTTACTGTGCAAACTATTCTAAGATAGAAGTTCACTTTACAGTTACTATCTTAAACCTAATTTACACAAAACATCTACAATTAACCTACTTTGAAGTAAACAATTTACAAATTAAACATGTTATTTACTCACAAAAATATGAAAAATACATACTAAGATTTAAATACTCAAAGTAATGTTTATAAGATTTAGTAACCTAATCTTACTTTACTTAAGTAATACATAAATTGATATTAAAAGATTTAAAGATAAGGCCTAAACTTCGAGAGTGTAATTGATTTTCAATTTTTATATCCTCACTTATCAGGATTTAGCAGTTACTAGCTTTAAGGTAATTATAAAGTCACTTCCAAACTAGCATTTGCAACAACATCTATAGGGATATAAGCAACCAACCACTTAGTAAGTTAGGACAGAGACATAAGGTTATACATCAAGCACAAATAGAGTTATTGACTAATTATTTAAATGTAATGAAACAAACAAATGTCATTACATGACCTTTTTTCAATCCATCATAAAATTAGAGAAATTATACCCGCTCTAATTTATATTAAAGAGTTTAGCGTACATATCAACAGCTCATGACCAAACCGAGGCTTATGCCATAAAGACATTGCTCCTCTCGTGACTACCTTTGAACCACTACTTTCACTATTACCGTAATCTTCTCTCCTATCACATAGTGCAACTAAGGAAGTAGAAGGAACCATTATATCATCCAACACTATCCCTCTCAAAGAAGTCAATATTTAGTTGGAGAACCCTAAACACTTCCTCTAATGGATTACAATGCATGTCCACTTTATATTTGCAAGTTATATATTTAATTAAGTCTAATTTGAAGTGTTTAATCATTTCACATAAAATAAATCATTACAATTCAGAGCATCAAACCAAATACATATAATCGAACCTAGAAACATGTACATATAGGCATACACACAATCAAACTATTTAACAAACACAACCAAATATAATCTCAAGCCTTTGAATACTATAAAACAGTACTCTTAAATATAGTAATGTATTAATCTCAAACTTATCTGAAAACTCTTTTAGTATTTATATCCTTCTAATATATAGGCTTTAAATTATAATGTTTTCTCGATTATTCAAGTTATATATTACTTATTATTGATCTATTATAGGCTAGTTCCTAATTCAATTTCTGAATCCATTTCTGTTTTAGTTTCTAATTCGGTTTCTAACTATGAGTTTTATATATAAAGCCTAGGAGCTCCTTCCAAACCAATATGTGAAATTAATCACAATACGTTTGAGTATCATAAATCTCTTATCTAGCCCCTAATTAATTTTTGGTTAGTACAGTATACCATATTTCTAATTTAACTATCGAATTTGCCCTCGACGTAAGAATAACATACACTTTTCTTATAATTACCTAACTACACATTCTATATCACATTTATTTTATATTATTATTATTATTATCATATTATCAATTTTGACTTAATATTTTTCTACTCATTTAATTTCCAATTCCACCCAATACTCCTATATACATATTCATCACATAATATACATAATACATACATCGAACTCCTCAAACACTACAAATATCATATTACATCAGCAAATAACATCCCATGATTCCTAATTACATACCAAATCAAAATTTCCAACAAATTACATTAAATCAACAAATTAAGCTCATAAATTGTTTTTTATGCATGATTTTAGGGCCTAAAAATTAAGTAAAATTCTATAAAATAAATTTTCAAAAAAACTCTTCATAGCATTGTCATAAACACCCTTAATTTTCTACACAAAAATTTTAAAGTCAAAACTACATCATTAAGGTCATTTAAATCTAAATTGAAAACTAGCTCATGTTTTGGAATTTATTATGTAACATACATCCCAAGACCTAATTTTATCAACTTGACATTTTTTCCTAAATTAGCATTAAAAAAAAACTAAAAATACATAATTTCATAATTTTCTAGATATATTTCATATTTTTAATAATTTAAACAAAATCAAAATGGATATACTTATTCGATCGGCCATACCTGTTCGATCAGCTTCCAGCTACCAATGATGGCTTAAGGGTATCGGCATCTTTAGGTGATGGCTAAGTCAGTTGGTGGTAGCTATTTTGTTCCAAATGATCATTAGTTGTGGATTCTCTTTATAAGCTCTAATTGCATACTAATTTACTAATTTTTTTGTAAATTTACTCTTTCCTCTCTTCTCTCCTCTCACTTATTTTTCTGGCTTCCTAACTAACTAAACTAAGTTCCGATAGGGGGTCTTCTGATTTTATAGAAGGGCTTAGGGTTTTCTTTTGATTTTTTTGATTGCCATGTGTCTTTATCTTCTTCTTCTTCTTCTTCTTTTCACTTTCTAGTTGGTTAAATTCTATTGGTTAATTTTCTATTCTTAATCCTAGCTTGCTACAACCACAATCTAGATAATTCTTCACTTTTCCAAAATTTTCTTGATTTTTCTTTAATTTTTTACGAATTTTCCTTAATTATGTAGCATTATTTTAGATATTTTAAGTCATTTCAAGTATTTTTTCCTATATGTAAATATATATGTGGTATAAATAAATACTCATAAATATTATTTATGTTATTTTATCATTTTTAATATATATATAATTTTTCTCTATTGATTTATTAATTTTCAAAATTCATTTTACGTATTTTCGATAAGTAATAGATAATATACATATAACATAAAATTATAATATTTAATTATTTAATTATTTATTTTCCTAAATCTAGACTCACAACATCATTTTTATTAATATTTCTAATTTTCTAATAAAATTCAAGTTTGATTGGATAATTTATGCAATTGCTCTAAATTTTACAAACCATTTTTAAACCAACTAATCATAAGTTAATCATCGATTTTTGTATTAGACCTCACAATAACAGTACAACGATGTTCTTTTCAAAGAGTAACTTAGGTTGATTGCTCAAAGCATATAGAGATTAAGTATCTTATCCTTAGGTATCATGTAAAATACAAAGTTGATGAGATGGAACCGTATGTGATGATGACTAATCCATTAACCAAACAATTGCCTCCAGGAATCTTGTCATTAATGTGAGTATATTGGAATTTCTCGATTAGGTATACTTGGTTAACGAGAGCGAACATGTATTTTCTTATTCGTTTAGATAATTCTCATTTATATACATGTTATATATACATACTCTTTGAAATTGCTGATATTTTCATACGTGTGCACGTTATCTAAAAAGATTTAAGACATGATGTGTCTATCTTAAGCATGACAATTCTATCAAAATGCATATCTCATGTGTCACCATTCCGTGTTCTCATGAAATAAAATATTATGAAACATAAGCAAATTGGTGGCCGATTTGTTTTCTTTAGCTTTAGTGAAGTATATAGGCAATAAAGGATTTTTCTGGCTTCTCTAAAGCATAAAGGTAACAAAGGTGGGGCAACTGGAAAATAACATCATTGTATTCATCATGATTTCTGTTGTTGATTTTAGCTAATGTCGACATATTGACTCGTGAAATGGCGAGGAAATTGTTGGCAAATGTTTTGAGATAATGTCTGTAATTGCTTTTCTAATAATTCTTTTTTGAAAAGTAGACTAAACTTACCTTATGTTTTTATTATCTCTATTTTATAGATTAAAAAAAAAATCTATCACTTTCAAGCAAGAAATATTATAAATAATTAGGATTCGGCATCCATATATTTGACGTCTCTATTTCATACCAAACTAGTCAGTGGTCCCTAAGATTGAAGAGCAATGTATGGTCTGATCATTTTTTACGATAGAGATATCGAGCAAGTTTCAAATTGGTATCTCTGAAAGGAACAGTATTTGGTATCCACTTGCATTTTGAAAGCTTCTTCGCTAAGTTTTTATGTCCACCTCACCACAAGTAATGTAGAAACATCGCGTAATTTATAACGTGTTGTTCTACTAAAAATACTTACGGATACCAAATTTAAGTTTAGTACACCACATCCAAGTGTCGAGGAAATTTTTTGCCACCGAAGAGAAAAAGGGCCAACAAATTCTTTTATTATGTCGAATCTAGAGCAATAGTTAAATAATATAAAACTAAACTTGAGTTTGACTCGATTTGATATTTCAAAATTAGAAATTAATTTGAACTCAATTTACTTTAGAATTTTACATACAAACTTGACTCCAAGTGATATTTAAAAAGTTCAAATTCAACTTATTAAACTCACTTAGACTCAATTTATTTAAAATTATTTTAACTTCAAATTAAATTGATATTTCTATCTAAAGTCAACTTGAACACACTTAACATGTAGGCTCAACTTAAGCTCCAATAGCTAGGCAAGCTACTCAACTTAATATTGGGAAAATATCCATTTATTATTGCAACTATATTGCATTTTATATATGTAAAAGAATTTTGTTAATGACTACAAAAGTAATATTTTCTAAAAGTTTATAGGGTAGAAAAATTCTTCAAGGAAATGATTGCTAAAAGATTAAAGATATAAATTTTTTACATTTTCATAATGGCATATATACTAATTAAAATATAATTATCAATTTACAAAAAAAAAAAGTTAAATTAATACATATACTTATATAAATTTTATTGTCAGCAAAAGTTGATCACAAAAAATGTTTGAACAAAAATTGCAAGTAGAGTAAAGGAGTAATTAACATAAATATAAGTACTCTACAAAGTCATGTTGACTTTCTAAATTTGTTTTATTAGTAATGCTAAAAAAACATCATTTTCAAAATAAGTTATTGTGCAACCAATCATTCAATAAATCACATTCATTTTCATAATATTAGTTGTAAAAAAAAGTTACCAAACCAAGTCATATAATTTGTATCATTTACCATTTGTAATACGTTATGCAATAAAACCAAAATAGTAGTAATATAGACAATGTATATTCATTGTGTACTACTAATAAATAATAATTATTAAGAGAATTTATTTAATTAAACAAAATTTTCTAGTGAATGTCATTCAAGAGCAGAAAAAATTAGAAAAAAAAAAGAAGAAGAAAAAAATGTCATTCAAGCAATAAATACAACTTGAAAAAGTAAAATAATGCTTAAAGATTTGAACCTAAGAACTCATGCTTGGGAAAAAACAAACACTTAGCCACTTTACCATGCCTAACATTACATGATAATTTACTTTTTAGTATTATATATGATATATATTGTTTTCTTTTATATAATTTTTTTTAAATCAAATTTTTCCATGTTTGAGAGGGATGTAACCTCTCTTTACCCCATCCTCTAATTCCATCCTATTTATAAAGCTCAAGTTCCATTATAAACTACTTAAAGACATATCTCTTGCATTCAACATTACTATTGCTAAATTGAATTCAAATAAATATTAAATAGAACCCACATAATGTGTGAGTATATGATCAATCCATTTACACCCTAAACCAAATCCATATGGATGTTTCTCCTCTCTCAAAACATGGAGAGTTTATATTGATTTATGGTGTGATTTATTCATGTTTTGTTATTCATAAAATTATTGGAATATTTTATAGTTTATTTGTTTTGGTTTCAAAATCAGCACTAAAATTTTAAGATGCATGCAATTTTTTGTACAACTTTTATTTATCTTGAAAGATATGCTTCTAAATAAATCCAATATAATAAAAATAATACCTAAACAACAAAAACCAACGGTTTAAATTTGTGACTCATTCAGCAAAACTTCAACACTAAAAAATATATGCTACAATAATAAATTGGGGAAAAAAAAAAAAGAATTCTTGGTCCATATTTGCATCCTTGTTAATCACATTTTATCATGCAAGAGTATAATAGCGAAAAAAAAAAGGGAGACCCTTATTGAATATTACCCATAAATTACTATATATGGCACTATTTAGTTGGATAAGGAATAATTCTGTTGTACTTTTGTCATGTTTATTTGGCATATTCAAGAAGATTATGATGTATGATAGGAAAAACTTATCATTATAAGAGGTGAAAAGAAAATTGTTAAATAAGATCAATTAAACCCGAAATTAGATTCATGAGTGCTAAGATTGAAAACAATCTAATTACTAAAAAATTTATGATCAATGACAGCAGTAATTCTAAGGAAGATTTAAAGGTTGGGGTATCATATATTATCACTATATAAAGAAGGACAACATGAAAGCAGAGTGCCTTAAGATGCAGAACAAAGGCCAAACATGAGAAGATAAAGGTAAAACTGTTGTTTATGCAGCAATTGCTGAGTAAGACGATTATGATCTATTATTAGCATCTGTTGAGAGGAAATCTATGGATTAGGAGTATTGTTTTACATGCATTGTAGGAGAGATTGGTTCAAGACCAATAAGCTTATATAGAGTGGTTTAAATTAAATGGGCAATAGTTAGAGTTTAAGGATCACTAGTGCAAGTGAATTATGGGTTAGATTGCACAATAGAGGAATGTGCACAATTGATGGATGTATAGTATGTAATTATCTCTTAGCTTTATGCATATTACCGATTATTGTATTATAATGAGATATAGTAACATAGCTTATAAATTTGGAGGAAACTAGAGGAGACTAGTCTAGGAATGTGTTGTCGCTAGGGATGGTGATTCCAAGTATCTCTATTAGAGATATCAATCTTAAGGTGGAGGAGTATAGTATTTGTGTTGCTAACTATGATAAGAAAATGTACATTGCTATACAATGAAAAATTCTATTACACGTTAGTTAGGTGTTACATATTATTAGGTTAAAGATAGTCAAGAGGAAGATGGATCTTAGAAAACTCGAGAAGTACCAAGTAACTAGAAAGGTAGTATTGGTCAAGAATGGTAAGAGGTATTATAAGTGTAAACAATCATAGTCAAGAATACTCACCTGAGTAGATAGATGACACAATTTGTGTATAGGATGATGGAGGCTCCATATATGTGTAGTGCATTTAGATAGCATAGTTAGCTAGATTGAATCAAATTAAAGGAACTATGTTGTAAGTGTTGCTCAAGTATATGAGCAAGTTTATTAAGTTATACAAATTTAAGTCAACGTGGAGAACGGAGATTTGTTGAGTTCATGTCTTTGAATTTTTACCAAACTTTTTTAGTGTGCTTTTTGGTGCTTAAGTTAGATAATAAAATAAGCAAACGACTAAAACAAGATTGTTATGCACCTAGTAGCTTCCCATGTTGTATTTTTTTATGCTTATGTTATTTTCTATTATTTGTAGTATATAGCTTCACTTCTTCTAAATATATATACATATATATATGTTATTATTTATATTGGGTGGAAAAAGTAAGAGAGTAAAAACCAAAGAGACTCTTTAAAGGAATTGTTTGCTTTGAGATTGTAAGCGAATCACTACACCATTACTGTTACATTATTATAGATGGTTTCAAACTTACCCATGGTTTTTTTACTCTTATTCTTTGACTACCTATTCACTTAGCTAAATGGACTAAGGTTGCAATGTAATAACTATTGTCAAGGAAAGGAATAAAGCTATCAAAAGCCCCTAATGATTATTACATTGTTTAGTTGGCTAAAATATAATTAATAAAACTCTATTGAATTTGTAGAATTAATTATGGAATAAGACTTGAATAGTTTTAAAAAGTACTGCAATGCCACTTTATATAATTATTAATTATAAAACAATGATAATTAGAAAAAAAGTTGTAAACAAAAAGACATTTATAATGATACATATTATAATTATATATTACATTTGAATACGTAAATAATTTATATATATATGATATATATTATATTATATTATAACCAAAATTAATAGAATGATATATATGTAATATTGTAGAACACATGGCATAAATATATGTATATTATGATACAATATTACAAAATATGTATATAATAATATATACATAATACTATATACTATTGAGTGTAAATTTTTTATAGTACAAAATAATAAAACACACACACACACACACACATACACATGTTTTGTTATATGAAGGCATGTTGTAATATGTCAATTTCAAGGGGCAATTTTTGCAAAGAATAAAAGCAATTTCACTAATAAATAGTTAGATATCATAAATGAATTACTATTAATCATTTTCAATAAAATATAAATTTATTATACTAGAAAAGTTCACAACAAGCCAAGATTATTTACTCAAAATTCAGCAAAATTTATTTTTTCACAAAGCACCAACTATAGCATTATCCTCCCTATATGTGTCTTGCAACTCAATCTCCTCAAACTTCTACATTTTCTCCTTGTAAAGAAACACAATATCGAGTAAAAGTCAATCGTAGATATTAGATATTTTAGTAACATTAATAGCTTCAACAATGTTCATCACAACAACCCCTTTAGACAAGCAAAGATGTAATGCCAATTGTAATCCTCTCTCTAAGCTCCATATTTTTGCTTCTAAAGGTGAGATTGCAGTATTTAGTTGCACAAAACCGATAACTAATTGACGGCTAAGATCTAGCTAATACTACTGCTCCAATTCTTACATTTGTGTATTCGCTATGTACAACAACATTTGTCATTAAAATATATTGATGCTTCATCACCCCTTGCATCTGTATATTAAAGTTCTTCTCTCTTATTAACTTTTGCAATCTTTTCTGTCTATTTACCCAAAATTTAGTAGAATTTATTTTTGCATAATCCCATTAGCTTAATATAAATGGCTTTGTTGATTCAAAAATCATATGATTCCTGTTTCATTCTCCTTCCACTTGTGCAAACCTACTATACATCAACAAGCTTAATCTTTTCATTATTTTCCAATAGTAGTCCTATGAAAGAATGTCTAAGAATACCAGTCTTTGCCCAATTGAGGTACCAAAACAACATGTCTTTTTCATTCCTACAATTCTTTACGAAAGACCATCAATCCATCGGATTTCATTATGAATTATTTTGTAAGTTTTGTAGCACTCCTATGACTATTTTGTTTATCAATGCCTTATATTTCTACAAAAACAATTCAACCATAATTTACTCTCTCTTTTTTTGCTTGCCATGTAAGTTTCATAATTGCTATTTTGTTTCACAATTATAAATTCATCAATCCTAAGCACCTTGGCTTTTCTCCATCTTCACTTTCTCCTAATAACCTAATGAAATGATTTAGGATTAAAAGATAAACCCCACAAGAGATCCCAAGATTTTTTCCAATTACTCTAAAGTTTTTAGTGAATAGCAACCGCCTATATATAATAATTTACAATGCTCTCTAAGATGAAAGAAATTAGAATCTTTTTACTATTAAAATTTGTCAGTTTTGTTTCCTATCTTATGAGCTTCGCTCTTATCGATGCCTACAAAATGATCAACATTACTGTAACTAAGGCTATGAATTTCTTTAATAGAAAATTCATTTAATTTGCCTTTATTGTTCCTGTATTTGGCATTGAAAAACCTAGATATCTTCCAAACTCATTGTCTTACTTAACTCCTACTACGTTAGCAATATTATTTTGCAAAGTTGTAGGTATATTGGAGGAAAATAAGACTTTTGACTTCCCAAAATTGATTTTTTGTCTAGAAACATGTTGTAAAAACATAAAACATCCATCATCATCTTAGCATTTTTCTCACTTGCTTCTCCCATTAGAATGAGATCATCCGCGAAAAATAAATGGAACAACTCAATTGAAGTTCCTCTCATTCCAATTGGTTTCCATGCATTACATTCTACATTGTATGGAATAATTCTGGTAAAGAACTCCATGGCTAAAATGAAATGATATAGTGAGACTTGGTAACCTTGTCAAGAATTATGCTCATTTGATTCCTCAATTCAAGACAACTGAAAAACTTACAAGTGAAATGGAAGAGCCTATCAACTCTATTCAAGACAATGGAAAATGTAAAATTTTTTAGAACATGGTGAATGAAGCTCCATTTTAATTGATTAGAAGCCTTCGATGGATCCAATTCAAAATCGTCTACCCTTTCTTTCCCTTATTCTTTTTGCTTGAGTGTAAAATTTCTTGCATCAAAAGCACTTCTTCCTAAAACAAAACTAGACTATATAGGACTTACAATATCATAAAAAATAAGCTCATCTGATTTTCAAGTATTTTGTAATGGTCTTGTAAATCAATGTACATAAACTAATTGATCGAAAATTTTTTAATGAATTTGCACCCATAAACTTGGGTATAAGGAAAAACAACAGTTTATTTATTTCTTTTGGGATTTTTCTTGATTTAAAAATATATTGAATTTAATCAATCACCAATTGAACTACTATTTCCTAGCATTTTACATAAAAAATGGCATGTAGTCAATCTATTCCCAGTGTTTTCCTCTATCCTAAACCCTTCACTACATTCAATAATTCATCACTTTGCAATGGTTTTGTCAACATTTCTCTCACTTCTTTTGTTAAAATGCTACCATATATTTGCTACTCCCTTATATTCAACTCAGATCTTTCCTGCTATAAGGTAAAAAGGGCAAAATAGAAAATTGTTACTAAGGGTCTCAAAAAATCATTGCCCTACACCCAATTGCCATGGTTATCGAACAATCCATATATTCATGTGTTCCCTCTTCTTGCTAGCCTGCTTTGTTGGAAAAACCTTGTGAGAACTCATGGTTGAGTATCTTACATGGATTGTAAGAGGTTATGATACTAATTTATAATGTTACAGTATTAAATATCTTATTAACACATGATTGTAACTTTTCGCGCTAAGTGGTTAATGGGTTCATTTATATTGTTAGCTTGATTTATTTATTATTTTTAGATTGGAGCACTATAAATGGTATCAAAACGGAGCACCTACCATTAGGAAAATGATTTAGGTCTGGCTCTAGTTTAGAAAAGAATCTGAAGAGAGTGAGGAGTGTTACTATGATGTAACTCCTTATATGCTTCTAAGATGGCTTATAAACAATGTATAGCCTAAATCATACACCAAGAAAGGGGAAATATTTGAAATTAATTATAAGGTTTCACAACGATGACATCGCATGTTTGGGAGGGAGGGAAAGGGGGATTGTAAGACATCATGATTAAGTATTGCATATGGATTGTGAGGAGTTATAATACTAGCTTAGAAGGTTATAATATTGAATACCTTACCAACACATGGTTGTAACTTTTGGATCAAGTAATTAAGGGCTCATTTATGTTGTTGGCTTAGTTTATTCACTGTTTTTGACTTAGGCATTATAAAATTGGTATTTTTTTTTTATTTTTCCTTTTGCGAACCATTTAGTCTTAACTTTTTCCGTTTGTAACTCATGTTCTTAGTTTAACAGGACTTCCATCTCATATTTCAAGAAAAGTTCTTGTTTAAAATATATTGGGTAAGTTTCCTACTTAGCTTATCTTGAACCTAAGATAGCTAATTCTGAACAAGGCTTTTATGCCTATGGATAATTCTAAATATATGCTTATTCCAATCCCTAAGTTTTTCTTGAAAGTTTGGAATATCCTTCACTATATCAAAATAGGAATAGATCCAATAACTTCTCACTAAATCTTAAAAAGTTAGGTGTTCTAGCCATATTTCTTGAAAATAAAGTGATGGAGTTTGCGATGGACTAACATAATTTTCAAGATTAATGTTTAAAAGCGAAGGGCAATTATCTAGGTTATGTAGGTTATATGGAAAACTTTTGCTCAAGAAATAGGCTTCTTTAAGAAGAATATGCCTAAGCTCTTTTAATTTTTATTTGAATAAGGCCCCAAAACCAATTTTCTCCTATTTATCTAAGTAATTTTTTTCCTCATATAACCCAAGCCATACATTCTACATTGATTCATACAGTTTTGGTATCGCATTACTCTCCTTTGGTTAATTGCAAGGCCACCCCATTTTTCATCATTTGATAACACTTCACTAAAATCACCTAACAACATCCATGAACATCTTATTTGCTTACTCAATAAGGCTAAGTTTTCCCATAAACTACATCGTTCTTGATATCAAGGGTTATCATAAACTGATGAAGTCCAAGGAAGAATTATGTACCTAAATTTGCAAAGTTATGCCCTATTGTCCTGCATCCACCTCAAAGATCATAGCTTTATTGGAGTTCTAAAGAATCATAGTACCACCACTTTGCCCTATTGCTTATGAACATATTAAATGCTCAAAAACCTAGTGCCACTAATCATTTTACATAATAGAGATTTCATATAAAATTATTATTATATATTTAAAATGCAATTAAATCAAATAACATACTTTCATAAGGAATAAATGGGGGGAATATAATAGTTATTTTCCCAAATGGATGATTTGTTTAGGATTCCTCTTACATAAATTTTGTAATTTCCCTCTTTCTCCTTTTATTTCTTAAATCTTTTCATATTTGTATATTGTTTTAGAAGGTTATTTTGGTGATTAGGCTTTGATTCAAATTAATGCCATAAATGGGTTTCTTAGGTTGGTGACAAACTTTAGGAAATCAGGTCTAATTAGAGATGTCTTAGGGAGATTTGGTTTAATAAGCTTAGAATAAAAATTGCTAGATTGGATTTTTCACTTTCAATCTTATTCAGTTATCTCATAAGCGAAAAGCAAACTCAAAAGCAACCTTTTTGAGCTTATTATGGCTTCATTAGACCTTAAAGAGGCTTAATTATGCTTTAGGTTTATTTATAGCAGTAATGGGCTTTCTTTAATTGTCATAAGCCATAAATGCATCTAAGCTCATGAAAACTAAAGAAAAGGATAAGGCTTCAATGACAAGGCTTGATAGGACTTAAACTCCAATGTCTTTCAAGATAAGGTCAAACCGTTCCCCACCTGCCCAATCTAGTCTTGTCGACCTTTGACTTGTCTCATACTAGACCCCACCTACCCTTAGCCAACTCAAATCAGCCCATTCTCCAACCTTATTTTAGGATGTATGGATTGCCTGTACAACTTATTATTTTTATTGTTTTGCCTTTGTAGGCTACTTTTAGGGTTTTAACTTTACTACTAAGGTATCAGTTTTGCTATAAATAGCCTAATCCATGCAAGTAACCACAACTTATGCTAGAATATACTAAAGTATTTCCCTTGTAAGGCTCTTAAGCTTGTTCAATGAAAACGTAATGTTTTCCCCAAATTATTGAGCGAATTATTACTCTTCTTTAATCTTTGTTCTTATCAATCTCCAATTTGAGACTATGGTGAACATTTGTTTACGCAAGTTAATGTGTCACGTCTAACTTGCCATTTAAGAGTCGAGTATTCATTTAGTATTTGTAAGCTAGATCGAATCCTATTACAATCTCAAATCCGATTTAAGTTTGTAATGGGTGAGTTGCATCCTGTTATATTTCGGTCTATACTCCTCATTTTAATAGTTTTCTTCATAATATCCCAAAACACTACACCCATTTACAGTTGTGTTTATTACTGTACCATTATGCTTCAACCCAACCTATTGAGATATATCACAGCTCAATCTCAACTAGCCAATAAATAAGACCAACCTCCATAATTCTATAAATAAGAGTTTTCTTTTTCTCACTTGACACATTTGGAGTACTAGCTAACTCAAGAGAAATGTCAATGTTCTACTAAAATCACTTCGCAAAAGATCAAATAGTCAATTTATCAAGAACGATCCAAAAACATTAAGTTTGATTCATCATCATACATACGCATTTAAGATAATAAGCTTTGCCTATTTTCCATTGTCTGCCTCTTCCTACCAACATCCGTCTACATGTCATTAATCACCTCTTAGCAAAGCTTCAGAGTTTTACTTTTTATAAACCTATATCTTATCCTTAACTCGATTCGACAAGCAAGTATACCTATTGTTTTATAACATGGATGGGTATAGGGTCGTCTCCACTAGGAAAATAACTCAAACACTAGTACTTAATAATTCTTCCTATTATCCAGTAGTCAATTTTATCAAGTGATCGATTATTAAGACTCTAATTGTTAACTAAACTATACTAATCTACAATCTAGAGTGATTGATACAACGATTATAAGAACAATTATGAAAATATACTTAATATGCAGACTTGCTTCATCACTTAGTATAATCTTACTAAAATACTCTTTATCTTAATACTTGTTAACTATGGGAAATTACAGTATGTAGGCATTCTTCTCAAAACTACTTACTTCTAATCCTAATTGTGTCTATTGAAATTTCTTCCTAATTAACAACCAACTAAGATTGCATTAATATCGTGTTAATGTATCGATTCTCCTACGAATACAGCAACTTTCTTAATAAAATCTCTATTATCAAAAACAAGTTATTCTAATGAACTAAGTCTATTCAATAAAATTATCTCTAGACATATTTTATTGAAATCTGTCCTAATTCAATGTCGTGCACTATACCATATTTAGATTCATTAAATGTCATTCATCAGAATTAACAACGTCAGGGAATTACTTTTTCAAGCACTTAATCATACTGAAGATATAGCAAGCCTTAATAAACTATTCACATATGATAAAATAACAACACAAACTAACATGAAACATAATTACACAAAATAAAGTATGAAATAAGTTAAAAGTAAAAACCCCTTTTTATTCTACTAAAGAAATTGATGAATACACAAACAACAAATTTCCATCTCTCTCTCGAGTGATTCTGAGAAAGTATAGTATACATTAGGAATTGACATAGTAGTCAAAAGGAAAAAAATGTAAGACTGGGTACAAGGATGAGTGACTGGATGTATTGCTCTTGATGTTTGAAAAATTGATCTATGCAAAATTGTTGTTCTCTCCAAAAAGTTGTCATATCTTTTTATATTCTCTCTATCAAAAACTCGAATCTACCCTTTTACGGCACCACATAACATTTCCCATGTACTAATTCATGTGAAAAGGTTGAAAAAAATAGTTGTATCCCTTTCTATCACACCCATGACTCGAAGCATGATTGGTGAAGAATAAGTAATAGTCTCAAAAAGAATTATTCTTCACCAATCACGACCATTATTAAGACTGTAAACTCCTCGTTACATTATTAGATCTCATCACGCTTGTGACCATAGCCATAATCATTTTTCTACTATTCAATCACGGTTATGATTGACAGGAGGATTGACCAAACTTCCTCGATTACGGTTGTAATTGAGAGCGTAACTAAGGCTAAATTCTACATTGCTTCACTATCACGCCCGTAATTGATGTTACTTCACTTATTCCTTCCCCTTCCACGGCTGTGACTAACTTGAAAGTTATTATTCTTATATATACTTCATCCTTTTACTCATAATTTATCCAAAATTATTATTTTATTTAATTAAGTACCCAATTTAAAAAGTTAAATCACATCTATAATCAATTATATACCTAAACATGTTTTAAAAATGTAAAGTAATTTACACTTATAAATCATCAATTTCATATTTCTCCTTAGTTAACTAGCACTCTAGTTGCTCGTGATTGACTAATTGCCATAACCTACTTATTATCAATAACCAAAACTCAAGTCTTATGCCAATAATGTAGTTCTCCAAGAATTAACATGATAATAGCAATTTTTAAAAGGTTAATAAATAAGGTTGAAAAAATAAATAGGGAGAGAGATAAATAATTTTTTTAAAAAGAAAAAGGAAAAAAGTGAGCGAATGTCAAAATATGCCGGTGTCAGCCGTCAGCGGCAATTGGAACAAAATTTTATGACAGCGAACTAAGTTTTTCATCCATATTAAATTTGTTTCACATAATGGTGTTTTGAAAAATTGGCCCGGAATGATTCGTGGATTGCTTCCCAATATCCTGATATCGACCAATGTTGTTGATTCTAGCTGAACTTGTGTTTGTACGGATTTTCTGTCATTTTGTACCGCGACAAGACTGGACGCAGAATTCCACGGTCCAATGCGTTTTAGTCTCAACTCAGGTCTGTGGTAGACCGAGAGGGTTTTCCTGGAGGGCAGAAACTTCATGCTTAAATTAAAAGAATAAAATAATATAAAAACGATTTCTTTGTGCTTTTGAAGCTGTATCCATCCATTATTATATCCACAGAAAGAGACGTGACATTGATTATTCATGCAGCATTTTAATGGCGTGATATTATTGGGGACTCTGTTTTTCCAAATCCCCATGATAAAGTTGTACCATTTTCTATTTATAGATAGTTTCTGTGGTTTATAATCTCGGAATCGTTCCCACCCTAATATCCATTAATGCTTTTTCCTTATAAATAATAAGTTTCTTTCTTTGCACAAAATAAAAAATATATATATAATGATAAATAAAAAAATAAATAGATACGTCTTCATGAAAATTCCAAGTTTTATTGGTCAATATTAGCATAATTTAAAAAAATTATAAAGATAGTTGCTATTCTAGAAGTACAACCACAAATTGCTTAGATGGTTATAAGGGTCCAAAATATAAAACTTGGTTTCTGACGTACTTGGAAAAAATATTTTAATTTTTAAGAAATGCAAAGGTAGGATCAGTGTCCTATATTCTCCGAATGCATTTGAGATCTAGTGAAGTGGTGTGTTATCCAGCCACGCGGTTTCAAGTCTCCATCACTGGATTAATGAGTTTAGGAATATCACTTTCAATGAGAAGAAGCCCTAGATTTCCAAGTTTTCAACCAAGTCCACAGGCTTGCTTCTTTTGAACTCTATATGTGTTATCCTAAATTTAGGTACTATTAGTAATAATCATGTCTCAAGAGATATTGTGCTTAATCTATAATAATTTTGATTAAAAAAAGAAAACCTATAATAATTGCACCTCCTAAGTTTTTAATGGGAAGTTTGTTAAAAGTATTTCGTAATTTCTTTAGAAAGCATTAACTCTATCATTAAGGTCTATTTTGTGAAATTTTTCAAATTTTTTTCAGAAAATTTTGAAAAAAATAAAAAGAAGAATATTTATTTATGTGCTGTACTTCACTCTTATTACCATTTTAATATTTAGTAATCTTTCAAATAGATTTTCAAGGTAAATACTTCTTGTATAGATTGTTACGATCTTTTATTTTTTATCCACATTAAAATTTTTCTACATTAATATCAAAATTCAATAAGTCTTTATTATTTTAAGTGAATCATTAAGTGCACTATATTTATGTATTATGCACCAAATAAGTCCCTTTATTACTATTTATATTTACAGTTTTATAGATACTATTACTAGTAGGTAATTAAGTACAAATTTATAAAATTTCATTTTAAAAAATCGATATAAATGAAATTTGAATATGTAAAAGTTTTATAATAATTTCTTACATTCCATCAATGCACTAGGTCAAATAAACGATGCCACATTGGCTTTTCACAAGCTACAAAACAAATATTCCAGTAGAAGATTTGAAGTCATTCAAATTAGCCATGAAATTTCTACGATTCTACAAGATGCATGCTTAAAAGTTGTTTGTGCCTATTAGTTAAACTAGTGTGATGTTCAAATTTGATGAGTTTTTTTCTTTCTTAATAGATGATTTAGATGAATTGATAATTAACCCAAGCTTTATCCAATGATCAAAATTAAAATGGTTCCAAAGATCGTAACTTTTTGAAGTGTTATAACTCATAACAATTGATGAACATTGTTAAAATATAAATGTATACTTGTAACAATACAAAAAATTAAATCTAAAACCAAAGGCATTCTTGCTTTTTCAAAGGGTTATTAAAACTCTACCCCACCTTAAGCAACCTCCCTTTTTGTCTTAAACCTTAAACCCTTACTGAAAATAGTCTAAACTCTACTATCATTGCATAAAACTAAAGAAGAGCAGCCAAAGCTTACCTAAGGGAGACCTTAGTGGAGGATTAAGGTAAGATTGGAAGTCCAACTTAAGCAAATTCGTTTTAGGCTATCCCTTAACCTAAACCTTCCACTTCTGATCGTTTTAAGCTTGCTTTCAAGGGTTTTCAAGTGAGGGTTGTTTATTGTTCATTGAGAGCAACTTCTCCAATATTGTAAAGCGAGTTTCTAGATGATTATAGTGAACTAACTTAATTTTGACCTTAGTCAACTAGTTTTATTGAGGATTGAACCTAAGATGGATTATTACATTACAATGGTTAGTGGTTTTTAACTCCAATTCTTGCCTTCACCAAGTGTTTGAGCTATTTCCAAGTAAGTTACACTTGCTTCCTCTTTTGTAGTTTGATTTAGTGAAGAATTGTTGGGTTTAAGTGAGAAGAATTGAAGTTTGTGATTGAGATTTAAGAGTGGAAATCATTAAGATAATGTGCTTAAATTCATGTTTAAAGTTATATGAGAAAGTGGAGAAAGGGCAATTGATTTGGTGTAAGCTTTGAAGTTGAGCTGTCCTACAAAAATGCAGAACAATAACTTAGTGTCTGGACACCATCTAGGATATCATTTGGATGTTAGGCCTCTGTAATGGTTGTTGGCTTAGTATCTAGATGCTAATAGCTAGCATTTGAATGCTATGTCCTGTTTAGCTTTAAAAGTTGCATTTCTTCACTTCTCTCCAATCCAAACTTTGTACCAAGTGATTTTTGCACCTAACCCTATCCAAAGATCTAATCTTTGCACTTTATCAATCCTTAAAAACCTAGGATAGTAAAGATCCTAGAAGGTTGATGGGGATTCTTAACTTAAAGTCTTGTTGATTTTGGTTAATTAAGGAAGTTAAGAAAGATTTATGCTTTTGATCAAGTTAATCACTCAAGATTATTTCCTTTGTCCTTAACTGGACTCTAGTACTAGTCTTATCTGACTATCCAAGTATACGGTGCTTGATTGTTTCCTTGTGCTTATTAGGACATAGTAAGATAATCGAACTAATTTCTATCCGACCAAATTAAATTTTGGTTGCTGGTTATACTTGACCTGCTTGTTCTAGGGGCTTATAATGCCAAATCTTTAGAGGAACAACTATTTATCATATATGAGGTTTCTTTAATAGACTTAAAGGGACAATGCAACTAAAATACTAAGTTTTTAAACTCTGAACTCGAACTTAAATGATTTAAAGGAAAAACTTATATGTATATCCACCTATGTTTATGGAAAAAGACTACGATGAGGCAAGGTTTTAAGTACCCCTTTAGTGCTTTCTAAACTAAATTCAAGCTAGGTAAATTGTGTTTGTTTCCTCTTTAACTACATTATGTGTGGTATATGTGCAATTGAATGATGGACATTTACATGTACTTGTACATCACGTACTGGGATTCATCTCATTTCTTTTTCTCTTTTAGGAGCAGGAATAGATGATTATCTTATCTACGAAGAACCTTTTATGGATGATATACAAGAGAAGAAAGGTATGGAGTAATTATATTTTTATGATAACTAAGGTCAAGATTATGCATGTATTGTTGGAGTTATGTTACATGGGAGAGACTTGAGGTTGTTTAGGATTCGCCTTCTTTATCATATCTTTTGGGTTATAGAGTTCTCATTAAGGAGATTAGAGATTCCTATATTTACTTATGCTACTTATGGATTTGGATCATGAATTTGATGAATTATGGTCTTGAAATGTTTTTATATTATGAGATGACTAGTGGACTATGATTCCACTCTTTTGATGATTTTACCACATCATGATGGTTAATATCAAAGTTGTATGTTAATGAATTTAGAAGCCTTAACATATTTCCGATTAGTGGAAATATGTGGTGGGTTATAATGTCCAAATAGGATCCTAAGGCATTACAATATTTTACAAATTTTGTTCGCACGAATTTCATAAGTTTTTTTTTAGTACTCTTCTCTCTCAAAACCACACAAAAAGCACTTGTAGACCCTCCAAATATTTTGCAAATTTTGTATAGTAATTAAGAATAAAATATTGCTATTTTTATTCTTCATTATAGTTTATGTAACAACCTTTGGCAATACACTGCACAACTTTGTTCTATGGTGCAACTATTTTCCAAAATATCACTCATCTAAGGAATGTTTTTCATTGAGCATATTTAACTTCGAAGTTCTGACAAACTCCAATCTATTACACCAAAAGGCGCTACTATAATTAGAGTTCTATCAAATTCCATTTACAAGGTATCACAATCTACCCTATTTCATAAAACCGATATTCTCATTAGTTTTGTTACATAGTTCTAGGACCACCACCAATCAAAGAGGACTTTAGAGGTGCTCCCTTATAAGCTCAATAGGTGACCCCATCTTATAACACTTTGCCCTACATGATACTTAACTCTTCCACTTCCAATTGGTGAATTGCTCTAATACCACCAATAACAACACAATCAGAAATCCTCACAACTTAGTCTTATTCTCTTTAGCATGGTACATTGTATGGTTTTATCTCATGATGCAGCTATTTCCTAAAAGACCCATCTTAGGAGTGATTCCCATTGAGAAGCTTAACATCAATGTTCTAATGAACTCCAAGCTATTATATCAAAAAGCACCTCAATAATTAGAAACATGTCACATTTTATTTATAGAATATAACAATCTACTACACTCACAAAACTAACATCATTGTCGATTTTGTTCTAGAGGTATAGGACCATCACTAGGCAAGGAGAACTTAGAAATGCTCCCTTATGGGCTCAAAAGGTACCCCCATCTTGTGGCGCTTTGCCTTGCTTGACACTCAATTCCTCCACTTAAAGTTAGTAATTTGCTTTAACACCATCTATAACAACTTAATCAAAACTCTTCACACCTAATTATTGTTCGCATTGGCATGGTATGCCATATGTTTTTTTCTTTAGTGTACCTACTTTTTAGGAGGCTATCCATCCTAGGAGTGTTTCCTACCAAACAAGCTTAATTTTGGAGTTTTGATATGCTCCAAGTTGTTACGAGTTCTGATATGCTCCAAGTTGTTACACCAAAAGACGACTTGATGATTAGAGTTCTATAACCTTCTATTTACAATACATCACAACGTAGTTATTGTCACGCCCCGAAACGGCAGAGTCTTAACCGCCCCGAAACGGCAGAGTCTTAACAGCCCCGCCGTGTAAACCATCCTAAGATAAAAGTTGGCTTCACAACTGCTATTTTAGACCTGATCTACACAAGACGTCCACAACTAACCCGCTTTGAAGTAGACAGTTTGTAATTTAAATAAATTATTTACCTATAAAAGTGAGGAATTATATATATATATATATATATATATATATGTTATCATTCAATTATTGCAGTTAAAGTTTACAACATTTCTCTATAGTATATTCCCTAGTTATTACATCATTCGGAAACGAAAAATACTTCTAAAATAAAAACTTAGACCTTAAAATATATGTTTATTCTTCAATGTTTTTCCTCACTCCCTAGAATCCAGCAGTTGGTAGCTTCAGAGCAATTGGTTGCCGCTTCTTAGCCAACACCTGCACGACGTCTATAGAGATGTGAGCAACCACAACTCAGTAAGTGGGGACGGAGGACTTAAAACTATACCATACATACAACAAGGTTTTCAATTACTTATTAAGTGCAATGCATGTGCAAGCAAATGCCATCACACGACGTTGTCCGGCCCATCGTGAGATTAGAGAAATTGCGCTCGCTCTAATCCGGGTTGAGGAGTTGTCGTTAATGCAACAGTTCACGACCAAACCCAAGCTTGTATAATGGAGACCTTGCTCCTCCCGCGACTACCTTCGAACCACTGCCTTCACCCTCGCCGCGACCTCCTCTCCTGTCACTTAGTTCGACTGAGGATGAAGAAGGGACTATTTTGCAATCCTGCGCTATTCCTTCCGAAGGGGTCGGTATTTGGCCGGAGAGTCCTAAGTTCCCCTAACGGGTTGCCATGCATATCCGATTATGATTACTGGTCGGATATTTAATTAAGTCCAGTTTAGGGCGATCAGTTCTTTCATAGAATTCATACAATATATGCTAGAACAACAAATAGAATCATAGCATCACCCATAATCAAGCACATGCACACATTCAACTATCTAACAAGCATAACCAAGCATAATCTTAAGCCTCCAAAACACAGCATCGTATTAATCCCAACTTACCTCGACTCCTCGCTCACTAACTCGAGGTTCGATTTGCTCAGGCCATCGCCAATCATCCCTATAATACAAACGTGGTTTCAGCTTTTCATATAACTAGGATAGGATCATTTTATCCTATAATGCTTATTGTTAGGTTTTGTTTAAGGTTTAATATGCGTAATTATCTAAGTATTAAGTCTTTTACAATTATTCTAAGTTTGGGGTTCGGTTTAGGTTCGGTTTTCGTATCGATTTCTAAATTAGGTTTTTAGTTTGATTTCTAAGTCCTAAACATGCTCGAATCCTAATGTGAAATTAATCACATTAAGCTCGAGTATTCAAATATCCTATTGGATCTTAATTTAGTATTCTAAGCTATTCGGTATACACTAGTCCTAATTAGGGTATCGGATTTATCCCCGATGTGAAAAAATCTTACTTTTTTATATAATTACCTAAAATTCAATCTTAATTTAGATTTAATATTATTCTGATTTTTACTCTAATATTATCTAAATAACCCTATTTTTTTAAATTTATTAATTTACAATTTCACATATTACTAATTTCTTATATTAATTACCTAATTTGCCTAAATTAACCATACTTAATACTCTAAAGGTTAGGATTAGGATTCCACATCAGAGATTAACACCCCTAAACATATAATTAATATCCCAATCAGTAATTAACATCCTAATCACCTAATTAACCCTAAATCACCCAATTTTCCCATTATTTTAGGGCTAAAAATTAACTTAAAAATTTAGAAAATTAATTTTAAAAAAAATGGCTTCATAGCACTGTTCTACATCATATGAGAATCTTACAGAAAAATTTTGAGCTCCAAACTACACTCCTAAGCCTATTTATTTTCCGGTTTAATCATGCTCGATTTTGAACAATTTGTTAAGAAACCTATATTTCCAAACATAATTAAACTAAATCGATATTTTTTCCTAAATATACATATAATAAAACCTCAGAATAACAAGTTTCATAATTTTTTGGGCAAAATAACTAATTTTACAAAATTATACAAAAATCAGGGTGAATAAATGACTAACCGGTTCGAAGCTTTTTGGCCGTCCAAACCTGGTCCAATGTTGTCGGCCGATCCAGGCGGCGGTTCTAGTGTAGGGTGGTGGTGGTGGTTCAGTCCCAAGTGGTGGTGGGTGGTGGTTTTAATTCACTTGTCTAATCTGCATAGTTTTCTTTTTTTTTTTCTGGATTTTCTCTCGATTTTTTCAATGTTCCGATTTTTCTCAGATTCTAAACTGACCAAATGACTTCTGAAAATTTTTTTCCCTATTTATAGACAATTGTAGTAATTAATATGCATTAATTTGACAAGATTTTGTCCAAATTCCTTGATTTTTTATTTTTAAGTTGTTCAATTTTTATTGGCCAATTTTTCTTTTTCTGACCATGACCTGATCTTACATCAGCTTATCCTCTTCTGATTTTTCCATAATTATTTTATATTTTTCTTTAATTATTTACTTAGTTTTTGGCCAATTCAGGTAATTACGCGTATTTTTATCTACACGTAAATATATGTGGGGTACACGTAAACATTCCTAAATATTATTTTGGTCATTCTAAAATTTTTAGTATACATATAATCTATCTCTAATAATTTATTAGTTATTAAATTACACTTTTTGCCTTTTCGGTAATTAACAATTATTATACTTAAAATTTGAAAATTTTATAGTCTCCTATTTTACTATTTATTTTCTTAAATTTAAGTTTATGGAGTCATTTTTACTAATATTTCTCTCAATAGTTTATAATTTAGGTGTGGTCGAATCCTTTAACTGATCGCCCTAATCCTTGAGTTCTAAGCTCAATCTTACGGTTACTTAGCTTAACTTTGGGGCTTACAATTATATTCTGAGACAATATCCTTATTAGTAGACTTGCTATAATACTACTAAAACTCTTAAAGGATAGCATTTGCGTGCCTCTAACAACCAATTTAATCTTTAGAATGGAATAGATGGGTAATAGAAAAGTTCAACACTGGGAATGATTATTACTAGTAACATGTTAAAAATGTAAATTCCAATATTTTCTTTATATAATTTTTTATCATAAAAATAGTTATATCAATATTTACTTCATTTGATTAACTATAGTGTTGAATTGATAATATAACCAAAAGTACCATATGTCCATATTTGGTCCTTCTCAAAAATAACTTTTTTCCATTAATTGAAGAATAAAAGTATTCATCATTTGAAATTTTGATTCCTTATGGAGAAGAAATAAAATATTCAATCTTTTACTGAGAATAGGAGGATCCAAGTAAACAGTGGTAAGTATTTTGGAAAATAATTATTCTATCCTATCTTGATTACATTTAAGTAAACAAAACATAAATATCTTATTTCTTTCCCCATTACACCATAAAGGTTTTTCTCTTTTAACCCTATATTTCTATGGATATTCTAGACAAATTTGATAGGGAGAAACTCATCATTCTATTGAAACAATCAAAGTGGTGCAAGAGAAAATAGGATGATCCTATATTGACAAGTATTCCATCTAAATCCAAAACACTTACGTGATTTCGAGCATCAAATACATAGTGATAGAGCACTCTTTTTAATGTCATAAATAGTATCCGCACTTTATGCAAATAATCAATTTACTACCTATACTTTAAAAAAATCAATTTTTATTACCTAATTGAAGTTTTCGTACTTATTTTTACTATTTGATCTAACTGTGTTAAATTTATTTACTAACATCAATATGAGGGTGAACCAAGAATTGAATATTTTAACCACCTCAAGGCCTAGGATAGCTAACAACCACCTATATGGAGTTACACGACTATCCACTAGGTGGTTGCTAGCCACCCCTAACATTAGGTGGTTGGAATGGTCGCTTAAGGTAAAATGAGTTGCAATTGATTTCAAAAGGTTTGTCCTTCGACCCAATGGTGGCCATGGATTATAGTTTCTCTTTATATTCATATCAATGAATGGACTTAATAGATTTTGTTTAGATAGCAAAAATGACCATTAAAACTTTAATTAGGTAGTAAATGAATATTTATAAAATATAAGTAGTAAATTATATATTTTAACGAAGTTTAGATATCATTTATAATATTACTGTTTCTTCTTCTTCTTTTTTTTTCTTCCTTACTCGGTAATTAAAATACCAACGTTATGATTGAATTTTGATATAATATAGAAAGTTGACGGTGGACACTAGCCATGACTGGCATGACAGGAAGTGGTGCGGCCACACAACCCAAAAAGCATAGATAATGTTTATGACTTTTGGATGGTTGTCCGTATCTTTCTGCGAATGAGAAACAAACAACACAAATTATAACATCGGATGATCTTATATTAAATTATCCTACCGAAGCACACATTATTATTATTATTTTAATTTCTTTCCATGGATGATATATTTATATGGTTGCTAAAATACGTACACAAAACAACAGCGACAAAGATGCATGTTTGATGCTCCATCCAACATCGGGGGATGGGGATTACGTTTGCCGCCAATCCACAGGAATATCTTTCTTCTAATTTGGCCTTTCTACAGATCCATTCCTCAGTCTTTTTATAATTTCTTGTTAACAGATATGAGTGGATGATGCATCCACACTACATATATACGAATCGATAATATTGAAAATATGCATGTTGAATATTGCCTTAATCCAATAGTAAGAAAATGTGTAGTTGAATACTATCTTTACGTGGTGTTAATGACAGTGCATTTGAATACTACCTTTACATGGAGTTAGTGGCAAAACGTGGAGGTACATAATTCATTAATGGACAGCGAAACATGCATTTTGATTAAATGGAGTAATTGAATAAGTTTAATAGTATAGAATATATTAAATAATCAGTTAATGGCAATTAAAAAAAGGTTATCACTTTAATAGTATAGCTGGTAAATGGACGGAAAAAAGTTACCAAAATAAAAATACCGAGTTACATGGATTTATGCTTCTGTCCCACATGTGTTGCTTGTTGCAATAAAAATCATTGACATGAAAACTATATTTGTCTAGCTCCATTTTTTGTAATAATTTGCCAATCTTTTTATCATCTTTCTAAAGTTAAAACAAATGAATAAACCAATAAAAAAAAGGGCCTAAAATTAGGAAAGAGAAAAAAAAAAGAAACCTAAAATCATATGGAAAGTAAATTAGTCTAGGCAAAGTGTATTAGAAGTAGATGGATGAGAAGTATTAGGGAGCAAGGAAGCAACCTAAGGGGAGCAACTTCTCCAACCTTGAAGGATTGGATGGAAGTGTATAAATGGATGAAGCAACATATGATATATAGATTAGGAAGTGGAAGGAACACAAGCATTTATTTTATGAACTAGATAGGGAAAGGAACACCAAGAAGCCTAATCTAAGGCCTACTTACAAGAGAAAGTCAAGATATTTCCTTAGCAGAATCTTAGATTGACATAGATATCTAGAATGAAAACGCTATAGGATACTCAATTAATCAAGATATTGGTATATTGCCTAGGAGTCATATTTTGGTTGAAGAGGAAGAAGAAGATAAAATCTACTAAGGCCTAGAATCTAATAGTGAAGTTTCGATCAGCTCAACATACTATGAGCTATGTAGGGAGGAGGGACAAAAGAAAGCAGAAAGTTAGATATGTAACTTGAAGATATATCCAAAAATAAAGTTTTTCCTATAGAGATGTATAAATAATGGCTTAATAACGAAGGATAACCTAATTAAGAGAGGATTCAATGTAGATCCAAAATGTTGTTTATGTAGAAAAGACAATGAATCTCTATAACAACCTATGATGAATTGTGATAATACAAAACAATTCCGGAAGAGTGTTAATAGATCAAATAAATTTAAAAATACCTTTGCTTTGGAAGTGTCAAACTTGATCAAGAGTAATGCAAAGCAAAAGAAGGAAGGGATGCTTGAAGACAGTCCTTAGAATGTTAGATTTGTGTTTCGTTTATGGAACATTTGGAATGAGAGGAATGGAATATTATTTTAGGATGGTAAAGGTAAACCGTATTTGGATAATGGAGAAACTAAAGTAAAGGAATTTTAAGCACACCTGAAGAAGGACATGAAGAATCACTATACAAAGGATAGAAATGTCTCATGGCTATCTCCATCGATTAGATACTCAACAATTGTGATGTGGTGTTTAAGGAGGAAGAGAATGGTGCTGCTATAAGAGGGATTGTGAGGAATGGGGAAGGAATCTATATTGTAGGTTTTCTAAAAACAACAACAATTACGTTACCTTTGGAAGCCAAAATTTAAGCTGTATTTTGGGGTATGAGAATAGCTTATAATAAGGAATGGGAAGACATCATCATTGAGTCTAACTTAATGAAAGCTATAAAGCATATAATGGATAATTGATGTTAAACTGCTAATGTTATTAATCTGTGTCGGTAATACTACCAGATGAGGGGTTGGAAGTTAACTTAGATGATGAGGAAGATGAAATAAAGCTGTGCACACATTAGCAAAGTTAGCTCTTGAACAAAGGAGGAATTGTTGCTTTGATGCACATTTACATAAGGATATTTTTACTTGTATTTCAAATGCCAATGTAAGCCTCTAAAATCACATTTAGGGCAACCATACCCACATTTAGGGTCTTTAGGAAAAACTCATCTGATTGAGCCAAAATTTTATGAATGATAGAAAAGTTAGTTGAAATGACTTAACAAAATTAAGTTTTAAAAATAATGAGCTAAAATCTTAATTTTAGCCTTAAAAGTATGATTATTTAATATAGCGTAAAAATTGTTGAAACCTCTAAAACCAAGTTCAAAATGCACCATGGACTTAAAAATAAGTCAATTAAGCTATAAAAAGAAATAATTTAGTACAATATACTATATCAATATATACGTATTTTTATGAGTATATTCGATATATATAATAATTACACTTATAAATTAACCCGAAATTATATATTTATATATAATAAGTGATAAACTCATAAAATACGTAAAAATATATATTTTAAAAATAAAAGATATGATAACGATATAAGTATATGAGTATGTTTACATATTACATTTATCAACACCATAGGATATATATATATATGTAAGTAAATATACCAAATATTAATATAATATATTAAAATACTAATAATTAAATGAAAAGCCCATCGAAACACAATATAAACTCCATCAAAATACTAGAAATAGCTTGGAATCCTCTGGACAATTATTGTAGCAATGGAGTGGGCTAGCAAAATGGTGAGTCAAAAGCAAATTTTCCTAAAAAGTGTCACCTCTTACTTACTTTTTAGTAGACAATTGAGCAAGAAATCAAAGAAAAAATTCCTACTATTTCAATTCAGTATAAATAAATTATGGAATGTTATATTAGATACTTTAGAACTTAGGACTTCCAAAGAAAATTCGTGAGAAATAATTTAGAAAATAGAAAAAAAAAATAAAACAAAAACAAAGCAAGGAACCATGTAAGAGTAGTTCATGGACCAAACCTTAATCTATTGTTGCACCATGCCGTCACCACCTAACGCCTAGCTGCTCCAACATTGCCCCATGCACTGTAGGCAACTAAAGCAACAACGAATAAGTTGGTCAATTTTCTACCCTGTTTTTCTTATAATTTCTAAAAATATTAAATTAAGGTAGAAAATTATGAAAAAATTTGTATCTAAGTTATTCTAGATATATTTTCATGTGGTAATTTTATTTTTGTAAAATTAAGATTATTTTATGTACTTGCTCAAGAAAGTTACTATTCACCCGAATTTTAATTTTCAAAATAAATATACTAAATAATATAATTTCTAGCACAAAATTTTTATGTAAAATACAAATTATATGTATCTAATTGCTATATAGCCAAATTTTTAATTTAAGCATTTATAATATTTATTGTAATTTTTTACCCTAAAAATAACTAGAAAAAGGGTGAAATTACAAAATTAATAGATTTTCATGAAATTAATTGATGAAATGAATGTCTATTGACTTTTGGTGATTCATAATGATGTTAGGATATATTGAAAATAATTTTTTCTAAGAAAGATAATATTTAGTAAATTAAATGCAATTTTTAGGTAAAAATGTAATTACAAGCATATAGGCGATAAACCTGATAGTATGGAATCATATATTGACTAAATTCCCAATATTTTTAGGAGTATGTAGAAATTTTTGGAAAATTATTTAGTGATCTCCAGCTATTTATTATGAATTTACTTGATAAAATAGCTTAAATTACGAACTAGGGCCTGTTTTTAGTAATAATAGGCTAAAATGTGATAAGTATTGAAATAAAACTTATACATGTACATGCCAATCAAGTTTGGTATAAATGAATTTTTAGTATATTTAATGATAGTTTACAATCGGGTTATGACACAANAAATTTGCATCTAGCTTATCATAATATGTTTTCATGTAGTAATTTTATTTTTGTAAAATTAAGATTATTTTATGTACTTTATTAAGAGAGTCACTATTCATCGAAATTTTAACTTTAAAAAAAATACACTAAATGATGTATTTTTTAGCTCAAAATTTTTTTATAGAATACATATATTATTTATTTAATTTCTATGTAGCTAGATTTTTAATTTAGGTATTTTTTAACCTTAAAAATAGCTAGAAAGAGGGTGAAATTATGACATAAATGGGTTTTTATAAAAATAATTGATGGAAATGATAATTACTAACTTCTGGTGATTCATAATGATGTTAGGATATATTAAAAATAATTTTATATAAAAAGGATAATATTTGGTTAATTAAATGTAACTTAAGGGTCAAAATGTAATTACGAGCATATAGGCAATAAACCTAATAGCATGGGACTTTGTACTAAATATATTTCCCATATTTTTTTTACTTTATAGAAATTTTTTGGGAATTATTTAGTGACTCAAGTCATTTATTATGAATTTTTGTAGTAAATTAGCTTAAATTACGAATTGGGGCAGGTGTTTAGTAATAATAGACTAAATTGTGATAAATATTAAAATAAAAATTATAAATATATGAGCTGGTCAAATTTGGTAAAAATAAATTTTTTTAATACATTTAATGATAGTTTTACGATCAAGTTATGATATATATATATATATATATATTAAGGTTAGATAATATCTATATTATTAAGTTATATTAGCAAATTATATAAAATATAGTTTAATTGCATAAAATGAGTATAATACGATAATACTTATTATGGGCACATATAGGTATATTAAAAACTCAAAATTCCTTTTAGAAGTCATATCTCAAAATAGAACCCGTAATATATATCATTAGATTTGTATAAACCCAATGACACTATTTTTACTAAATTCGGACAATCTTAGGTAATATAACATATACCTCCATAATATTACAAGAATTTATGTATTGCGATAACCTTATCGTAATTGAAATGTAAATTAACTGATTAAAAGTACGTTTTGATACGATCAAAACGATATATTATACGTAATGGTATAACTACATACATTATTGATACTTAATAACTTAACTTAACTTATATAATAAAACTATATTCTATTATATAAGGAAAATAATAATATACTTTAGATATATAAATATATATTTTTATATACAACTTTAGAAGGAAATAAAAGTAGATAGAACCTAACGTTTTCATAACTTTTATGAAAACTAAGTCTAAGTTTTATATATATAGGATCTCCTAGTAAGCAGAGCGTCAAAGATACAAATATTTCATAGTGAGCGTCAAAACAAGTAAGTTAGGATCATGGTTTTACCGCTTGTTAGGATCATAAAGATTTAAAAGTAATTCTGATTATGGCTGTAAATTAGCTATATATGTACATACCATGTATGTGGTTAGTATTCTGTTTGTGAAGGGAGTTAAACTTATTAGTGTACTATTCTACATGATTAATTTGTTTTGTATTGTGTGAACTTGTCTGGCCACCCTTAAATGGAATTGAAANGTTTTGACGCTCAGTTGTATATATAAATATATATTTTTATATACAACTTTAGAAGGAAATAAAAGTAGATAGAACCTAACGTTTTCATAACTTTTATGAAAACTAAGTCTAAGTTTTATATATATAGGATCTCCTAGTAAGCAGAGCGTCAAAGATACAAATATTTCATAGTGAGCGTCAAAACAAGTAAGTTAGGATCATGGTTTTACCGCTTGTTAGGATCATAAAGATTTAAAAGTAATTCTGATTATGGCTGTAAATTAGCTATATATGTACATACCATGTATGTGGTTAGTATTCTGTTTGTGAAGGGAGTTAAACTTATTAGTGTACTATTCTACATGATTAATTTGTTTTGTATTGTGTGAACTTGTCTGGCCACCCTTAAATGGAATTGAAAATGATTTGACTGCTAACTTAATTGAACATACCTAACAACCATTAGGGGAATGACTAAGAGTGTCAGACCAAATATTAACTTCCTTCAATGAAGATAGCCGAAATGATCCTTTCCATATCTTTAGTCGAATTAAGAGACAGGCGAGAAGGTCACAACAAAGGTAGGGGTCATAGTTCGAAGGTGATTATGGGAGGAAGGTATTCTCTATCATATAAGCTCGGGTTTGATCTGATTTTGAGTCACAGTAGCCCTTTCAATCTAGGTTGGAGCAAATGTAATTTCTCTAACCTTATAATGGACTGGATAACATTGTACGATGTTTCAAGCGATTAATTGTATTGCATTTCATTATAATTAGTAACCTTCTTTATGATTGTTTGGTACTCTACTGATTTCATCTCACTTATTAAGCTAGTTGAGCTTACACTACTAAGACTCTTTTGCAGGTAACGAGTGAAAAATCATAATGCACAGATATCACTACCCCCTAAGTTTAGTGCATAGTTGGTTAGGAAAGTAGGGAATGGAAAATCTACTGAATCTTGGATTTTGACTTTTCTTTTTGGTTTTGAGGAAACTAACTACAAATTCCCTAAGACACTCATTAGTTTCATATCTTATTGTAAATATACTTTAAAACCTATGACTTTTGTGAACTCTAAATATAAATTATAATTCTATGCATGAAAACACTTATATAAATACTATTGTATTATCGAACAATAAGTCATTGTAAATAGGTATTTTGAAAAGTTATATTACAAGTTTAATTTTAGATAGATATCGGAATAGATACTTCAAGCTAGTTGAGTCGTATATACCTTGTATAAACTATATCTACGATTACACCTGTAAAGTTAGCTTTTATCTTAGATTAGTTTATACAATAGGGACCGTTAAGACTTTTCCTATTTAGAGTGTGATAGTCGACAAGGCTAATTTTATTGTTTTTTATGGGAACTCTTTCTACTTGAATTATAGGGAGATTAGGATTCCTACAATTATGAATGATGCTCGAGCATTTGGATCACTTATGCTACTGCTGGTTTTGTTTTCTCTTGCAATTTAATAATGTATGTGTTCATCGAAAAAACTTAACACTATTAAAAAACACGCATCAGCCATATGTGTACTAAAATTAGATGTAGCATTATAATAAATTATGAAACATAAAATAAGAATTGAATCAAACTATATATAAGCAAATGTATGATTTAAAGAAAAAGAAAAATAATATATAATAAATGGTCTTGAATATGCATTTAAAAACAAAATGTACAACTGCAATAATATATTTTAGAATTATATGTTAAAACAAACTAGAATAAATTAATCACTTTTTGTTTGCTTCATTGAAGAAGTCATCATATGAAGAAGATATAAATTAGGGATCTTCATCTACAACAGTGTAAAACTTTTTAGTAAAAGTTAACATTACCAAGTAATTAAATCATTGAACTTTTTGTACATCAATTAAAGAATATACTTTTCTACTCTAAAGAAAATTATATCGAAAATATGAAGCATGAAAAATTTAAAATAAAACATATATAATAATATCTAATATGAAAAGAAATTATAATTAGCCAAAATCCTTATAAAGAGAAGGTAGATAGAGGTGCGAGCCCTCACTTCGCAAGGAAAAATAGGTAATTTCTTTGAATCAGAGATTGGAAAACACATGAAACACTAATTGAAATTTTCCTTATTGTATAAGTAATTGATTTTTATGGTCATGGTAAGACTCAACTTCCTTATAAGATTCAACTCTCTAAAGAATTCTACTTACTTATGGTGATTGGACCAATATTTGTCTCGAATGCAGTTGCCCATTAATATTTGGTAAATTAAAACTAAAATAAAACAATAAGTGTAATCTAAAAAATTATAGAATAGAGGATGATAAATTTTTTTTTTATTTTAATAGATTTAGATGACATTTTAATTCTCTTGAATCTCTTATTTAATCATCTACCATCTCAAATCAAAAAATTGCATTTAAAACGAGCAACCAACCAATTATGTTCAAGTAAATGACAAAAGGAGTTGGCAAAAAATATAAAAATTGAAAATGGTAAATATTATGCAAATTCTATATGTCTCTCTTTAGAAATAGCTATGTTAATTGGATAATAGAAAAGGCTTGAGTAAGTTTTAGAGTGCCTAACTATCGCAATTCACAAGGGAGCAGCCCTATGGAACACTTCTTTAGTAGATACACCTTAGATTAGTTATAAGAACATAAATCTAATCCTAGTTTCCAATAACACAATCAATAACCTTAAATACTAACTTTATCACCCATAAGAATAAAGTAAGATCTACTTAACATATCCTACCATCTATTATAGTTTCTACTCATTTGATATGGTTAGAACATTTTCATTTTCATTTTCATTTTTATTGATTCTTTTTCTTGATCAATCCTTATATATTGGTTATTTACATCAAATTTGCGTTGTTCTTCCTTTGTAGGGGAGGGGATTCAAATGCAGCAGTCACGTGTATGCTATGTGAGTCTCATGTTATACATGGCCTTAGAGAGGTGACATGACAATGATATGTAAAAAAGAGTTAGAAAGAAAGAGGTAAAGAAGAGGGGGAGGTAATCACAGGGAGCTTAGAACATATGTGTGATAGATGGAGTTATAGAGCATCAACCCCATAATTTTTTATAAGAGGTGATTCGTTATACCTTTTGAGCTTTATTTGATCTTTTAGAATGGCAGTCTAATAGCACAATGGAATTTCTCTAATTTCTTTAAGTTAACCTAAATGAAAAGGAACTCTTAAATATTTATAAAGTTAAGCTATTGATGATATCCATTAGATCATGTTGATGATTAACAATCGAGATGAGTACTTCTATTGATGAATTATTCCATAGGATTGGCTTTTCTTTGATTTCTCTAAGTTGTCCCAAATAAGAAGGAACTCTTAAGGATTTATAGAGTAAGGTTATTGATGACACCTATCGGATCGCATTAATGATTGATAACCTAAATGAGTCCTCTTGTTGATAGATTATTCCATAGGATCTTGATGAGTCAAGTGCATAAGGAATCTCTTTGAATGCATGAGCTTCCCAAGAAAGGCTAAGAACAGATAGATCAATCCAATGATCCCTACTCTAAATCCATCATCCATATTCTCTTAAGTTAAAAATGAAATACAATGTGAAGTATGCAAATATGTGTAGAGTTAAAACATGTAATGGTTAAGATAGAGGATTCTAAAGAAATGGAAAGCAGAGTACATTAGGAAAACTAATTTATTAGGTAAATGAAACAAAAATTGGAGAAGAAAGCGAAGGAAAATGTGCATATGATTTATAGTACAAGTATTCTTAAATATTATTGATGTTATTTTATAATTTTTAGTATGTATATGATTTATTTATATCGATTCGTTAATTATCGAAACTCATTTTATGTATTTTCGATAAATAACAAGTAATACGCTTATAATTTAATATTATAATTTTTAATTATTTTATTACTTATTTTCCTAAATTCAAACTTAAGAGATCAGTAAATTTCTAATTTCATCGTATAATTTAGGCTTGATTAAACAATTTACTCTATCACTCTAAACTTTACGTATTGACTTCGAACTTTTAATTACAAAGCTTACTATATCTTAAAAGAACACATTGGATACCATAGGCCTCAAATTTATCAGTAGCAGCAAGTTGTGAAGCTACATAGCACAAACATCTAATTGTCCTAAGATGATCACACTAGGTTTTTATTGAAACGAAAGTTCATATGGGGTTTTCCAGTTTAAAATAGACATAGGCATCATATTGACTATATGAATAGCAACTAAAACACACTCACTCCACAACTCCTTAAGAATATTAGCATGCAACCTAATTGCTCTACAAGTATCAAAAAGGTGTCAATGCTTACACTCAACTCTACCATTTTCTTGTGGAGAATAAATTAGAGTCCTTTGATGAGTGATTCCTAATTCCTCAAACAAACTTTTACAAGCAAATGAAATAAATTCAGTGCCATTGTCTACTCTAATTGCCTTAGGAACCACATGAAAATGAGTTTGAACATATTTGAAAAATTTTGTCAACATTGAACATGTGATTTATCATTCAACATAAAAGTTAAGGTGCTTTGACTTTAATCATCTAAAACTATCAAGAAATACCTTGCACCTGTCAATGAAGTTAACCTATATGGTCCCTACAAATCAATAATCAAAAGATCAAAAGCTAGTTAAGCATAAGATTCACTTTGAACAAAAGGCATTCTATGAATTTTAGATATATTGCAAATGTGACGACAAATATCGGTTGAAGTTAGAATGGAGCAAATTCGCAAATGTCTAAGTTCGTCCAAAGAGATAAAGCATGCTAGTTTACATAGGAAAAACTAGCAACATCTTTATTGCAATCTAGAACATGCATACCACTAACAATCTTAGCCGTAGTAAGAGGCTTATTCTTCTGGACTTGTAGAAGACAAAATATATTAGTAAACACTGTAGTTAAATTTTGATCTTTAGTAAGTTTATTTATTGATAACAAGTTTCATGTGAAACCAGGCACAAGCAAAACATTATGCAATTCCATATTAGATAGAACTTAATAGTGCCTATTACACTAATAGTTTTAAATGTCCCATCAAGTAGTCTCACAAATATTGGTTTGGACAAACAATGCTGTTGTGAAAGTAGACTTACATAGGGAGTTATATAATGAATTGCTCCTGTATCTATCATCCATGAGTTAAACTTGATTCGTACAACACTTAAGCATTTTATTTGAGAAGAAACTATACCCGATGAATGAACATTACCTATGGCTTAAATCATATTAACAACTGATGTACACTATTCCTCCATGGCTCCTTTAACTTTAAACATTCTTATCATCTCTTGATAAACTTTCTATACTAGAGTCAAATCCATACTAGTACCAATATTGCTATCAAAAGAATCAAAGTTAGTCAAAGTTTAATCAAAAGGAGTCTCATAATTTGCATCAGCTCTTTTGTCCTTCAAAGAAACATGTGTTGCATTAGTGACTTTGCTCTTCTTTATGATCTTTCTTCTTTTATACCAATCTAAATATCCAATTATTTGGAAGCATGCTTCAATTGTATGTCCTTCAAACTTACAATGTTACAATAGGCTTTACTACTTGTTGTTTTTTATCTTCTTTTATCAATTGAATCCTTATTTATATAACAAGCCACCACATCCATGTATGATCCTAAACCACATGTAATGTGCCTTTGTGTTTCCACTTGTTAAACTAAGTAAAAGGCTTGACTCATTGAAGGAAATGGATCCATTCCAAGAATTTAACTTCTTATATGTTTAAATCCATCCAGCAGGTCGATCAAGAATTGAACAAGCTTGTTTTCTAATTCAAATTCAGCAATTCTAGTTCCAACATCACATGTACAGTATGCTAGGCAACCACATACACAATCAAGATATAGCTTAAGCACCTGTAACTCATCCCAGATCTTCTTTAACCTATTATAATATGAGGACACAAATTGATTTCCTTGTTTCAAGTTGCTTATTTCTTACTGCAACTGATATGATACACTAAAGGTCCATTCACATGGCCATACGTTCTTCTATTTCTTTCCATAGATCATGAGCAAATTACACATACAAATAATTCGGTGACAATTCAAAATTCATTGAATTAAGCATTCAAGATCTAACCATATAATCACATCTTAACCATTTCACTAAGTCCAGTGAGTTATCTCTAGGTTTAGCAATTGATCCATCAACGAAACCTAGTTTTAATTTAACTCTTAAGCTAGGTTTTACAGATCTACTCCTGGCAATGAAATTCTTTCCATTGAATACAACATTCCCTAACATCATGTTCAGATTATCCGAATTAGAAATATAAAATAGATCTAAGACATTCTGTTTTACCAATGCCATGATCAAAGCGGAGAGAAACGACTTATAAGACTACAATTCATGCCAAATCCAATGCTACCCGCTTTGATACCACATAGACATCGCAAGGTTATAACAGAAATTGCCTTTTGTTCTCCATGCTTTGCTACTGAGTGTATGAAAGTGTTCATAATAGAAAAGTATGAACTAAAGAAAACTATACTTCTATTACAAAGAATTCAAAAATTACAGTAGGAGAATTATGACCCTTTTAATTCCCTAAGAGTATTTATATAAGGTTAATATGTAACTAACTTTGGTTAATTATAGTTGTATATATAATGCCAGTTGTACAACTAATTTTTAACTGTCTTAACTATTTGCTAGTGCTATACGACTAAAGCTAAATAAAATAATCGACTCCCTCTCTTTCTTTATACAATAAATATTGACTAGATGTAGTCACATAACTTAAGGTTCTTTTGTTTTCTTTCTTTTTCTTTTTTTTTTTAATAACTTTTTTGCATTATTTATTATATTAGCTGTGTAATTTAATGGCACATAATTAACGACAAGTTGATTAAGTTAATTAGTATGAGCAAATTAAAAGGCAACATGTGCCAATTTTGAATGGAATATCTAGAAAGGTTAATGGAAAGATTTGTTTCATCCATTTTCAAATCTTTGACACTCAAATAATTTAAAAGACAACTAAATATTTTGTAAGTCACAAGTTCAATTACTCATACCTCTCTTAAATCCTAAGTACGATTGGGTAGGGGGAAGCTGTGATTCGTACACCTCCTTCTTGAATGCAAAACTAGTATAAATTTCTTAAAAAATGTTAGTCACATTACGTGTAGTCACTGGAAGTCGAGATGGAGCCCCATGATCAAACCTTTTTAACCCATTGAAAACTATTAATTTATGTATATGTATTATATAAATATTAATAAATTATTGATACATATATATAATATGTATAAATTAAACGTGATAATTAATTTAATAATTTTTTAATTATAATTTATATTAATATTGTATTTATATTTATAAATCACATAAAATAATATATAGAGAGTCTTTTTTCGACCCGCTGTAGTTCGACCAACATCTTTGGATGTACTAATAATATACGTTGTGGCCCGGTATCACAGATGTCAATTATCCAAGTTGTTGAGTAGGGAACAAGTTTCATCAAATTAAAATAATCTCCGATTTCTAAAATCTCAAATATCATTTCATCATTCCATAACAGTTTCCTGATAATTCACACGCTCTCTCCTCCATCTCTCTCCCTCTCTTCCATTCTTTAAAGAAATAAATAAAAACAAAGAAAAAGTACCCGAAAAACTCAATTTAAAGATTCTCCATCTATATATACTCCAATGCGCTATGCCACACACACACACACAGAGCACTCCTCTTGCCTCTCAATTTCCTTGAATAAAAACCACCACTTTTCCATAAACAGTTTCGGTTTGCTTCTATCTTCGTCTTCGTCTTCGTCTTCGTCCTAACAGAGAAAAGTATGGAGGGGAAATTTGTAATAGCTGCGGTGAAACAGAGGGCCTGTACCCGCTGTCCTCCAAAACGCGGACAAATCAAGATCAAGATTATTAAATTAATCTTTTCTTTCTGTGCCCAGACCAAAGCGAAAGGAAGAAGATGAAGAAGTATAGAATTTATCTTAAAAACTCTGAACTCCACTACTCCACGAGGAACACCAAATGGGTATAATTCAGATGCTCCATTTTAATCATGACAGTTCCTAAATCCTCTAAAGTTTGAATCTTTGTGTTGTGTACAGTTGGGTAGCTAGTATTAAGTAAGTTTTTTCTTTATTTTTTTTTTATCATTTATAATTTTTTTCTATTATATATATTTTAATACTCTGGCTCACCCCTAAAGGCTAAAGAGATCAAAGAGGAAAGCATTGTAAAAATTGTGTAATATGAATAACAAAGACTATTATTTAGTATGTATCTCTCATCATAATTGTGTCCTAATCTCTTATTGAATTTTTAATTTGTAGTTTAATTTTCTTTTTGGTTTCCGTCAAAGAAGTAAGTGTTATGATATCTACAATTGATTGATGTCTGACATGAATATCCAATGATGAATCGATGGAAAGTAAAAATATCTTATTTCTTTTAATCAATAAAAGTTTAGACGATTTTGATTTTTGCTCTGGTTATCGTTATATATTTAAAATTATAAATTAGTTATGGAGATATTTATAAATTATCTATTAATATATTTGACTATATTGAAGAGAAAAAATTATTTATATATATATATATGTAAAAAGGGCATAATAAAATATCTATTATAATCATGAATTTATGGATGTTATCTCTCAAGGAAAAATTGGAAAGTGTTAGATGGTATCATGATACCTTTCAATACTTTCATTTCTTAAAAGGTAAAGAAGTTTCTTTTTCTTTTCTTTTTATTTATCTATGTATTCATTTATTTATTTTTTGTCTCACTCCCATTAGACTTACTAGTGAGTCTAATAGGAATCATTTTTTGAGAAAATAAGTATTGAAATAGTAAAAAATAATATTAGTTTGTTGAAATGATTCTTGATTTAAAGAAATGGGTTTTAAAATAATGAAAAACTTTCTTACGGTGAAATGGGTATTAGTATGGTAAAATGGATCTTATCTTACGAATGTGAACCATGAAATGATAAAAATGGTGTTAATGTAGTAAAATAAGCCTTGTTTCAATAAAATGTACCTTAAAATAATGGAACTATTTAAGCCCTCTATATGGCAAAAAAAAGTATTGGTATGGCCAAATGAGTCCTATTTAGTGGAAATGAATTTTGAAAAAGTTAATAAAGTTGTTAGTGTGGTGAAATAAGTTGTACAACGATGAAATGAACCATAAATTAGTGAAATAGTAAAAACCGCTCATATGGTAAAATATTGTTCGTGTAGTGAAATGAGCATTTCATCAAGAAATTTAGCCCTCATATGGTGAAACTACGAAATCACTCCTTATAGTGAAAAGGGTGGTAGTACGGTGAAAACTTTACACGTTGAAAGAAAAAATCTCTAAAATGTGAACACAACGTTAATATGGTGAAATGAGCTTTAATTTGAGAAAATAAGCTATAAATTTGTGATAATATGAGAAATGAGCATTGAAATGTATAGAACGGTATTGGCATAGTCAAATATACCTTAATTAAAGGAAATGGTCATTAAATGGTAAAATAATAAAAACCCCATCTTTGGTGAAAAAGGTGTAAGTATGGTTAAATGTCGTAGTTTTTTTTAAAATAGACGTAGAAAAAATAAATTAATTAACACATGTTACAAAATTGTAATTCCATATTAGATTACATAATTTTCAAGAGCTCATTAAAGAATCAATTAATCTCACTAATGTGTACAATTTTCATCAAAACATCTAAAATTTCACAGTTGTTAAATTAAACTTCCACTTACGTATAGGATCCATTTTGTTTGTTTTATCTTTTCTTTTCTTTCATGTTTTATTAAATAATAGTATACGTGTACCCATATTACATGTGCACAAAATAAAATCAACAATTTAATAAAGTATAAAACATAAAAGAAAGTTGGTTTACCAAAAAAAAAAAAAAAAGGACAATAAAGACATCACAATGTAGCTCCCATTTCAATATTATAAATATAATAGATATAGCTATTAATTTAATGTAGATTCAAATGTTAAGAAAGTATGAAATTGATTTAATATTCTTTTTTGCTAAATGAAAATAACTAATATATTACTATATGTGATGTACATAATTATGGTCAATACCTAGTAGAAAAGCCCTCTTATAGTGAACCTCATATAATGAAAATAAAGTTAGCATGATGAGTGCTAAAAAGGGTGTTAATATACTGAAAATCATTATTAGTATAGTGAAATAAGCCTTGCATTAAGGAAATATGTCCTATAATAGTGTAACAACTAAAATTGTCCCTATCTTGAAAAATGTGTTTGAATGGTGAAATAAACCTTGTACTGTAGAATTAAGCCTTTATATAGTGAAACGACATTATTCTTCCCTATGGTGAAAACAATGATAATATGGTGAAATAAGCACCTCTTCTTGGAAATGAGCTTTAATATTGCAAAAACAATGTTAATATAATGAAATGACCCATATTTTGAGGAAATAAGCTATAAATTGGTGAAAATGTGTTATTATGGTAAAATAAGCCTTTGTTCAAAGGAATAAGTATTGAAACGGTGAAAACGTGTAGTTAAATAAGACTTAATTAAAGGGAATGTGCCATGAAATAATGAAATGATAAAAGCCATATATTTGGTGAAAAAGGTGGTAAGAATAGTGAAATGAGCCTTATATAGAGGAAATAAGTCATTAAATGATGAAATCAATTGTTAATATGATAAAACAAGTCTTGCATTAAAGAAATAAATCTTGAAACGATGAAAATGGTGATAATGTGGTGAAAAAAACATTTACTCAAAGAAATTAGCTATAAAATAGTGAGATAAGCTTTGCTTCAAGAAAATGAGCTTACAAATGATGATAATGGTATTAATATGGTAAAATGAGATTTATTTCAAAGATTGTCTAAGCCTTCAGACTGTAAAATAGTAAAATTCCTCCTTATAATGAAAAGGGCAATAGTATAGTGATTATAGCCTTATTTCAGAAAAATAGGTCTTCAAATGGGAAAAACAGCATTAGCATAGTGAAACGAGCAAAGCTTTGAGGAAATAAGCCTTGGATTGTGAAAATAGTGTTTGTTTATTGAAATGACCTTAGATTTATAAAAATAAGTTTTGCAACGATTCTAAAAACTTGGGCCATTTCACCATATTAGACACATTTTAACCATTAAGAGGCCAGTTATCACTATTTTAAGCATTATTTCCCCAATTGATAACTCATTTCACCACAGAAACATCCGTTTCACCATTACAATACATATTACTTTAAAAGAAGGCTCGTTTCACCAAAGTAGTCGCATTTTGACCATTCAGAGGTTTGTTTCCTTAAAGAAATCTTATTTTACAAAATTAACATTGTTTTCACCATTTGAAGGTTCATTTCACCACACAAATGTCATTTTTGCCATTTCAAACCACATTTCCTCAAAACAAGCCTAATTTTACTATGGTAATTGAGTTGTGATTCAAAGAAAAGTATGCATTATTTCATCAAACTTATATGGTTTCACTAGTTGAAGGCTCATTTTCCCTATGGAAGGCTCAATTCACTAAGCTAATGTCGATTTTACCATATCGATGCTCATTTCCTCAAATTAAGCCTCATTTTACTACTATAAGCACATTTTCACCATTCACAAGCTTGTTTCTTTAAAGTAAACCTTATTTTACCATATCATTACAATTTTCACAATTTCAAGCTTTTTTTTTTTTCAATGGATGCCTCATTTCTCCACAGTAACATCAGTTTGACAATTTTAATGCTCATTTCTTCAAAACATGGTTCGTTTAACCGTATTAGATGCATTTTCACCATTTTAAGGGTTATGTTATCATAATAATATGATTTTCACCATTTTAAGGGTCTTTTCCCCAATTGATAAGCACAATATTATTAATTTCACAATTTCAATTCTTATTTCCTTGAAACATGATTCATTTATAGCATAAAATAACAAAGTCTCTATTTATGGTAAAAAAGGTGATAGTTTGGTGAAATAAAGTTTATTTTAAGGAAATAAACATTGAAATGGTGAAAAATGAAATAATATTGTGAATTATATGAAAGTTTGAGGAAATAAGTCATAAAGTGGTGAAAACAGTGATAGTTTGGTGAAGTGATCCTTGATTTATGGATATGATATTTGATATAGTGAAAACCCTTCTCGTAGAAGAAAAAGGTATTAGTATGGTAAAATGATTTTTACTTCAAGGAAACGAACTTTGAAATGGTGAAAATAGTGTGATTATAGTGAATGAGCTTTATGTCAATGAAATGTGCCTTGAAATAGTAGGACTATATGACCTTTCCCTATGGTTAAAAAGGTATTGATTTGATGGAATGAGTCTTACTTAAAGAGAAAAGATCTTGAGAAGGTGAGCAAGGTTATTATTATGGTAAAGTAAGCCTTGCATAGAGGAAGTGGGCTTTAAATTGGTTAAAAAGTGAAAGCTACCCCTTTAGTAGGAATAATGTTCACATAATAAAATAAGCATTTCATGAAAGAATTGAGCTTTCATATGATTAAACTATAAAATTAATCCTTATGGTAAAAGGGCAATAGTAAGGTCAAATAAACCTCACCTATTAAAATAAGTCTTCAAGTTGTGAGAATGGTATTTGTGTGGTGAAAGGTGTTATTTTCAGGAAATAAACCATAAGATGGTGAAAATATATTATTATAGATAAGTAAGTTTTCTTCATAGAAATGAGCATTACAATGGTGAAAAATGATATTGTTGTGGTTCAATAGGCATTAATTGAAAGAAATGGGCCATGAAATTATAATAAAGTAAATGTCGTATTTTTAGTACAAAATGCATAAGAATGGTGAAATAGGCCTTATATAGAGGGAATAAGTCATCAAATGGTGAGATAAACCTTGCATATTGAAACAAAAGTCTTCAAATTATGAAAATGATATTAGTATGGTGAAATGAATCTTATTCTAAGAAAATAAGCCATAAAATAGTAAAAATATATTATTTTAATGAAATAAGCTTTTCTTTAAGAGAAAGAGCATTGAAACGATAGAAAAGGTGTTGGTGTAGTTAAATAAGCCTAAATTAAAGAAAATGTCTCATGAAATGGTGAAATAATAAAAGTCCAATCTTTAGTGAAAAAGGCATAAATATGGTGAAATAAGCCTTATATAAAGTAAATGAGTCATCAGATGGTGAAAACAATTATTAATATAGTAAAACAAGTTTTTCATCAAGGAAATAAGTCTTGAAATGGTGAAAATGTAGTGAAATAAACCTTGCTGCAAGAAAATGAGCCATAAAATAATGAAAACAATGCTAATATGGTGAAAAAAAATTGTTTCAATGATAAAATAAACTATATTTAAAAAAAAATAAGCTTAAAAATGATAATAATGGTATTAATATAGTAAAATGAGCTTTACTTTGAATAATTAATCCTGGTGAAATAGTAAAATCCCTCCCATAATGAAGAGAATCATAACAAGGTCAAATTAACCTTATTTCAAGAAAATAAGCCTTCATATAGTGAAAAAGACATTAGTATGGTGAAACAAGTCAACTTGTGAGAAAATGAGCCTTGAATGGTGAAAATGGTGTTTTTAGTGAAATGATCCTTGATTAAAGGAAATAAATTTTTTAATGATTCTTAAAATATTGCTCATTTCACCGTATTAAATGCATTTTCCCTATTAAAAAGTCAGTGTTCACCATTTTAAAAGTCATTTCTCTAATGTATGGCTTATTTCATCATAAAAACATCGATTTCACTATTTCAAAATAAAGCTCATTTCACCGTACTAATCGTATTTTGACTATTAAAAGGCTTATTTCCTAAAAGTAAATCTTATTTCATCAAAGTAAAATGGTTTTTACCATTTGAAAGCTTATTTTCTCAAAGTGAACATTATTTCACTAAACTAATGCTATATTAATGCTTATTTCCTCAAACTAAGGCTCATTTTACTATTATAGGACTATTTTTACTATTTAAAGGCTTACTTCCTTGAAGTAACAATACCATTATAATTTTGACCATTTTAAGCATATTTCTCCAATGAATGTCTCATTTCCAACAGTAATGTTAATTTCATCATTTCAATGCTCGTTTCTTCAAAACATGATTCATTTCACCGTATTAAACGTATTTTCATCACTTAGTGGTTTATTTTATCAAAGTAATATGGTTTTCACCATTTTAAGGATCTTTTTCTTAATAGATGACTTATTTCACCATAGAAATATTGATTTTATCATTTCAACCCTTATTTCCTCAAAATAAGGCTTATTTCACCATACTAGTTGCATTTTGATTATTCAAAGACTTATTTTCTCAAAGTAAGCCTTATTTCACCAAAGTAACGTGGTTCTTACCATTTGAAAACTAATTTTAATCAATGGAAGATTCATTTCACCACATAGCCAATTTTAACATTTTAACCCTCATTTTCTCAAAACAAGGCTAATTTAATCGCATTTTCAACATTTTGATACTTATTTACTCAAAGTAAGCCCTATTTTGCCAAACTAAAACGATTTTAACCACTTGAAGACTCATTTTTCCTATGGAAGACTCAATTTACCAAACTAATACTGATTTCACCATATCAACACTCGTTTCCTCAAATCAAGGCTCATTTCACTATTATAAGAGCATTTTCACAATTCAAAAGCCCATTTCCTTGAAGTAAGCATTATTTCATCATACCATTACAGTTTTGACCATTTTAAGCTTATTTCTAGTGGATGGCACATTTTACCATAATAATGTCAAATTCACTGTTATAATGCTCGTTTGCTTGAAACATAGTTTGTTTCACAATATTAGATACATTTTCACTACTTAAAGGCTTATTTCACTACAATAATATGGTTTTCACCATTTTTAGGGTAATTTCCTCAATGGATGCCTCAGTTCATCACAAAAACATCGATCTCACCATTTCAACGCTCATTTCACCTAACTAGTTGCATTTTGATCATTCAAAGCCTTGTTTCCTCAAAGTAAGCCTTATTTCCCTAAAGTAATATAGTTTTCACCATTTGAAAGTTCATTCCATTGATTGAAGGCTCATTTCACCATATAAATGCTAATTTCACCATTTTAGCTCTCATTTCCTCAAAATAAGGCTAATCTAATTGTATTTTCATCATTCTTATGCTTATTTCCTTAAAGTAAGTCTTATTTCACTATACTAATTGACTACTTGAAGGTTTATTTTCCCCATAAAAGGTTCATTTCACCAAATTAATGCCACTTTCACTATGTTAACACTCATTTTTTAAAATTAAGACTCATTTCACCATTATATGGGTATTTTCACCATTTAAAGGTTTATTTTCTCAAAATAAGTCTTGTTTCATCGCACCATTACAATTTTGACCATTTTAAACTTATTTTCCCAATGGATGGTTTATTTGATCAAAATAACGTTCATTTTACCAATTCAATACTCATTTCCTCGAAACATAATTTGTTTCACCATATTAGACACTGTTTCACCATATTAGACACATTTTCACCACTCAAAGACATATTTTACCATAAGAGTACAGTTTTTACCATTTTAAGGGTTATTTTCCTAATGATTTCACTACAAAAACATCGATTTTACCATTTTAATCCTTATTTCCTTAAAACAAGGCTCATTTCATTGTACTAGTAGCAATTTCACCATTTGAAGCTTATTTTTTTTTTTAAACATGGCTTATTTTATCATATTAACATCGTTTTCAATATTTAAAGCCTTATTTTTTTAAAACGAGTCTTAATTTACCATAATAACACCATTTTCACTAAAGGGAAGGCTTCTATTGTTTCACCAAAATAAGACTTATTTCCTCAATACAAGACTCATTTCACCATATTAAACTATTTTCACAATTTCAAGGTTTATTTCCTCGATCCAAGGCTCAGTTCACCTTTCTTATCAATACAAGCAAATATCGAGAAGATATAAGACAATCTTCTTTTCTTTCTTTTTTCCTTGTAAAGAGAACTCTTATTGTCATGACCCTACAGTGAGCCTAGTAGAATTATCTAAAATTTCTATAACATGTGTGCATTCATGATATGAAAATCATCTTACAAGTCAGAGATTGCAAGACTCTAAATAATTAATCACTAAGATTACTAATTTTTAAGTAAATAATTTTACTGTAAAATACAAATATAAATAACTATGAGTGTCCGATATCCCACAGCTCCTCAGAATCGTAGAGAATTGGTATCCCCTACCAAATAATAAAATAGGATATACCAATATTATAAAAGAAATACAAGAAAAAAATTAAATTATCAACAAAGGTTGCTTATATATCATCTAAAGAGTACTAAGCTATTCCTAATACTAAGATACATATTTTCATCTCATACTTAGCACTCGAAACTTATCCCAATCCCAACGTAAGTAAACCTGCAAAAGAAACTATGAGGGAGTGAGCATATAACAGCTCAGTGAGTTCATTCCTCACCACCATCGTTCAAGCAAGTTATCACACATTATTATCACACATGCAAGCAAGCTATGCACATACAAAATGAATGTAGGCGCAATGAATGCAGGCTCAATGAATGCAGGCGCGATGAATGCAAGCAACATATCCATAGGAGGCGTAGAATTACGTCATCTACACTTTGATTATCTCCTGTATTTACCCGCACAGGGCACTTCAGCTTACCCGCATGAGGTTACCTAGGAGCCTCACCCCCTAGGCTGCACTCGACTATTACCTTAGCCGAGAAAGAAAATTTCAATTTAAATAGGGGGATTCCATTCTAGGACTACTCACCCTCCAAGGCCCCTCGGGCACAACTTGCGAGTCCATCTCGTAAGCCAAAATTAACCAAGGCCTTACAGGCACAATAAAGCGAGTTATCTTGCTATCAAGTGGAGAACCCATGCTATCTTTGCCTTAACGATGAAATACGATTTCTGGCATTACGGCCCTTATCAAATTCGTACAAAATACGTCTAAGATTAAGAAAACCTTTTTCCAAAAATACCTTTTTCAACATTTTACAAAGCTAGCACTCTCCATCCATACATTTACTAGGTCATAGACATGCGACGAATAGAACCGGTTATTTGGGTCAGATATTTATATTCATCAATTTAAAAGAAAAATGATCGTACAGATGATGGCATACAAGCAGAATAGTCATTCAAACATACAAGCAACAGCAAGCAACAAAACATCATACAAGTAACACGTACAAGCAAGTAGCAGGTCATTAGAACTCCCTCACCTGGATTATTGCTCATTCTTCAAACTTTTAGGGTTTCCAGAACTCGATATTGAACACCTAAAATATAATAACACTTATAAGTATTCTGTAAAGTCAGACTCCTTAGTTAACTAAAAATCTATTGTAGTTTATCTGGTTTCCCCCAATATAACCCAAGTATAATGTGTATAGGGTTTATCATACTCAATGTGGTTAATAGTAACTATTTTCTCATATTTGTAAGTTACAAGACTTCCTTTATGTATTTTGGAACTTTTTCGTTTTAGCTCGGATCGTTATGAATTTATAGTCCATTTTGATTATTTTCGAATGTATTTTCTCTTAACGAGGTCTATTTTGGACGTTGTGACTTATAATTTCGGTTGTGATATAAAAATATCACAAAATTTATTATTTTAGTTTAAAAATTATAAAATACTAATTTTAGCTTTTTCTAAATATATTTTGATTTAATAATTTCTTAAACCATATAATTGATATTTTTATTATTTTAAGCATATTTTTCCTATTTTTGGAATTTTCTCATTTTCTTATTATTTATGTACTTCACGATTTATACATACATATATATATATCTATATATATTTTTGGTATATTACATATATATGTTATACACTATATGTATGTATATACTTATTTTATGAAAATAACCATACTCTTATGTACATATATATATTCATGTATTTGTATAATAATATACTTATATAATTTCCGAATACTTAGATATAAATGATTACAAATATCTATTCTTATATTATATATTCGGTATATATATTTATATAATATTTGTTATAAAATATGTATACGATATATTATACATATATTATGCCGTATACCATAAGGCATATACTCTATATTATATATACGTCTTATGTAATAATTATACATGGGTACATATATATACATAGTTTATGGTATACACATCTACATATATATACTATAGTTATTTAATAAAATACATAATACTAATTATATGTATTCCTAAAAAAATTACATAATACATACTTTTTCGTATAATATACCTATGTACATACATGTCTAGATACATAACCTTATATATACATATTTAATTAACTTTAAGTATTTATGTACGTAGACTTGTATTAGTTATGTTATATGTATAAAAATACTATACAACTACTTTATCTATACATATATATACTATATAATATACATCTACATAAAAATAAATACTTACCTTTTTCTTTTAATTATTTCCTCCTTCTTTTCCTTCTTCTTTTTCTTCTTTCTTTCTCTTTTTCTCTTCTCATGGTTTGCTTCCAGGATGTTTTTTTCTCTCTTTTCTTTTTTTGTTTTGTTTCCACGGTTTTGTTCTCCTCTTTTTTTTTTTCTCTCTCCTTTTATTCATGAGTAGTTAGCTTAAAATTTAAGTTAAGATATTATCCAATTTTTTTTATTTTCATTTTTCTTTTATTTTCCACTCAACACTAATCAATTTTTTTTCTTCACGTGGGCGGCTACTTTTGAATTTCATTTCTAGGATGTGCAATTGGGAAAAAGGAAGAAAGGAAAGAAAACAAAAGAGATAAATTGAAAATAGAAGAGAAGGAAAATGAAAATTATTAACAAATATATGTAATTTTTCGAATCATATAAATTATAACAATTTTCCTCGTAAATTAATTTTCAAATTTTTGTAAAATTTTATCAATTTAATTGGTATTCGTTACAATTATAATTTTTACAAGTTATTATAACGATTTTATTATAATTTCACGCGAGTAGGCGTTTTAGTCGAAAATTGCAATCGACTATAATTTTATTACTATTGAGTAATATTTAATTATTTTATAGGTTTATATTTATAATTTTAAAGTTTCGATCAAATTCGGGTTCAATTTTGGTTTATGGTGTGTAAGTCAGTTTTAGGGTTTTAGTATGCGATGTAGCGTTTTGATCAATTTCAATTCGAGTTCAATTTTGGTTTATGGTGTGTAAGTCAGTTTTAGGGTTTTAGTATGCGATGTAGGGTTTTGATCAATTTCTAAGGTTTTTACTACTTATAATATATTTAGATTTATGATTTATTAAATTTTTATCTTGCTTGGCTTTAATGACTCTTCGAGTCATCTGCAGTATTAGGGTTCGATTTTACCTTAAATAACTAAATTTACGGGGTTTACACTTATTGTATAGTTAATGTTTTTCCCTTTATGTGTTTTCTTTTTTCTTCAGAAAAATAATGAAAGATGAAATAATCAAGATTTATCATATGATTAATGAAAAGTGGATATACATATTATAACAACCTTTTGTAGAATATGTTGTATTCATGATTAAATATACATTTAATAACCCATATGTTAAGTTGGATTATAATTTCTGAGTTAGTCACGTAAGATGGTAACAACAGTTAGAAGGTTTTGGTTTACAATTCTATAATGGTAAGGTCAATATATTTTTAGTAAGCTAAGTCTATTTCATATGAAAAATATGAGAGAGTTATACACTATTTAATTCCCTTATTATGCATCTGATAAACATAAGCTAATAGAAAATTTTATTGATCTTGGTTGTTATATGATACTTAATTGCTCTTATAATGGGCCAATTAGGCTGAGGAAAATAGTTTAAATCATTTGTTCATCATTTTTATTTTATTTTGAGACAAATGGAGGTAGAGGTATGATCAAAGTGGACCTTTGAGCATAAATCTATGTAATATACGGGGACAAAGGATTTAAATTTATAATTAAAATAAATTTATTAGTGGGGAAGGCTATGATGGTTAATGTGCCCATCCTTTCTCAAAATTTTGTGATCATATACAAATGAAAAATCCTAATGTTCACTCTATTAATTTCAAGTGTTATATCAAATGTTTGCATAAATAAATGTTTCAACAAAAAAATAATTATATTTGTGTAATCTATTGTATTGGCTCAATAGGCAGTTCATCTTCTAAATAAGATGAATGACTTCCGTTGCCATGAATTCAAGATTAAAATAGCAACATCTATAGAAGGTTAAATTTATTACATAGTATTGAAACAAAGCATAAAAACCGATGACAACTATTAAGGTTAACATTGTAACAATCGAATCTAAAGCATAAAGATTTTGGATGAGTTTTATATTTATGACTCTAGAATGGTCATCAAAATTGAAACAATATGAAAATCAATCGATACAAAAATTTATGTTAGATACATACACTCAAGAGTTTTCATCAAGTAAAATTAGAAGCCTCTATTCATGATATATGGTTTAGAGCAAATTCAACATCTACAATAATAAATTACGTAAATCAAAATGCACTATTGTTAAAAAAATATAAATAAATAAATGGTGATAGTCTACACCTCAATGTATTTATTTATAGCCTTGATATCCTTCTAGATAATTAAGCTGTTTGTAGGTCACTAAGACATTAACAAAAGAATAATATCTAAGATGAAATCATGAATTTCAATTATCCCTTGTACACTCATACAACATGGACCAAAACTTGTTATCTATGGAAATATCTTAAGTTGAAACTTGCTTCTAATTCACTAATGAATAATAAGTATATAAAAACTTTGCTATGCTAATTCATTTGTAAAACTAAATTCAAGTATAGACTAGACGAGTTCTTATTAGAGGAGATAAATGAAAGGAGGCTCTTTACCTCATGACAAAAAGGGGGAAAAAGAAAAAAGAAAACAGCCAAACAAAAAAAACATATTAAGACAAGGTTATATAAACAACTTCTTAAGCCTGGTTAAATTGGGATAGTTCTATTGTCTTAACAAACTTGTTGGTTTAGTTATGCCTGGGTTTCTTCCTCATTTTTTGTAGCAATCACAGTTGTTGTGAAATTGTTATGAAATTGTACTATTGGGTTTTTGCTTCACTAAGAGCATTGAGCACTTGCAATTGTTCTTAAGCCATGATCACCACTTTTCTAGATAGATTGTATTGAAGCACTTTATTAGTTAAAGTGGTTCCACAAATAGAGATGAGCAAATTATCTCTAGTAACAAAAAAATAAATATAAAAGACATCAAAATATTGCATGGCTAGATTAACAAATAAAGAAAATTGCATAATTATTAGCGTCTATTTAAGCATTCAAAGATGATAACACTTGATTCAGTGTACACCATGTGATTAACAAATTTTTTTATGCATATAGTATATTTAAGATCAATAAAATGCAATCTTTATTGATATGGAAAACAGATAACTAATTTGGAACAACCCCTTGTGTCAAACTTCTCTTCTTTATGGTAAATAATTTAATAGCCAAAACTATTAGTTCTTTGCATCTGAAAGTAACAAATACATTTCAGTAGTATATTTTAAGACAAGCTCTACATTGGCTCCAACAATTTTTGGCTTGAGCCTAAAACACATTGAGGTAAAAAATGACAAGTAAAACCTCTTGGACATATAAATTATACTTTCAAGCTTGAGGATTTACATATACTTATGTACAATAGATTATCTTAGCCATCAAAACATAAACGGTAGAACAACAACCAAGCAATAATTCTCTATATCAATGGAAAACCAACTGATGACAGATTTATATCCATTGGAAAATATTTTATTTTCTCTTTTTAAAGAGGAAAAAAAGATATGGCCATTTGAAAGTTAAAACAATGAGCAATATCAAGTAGTTATGGCTATCCATAAAAAAGCATGGTTAAATTGTTTATTACATAAAGAAATGTTACTGAAAAAGACAGTATATGATGTTTAGAGCTTAAAGGATCCATCTCATGCAATTGTGTCTATGTATAACCAAGCTGAAAACAATTGTTTTCTTCTAATTAGTGTCTTTTAGAAGAACACACTTTTACCATCATTTAAAGTGAGACCTTAACTACTTATATGACCATGGTTTAATATATGTCCTAAAACATTAGGTCTTACATATTTGTGAAACAATCAATGAAGAACTTTAGACAAGTTTTCTAGCTTATTGATCTCACAATGATTCTAATCACCTAATTCAAGAATTCTCAAATTAATACAAGATGGTATTATGTAACTGCATCTCGATAGAGCTGAAGCCAAACTTTTGAAGGAAAAAAAATGCAAATCCAACTCTCTAATTTAAAGAAATAAGAAACAAAAAATTAATTATACTAATAGAGCTCTTGCTCTCTTAGAAATGAGAGAAATAGAAAGTAAATTGATAAGCAGAATCTATGTACTTCATTATTCACACATAGAAGTGCTTGTCACGCCCTAAACATAAGAAGTCGTAATAATCTCGTCATGTAAACCAACTTAAGCTAGAAGCTATCTTTTTAACTGCTAACATAAGTATAGTCTATACAAAGTAAATGATAACTCAACCAGCTTTGAAGTAGTCAGATGGGCGCCTATAGTAGATAAGACCTATGGAGTACATTTTACAAAATGCATATTCTCATAATTATAAATACATCAGTCCTTATACATTACTTTATATACATCAAAAGTTCCATAGTTTTCAAAAGAAACTATATATCTCTACAGGAGAACTACTTTACATATATAGACATAACAACAAGTTAAGGAAGATTATAAGGCCTCTCAGGAAGGCCTTATAATCTTCCCACAAAATAAAAATCAAAATTGACATGAGCTTCAATTCGTTCATCAAACTTCACTACTTCACTCTCTAACTCATCAGAATTAACCTACGGATAACTGTATTGAGGCATTTTCTTGTACTCTATACCTGCAAAATCATCTATTAAGATATGAGCTCAACTAGCTTAGTATAAAGGGAATAAGAGTACACTAACAAACATGGTTGTTCAATAATTAATTAAATGCAAATGTAATAGATAAATGATATAACATCTCACAATGTTTAACTGGTTCATTGTGAAGTCAAAGTAATTCCATCCACTTTAACTTGGATTTCAAGGAGTTTTAGCGCAACACAATTAGACTAAATCCAAGCTTATGCAATGGAGATACTTTTCTTCCCTAAACAATATTTGAAACATGATTCCAAACCTTGTCGTGACCCCTCTTGTTACGTTTCGAAGTCGTAGAATCACAACAGTCCTACCATATAAACTAACCTATAACAGGAACTAACTTTACAGTGCTTATCATAGATACAATCTACATAAGGCATCGACGACTCTTTACTCTGAAGTAAATAGCTTAATTAAGATTTTAACTAAAATTTACAGCAATGATTAAAACCTTAAGTCAATATATATAATTATATTCACATTATCGTAGGATTCCTAGGAGATCCTACATAATACAATGGTTAACTAATGTACATATCATATAGCAATTTTTTATCCTAAGGATACTAGCAAGACTCTAAACAAGACTTAATCTTTTGCTAATGGATCTTCACTCCCCATAGCTTCAAAAGAAATCTAACCATTGGGTAATTGTATCATAGCATCACAAATCAAAAGATAAGACCTACAAAAAGATTTATACGGATATAAGTAACTATAGCTTGATAAGTTGAATTGGAGACTCATAGATGTATACAAGCACAATCAAGGTTATTAAGCAATTATTTTCGTAAAATGCAACAAATAAGTGCTATTACACAACGTAATCCTGTCCGTTGTGAAATCAGAGTAATTTTACTCACTCTAAGCTGGGTTTGAGGAGTTTTCATGTTATGCAATAATTCACAACCAAACCCAGGTTTGTATAGTGGAGATATTGCTCCTCCTAAGACTATCCGTCAAACTAATTCCCTCATCCTTACTGCGACCTCCTCTCTTATTACTTAGTTCAACTAAGGATGAGGAAAAGACCGAATTGCTATCCAACACTATCTTTTTCAAAGGTGTCGGTATTTAGTTGAAGAATCCTAATGATCCTCTAAAGGGTTGCAATGCATGACAATATAGGGTATTAAGGTCGATTCAATTTAGGGTGTTTAGATAATTTCACACTAATCCTGTCATAACAATCATTAATCATAACACAAATTCCAACACGAAATTAGATACGCAAGCATATGCATAAAACTACTTATAAGTACAATCATACACAATCCTAAGTCTTCAAGTGCCTTAAAATAGTATTCTAAATATGGTAAAGTAATGAACCCAACTTACTTAGAATTCTTGATCGCTCAATTACTCAATTGTAAGTTAGTTTGCCTTCGTGTATTTTATAATACAAATACGTCTTTTTAATACTTATACTTTGATGATATATATTCTAAGTTATGATTTAACTTACTTCTCCATATATACCTATCATTTACTGACGATTCATTCTACATTAGCTTGGGGTTTGATTTCTAAATTAGATTCCAATTTTGGTTCTAAATTGTTTTCAACTACGAGGAATCCTAAATACACTTAAATCCTGATATGAAATTAATCACATTAAGGTCGAGTATTCTAATATTATACTTGGTCTTAATCTAATATTCTAACCTATTCGGTACACTCTAATCCTAATTAGGGTATCGGATTTTACTCTTGATGTGAGAAAATCCTACACTTTTTATCCAATTACCTAAAATCAATTTTTGTACCAGATTTATTTTGTACTTATATTATTATTATTATTATATTATCCAATTTAACCTATTATTTCATATTTATTAAAATCCCAACTTTACATATTTATAAGTTTCCTACAATTACTACATAATTCCCATATTAATTACAATTAACACTCCAAATGTTAGGATTAGGTTTCCACATCAGAGATTAACATCCTTAAACATCTAATTATCTTATAAATCAGTAATTAATCATTTAATCACTTAATTAAGCCAAAATTACCTATTTTTCTCATTATTTTAGGGCTAAAAAATTACTTAAAATTTTCAAAAATAAATTTTTTTAAAATGGCTTCATAGCATTATTCTAGATCACTTAAGTATTCTACAAAAAAAAAAAATTGAGCTCCAAACTACACTCCTAAGCTTAATTATTTCTAATTCTAAATATACTCGATTTTGTCCAATTTCTTAAGAATCCTATATTTACAGACTTGATTAAAATTAATTAGTATTTTTCCCTAAATCTCCATACAATAAAACATCAGAATAATAAATTTCATAATTTTCTGGGCATAATCAATAATTTTAAGGAATTTTTCAAAACCAGAGGAGATTTGAGACACACTTGGTTCGCGAGCTTTTTGGCTTCCAACACCGATTCAAGTGTGTTAGCTGGTCCAAGCGATCGGTTTGGTGTGGGGTAGTGGTGGTGGTGGTTCAGTTCCAGGTGGTGGTGAGGTATGGATTTGGCCTGCTTGTTCTAATTGCATGGATTTCGGAAAAAAAATTTTAAAACCATAATTTCCCTTTTGATTTCAATTCTCTTAATTTTTTTTTAGTTCCCAAATGACCAAATGAGCTCTGAAAATTTTCTTACTATTTATAAGGCCTTAAAGCAATTATAGTGTATTAATTTGGACAACACAAGACCCATATCTCTACTATTTTTGCTTTTTAAGTGTTTGTTTTTTATTGGTTAATATTCTCTTTCCTTTTCCCTTGCTACCACAACTAGATCTAGACCATTCACTATCTCTCTAATTTTTCCTTAATTTTTTTTATAATTTTCTTTAATTATTTTGTAATTTTTTAGCTAATTTCAGACAATTTAGGTAATTTCGTGTATTTCTACTTACACATAAATACATGTAGGGTACAAGTAAACACTTCTAAATATTATTTAGATTATTCTATGATTTTTAGTATATATATAATTTATCTTTAGCGATTTATTAGTTATCAAAATATATTTTACGCATTTTCAATAAATAATAAGTAATATTCTTAAAATTTGAAAATTTTATATTCTCTTATTTTATTACCTATTTTCTTAAATTCAAACTTATGGAGTTACTTTTACTAATATTTCTAACTTTAATTTAAAATATAGGTTTGATCGGATCCTTTAACCAATCACCTTAAACTTTGTGTACTAAGTTTGATCCTATAGTTACTCGACATATATTTAGGGCTTATACCTCTCATATCACTTAGTTCGACTAAGAATGGAAAAATGGAAAAATGATCATTTCTGCTATTTTCATCAAAGTGTTCATATTTAATTTGACAACCTAATCGTCACCCCTTTTAAGTTATTATGAATGTCAGATTAGGTCTTTAATCAATTCATGTTTAATTTGGATTATTAGGTGGGCAACCAAGTTCATATACACAAAACATGATATATCAAATAAAAAGCAGCACTCGAAGTTCAACTCCCAATGTTTAATCAATATTATAGATACGCACATAGCATAAATACACACAATCTAATTACAACCACAAGCAACCATTCTTACTCCTCCAAGTATCCTAAAATAATACTTCAATATGCTACTAAGAATAAATCCCAACTTATCTACACTTTCTAGCAGTTACTCTTGATTGTGGTTTCCTTGATCTTCAATTATCCCTAAAAATACACAATAAATTAGTTTTCAAGTTTTAATTCCTTAGTCATTAGTTTGTTTTATATGTTTTGGGTTATTTAGTCATAAATTTTATAAATTAATTTTACTTAAAAATCATGATTTCTTGACCAATTAATGATTTTTACAAATTACCCTGATCAACTGAATCCTTCGAACTATCATCTAAGTAGACTTATTGTGGTTTTCTTTAATCAAAATCCTCTGAGTTAAGTTCCACGTAGTTTTGTAATAGTTTTCTTTAGTTCAAAATCCTCTAAATTTGGTTTTGAGTGGATTTATAGTAATTCCCCTTAGTCCAAAAATCCTCTAACCTATTTAAGGGTCCTTTATTATACTAATTTTATCCTCTAAGATGTCTTTTGAACTTTTCCAAGGTAAGTCATTGTTACAATATCCTCTGAGCTACACTTTGACCCTGTTATTCATAAAAGTTTTAATAACATCATTCTCTAACTAATCCTCTACTTCCCCTGCTTTCACATTCACTTAATAATTTTTGCCTCTGGCCTACTTTTTGAGCATCAGTTTAGTGCATTATTCATTACTAAAATCCTCTAAATCATTATCTGCCTTTTATCAATATCCTATAATTACTTTATTTACTAACTTTCTTCAAATTTACAGTTATGAAATCGGTTTTTAAACAACAAGTAACACTTGAACAAACCTTCCTTAACTTCATTTCTTCCCAATTCCTCATATATACCATCACAATTCATCAATTATTTTAAATTTGCTAAATTAGTTAAATATCAACTTCACTATTTAAGGCCAACTTCCACTTTCCATAACTTCTTGCTTTCTCAATTAATCTTAATCACTCTAGAATAATTATACATACTCCAAATATGATTCAAACTCAATATCTAAGTGGGATTATAAAAGGAAACACCTTATTCTTCACTAAATCACCATTTTAGGCATAAATTAAAGTTCAAAGATCAAATAAAAATATGAAAAATAGTATCACAAAAAAATTTGACATAACAATTTAGTATTAACTTAGTATAGTTTGTAGAAAAAAAATTGAAATTGAAACTACATCATTTATCCAATTTATTTTAACTTCGAAAATCATCTGATTTCTTCGATTTCTCAAGGACATATATAATAACTACTAAATTTATACAAAATGATATTTTTCCTAAATTCTATACAAAAAAAGATGTACAAATAAAATTTTTCTTAATTTTCTAGGTATTTTTAATATTTTTAGTAATTTACATAAAATCAGGTAAAAAATGAAGCTCACCGGAAAATTAGCCTGCGACTATTAGTGGCTCCTCCCTCCTTGTCAGTGGCACTAGACAGTGGGTATGTCTCTTGGTGGTGGTGATGGTAGTTAAACTCCAATAACCTCCCAACCTTCTGTACCCTTTAGTGATCAGATTGCATCTTCTTCTTCTTCTCTCTCTCTTTGTTTTTTTTTCTATAATTTTTCCTAATTTCCTTCTTTAAATCCCTAAATCTTTCACCTAATTTTCCTAAATCCTATCTTGCATGTGCTAAGTGTAGGAGAGAATTTTCAAAATTTTCCCAATCTGTTTTGATCAAAATGGATTTTCTTTTCTCTCTTCTTACAATTACCCTTAAGTATCACTCTTAATTTTGCATGATTCTTTGCTATTTTACATTAACACTTATCATGGAGGATTACACATAACTAAACTATAGATTCCTAGCTACCCTTGAACTTTTTCTAATTTTAAATGATTTTTCAGTAATTTTATTAAGTTATTTTTGCCTAAAATGCATATATTAGGGTATTTTAGCTAATTACATATAGATGTATATACTTAAAAATTGCATATGATGCTATATATGTTATTTTATATCTTGTATAAATTTTATTACTTATATCATTTATCTCTGAGAATTTACCAACTAATGAAATCTATTTTACGTGATTATGGCAAATAATACTTAATATAGTTAAATTGTACTATTTTAACTATATTATTATTTTTTTAATTATTTTAAATATCCAGGTCCATAGAGTCTTTTTAACTAATATCTTGAGCCAGTATGTAAATTTTTAGGTTAATTGCAACAATACCCTAAATTTACTAACTCGAAACTTATTTGCCCAATACAGGATTTACAGTGCCTATTTAAGACTTGCCAAAAAATAGGTGTATGATGATTGACATGCAACTCCATATTATTGGCATCTAGTAATGAGGAATAATAAAAAATCTATGGCTTAGTAAAATTTATAATATATTATGTAGGTAACAAATACAAACTCATGACAATATTACATTATAGCCATCAAATGGATACACATTACAGCTTAGGCTCATCAAAATTGTCGAAAAAGGAAAGGCCTATTTTAAACATATACTAACTAGGACCATTATCACATTTTAACTACAAAAGGGAAAATTTTTACTAATATTTTAAGGTATCATAACAAGAAACAATATTACATAAAAATAATGAAAAAGCCAAAGACAAACCTTATGATAAAAGGAAAACCTCTATCTTAGGGAAGGAGGATAGGACTTGAGAATAAGATTTATGATGGACTAGGCCTATTTTGGTTTCGATCTTGTTGTTTTATTGTCAGTGAAGGAAGGCTAGGGTTTAAAAGCATGAGAAGAAGATCCTAGATAACCAGTACTGGAATATATGTGTTTGGTTTAGCTTGGGCTTTGCCTACTTGCTAGTGAAGGTTATGGATTAGGAAGTTGTCAAGGGAGAAGACATTGTTGAATAGTAGTAAAGAAAAGAAAATTTGGAAAAAACAAAGGGAAATATTATTTTGGATGACTTGTTTAGCCAGTAACCATGATATTAGATTAAAGGGTTGAGATTTGTTTGTATAAAATTAACGGTTAGATGAGCAATGGGATGGGTCCCATATTTTTAATAGATGGGACCATAGAAGCCCCTTAATATATGAGGCCTAGTAATAAAAGCCAAGATGACATTTTTAGTGACAGAGATGGCTCAAAACAATTCAAGCTAAATAAGAAGAGAATGTTGGTTCACCATCCAATATACAAGTAAAAACAAGAAAACCAGTAATGGTAGTTAGGTTTTAAACGAACCTCTAACATAAGGTTGACCAATGACAAAAGGTATGACGAAGGGACTAAACCATTCAGTGGATGGAATTTAAGTGTTCTACTTTATAGGATAACAAAAGTATTTATAAGGTTTCCTATTGAATAACATTACCTTAGACAAAAGCTTAATACAATCAAAAGGAGTCAAAGATTCTAAAATTATTACTTACAACCATAAGGTCATGAGTGGTTATAATTTCAATCTAACTATTATTTTTAATGTTGGTTTGTATGTCATTTTCTTTTAAGGTTGTTACTGTTCTAATCTAATTGAAAAAGTATGAATAACTAGATTTAAATGAGAATCTTGCTTGAGCCAATTATGAAAGTTACTTTTATTATACTGAAGAATCCGAAGGAACTTATCTTAAAGATAATGGAATATGCTAGAAGATATTAAATGAATAGTTCTAATTATTTTCATTTTTAGTTATTTGCTTATTTTATATAAGTTAAGTTTTCCTTTGCAATTATTTTCCATTCTTGTAATTACATTAGTATAAATAACCTTTGTAACTTTACGGGGTTGAACTAGTGAATGAATGTTATTATTCCTTTCTGATATTGTATGAGTTCTTTCTCATTTAGTATTATTCACATTTACCAATCTACTTTAGACTATGGTGAGCAAACCATACAATTTACCTGCCATCATATCAAGTAATTTGTGTATACTTCGATTTCCTTTTGGTCGATCATATCCAATTAGATTAGTCATCCCTATCCCCTTACATTTTCTTTCATATACTTAATCATTAAAATCTTATAAATAGTAATTGTTTGAGTAGTTTAATGGTTGAATTCTCCCTTAGTCCTTAGTTTGATCTCTTGACCGTACATCAACTTGGTGATTATTTAGTTGTAAGATTAATATTAAAGAGATCCTAATTGTGTTTAGATTTGGTATTTTGATTTAAGTACATAACATAGGATAGTTGAGCACTTTATGAGCACTCTTGAAGGGGTGAATGATGGGAATCAGCCTTCGATCATATTTAAGCCCAGGAAGACCTATCCGAAGCCGAGGCCTATCAATGCTTGTCGAGGCCTATCAATGCTTGCCGAGGCCGAGCTGAAGCTAAAAGGATGAGAGGAAGGAAGATAAACACTTAGCATCAAGTTTGTTGTCAGTTGAGATACTATAAGGCTGAGAACTCGAGGGTAAAGAACCACTAGGCACACCATCGAGAGACTCGTGCCAATTGATTTTAGGACTCGGCAATTCTAAGCTAACCTTTCTGGTGTCTTGGCCAATTATTGCAAGACTTTGGGGACTCCTTCCCGAACCATACATCTAACTACTGACCCCATCCGGTTCGAATACTACTCCTTCCAGGACATATTGAGTGACTGCATCCCGACTTCCCCTATAAAATGCGCAATTTTGTATTTTTGTATTTTTGTACATGTTTTCCTTTGTTTTATTAATGGGCCCAATTATTTAGGGTTTAAAGCTATATACATTATTTACAGTTTTATCACTAGAGTTTAGGACTTGCTATAAATGGTAACATTTGTACTAACATCAAGAGACAAATATTAAGGAATATTCCCCTATACAAAAAGTGAAACTTTCCTTGAGCAAGGCTATACTTGAGCTAGTAAAGCTTGCATTTGCCAGATTATTAAGTGTTGATTAGACTCTTTAATCTCTCCCGTATTCTTATCGATCTTGACCTTAAGATTGCGGTGAAACCTCCCTTTATTTGAATCAGTTAGTGAGTTGCATCTAACCTTTATTTGAGTCCCGAGCAACATTTAGTGTTTGTGAGTTGTATCGAACCCTATTTCGAGATCAAACCCTTGATTGTATTTATATCTTGGTGGATGATATCCATACACATTCATACTTAAAACCCTTGTTTTTACTTCCTGCTCTTCATACCTATTCAAGACCACGAACACCCATTCCATTCGTCCGACTCGCTGCTGTTGATCGTTATCATATTGGTATCAGAGCTTTAGAAAGACATGCATGTTAGTGTTTTTCAAAGTAGATTTTTGGTTTTAACCTTTCTGTTAATCATTGTTTTGTAGTATCACGTACTATTCGTAGTAGTCATGTTGTCAGTAGTGATAGCTGCAGAAGCCGAGTAGTGGTTATTTCTAGATTACTATAATTGTGTTTTATTGTTTGTTCGATTTTTCTGGAAAATTACTGTACAAACAAAAATGTCGGAATATAGTATCAACAATATTAATGATAGTCCTTGTAGAAGCTTAAGGAGACGTATTGATAACTTGGAATATCATATTTAGAATCTTACTGACTCTATCTACGAACTCACTAATTTAGTCAGAGCCCGCAAACATAATAGCCTAGAAGAAAGGAAGGAACGGATACCTACCAGAAGGAGTAGCTCTAATGAACTTGATAATGATAAGCGACAGCCGAGAAGAGCAATCGAGCCGAGAAGAAGAGAACACTAACCAAATCCAAGAAGAGGTAATGATAGGGGTGTTGACTCCGAGTTAAACCATAGAGCCCAGAGAAGAGAACCAAGGTCGAGAAGAAACATTATTGAGCAAAGCTCTAACAAAAGTGGCCGAACCGAGGTAACTTGACCAGCTCAGAATGTAAGGGATGAATCTCGAGCACCTGCTCAAAGACTTGACAATATTACGCTGAAACTGCCGACCTTCAGTGAGAGTAGCCGACCTGAAGAATTCCTTAATTGGATTCCCTAAGTCGAGAAGTTGTTCAAGTGCTATGAGTGTGATGATTGAACAAAGGTTAAACTGGCTTTACTATCCCTTGTCGAATATGCGAGTTTTTGGTGGGATAAGCTAGTTGCCAAGCAAGATGCTGAAGGAGAGGAGCTGATTAAAACTTGGAGGCTTATGAAGCAATTGATGAATCAGCACTTTGTGCCAACCTACTGTAAGTAAGAGATGCTCCATGCGTTCTAACACGTGAAATATGGTCAAAATACTATTGAAGAGTATTTGCAAGAGTTTGAGACCTTAATGATGAGATGTGAGATTGCCGAGCCACAGGATCGTACCATTGCTAGGTTCCTGAGTAGACTCCGAGATGATATTGTTGACATAATTGAATTGTAGCCATTCAACTCTTTGGACGAGCTAATTAATTTGGCTTTAAGAGTAGAGAGATAGAGGAGGAGAAGGCATCAGAAGCTAAGCAACCGACCTCAATAAGGTTGTCGTGATCTTGAAAGGTATGTCGAGAGAAAAAGGCTAAAGAAGAGGATGGAGAAAGGAGAGCCTAGCTGACCTATTTATGCCAAGAAAGAAAAGGCACCCAACAACAAGGCTTGAGAAGTAAAGTGCAGTGCTTCAAATGCTTAGGCAATGGACATATTGCATCCTAATGCCCAAATAAGAGGGTTATGGTTTTGAAGGGCGAGGGGCCCGAGGCTCAAATCGAGAGTGAGAGTAACAAGAGCTCGGAAGACCAGTTGATAGAAGAAGATGTCTATCCTAAGGACCTGGATAAACTCCTAGCTACAGCCACACGAGCTAACCTTGATACTGGACAAAGGGAAAATTTATTTCACATATAGTGCCTAGTGAATGGGAAGACTTGTTCCCTGGTCATCAATGGAGGTAGCTGTATTAACATCATTTCTGCTGAGTTAGTAGAAAAGATGAAATTGCTAACCTACCCACATCCCTGACCTTATGGATTAAAATTGTTTAATGATAAGGGTATGGTCCATGTATATAAAAAAGCACGAATTGCATTCAAGGCAGGGTAGTATGAGGATGAGATCGATTTCGATGTAGTACCTATGAATGCTGCGAATCTACTTCTTAGCTAACTATGGGAATTTGATCGAAAAGTGATCTACGACAGATTCCTCAACACTTACACTGTTCAAAAGGATGTGGAGAGGTATCTCTTAACCCCAATACGCATTGAGGAAATCCAAAGACACTCAACATCCATGGTAAAGCAAAAAGTGTGAAGGAGCTTATTTAGTATCCTGGCCCATGCTCAACACTTAACGTCAAAGATGACTTCCTTTCAAACCTATGGTAATGATGTGAATCAGCTTCTGATCGTATCTAAGCCAAGGAAGACTTGTTCAAAGCCGAGGCTTATAAATGCTTGCTAAGGCTGAGTTGCTAAGGCTGAGTTGAAGGTAGAAGGATGAGAAAAAGGAAGATAAACACTCAGCATCAAGTTTGTCATCAATCGAGTTGCCGAGATACTACAAGGTTGAGAACTTGAGACCAAAGAACTACTCAGCATAGCATCGAGAGACTCGTATTGACTTATTTTAGGACTCAGCAATTATGGGTTGACCTTTCTGGTGTCTCGACTAAATACTACAAGCATTCAGGGACTCCATCTCGAACCTGTACATCCAATTGTCGACCCTGTCTAGTTTTGATACTACTCCTTTCAGGACATATCGAGTGACTGCATCCCGACTTCTCCTTTAAAATGTATATTTTTGTATTCTTGTATATGTTTTCCTTTATTTTATTTATGGGCTCAATTATTTAAGGTTTAAGGCCTTGTACATTATTTACAGTTTTATCACTAGGGTTTAGGACTTGCTATCAATGGTAACATTTGTACTAACATCAAGGGATAGATAGTGAAGAATATTTCCTTATATAAAAAGTGAAACTTTACTCTTTCGAGCAAGGCTATACTTGAGCTAGTAGAGCTTGCATTTTCTGGATTATTAAGTGTTGATTAAACTCTTTAATCTCTCTTGCGTTCTTATCAATCTTGACCTTAAGATTATGGTGTACCCTCCCTTTATTTGAATCAGTTAGTGAGTTGTATCTAATCTTCATTTGAATCCCAAGCAACATTTAGTGTTCGTAAGTTGTATCGAACCCTATTTTTATGTTTGTCTCTTGGTGCGTGATATCCACACACATTTACACTCAAAACCCTTGTTTTTACTTCCTCTTCTTCATACCCACTCAAGACCACGAATACCCATTCCGTTCGCTTGACCCACTACCGTTGATCAATATCATGTGAACATCTATCCTAAGACAAGTTTTATTAGATTTAAAAGTTTTGACTTCATCAAGCGACATGAATGTTACCCAATGCGCCTAATGTATATGTCATTCACTAGTTCTTATTGATAAGAAAAAACTCATGTGGTTAAACTTAGAGGAACAACCATGAAGCATGGCATGAAAGATCTTAATCATTACCAAAAGGTAATAATTATTATTGATAGTAAATTTTCACTAAGGCACTGCTTAAAATTTCTCTCCTTAATCATTACTTTTCAATAATCTTTTGCTAGTTTGCCATGAAAGATCTTAGACATTGCATTTCTTCCTTAGCATTCATATCACCTCCATGACGCATGACCTTCATTTATGTTGATCTCAATTTCTTCTTTACCTCCTCAAATGACATCATATGAATCTCTCTAAACCTATCAAAACTTGTCTCTTTCAAAAGTCATGCGAATGTTACTACTTCTCCTACATTATCTAATCCTACTTATCGTAAGATCATCGGTATGCTTCAACACCTTATGATCACCTGCTTAGATATAAACTTTGATGTATGAATCAATTGAGTTAATACATGCATTGTCCCACCATTTACCACATGTAGGTAGCAAACATGTTCTTTGTCATTTGAGGCATGCCAACACTAAGTCTTCCTATTACTTGTACATCCACTAACTCTCTCATAACCTTTGCTAATATTGATTAGGTTGGCTGTCCTTACATTTGTCACTTAACCATTGGTGATGCCACCTATTATGGTTGCAACCTTATATCATGGTAGTCTAATAAGTAATCCACTATGTCTCGTAATTCAACTAAAGTTGAATATTGAGTTCTTGCATATGTCATAGCAAAATTTATACGGAACCTCAACTTACTCTTGAGCTTAGCTTACCCATTTAGCAACCCATTATTTTATGTTGTGACAACCTTGGAGTTATTTATCTCCCAACAAACCTTGTCCAACATAATCATACTAAACATGTGGACATCAACTACCAATTTTTTCGGGAAAGGGTGTCAATGGGTCGAGTTCAAGTTTGCTAGATTCTACTAAGTTTTAGTGGGCTGACATCCTCACCAAAATTCTCTTTGTGTCTACTTTCCTCGATCACTATTTCAATCTCACACTAACTGTAGTACCTTGAAATTAAGGGGCATATTTGTATTTACGTACTTTATATATGTTGTAAGCCTATGGGCATTATAGTCTTTTTCCTATGATTATTTGGAGTATGTTGTATACTATATAATCACAATTTATTGTTTGTAATTATTGATTTTCACTTAATAATACAAACATATTCAAAAGTATTCATGGAGCAGAGATCATTAGAATGCTCCGTTCGTTGTCAACATTTCTTAAGCAAGCTCATATATAAAGAATATCTCTTGAGAGGCTTGGATTCAAGAAGAACCTATGGAGCTATGGAGGAATCCATTAAGTAAAGAACTCATCTCAACTATTGACTGCTCTTGCAATTTGATGGATTTCATCAATGGCCAAACCCATTTGAAGATCAAAGAAACAACTTTGCATTATCTAACTATTAATACAAAAGATCAAGCAAGACCTAGAATGAAGTACATGATATTTTTCTTCAAAAATAATTGGATTGATGCTTTATAACTATTTCACTTATTATATTATCTATTCGCTTAGAAACTATCTATTTTTCCTCCCTTCTCTTTGTCCAAGTCATCTCCACGTTGTTACTCCTTTAAAGCCACATATGAAACATGAGAATCATACCGCTAATCCTTGCATTTGAGAATTCTTGTTATCCTGCTTCCTATCATGACACAAAAGCCATGTGGGATTTAAAAAAACATAAAACATAAAAAAAAGAAAATAGAAAACCTAAGTCCAAAATATTTAACATCTTCATCCATATGACATTGTTTTGTGTAACGGTATTTTAAAAATCCTACGATATCCTCACTAAAAAAACTAAAAAAACATGTGAAAAACGAATAGTTTCGTGAATAAGCCGCTTTAGCTTTTTGTCGTATCACTTATATATAAGAATTCCAACACGGTTTAGCTATATTATGTTTGTCAATTGTCAAAAGCAAGAGAAAACAAATATGTACATCTATTTATGGCTACAGTGATCACTGATTTTTATATCTATGCTATCCGGAATTATTTGAGAGCCACTTGCAAAGTGGCGTGCTGTCTAACTACGCGTTTTCGTTATTAGCTCGTCTATAGTTCAAGTTTCAATCGCTAGATTAATGAGATTGTAATTTTTTTAGAACGAAAAAATTGATAACGAGACGTTTTCAAGAAGTTCCACTGGAGTATTCCGTTGGAACTCTCTTTTAATATAAATTCAAATACTACAATATTGTATAAATTACATCTAAAAATATATTTCACTTACATCCATAAGATTCGCAACTCTTTAGTTTTTTATATAATTGAAAATATGAAATACTAACTTATTTCTATTCGAATTAGAAAAAATTCTTTCGCATTCATAACATCATTGTTAACAACATAAGAAATGCATGTATTTTTAACACATATCTAGTTTGAGATATATAAATTTCACTAAAAGGAAGTTTTCATTTTTTTTCTTTTATAATATGGAACTAACTTTTTTTTTACCATATGATCTTTTCTTTTTTCCTAAACTTTTCGTTCATATTGCTAATATTAAAATTTGCAATTCAATTTGGTTGTAATTTTGTATAAATAAATACAAATGCATTTCATCTTCTTTAGAAACCAACTAAAAACTATATGATTTTTTCGGCTCAAAGTTAGTTTAAAAATCCGCATAAAAACCAGGTTTGGATGGGCTAATACCAAGTCCTACATTTGGGGACTCAAAAATTGATGATTCAATCAATTCAAGTTAAGCAAGATTCCATGTCAAGTTTTAGCCATAATATTGATAGGGCTCTTTGAATGTAGGCCGCTTAAACCCATCTATATTTAACGTATTTCATCATTTAGGACTTGTCATTCTAAACTCACCGTGTTTTATTTTATAGATTTATCACATATAAAGTTTAATTAATTACTATGGTAAATATGCTAAAACAATACATAACACGAATGGTAATGATTTTTACCGGATGGTCATTTTTCTTCCTATTGAAGAAAAACCAAGAGCACAAATAATAAAATCCCATTGCTATTATATTGGATCATCCTTCGGACACACTTGAATATTCTTTTAATTTTGCTACATAAATTATATGTAAATGAGTTGTTACGGCATAAAATAGGAAAAAACTTCATAAAGTATTACATATCAAATACATAATAATGTTAACGGATAATTGTTAAAAAGCACTCTTAGTCCAAATTTTATAAATATTTACCATAACGTAGCACTCATTCAAATCTTCTATCAATAAAACAACAGCGCCACAAAGATACATGATCGATGTTCCATCCCACATTGGAGGGCTATGTTGGCCACGATTCCCAAGGAATATGTCGATTCTAATTGGGTGAAGAACGAGGAAGTTTATCACGAAGATAATATAGACAAATAAACAATTGAAAAAGGCTAAAGAGAAGAAAAAAAAAAAAGAAAAAACGAAATGTCACTAAGGTCAACCCACGATAAAGTACAAAATATTAATAACTAGCAAATGATTCATCAATGCGTGTGAATCTATACTTTTCTATCGAAAGATGCACTTATGTGGGGACGACATAAGACGTGGATAAATAAGAGGTCTGTCATTCGTAGATGTTGGTTAATCGGGTATACGTGATTCGGTTTCTGATGATTGGATATTCGCTCTGAATCAAATCAGATCATGGCACTAGGAATGCAATGTTATATCCGTATCCGCCCTATAGGGTTTCTTATCTTTTAAAATCTTATAAAGGTTTTTTCTTTTTCTTTTTCTTTTTTTTTAACAGAAATTTACCTCTATAAGTTCATCACAGAACCAAATACCTAAAATATTTTATGATCACATCCATACTTTTTTAGGAGGACTCATCCGATCCTTCATATCACCATTTAATTACATTTTTTAAAATTCGAATTATTGAATAAATTATAAATCTAATAGTTCAAATTTAAAAAAGTGTAAGTTAATAGTGAGATAGAGAACTTGACTAGTCCTATTAAAATGAGACACTGGACCATAAAAGCTTCCAAATATTTTATATTGCTTTTGATTTCTTAAGTTGTAAGTAAATTCTTAAGATTTTTATAAACAAATGTTCAATATATTTGTAAGTTTTTTTAATAAAAATATATAAGATAAAGTTAATGAAATAGTGATATTATTATCTATAAACAAATGCTCAATATGCCTATGTCTAGGCTAAGGCTTGTGTAGGTTAAAGTAAATATTATTGTTAATTTTTTATTTTTGCTAAATTGGATTTCTTAATCATTTTTTTAGTTAACAAATCCAATCCTAATCCCTCTAAGGTTTTGAACCATGTCAAAAATAGGTTTATTATCACTTACATAGTCCAACATCCTATGACAACGCATTCAGTTATATCCTTACAATATAAAGTGTCCAATATTTTATCCTTTTGAATTAAATCCCAAAGTTCAATTTAGAGACTGTAGATGATCATTTCAATAATTGGACTCTATTCCAATTTATACTAGAACTAGTTTAAGAGGCTAGTAAAAGGACTCGTGAAAACAAAGCCTAATTAGGGATATTTTAAAAAAATATAGCTTAGTATACTCAAAACAAGAATCCTAACGCTGATTTTCCCATTCTCACCTTACTCATTTGACTTGAACATAAAAAGTAGGCTTGCAAAAAATATTTCTAAACTCATCGAGTTTCACCTAGCTCGAAAGTGCTTATATGAATTAAAACAAAGATTTAAACTTGTTTTATTCAAAATTAAGCCACTTCATTTTGTCATAAAACCTTTAGCCTTATGAAACCCTATATTTAGACTAAGCTTCATCACTCATGTCCATATAAGAAAAAGGAGGGAAGAATATCAATTATTGGATCGAGAGGGATAAAATGTTCATCTTTAAAATTGAATCTTAGCCATCCACCTTAGAATGATTCAATAGTCAAGACTAGCATCTAAACTCTATAAAATGGTCAATTTTATCACTTTAACACGTTATTCATATTGCTAAGTTTGAGAGCAACATAGACGCTTTGGTAAAATCTCCATAACGTAGTTGATCAACTACTTCATAAATGAATTAAGAATAATTCAAGAACATAAGATCCTATCTACTATTACACACTTGCACACAAGACATCATGCCTGTTACGCCCCGAAGTCACGAAGTCGCAACAGTCCTGCCGTGTAAACCATTCTATGACAGAAACTGGCCTCACAGTTCCTATCATAGAGATAATCTACATAAAGCGTCGACGACCACTCGTTTTGAAGTAAACAGTTCGATTAATAATTATACTACAATCATGATAAATATCATAAATTTCTATTAAACATATATAATTATAAATAAGTCCATAGAGTTTCCCAGGAAGTTTTACATAATAACTACAGTTTACTAATTTACAGAATAACTAACAGTCTTCAACCTTTAACTACAAGGTCAGTCTAGTTACACATTATGCTAAATAACTTGATCCTCACACCCCTGGCTTCAAAAGGACTAACCTCTGGATAATTATAGGGCGGCATAGTACTTAAAGAGATTATAAATCAGAACCTGCAAAAGGATCTATAAGGGTATGAGCAACTACAGCTTAATAAGTTGAATTGGAGACTCACGAATGCATACAAGCACAAACAAGGTTATCAAATAATTATTTTCATGCAATGCAACAATCAAGTGTCATCGCACAACGTAGTCCGGTCCGTTGTGAAATCAGAGAAATTTCACTCGCTCCAATCCGGGTTGAGGAGTTCCATGTTATGCAGCAACTCACAACCAAATCCAAGCTTATGCAATGGAGACCTCGCTCCTTCCGCGACTACCTTCGAACCATTGACTTCACCCCCGCCGCGACCTCCTCTCCTGTCACTTAGTTTGACTAAGGATGAAGAAGGAACCATTTTGCAATCCCGCGCTATCCCTTTCAAAGGGATTGGTATTTGGTTGGAGAGTCCTATGATCCCCTAACGGGTTGCAATGCATGACATTTTCGGTTATTAAGGTCGACTAAGATTAAATTCCGGTTAGGGTGTTCAACAAGTTCATACCAATTTAATCAGTCACAAAATCATTCACAGTACAAATTCCAGCACGAATTCAGATACATCAAGCACATGCGCAAACTATTTACAATCACAATCATATACAAGCCTAAGTCTCCAAGTACTACAAAACTAGTACTCTATTACAATAAGCAATAACCCAACTTACTTGAATTTGCTCGATTACTCGATCCTTTAGTCGCGAGCTGATTTGTTTTCTGGGTATCCTATAATGCAAATAGGTCCTTTTAATACTTATATTTTATGGATTCTTATTCTAATTCATAATGTAACTTATTTTCCTCCTGTATACCTACAACGTATTAATAATTCATTGTATTCTATTTCGGGGTTCGGCTCCTAAACTAGATTCTAGTTTTAATTCCTAAGTCGTAATTAGGCTCGAATCCCAATGTAACATTAATCACCTTATGCTTGGGTATTCAAATATCCTATTGGGTCGTAATTTTGGTATTCTAAACTATTCGGTACACGCTAACCCTAATTGAGGTATCGGATTTATTCCCGATGTGTAAAAATCTTACATTTTAAGATATTTACTTAAAATTAAATATTATTTCAGATTTATTATTTTTTCTGATTTCAATTATAATATTATCTAAATAACTTTATTTTTTTAGATTTATTAATTTACATTTTCACATATTCCTAATTTCTTATATTCTTTACCTAATTAACCATAATTAGTACCTAAAAGCTAGGATTAGGGTTCCACTGCAGAGATTAACTTCCTTAAACATCTAATTAAGATCCAAATCAGTAATTAACATCCTAATCACCTAATTAATCCTAAATCACCCAATTTTACCATCATTTTAGGGCTAAAAATTAACTTAAAATTTTTGAAAATTAATTTAAAAAAAATGGCTTCATAGCACTGTTCTACATCATATGGGAATCCTACAGAAAAATTTTGAGCCCCAAACTACATCCCTAAGCCTATTTAATTTTCGGTTTAATCATGCTCGGTTTTGAACAATTTGTTAAGGACCCTATATTTTCAGACATAATTAAACTAAATCAATATTTTTCCCTAAATCTACATACAATAAAACCTCAGAATAACAAGTTTCATAATTTTCTGGGCAAAATAACTAATTTTACAAAATTATACAAAAATCGGGATGAATAAATGACTAACCGGTTCGAAGCTTTCTAGCTATCCAAACCCGGTCCAAGGCTGTCGGTCGGTCCAGACGCTGGTTCTAGTGTAGGGTGGTGGTGGTGGTTTGGTCCCAGGTGGTGGTGGGTGGTGGTTTTAGTTCACCTTGCTAATCTGTACAGTTTTTTTTTTTTTTTCTAGAATTTCTCTCGATTTTTTTTGTGTTTCAATTTTTCTCAGATCACAAACTATCCAAATGACTTCTGAGAATTTTTTCCTTATTTATAGACAAATATAGTAATTAATGTGAATTAATTTGATGGGATTTTGCCCCATTTCCATGATTTTTGGCTTTTTGTTTGTCAAATTCTTATTGGTTATTTTTTTCTTTTCAGTCCACGACCTGATCTTGTTGCAGTTATCCTCTTCTGATTTTTTTATAATTATTTTGTATTTTTCTTTAATTATTTACTTAGTTTTCGGCCAATTTTAGTAATTACGCGTATTTTTATCTACACGTAAATACATGTGGGGTACACGTGAGCATTCCTAAATATTATTTTGGTCATTCTAAAATTTTTAGTATACATATAATCTATCTGTACTAATTTATTAGTTATTATATTACACTTTTTGCCTTTTCGGTAATTAGCAGTTATTATGCTTAAAATTTGAAAATTTTATAGTCTCCTATTTTACTACTTATTTTCTTAAATTTAAGTTTATAGGGTCATTTTTACTGGTATTTTGTTAAATAGTTTATAATTTGGGTTTGATCGGATCCTTTAGCCGATCGCCTTAAACCTTAGGTTTTAAGCTTAAACCTATGGTTACTTGTCTTGGCTTTAGGGCTTACAATACCCACCTATTTCTCCTCCTATGCCTCTTTCAACAATATCCATATTCATGTCAATTAATCAAGACATCTCTTAGTTCGACCAAATCACTTGTCACACCATCAGGTAGCTATTACAACCCTACTTATTAAGATTTTTCTATTCATAAAGCTTTAATTTAGTTCAATTTGTTTTTATCACATGTAAGATATGAAATTCTATTTTAAAACTACTAAATACTTTTAATAATAACTTATATTGACACCATTAAGGAATTTCAAGTACTTCTTAATAACTAATTTCAAACATGAAAGTAACATATTATATAAATTTTCAATTGAAAAATATATATAACTTATTCATCTGTTATTATAATGGTTATATATATATATATATATATATTATCAAATATAAAATAAACTTCTCTTAAACACTATGTCTTAAAAAGAATTTGTTAACCATAATGGTTTTTTTCTTTTTAGGAAATGGTCTGATTGGATGCATTTTAGGTTATGAATTTTTTAAAAAGTAGATAATATTGTTATTTTAAGTTTGGAACACAGGAATTAATCAAAATAAAATTGCGATTATAACTTCAATTCCCTTTTCTTATGTTTGAAAGTGCATTTAAAAAATGGAATCGTGATTGTGTCGAAAAAGGAGAATACACTTAATTAAAATCAGAATGAAATCGTCGATTTCTTTTTGAGAAAGAGGAATTGAATTCTCCTTTTAAGCCAGAATCACGATTCCATTTTTTAAATGCACTTTCAAACATAAGAAAANAAATAAACTTCTCTTAAACACTATGTCTTAAAAAGAATTTGTTAACCATAATGGTTTTTTTCTTTTTAGGAAATGGTCTGATTGGATGCATTTTAGGTTATGAATTTTTTAAAAAGTAGATAATATTGTTATTTTAAGTTTGGAACACAGGAATTAATCAAAATAAAATTGCGATTATAACTTCAATTCCCTTTTCTTATGTTTGAAAGTGCATTTAAAAAATGGAATCGTGATTCTGGCTTAAAAGGAGAATTCAATTCCTCTTTCTCAAAAAGAAATCGACGATTTCATTCATTTTTTATTTATTATTATTAATTAAATTACTTATTTAAAATTTAATTTAATTTTAATATTTAATATTTAAAAGTATTTTTACTAATTATTACTATATATATATATTTAATTATATTACATTACATTACATTCCATTCCACTTTATAGATATTTTCAAATATAAAAATGATTTTTTATTCCACTTCTCTATTCTAATCCATTCTATTTTAATCAGATTTATTTTATTCCATTTCAAATTATCCATGCAAATCAAATGTAGCATTAGGGAAGTTTGGAATTCGGTACATGATGTTCTCTTCGAGCGGCAGATATTAGTTCGGTACCGTTTTCTCAAGGAATCCTGGCATTTGCAAAACTACTGGCTGTTTTTGTTTTGCCAAAACCATGGGCCAGTTTTCCAGAATTATTGATAAATTCATTCTCACAAAGGAAGATACTCTTGTTAGAGAGCAAGACCCTGTTTATCTTATTAGAATTTATTGAGAAAGATGGGTCTTCTTTCTGTATTTTTTTTTATTTATTAAATCACTTATCTTAATGAACCGAAACTCGAATATATGTAGAAAAATTAGAATAAACTTGTTCAAGATGGGAATAAACTTACCTTATCAAATCCTTTGTATTTTAATAATATAAACACCAATCTCTTAATAAGATTAATTAGTTTTGATTTCTTCCTTTCATACATTATAATTTATAATATAAATGAAAGAAAAGGAGAATAAATATCATCCCAAAAATGATGGAAATAAATAAGTCAGACCTTCAAAAAGAACATACTAAAAAAAGATGGGGGAGATTAGTCCAAACGTATCTACACCACTTAATTTAAAAAGGAAAAAAATTGGAGTTCGATGAATGTTAAAAACACGAATGACACTCATTTGAATTCTCTGCGCATCCTAAAAGGATTAAACTAAAAGTTACACACACACACACACACGTAAAACCACTTGCAAGACGTCACAAATCACAGATATTACAGGGTTTTTTTTTTCCTTCCCTTCTCTAACAATAAGTTACAATTTGGAGAGTGAAAAATCAGACAAATTCATTATCTCAGGAGATTAGCCATACAACTAGACTATAATATCAGAACGTGTGGGATGAAATGGAACAGGGGGTTAAAAATTAGAATAAAATGGAATAAAACAAGAATCGAAATGGTAATTATTTTTCTTTGTTTAGATATGTTTGTAGAATGGAATGAAATTTAATATATATAAAGTAGTATTTATAAAAAATACTCTTAATTATTAGGTATTATAATTAATATGTAAATATTAGATAAATAATTTTTATTAATAATAATCAATGGAGGGTAGGAGGTACGGAATTGTGATTATGCATTATTAAAGACAAAATCAAAATTTTTTTTAAAGCTAAAATTACCAATTATATAGAGTTGTTATTTTGTATTCTAAATGTACTTTTCCATAGTACTATGGAAATGGAACGAATGAAAGTTGGGATAGCAATTCTACTCCAAATTTTTTCCGTATATCAAACGTGACATAATAACATTTAAATATAGCAGGTTTTAAAAGTTTGATTTACTGAAAAATGTCTCTAAAATTAAGTTAAAGTCCATGGTAAATCAAAATTTAATAGCTTCGGGCTAATTCTAATTCTGTTATATATATATATATATATATTATCTAATTAAAAAAAAATTAATATGGAAATAAATTATGTAACTAGTCTATCAATTTCATGGAATTGGTCTAAATAAAATAATGCAGGCACAACGGACCCGCCTGATACAAGCACCCAACGGGCCAGGATCACTCCGGCACAAACACGAAATCAATGTTGGCCAACATGGTCCGAAAATGGGCTCGACGGCCCCGCCATGGCTCGACCACCTCCTTTACGTGTATGTGTATCATCATATGTTATGTAGAGCCTTCTGTGGCCGAGTGGGTCGCGTCGTCCAGATGTCTAACCTGGAACTTGTTGAGTAGGGAGCAAGTTTCACCAAAAATTATTAACAGCATTTTTTAAAATTTCCAAAATCTCTAATATCATTATCATCTCGTAACTCTATAGCATTTCCCTCACATTTCCCTCTCGCTCATTGCCCTTTCATCTCATAGATAGAGAGAGAGAGAGAGAGAGAAGCTTTATAAAACCCCTCCCCTCCAACCCTCTATACTTCCCATACACCACACCACACCCACAGAGCACTTCTCTTTCCTTTAACTTTCCCAAAACAAAAAAAAAAAAAAAACCACCCCTTTTATATAAACTCTTTATTTTATTTCATCTTCATCTTCATCCAAATTACAAGAGAAAGATGGAGGGCAAGGCTGTGAAAGTGGTTGCACAACAGAAGGCACGTGCACGCATTCCTCCAAGACGTGGGCAGATCAAAATTAAGATAATCAAGATCATCTTTTCCTTCTCTATGGGCAGACCAAAGCAAAAGGAAGAGGTGGAGGAAGAAAAAGGATATGAAATTCATCTTAAAAGCTCAAATTCCACCACTCCACATGAAACACCGAGTGGGTATAATTCAGATGCTCAGTTTGAATCATGACAGTTGCTAAATCCTTTCGATTTTGAATCTTTGTGTTGTATACAGTTTCAGGGTAGCTAATATGAACTCTGGTTTTTTTTTTTTTTTATTTATTAATTATCCTTGTTATATTTTTATTTTATTGTGTTTCTTGGATCTTGTCAGGTACCCATAAAAGGGAAAAGAGAGAATAGTTGGAAAGCCATGTAAAAATTCTGTAATATAAATAGTGATAAGTATTATTCAGTGTATGTCTCATCTCACTGGATTTTTTCATTTTTCTGTTAGTAAATGTTATCGTGTCAGGCAATCGATTAATGTCCGACATGAATATGAATATCCAGTGATGTATTTGGCCAAAAAAGGAAGAATATCTAGTGATGTTATATTTGATCAGCTGTCCTGAATTCTCGGCAAAAAAAAAAAAAAACAGAATAGATGTTGATTGAGGTAATCGATTTTGGGCAGTAAAGCGTGTTGTTTCTTTTTAGTACTTACTTTCTTTTTTCTTAAAAAGGAGTAGCAGGGAGTTTCAAAGAATCATGTGAATTTTCTTTATTCGTGTCTGATTCCCATTATACTGACTACTGAGTATGTCCGTACCAAACTCTTTTTTGCAGTTGTTGAAGTCGTTCCTTAGTTCTAGAAATAAAGTAAGAAATAATAATTCGGGGTTTCATTGCATTTGGTAAAGAAGTGGTCTTCTACATCGGAAATTGATTAGCTGTTTTCGCTCTTTCCCGTTCCTGTTCTTGTTAATGACCAAGAAAAGTGGCCTTTTTCTGTTTTCCTTTTTTTTTTTTTTTTCTCAATAGATTATATATTATAATTTGGAGTTAGAAGTTCGGAATTTGAGTTCTTGTTTATCCTATTTTGAGAGATTGGTGTTAATGACATTATATTGTTTCAGCCTTAACTTCTGTTTTCTAATTGAACTAGCAAAATTGTGTATGAAAGATGGAGATCGATCAGGCTGTGCTATTTTCATGAGGTGTTCGGTTCGGGCCAGCATCTGCTTTTTCTGCTTGTAACGAGTCGATCCATGTCGTTATGCAAATTATAGCCTTTTTTTTTTTTTCCCTACAATAAATAAAACCTGTATTCACTAATACTTGTGACATAATCAGAGACCCACTTTTGCTTTCATCACTACGAATAAAATCTACCATAAAGTTGGAAATTTTAATAGAAAGTATTGATATCAGTCCACAATCGAAAAGTGAACCATCGTGTTGGTCTAATAAGCTGGGCCATGGCCGTCCAAGCCGGTCATGGGCCTGGCCCAATTGGGACCCATTGTAGCTATCATGCCGGCTTCTGCAAGTGCCGGGGCCGCTGAAATTGCTGATGAGTTAGCGAAGGTGTCCGACTAGTGGACCAACGTTTAACGGAAGAAAAAAAAAAAAAAGAAAATCTAGTGACCCAACAGGCACAAAACGGAATTATTATTGAATCCACGTAAAATATTCTCTTCTAGGCGGATATTTGTTCAAATTTATGACTTTCAAATCAGTAATTAAAATCAATAGAGAGTTAATCATATAAATTCTTAACAAAAAAAAAAAAAAAGAGGAAATAGAACCACATCTTCTCGAATCGACGTTGTTTTTCTCCTACGATTTTTTTATTCTGTTTCAAGATTATTAAATCGTATATTTCTCAGGCTTTTGTTAAGATTATTATTTGACCATGTAAACTTTTGTCTTTTTACACCTGAAAGAACAGCATGTGATTAGTACACGTATGGTCTTGTGGGTCAGCAGGAAATGTTGTGTGCCATTGGCATGACACAAAAGCCACCACTTTTTTATGCGACCAGATAACTGGTAATTGTCCATTAAGTATATGCTTAATCTTATACTTTGGAGGAGTTGGTTCATACTTCATTGTGCTTTAAATTTACGCGAGAATGAGGATTGAATATGTTACAAATATGTGACAAGCAAGAGCACGGGAAACGGCAAGGATCATTCGACCGCGACCGGATCCACCTAGACTTCCACGCTGAGCCCCACTCAATAAATTTGGTCTATTTTTGCTTTGCATTATTTCCTTTTCTTGGAAAATTACAGGTGAAAAGATAAATGTTTGGAGTGAATTTCAAATAAAGGATTGAAACTTTCAAGCGGTCTAAATAATAGATTAATATTATATTAAATGATTAAAATAAAGGATTAAACTTTCAAGTAATTAAGATAAATAATGACTGTTATGATAAATAGTTCAAACGAAAAATTGAAACTTTAGTTATATTTCGATTTTAATTTTTTAATTAAGCAATTTATTATAACGTTCTATTTTAATTACTTAAAAGTTTGATTCTCTATTTAAATTACTTAATATAACATTGATTATCTATTTCAACCACGTAAAAATTGATTTTCTATTTATACCAATTAATATGACATTAATCCTCTATTTGAACTACTTAAAGGTTTCAATCCTCTATTTGAACTTTCGCTTATAGAGATTAGGACTTAGATTAGCCATCCAAAAAATGTAAGTAGGCCTACAAAATAGATCACAACAAGGGAGCCAAGGTATTGTCCGACTTAACTGCTTTTATACTTGAACTAATGTGGTGTAAAAAGAATCCAACAAAAAGATAATGAGGGGTATATGTGTGTATAGATGCCTTACCAATGGGGATATCACCCCTTTTATAATGGAGTTCTAAAGATAATTTAGGAAACTAAGTAAAGGATAAATTTTGCTGAATTAGGAAAATGAATCTCTGGATGATGATGGATCCCAAGAAATTTGAGGGTATGGTTTGATTGATTGACTTTCCATTCTAATGCTAACCTTCATTTTGTGTAGGACTTTTATCCCCAGTAAAACTCCTTAGCTGAGCACCTAACCTATCTAAGGTCGAGTACTCTTTAGGGGTAAATGGTTTGCTTCAATGAACAAATCCAAGTTGAGGAAAGCTTAAGTCTTTGGGAAGAGTTCAGTCTAAGGTTCTAAGTTCTTCAATTAGGTTAATCATGGGTACAAAGAAGTTGACGCATGACCCAAATAGGTTAATTTGAGTCTAGAAAGCCCATGTCTAAAATCATCTATCAATACAACACTCAAGAGAATAAATGTTTAGAGTTAAGTTTAAATAGAAGATTAAAAATTTCAAGGGGTGTAAATAACAAATCAATGCTATGCTAAGTGGTCCAAACAAAGAATCGAACTTTTGAGTAATTAAAAAAGATTATCAATATTATGATAAGTAATTCAAATAAAGGATAAAAATCCTAAAATTATTTTTATTTTAGTTTTTTATTTAAACAACTTATCATAATGATAGCCCTTTATTTTAATCACTTAAAAATTCAATTCTCTATTTAAATTACTTAATTTAACATTCATCATTCATTTTAATCACTTAAAAGTTTGATCATTTATTTAAAACACTTAATATAACATTAATCATCTATTTAAACCACTTGAAAGTTTCCTTTTATTTGAAATTGATAGCAAACATTAATCCTCTCATGTGTAAGTTTTTTTTTTCTTCTTTTTATTGGGCTAATTATTTAGTATAATTTTTCCTTTTTTTTATAGCTAAATAGTTTCCTTTATTAAGTGTTAGGAGCCTTGTTAACCCTCCATTAATTTGTGTATAATGAATTAGATAAGGAAAATGAGTTATAAAAATCCTGCTGACTTAGATTGTAGGTGTTATATCTCTTAGACAGTGTAGGAATATTTATCTTGCTTAGGTAAACTTGTAGACTATCTCATTTTACTCATTTTTTTTTTTGCACATGTATTGTTTTGAGGTTATTCATTTTAAATTCTAAATGTCCATCTATTTCTGTTTGTCGATTTATCTCTTGTCATCTTGTGTTCTCACCATTCATGAACTAAAATTCATATTTGACTCTAACACTTAGATTTCCTACACTACAATAAAGTATGCATCTCTATCTACTACAAGTGTATCTACACAAAATTTGTTTTTCCTTAGTGTATAAATTGTTTATAATATTAAAATGGAAGAGTCCATTTTTATATCTTAGAGGTATAGAATATCATTTTCTTTTCGAAATATTACAAAATCAATCCCACATCTACAAGAATACTAGTATATAATAACTTTTCAAATTTCTATTAACTAACTATCTCTACTCATTAATTTCACTCCTCTAAAATCAATACCTTACAATAATATCTATGAACCAAGTGTCTTCTCTACTTACGATCCAGAAGCAACATCTATGAACTTACCAAATATCATCAGCCTATCTCTACTAATCATCCTCAAAAATAAAATTTACAAATCTAGTTTCCATCTAACTTCCATTCACAAGATTTTTCCTCCATTTTCATTATTCCATTTATCCTAGATCTCCTTTATTTCAAATTTAAGTCCCTAAAATTTCTACCATTCATGTTTTAGATCCCCTCACTTACCGAATCTTATAAGGGGGAGGAAGTACAAAGTAAGTATAGTATGAGGCCTACCAGTACCCTATCTTATAAGTACATGTTCCCAAATTTTTGTGCCCAAAACCTATCATGTGAAACTTGGGAATTACTATATACCCTATACCTTACCATTTTTACAGGATACATGATACCTTGTAGAACCTATAAAATTTTTCTCATCTTCTTTCAAAACTTTGTATTAGATGCATAATCAATTTCAAAGTTATAACTATATTATCAATAGATGTGTAGGTAATAATTTATATAAGTTGTAACATATCTTGAATTGAGATAATATAAAATTTTGGTAGACAAAATAAAGAATATTTTTATAGTTAGAAATATCGAAACTCCTGATTAGTTATGCTTAAATTTCTTTTCTTTTTTCTTTAAATTATCAAAATAAAATTTTTATTAAATCATAAAATAATTAGACACAGAATGTAAAAATTATGTGTAAATAATTTCGATATAAGATATTAAATGATGGGTTAAGAACCGAGATATTTTTAAGACCTCACTAGTTTAGAGTTAGTAAACCATAAATGAGGATGCAAAAAAATAAGATAGTAGAAGAAGAGAGAATTTTTTGCCAAAGAAGAAGAAGAAGAAAATAAGAGAGAGGGATTAGATAGTAGACACAAGCTGCATGTAATTTTAAAGTATTATTATGAGTTGGATTTTATTTTTATTTTCCTTAAAACTAAAATAGAAAAAACAATAATATCAACTTTTTATTTATTAACATTATTTAATTATTGTCACAAGTAGGTTTGATGTACCATAGAACCTATATCTAGTATATATTAGATTATAGGTTCAAGGGTAAGAGAGGGTACCCTAACTTCATATTTGTATCTTACCATGTGAGAGTAAGTTTTAAGAAATTGTTATTTGAAACTTACCATATGACCCTCATTACTCACTCGAATCCTACCCACCGAAACCTACCTAATGGAGTAGGGTTCAGGTGGCCTCCCTATACAACATGGTTACTTGCTCAACCCTAGAATCTTATATTTCATAATTTTATTCTCAAGTTTCTCCTTAGATCAAATACCAAATAAATAAACTCCTATTGATTTAATGAGCTCCGACTTCCATTATGATACTAGTAAATGTCATAATTTGCCTTCTAGCTTATAATGCTTAATCTTAACTAGCTAGAATGTCAAACCTTTGAAGACATCTCCTAAAATTCTATTCTTTATGTAATTTAACTAGTAGATTTCCTTCAAATCCTTATACTTCTTTGTGCTACCTAGGTATATTGTATATGTAAAGTAGTAAGCTTCCTTAAGCAATCCTAAGCCTATGTTTTACAAACTAAACTTCCTGCTTACTCCATTAAATAACTTTACTCTCTTTACCACTTCATTGCACTTTCCACTTATCTTCATGGTTAACATCTATTCTTTTGTATCTATACCTTTGACTTCTTTAGGTATTGTACACTCCATCTCAGTTATCCCTTTAGTTGAAATTTGTGCTTCCTCTCTTCAAGTTAAACATTTATGATTGCTTTTCCTTAACTTACAAAATGAAACATCCTTCTTTCCATCATTAATTAAGATTTTAGTCTAACCTACTATATTGGTCAGCCTTCCCCATTTCACCTATGAGCTTCTTCTATTTTACTTATACTACTTTCTTACAACACCTCGACTTATCAATTTATCACAACTTTTATCAAAATCGCTTCCCCATACTGTTTACTATTTTTATCTTCTTGTTCATTTCCTTACAACCCGATTGTAACACTACCACCCTTATTTTAGCAACCAAAACATCTATACGTTTCACTTAGCATTTTAACTCTCAACCTTCCATCACTACTATACTACAACATAACTAATAAAATAAACCTTTAAAGGGCTTCATTCCCAATACTATCCTTTAACTTCTATCATGCTTGATATATATTCCAATAACAAAAAATATCACGTATTGGAACTCACAAATTCTTGAGCAAACCTATAACTCCTAGATGAAAAACACCTAATTCCTTTTCTACTCATTAAACATCATTAGCTACACAATCCCAAGGCTTCTCATGTTTCCACCTTCCTACTACTACCATTGCACTTTAGCCCATACTACTCTCTCTCTCTCTCTCTCTCTCCCTCTCTTTCTCTCTCTCTCTCTCTTTTTGCTTGTCCCAAGCTCAACATTATTAACCAGTTATCATTGCCATTCTTATGCACTTATATTACTACTTTTAATAATGTTATGTTATATTGATTATTAAACATATAGGTCACATCATCACTATCATATTTATCGCCAATACTTTGGTGTTCATTGAAAACTTATGTAAACTTTCATCTCGTTTAACTAAGTTTAATTAATTTTGATACTTTAGCATTATCTCTTATTCTTCATTATTATTGTTACTATTTCGGCTTGTTGTTGTTAATATTGTTAATATTAAGGGGAGTATAACTTGTTTTAGTACTTTAATTCATTTAACCTATACCTACTATTTAATATATGTCATTTTCTACTTTCATTATTTTTAATTAGTATTGGAAAGTTTATATCTTTTATAACCTAACATAAGTACACATATAAATAGAACTGATGAATATTAACACAATACTAACTTAACTCATTATAACTAGACTTGACTTAAGCTATCGGATTAACCAGACCTTTACTAACAAAATAAAACTAATGTGACACACCAAGGCATCATAAGAAAGAAACATTTATCATCTTCAATACAAGCATACATATGCTAAGCTTTCACAAGTCTTGAATCAAGCCTTTTAGATTAATTCTCTAATCCACATTGTAATTATCTATTGACTGTCTTTTATTAATTTTCAACAAATTGTTTATATAATTCTTCCTTACATTATAATTAATTTCTACGCATTATTGTTTATCATGTAAGGTTTGGTGAAGAAGTTTAGTTTAGTTTTTTAATTTTTAATTTTTGTATATCTATCAAAGTTTTACAATTTTTTTTAAGGTGGTGTCATTATGATTGCAAAGATTTTCATGGCTAACTTGTTTACTATTCAAGTCAATGTTTTGTCTTGACTATTTTAGATTGTTAACATCTTTATCTCGTTTACACTTGTAATGTTTTACTATTATTGTAATGAATGATTTAGTCAACCGAGAAGGTGTCTTGGTTGACCTAAGGAAGTGTCTTGGTTAACTTTCTAAGTATATTAGGTCTTTTGAGGTAGCTATTTGATCCTATTTTTTTTTTCATAAGGGTTGGTGTCACAAATGTAAGTATGTATTTGCATGCATACACAAAGTTTTATGGTAGATTCTCAAGCCTTCCCTCTATCATTGATATGGGTTAATCCTTTTTTCATTTTTTGTATTCTATGTCTAAGTTCATATAAGCATTATGTTGGGCATATAGAGGGGATAAGCTAAACCCTAATCTATCCTCATGCTTCATCATACCACTCCACCATCTTCGCAAATTCTTTACTAATTAGAACACTTCAAACAGATAAGATTAAAAGAAAAGCAATAAAGAGGACTTGTAATTAAGTTAGGTAAGTAAATAGATATTAAAGATGTAAGTAAAACATAGTGAGAATTCAAATGAAGAATAAGGGAAAATATAGAAACCAAATATGTAACATATAATAACTATAGTAACTATTTACTTTAACTCAAATTGCACTCATGTTCTACCTATTCTCCTTACAACTCACCATCCTATAGATCAATTACCTATGTTTTTAAAAGGATTCACAATGTAAGCTCTAGTTAAGTTGTAACACCCCAAAACCTAGGACACCATAACTCATTACTAACTAATGATATATTAACGCTATAGCTATACTCTAAAATCTTGAAGAATACACGCATTAATTGCCAATATCGACATATTACTAGTCTCTACAATTAAACATAACTGAATAACTCCTCGGAGAGCCATTCCAATGTCAACATAATTCATAGTAGCTGGATTCTAGCTCTTACATTAAGCTCAATAAAGTTCATCGGACCTAGCAATCTCTAAGATTTATCACCTCCAAATATCACTAAAGGAATAATACCTAAAAAACTGGGTGTTTTCTCCACTCATGACTTAGAAGCAACATCCATGAACCTACTAAACATCACCTATCTATCTATATTGATCATCCTCATAGTGATAGAAATAATCGTTGCTCAACCCATCTTGATAATAATATTAAAACATCTCCTTACTCAACAAAATTAGTAATCTTGTCATATGTATCTACAGCTGTAAAAGAAAAAAAGTGAGTCTAAGATGAATAAGTAACACTAAATGTACATATGAATGCCCATCAATGAACAATTCACATGCAATAATACAAACATACAACATAATCAATTCATTTATTATCTTCCATTTAGTCTAATAAACAACACACGAATGCTCATTACCATACCATTCTATATGTATAGTAGTATAGCATATATAACCTAGGTTGAGAAATGCAAATATAAGCCCCATCTAATGTTATTGGGGACTGTTATTGTAGACCTCAATACCCCTAAATCTATCCTAAATCATTTTTAAGTGTGACTTTACTAAGGACAACATCATTCAAGGATTATCGGGGTATCCCTTAAGGATCTATCTTTCCAAGACCCTAAGCTGAGCAAAACATAAGCAATAAATAATATAAACGTTGAATGATTAATTAGTCTGTTTTAGTTTAATTCCTAGCTTAACAAACCTAAGCATCAACCATATATCTCGTATTTAGCTCCTCAACAACTATAGAAACCACTAACTCAATACTTGTATCACCTTTTACTCCTAAGTATATACAAAGGGTAAAATCATGTAACCTTAGCTCCTAAGTATATATAGAAACCACCTAAGCATCCAACAACATGTCACGTCCTAAGTCTATTAACCTTAGGTTCAAAGAGTCCTTTTCTAACAAAAGATCATGTGATGAAAAATTATTAAGTTAATGGTTTCCTATATAAGGTTGCTTATTTATAACAACTATTTAAGATTTATAAAATATTGATTATACAAGTTTAAGGAGGAAGAAATAAAATAAAAATTGAATAAAAAAAGAAGAAGAAAAAGGGTATACAATCATGTTCATGAGCATAAACCTTGGCCCTGTGTTTGATTGACCTAAAAGAAAAACTACAACATACTTTCATGGAGCTTATAGTTGGGTTCACTAGGCTTAATCCTATTAATGGTCTTCTTTTTCATCCAAAACACTCAACCCATTACCAATAAGGTCCATGATTGAGTTCACTAGGTATGATCCTATTCGGGATCTCTAAACCTCTTCTTTGTCTCTTTTCTTCGTTCTACCTTTCCATGATTCCTTCACAACTAGACCCCATTCCAAGCACTCTAAGGTTCGAAATTTACTCCTCTTAACTCTAAAAGACCTTAACGATGAAGAAAAGTACTAAGGTGTACTTTCCCAAGCAACAAAAATAACACAACTTAGACAACATTAGTGATAGGGATTAAAAAATACCTTGATTGATGACTTGTTTTTAAGCCATTAAAAGCACCAACAAAATCTTCTGCCATACATGTCCCATGGAACCTTTAATTAGGGATCCTATACTATTAGTTACAGCACAACATACACTATTGTTAAGGAAATCATGACTTACCCTTTCTATACTTGTGATTCCCATTAAAGATCACTACTTGTCTACAAAGGGAGTTTTAACAAAAGGGAGAAAATATTGTATCTTATTAGAGCACTAGTTATTTATAAGCAAAGTTTCTAATTAATCCTTGTCCTCCAAAACTACCCCTAAACTTAAAGGTCAATTACTTAAATGCCACCATTGTAAAAACTTATTTAATTTTTATTGGTTTTGAAGAAATTTTCTTAAAAGAAATTTTTTTCATAAAGTATGTTTTGGAAGGAATAAAAATTTTTAAAATGAACTACGGTTTCCAAAAGAAAAAAAATAGTTATTTCTTACTAATTAAAACACCTATCATTGAAAGAAAGTTCTGTTTAGCTTACCCATATAAATTATTTTCTCTAATATTGAGATAAAGGATACAAAATTATATATTTATCCATAATCTACTTAATCAAACCACTAGCTACTTTTACTTTACGAAATTTGTTAATTAGGCCAAATTAGAGGGGCATCTTCTTATAGGGAAGATAGATTCATCAAATATTTGATAGGCTTCAATGAAAGTGAAACTACATATATTTTCAAGAAATTTATGAATATATCATTAAACTAGTGCTCATCCTATAAACTTTTAAAATGTGATTTCTAAATTATTAAATTATGCAAAATACTAATCAAATTGAATTAAAATCCTAACAACCTATTACATTTTAAATCAAAAGTAATGAATAGTCAAGTTACTAAACACTAATGGGCCCATTTTAACCATTTGTCCCAAAAGTTTCAAACTTGTATTGATAAGGTGTTTACAAGTATGACTTTATAAACTAGTATCATAACCTTCCATAATCCATGTAAAACACTTAATGATAAAGTTTCACAATCTCCCTTTCTTAAACACGTGATGTCCTCATAATGAAACCTTACAATTGGGCTTAAATCTTCTCTTTTTTTCGATGTACGATTTAGGTCACTCATTACCTATAGATCATCCTAAAAGAATGTAAGGAGTTACACCTTGGTGACACTCCTCACCTTCTTCGGATCTTATCTTTAAACTAGAGCCAAACTCGAGTCATTCACCTACTAGCAAATGGTTCGCTTTAATACCATTTGTAATACCTCAGATCAAAAGTAATTACTAGCTAAACTAACAAACACTAATGAGCCCGTTTTAACCATTTGGCCAAAAAGTTTTAAACTTACGTTGATAAGATATTCACAATCATAATTTTATAAATTAGTACCATCACCTACTACAATCTATTTGGGACAATTAACGATAAGGTTTCATATAACCATAAATAGCTAATGATGGATTTAGAAGTACCATAAAATTTAGAGATATTTGCACGTTGAAAAGCTATGGAGAAATAGAGACCTACTCTGAAAGTTAATGCATCTTATCAAACCTATCTAATAGTTTAAGAGTGTAATATGTTTAATTTAGAAATTTTTAAAGAACACATACATTTTAATTTATGTACACATTTCATATCTTTTCTGGGTCTTTGTCTTTCTCTTTACTGCTTAGAACAGTTGAGGAAGAGAAAATAAAATCTAGTCTATCCCATTAGAGGTATCATTATTCATACTACTAAACTAAAAAAACATTAACTTGATGAAAAGTTTTATGTACCCTCTCTTTTGTGAAAGTTTTGGAATCAAATCCCTTAAATATATACTTTATAAGTATAATAAATTGGTTTATACTAGCTATTGGCTTTCTCACTTTAATAATTTTCGATTAAGAGAATAAAAGGTTTTCTCTTTTCAATATTAATTACATACTTTAAAAAAAGAAAAAACCAATGCATCAAATGGTCAGCCTCTTTATTTGATATGTTAGTAGATGTTGCTAAAGCATTCTTAAATATTTTTAGCAAATAAATGTACTGGCCGGTACGAAATGGTATGAAGATTGAAGACTAAGAATTTATATTTCTAGGTGCTTGTTTATTCCTAGTACCCTTTGAAGAAGTAACTCTAAACAAAGATAAATTTTAGAGGATTCTATTCAAACGTCTTTGTTTATTCCTAGGTGCCTGGTTATTCCTAGACTAAGAAATTTAATAATGGTAACTAGTTGTTTTACCTTTTGTGTTGTATATTCTTTGGATTTCAATAGTCAAACCAAGTGATTTTGGGGGTAATTAAAAGAAAAGAAGTGCCTCTGTTTTTCATATGCTCTTTTTTCCCAAAGAAAGGCCTTTTGATTTTCATCCTTCGTTTTTCTTTGAGGCACATGTGATGGCGCCCCCATTTTTATCTTTCAGGAAGAGAAAAATTTGCATCCTATTCTTTATATAAGTTCCACCAACTAACTCGATTTCATTATTTCTTTAAACTCTATAAAACTTATGGAGTTGAATACTATTGAATCTTAAAACTAACAACGTTTTAAAAACCCTTGAGCCATTGAATTTTTAGTATCCCATTTTAATATACCATTGCAGTTGAATCTATACAATTTATTTCATTACGAATATGTAGAGGTTTTTATTTATGGTATATTTGTACTAATGAGAGTATTGAAATATAAAAATACCAAACAAGGTCTAAATTATTTTAATTTGCAATGAGAACTATGTCCATTTCGTATTGTTTTCTATTGTCTTTTGAACAAAATCTTCACATGATATCATGTTATTTCATCTGACATTGTAGTTAACCAAGCATCTAATTTAAAAAGAGTTGATCTCAAATTTGCTACATGAACTTCAAGTGATTTAACAATTACGTTAATTTTTCAGGTGCTAAAATCAATATCCAATTCTAATTTGTGTTGCTACAGACGCTGATAAACAAGGTGTGTTATAAGCCATTGAGCATATGACACGTGTCTTTCTCATTAAATATAATTTAACTCTAAATATGTATTATTAGGGGTATAATCGAGTCAAGTAAATCGAGTGGAGCATTAAACTTAAGTTTAATCTCAACTTAAAAACTTGAAACTAAAATTGGGTTCAAGTTCAATTAAGCTCTAACTTTTGAGCTTAAGCTTCATCCAAATGATATATATGGCAAACTCGAATTTTACTGAATTAAGCTCAACATTTTTAACAAATTTTCTTTAGTGATCCAATTTAGGTGTATGACCTAAACCTTCACCTTCATTTTTAGGCCCTGGTTGGTGGATCAAATAAACACTAAATTGCATCATTATAGCAGCAGATGGATTTTTTTAACCTTAATATCTCTTCCTTCTCAATAAAGGCAGGGATGGACCCTCAAAAAGTCCTCTAAGGGCTGCTAATTTTGTGAGTAAAAAGAAGATATCCATCTTAATTCCTTTGTCCAATAAGTTAAGAGTAGTTTTTTTTCCCATCCCGTTATTCCGAGAGGAATAGATTAATTAATAGACAACTAATTGCACATGTACTTCTAGTCCTATCCTAATCCTATCTCACTTATCTCCATTCTAGTTACAACAATGTGTAAGTTAACTATCTAGTCTGATTTTTGGTTTTTTTTTTATTTTAATTTGATTTTTCATTTTTTGATTAATACTAAACCCTAACTCATTTAATATTAATCCTCGACTAAAAAAAATTGGGAAATTCCAATTCTTTTATTAAAAAAAATTTTTTGGAGTTGCTACCCAACCAATGTTGAAAAAAGAAAAGAAATCATAATCAATTGGGTAGATTGCCTACGATTTAACTACCGATCTTCGATTTCAATTTGAATGAAAAATCAGAGGATTCCGAATTCAAAAGCTAACCTATTAAACCCTAATAGATACCACTTTCTATTTACTGAAATTGAGTTTATTTTTCAAATTATAATATTTTTTAAGAAAAATAAAAAAAAAAAACTATGTTTCTACATATTTTATCATCGTCTCGAAGGTATCTACATGTTAACCGGGATTAGACGACCGTAATTTTTTCTAAAGACCTTTAGTATGTTAGTTGATTTTAATTTATTAAGAAAACCGATTGAATTTACATTATTAATTGATTCGATTTATTTACAAAAAATCTAAAGGGTCCTAAGTTGTAAGTAATTAAAAAACTCTCTAAAACATCCTAAAAATCTTATTGATTTTTTTATTAATTTTTACTTCTAAAAAATTTATTATCTAAGTGAGAAATTCTAAAAAACTAATCCTAAAAATTTCTAGACTTATATATTACTATATATTACTACCCTCAAATATTACTACCCTCAAATAGACATTTACTTAAATAAATGCTTAATCTATAAGGAAACTAATGCTAAAAAGGAACACCTAAGTTAATATATATATATTTATATATCTATCTATATCTCTGCTTATTAAACACTTATCAACCTAAACAAAATCATATCATATAAAAATTTATATTAAAAAAAATCTCCTAATGTACACATATCTAATATGTACTAAGCTATATAACCAAGGATAATAATAATATAATATGATTATAACAACAATAAACTATATAAATAAAATAATAACAATAATAAATAAATAAGAAGAAAAAAAAGAAACCGAACCATAATTGTTTTGCAATGGCTGGAGTGTTGCATGTGTAGTGGACTTTGGAATTGTGCGAAGGGTGTTCGGTTCGTCAACGATGTATGGCATGCAGCTGTTCGTCGAGTGTAGGATGTGGATGGAGCTCGCCGCTGATCCAACATGTGTTGGAGAAAGGCTCGTAGCCGGGAATTGCTACACCGTACGTGGAAGGATGGTCGTTGAGCGGACGTGATCTTGGCTGGAGTTGCGCTAATTAGAAACTGAGTCCGTTCTCAAAGTGCTGAGCTTGCGTTGAGGAGTAGCATATGATTGGAGTGGCGTACGCTGATCAGCGAAGTTGTGGTTGGAACTTTGGTGGAGTTTGGTCGTGTGTTTGCTATTCGATTCTCCAGTCGGTGGTGCAAGGTGTGTGGCTTAGTTTGTACTATGTTGTATGCAATTGGAGATTGGAGTTTGGTCGTCACGAAGATTTGGCTATTGAGTGAGGCGTAAGTAAAATCAGGCGGTGGAGTTCGTTGGTGGAGTGTTTTCAAGAGAAGGCAGTGGACAGTGTCAGAGTTGCTGTGGATAGCAATCCAGTTGCATGTACGTTAATGAGGGGCTGGCGTGGTCTCGTTGGCTAGTCATTCAATGGCTTGCATACTATTGTATGGTTGCGTGGATGGTTCTGGGTTAATTAGTTGACGGTGGGTGATGTAATGTCACGTGGAGTAGCGCTTGGTTGTTGGTTTGTGAATTGGGATGAGGACGGAGGTTGCGAGAGAGGGTCGGATGACCTGTTGTTGCGTGGGGATGTTGTTTGCTGTTGATTTTGGGGCCAAAGATGAGAGAGTCAATGATGTTATATCTTCTTCTTCTTTTTCTTTTCTTTATTCCATACGATGCATATTTATAAAGCCCAAAACAAAATCTTAGATTATATCAAATCGTATCTATTATATTAATTCTGATCTGATTTAATGAAAGATAGAAAAATAAAAAGTATATAAGTGTCTAACGAGATTCAAACACGAGATTGTTAATTAATGTCCAATGCCAAGTACATATGCTTATCCATTAAACCGTTAGATCGTATCCCGATATTTAATATAATCAAATTATATTTAAATTATATAACTCTTTAAAATAATTATTTAAACTAAACTAAAACTATTGACTCTAAAATAATTTTAAGAAATCTAATAATTTTTATAATTTTTCCTTTTCTTATTTTTATGTATTTTCATCATTTGTCATTTTTTATTATTTTTTAGTTAAGACACTATTTTAACAAAACTATAACTATAATTATAACTACTAAGGATAAAAATCGAGTATCTACATTAACCATTCTAAAGCAAGTAATTTCTTGGCATCATATGATGTTAGTCCACCATAGTTTCCTAGATGATTAGGTGAGGCTTAGGAGGTTCTCCATCATTGAGGTAGGGTGAAGGGTTGAGTCTAAAGTCCTACGTATTCCATGAAAACCTAGCAATCAAACTCGTATGGTTCTTTGATGTGAAAGGTTCTAAATCCCTTCCAATTTATAGAGTCGAATAATCAAATTGATGAACTTAGACTTATGTTTACCTTTAAAAAATTAACAATAAATTAAAGATTATAAGAAGTTTAATAAGACTTGTGGGCCTAACTAGTTTAATATTCTAAAGGTTAAGTTCAATTGGATTTGCTACTTAAATAGTTTAAGCTTAAATTCAAGCTTAACAAGATTATTGTCAAATCAATTTTAACTCAAACCAAACTCAAACTGTTGAAGAACCACCATCAAAGTTTATTTACACCTCCGTATACTCTTACATTGTTTTACATATACCTCTTGAGTTGCGGAGCAAATGTGAGCGGAGTTTTGGCTTTTCTTGCATCTGCTTCTAGAAGATGTGACGTTTCTATAATAGTCCCATGATTGTATTTGCACCTTGTAAGTGTATTTAATTTCCTTGGTGAACAAGCATAGATTTTCAATTGACGGAGCATATGGCTTAATCTTCTAGATAACGGTGGACAGTCTGTCACGCGCGAGTTCTCCTTTTCAATATCATCCTCCTTCAGAAGAACTAATCCGTCCGAATCTCGTGTGTAGCCACAACAACAGTTATTTAATACGGGCGTGGTTTTTATATTTTTCTTTATATACAACATAATATAAAAAGGACATGGTTCTATGTTTACTTTGAACATAATACATTACATATTTTAATAAATGATGAATAATTATTAATGATATTTAAATATATATTAATAATTACGAGTCTATATTATTTTTTTAAATACATATTAATATTAGAAGATTCTAATTTTGTAAATTTATTTTATTAAAAAATTTTAAAATTATTCTCTTGACATACTATCATATGTAATCATAGTTGAGATTATACAAAAAAAAGGATGATAATGAATTATAATATAAAATATTTCGATAATTTAGATAATTTCAATCATTAATTTGTAAATTTATCTAAAATAACTTGAGAGAATTCATTTCCATTTCGAGAGATTTGGTTGTAAAGCGTAAGTAGAGGCCAGAGAAGAGAAACTCTTTTCACAAATTCCCCAAATTGAGTGTGGATTTTGGTATTTCCCCGTGTATAAAAAAAATAGTATATAGTTAGCGAAGATATAAAACCGATATCATATATAAGTAAGGAAAAATTCATGTTAAATCGTTTTAATATTTACTAATTCTCTTCCAATAGATTTAAAATAATTTAAAAAATAGAATATTAACAGTAGAAAATGCAAGGGTAATTTCTTAAAAACAACTTAGGCTCTTGATGGGTTTATTGATGCATACTTAAGAGCCTGCAATAACATTGTCGACCCACATGGTATGAAATTTTTATATTTAGTTGTTTTAATTGGATTTAGAGATTTAGTTTATTATTATCTTTTATTGGTTTAATTAGGACAATTAGTTTTCTTTATTATTATTGAGGTGGTTGATAATGGTCAGATTTGATTTACATTATAAGATTCATATTTATCTTTTTCTTTCTATAATAAGTACCTTTTTTTCTTTTAAGATGTTGAACATCGAATGATCGAATTTTAATTGAATAAAATTTTACTTCTTTTGAGATTGCACTGATTCCAGCTTTCCAACAGTCGTATCATATCATCAACGATGTGAGGCTATAAAAACACATTATACTAATTTATCTATTTCCGACTTCTTCGCTTCATCTCGATCGCAATTAAGCATTCATAAATCTCCAAGTTTCGTTCATCCAAAAGTTGGTGCTCCGAGTCCAAGTCTATGTAACCAAAACTTATTGAAGCCTCAGGTTGGATTGCATTAATAGGTTATCAAGTCATCACTGTGATAGCACAAGTTCCAACGAAGACCTATCTTCATCCTACGTCGGCCTTGTGAATCATACTCCATAGAGCAATTTAAGTTCTAAATTTCAACATGAGGAAGATTTTACGTCGTTAATCGAAACCTAATTGATGAGCAACAATAATTTGAGAAAAATATTTAAAAAAAGGATTGTTTCTTTATTATTTGTGATAAAATTTCTTGATATGCTTTATTATAGTTATCGTTTAATTTAGTTTTCTTATTTAAATTTTACAAGCATTCTCACAATTCAATTCCCTTTGATTTAATTCCATTTTCATTGTCCTGCAACAATTTAGCGTCAAAGTCTAGATTAATGCTTTTCTTTAAAAAAAGAAAAAAAGAAAAAAAAACCCTTCATTTCCTTTGTTCCAAGGATAAATTAAAAAAAAAAAAAACTTCTTTTCAATCACATCCATAAAAAATGTCCAATACTAGAAAAATATGGAGTGGTGTAACTTTTAGCAATGACTTATCTATATAAAACAACATTACTGAACAATTAAATCAATCATTATCTAAGGTTGATGAGCTTACAACCATGTATAGTAGAACAAGTTGCCAACAAAAAACCCTTAAATGTCATGTAGAAGTCCTACAAGTTGCTAGGTTACCTATTAGTCAAGATAAGGTTGAAGAAAATATAGATCAAGTACCATAATGGAATCCTAATTTAAAGGATGACCTACTCCCTAAACAATACCCTCTAAAGAATCCTAAAGCTTACAACATCTCTTAGGTAGAACATGTGTGTTATAGGATGCCACATAGGAGTTTTCAAAGAGATAACTTCTTAGAGCCAAGTTATGAAAACCTACATTATGACTATCATGTTGACAATATCACTAGACAAATACATTAAGGTAGAACTACTTTGTAGGATGCTTGAGGATAATAAAGTATGCTTTGCCAAGATGTTGATAGGATAAGCCAAACTATATTGGACTAATGTAGAACCAAAGCTTTTGTGATTATGACAACCACCTATAGAGTATTAGGTAAGGATGAAAATCAAACTTTAGGAGAAATACATTTCTTTATCTTTTCAAGTTAAACTCCACCAACAATACATCAACCTTAGGTAAGGGAACACGACGGTTGAGAAATATGTAGCTAAATTTGTTGAGTTTTTTTATTAGGTGTGATGAGCAAAGTTGGCTGGGTTAACATTCTCTAGATTTAGGAATGGCTTGTTACCTAAGATCAAGAGAGAGCTTTGTCTTCCTATGATGAGACCTTAGAACAAACCTTTCAAGAAGCATTAGAGACCAAAAATTAGTTAAGGCCACCTACGAGATTTAGTTCATAAGTTAGGGAATGAGTGTCCAAAAGTAGCAATCTTAATGAGAAGTCTAAAAAGTCCACTAAGAATACACCTATAGCACCTAAAGCTAGCAATCTTACTATAATTCAAGATAGAAACACCAAAGGTAAGAACAATGCTGTAAAGAGTTTTAAGGTCAATTCTAGTTATAGGTATTACAAATGTCATAATCTCGATCACCTTGCCTACTAATGCCCAATCAGGAACTTTTATATAGGGGAGGGAAAGCTAATAGGGAATGATGACTATGAAGAATTAGATCATATTCTAGAATAAGGTGTTAGTGATGAGGATGACATGGGCTTAAACTGCAATGAAGGTAACTTGAAACTCATTAACTGCCTTATTCCTAGCTTAAAAAGGAGGATAACAGGAGATGGACCAGACATAAAATGTAATGGTCATAATTGTAAAGTAATCATTGATGGGAATAATAGAATGAAAGTAGTTTCACAAGTTGTTGTGTTTAAGTTAAGTCTTAAGTTTAGACCACATCCTAAACCTTATAAAGTTGCTTGAGTAGATAAGACCTTCTTACATCTCACTTAGAGATATATAGTTCCCTTGCCATTTGCCAATTATACAAATAAAGTTTGGTTTAATGTAGTGCTTAAGGATATTACTCGCGTTCTTTTAGGGAGGCCTTAGTTATATGACTTAGAAGTCGTTCATTATGATGGGGCTAACACGTATGTATTCATGCACCATGGTAAGAAAATTAGGCTTAGTCCTTTACTATGAAAAGATTAAGGTTAGCACCAAGAAAGGGTTAATTAGTATCTTAGATTCTAAGAAACCTCTTCATGTTTTGAGTATAGAAGAATTTTTGCTTGAGTCTAAAGAAGGCACTTCTTATGCTTTTGTGGTTAAGGAAGTGAAGGAGTGTAACTTTGAGATGGACTCAAACTTACATGCAAATTTGAAACCTTTACTTGAGGAATTCAAGGACCTTACGCCAAAGGAAATTCCAAATGGGTTACCACTTATGCGTAACATACAACATGATATAGACTTAGTTCTTAGAGCAATCTTACCTAACTTACGCCACTATTGGATGAATCTTACTAAGCATGTAGAGTTCAAGAGGCAAGTACATGGTTTATTGCAATAAATGTATTATTTCAAAGAGTCTTAGTCCATTTGTTGTATCTATCCTTACTCTTAAAAAAGATGGAAGTTGGATGATATATGTAGATTTAAGGGCCATCAATAAGATAACCATCAAGTATAGATTCCTAATCCCTAAGTTAAATGACATGCTAGATTTATTTTTAGGGTCTAAGTGGTTTTTAACCTTAGGAGTAGATACCATCATATTAGGATAAAACCAAGGGATGAGTGGAAAACAGCCTTAAAGACAAAAAAGGGTCTGTATGGGTAATTAGTCATATCCTTTTAGTTGATTAATGCCCCATCTACTTTCATTAAAGTGATGACACTAGTGTTAAGACCATTCATAAGAAAGTTTCTTATAGTGTACTTTCATGATATCTTAGTTTGTAGTAATACCCAAAAAGAGCATTTTTCACACCTAAGGAAATTATTTAAGACACTTAAGCATGAGGAACTTTATGTGAACTTCAAAAAGTGTCCCTTTTTTACAACTCAGGTAATTTTCCTAGGTTTTGTTATGTTAATAGAGGGGTTAAGAGCAAACCCTAAGAAAGTAAGGCAATTGTTGAGAGGCTTGAACCCAAAAAAATTCATGATGTTAGGAGTTTTCATGGACTTCCCACTTTTATAGGAGATTCTTTAGAGGCTTTAGCATTATCATGGCCCCAATCACAAATTGTAGTAAAAGGGGGGAATTTCAATGGGAATAAATGCATATATAAAGCATTTCAAGAAATTAAGAAGAGGATGATTGGAGCACCTATGTCTAGGATACCTGATTTTTCTAAAATGTTTGAGGTTACTTATGATGCATTTAACATAGGAATGGGTGGAATACTTAGCTAGGAGAGACACCTTGTAGCTTTCTTTAATGAAAAACCAAATGGGGCAAAACAAAGGCACTCAACCTAGGATATGCATAGGTGTAAGCTTTGAGACATTGGAAACATTATTAACTACTTAATGGATTTATATTGTACAATGTTCACCAGGCTCTTAAGTATCTCAATTCATAAAAGAAACTTGGAGCTAAACATGTAAAGTAGGTTTAATCTTCGTAAGAGTACACATTTGTTTTGAAACACAAGGATGGAGTTGAGAATAACTATCCTAATGGATTAAGTTGCTTGCAATTATTGTTAAGTACCTTAATTATAGAGGTTGTTAGCTTCAAAAAATTGAGAGAACAATATGCAACGTGTCTTGATTTTAAAGAGATCTATGCTTCATCATCCAATGGTCAATTAAGACTTCATATCAACTATGTCCTTAGAGAGGGTTACTTATTTAAGAGTGATAGTTTATGTGTTCCAAAAACTTCTCTAAGAGACTTCTTAATATGGGAATTGCATGCACGAGGTGCATCTGGTTACTGTGGGAGAGACAATACCATAATCAAGGTTGAGGATAGTTTTATCATCTTAGCATTAAGAGAAATGTGACTAGAGTTGTGAGATAGTGTTGCACTTGTCAACTTTTGAAGCATAGGAAACAAAATACTAGTCCTTGTACACCTTTACCTATTCCGCATATACCTTAGCAAGACATTAGTAAGAACATTGTGTTAGATTTACCTATGATACCATGGGAATATAATTTAGTCTTTGTGGTAATGGATCATTTCTTTAAGATAGCACATTTGACATCATGTAAGAGGTGGTATATGCCTATCATATAGCCAAATTGTTCTTAAATGAGGTTATTAGGTTATACAAGTAACCTAAAACCAGAGTGTTTGATAGAGATGTCAAGTTTGTTAGTACTTTGGAAGACATTATGGAGAATGCTAGGAATCAAACTATAATTTCCTTCTACACTTTACCCCCAAACTAATGGTCAAACTGAATTAGCTAATTGGAACTTAAGTGATTTACTAAGGTATCTGGTTGGTGACCATTCGTCCACTTAGGATCGCATCCTTCCTCCAACAAAATTTGCATACAATAATTTAGTAAACAAATCTACTGCATTGAGTCCCTTTAAAGTTGTACTAAGTTATCAACCTAAATTCCCTACTATTCTTATACTAATCTCACTTTCATTTAGACCTTCTAAACTTAATTAAATCATTTGCCACCCATATGCATAACTAACATGCGAAAATTAGAAAGAAAATTTACTTAACTAGTGAATTATATAAGTCTATTGCAGATGTTCATTGCAGGTATCAAGAATATAAGGAAAGGGATTTGGTGATTGCTCCAATTCAACTGGAGTAATTTCTACAAGGTGCTTTTCAGAAAATTGCATGCATAAGGCATAGGACTTTTTAAGATTTTGAAGAAGATTAGTGCAAATGCTTATGTTTTCAAGCTATAGCTAGATGTAGGTATTAGTAATATATATTAATGTTAAGGATCTCTTACCTTACTCTAAGATGCTAAAGAATACTGGTTTTTCATGTAAGCCAAAGACTACATATTCTTCTCTTCTAATTCCACATATTCCACCATTAAAAGGAAAGAAAGAAGAGGCAAAAGATGTTATTGATGATAAGATCATCAAAGATGGTAGATACTTTCTTATCAAGTGGGTAGATCGTCCACTTTCAAATGCTACATGGATTACAAAGTCAAAGCTTTCAAGGATTAATTAAGATATTTATGAGTGATATATTAGTTGTAATTCACCAAAGGTGAATCTTCCCTGGTGTGAAGATTTTTATATTTAGTCATTTTACTTGGATTTAGAGATTTAATTTTTAAGGAGATTCTACGATTCCCTCTCTCATTTTGATAAGACCAGTCTCATTGTCCATGCCATCATTCATTTAGTTTAAGATAAACAGTGGGACCAATTCATAATTTATTCAATTAGTTAGATTTAAAATGATATAAATCAAAAGTAAGATAGACAGTGGGACCAATTTGCTAAAAAATAAAAACGAGATCATAGAAAAATCCTTAGTTTTATTATTAACTTTTATGGGTTTAAGTAGGACAATTAGTTTCCTTTATTATTATTATTATTAGGTTTATTAATAGTTGTTGGATTAGTTTTACATTACAAGACCATATTTAACTTTATATTTATATAAATAGCTTTCTTTTTAAGATTTTGAATATCGAATAATTGAATATTGATTGAATAAAATTTTACTTTTTTCAAAGATTAAAGTAATTCCATCTTTCTAACCATAATATGAGGCCATCAACAATAACTCATTAGTATGAGGCCATTAAAGCACATTGTTCTAATTTATTAATTTCCATCTTATTTGCTTCGTCAAGATCGCAATCATGCATTCATAAATTTTCAAGTTCCCCTCATCGGAAAGCTCGTGTCCAGAGTCTTTGTGATCAAAATCTATTGAAGCCTCAAATTGGATTACATTTATTGGTGATCAACTCATCACTGTGATAGCAAAAGTTCCAAGATATATCTTCATCCTGCGTCAGCCTTGTGAAACATAATCTATAAGGTAATTTTAAGTTCTTTATTTCAAGGTGAAGATTTTGGATTTTTAGTCAAGACTTAATTGGTGAGCAACAAAATTTAAGAAAAAGAATTTTAAAAAAGAAAAGACATGTTTTATTTCTTCTATTTCTTTATTATTTATCACTAAATTCTTAACATTCTTTATTATCTCGTTTAATTTATTTATTTTTTATTTAATTTCTGCAAGCATTCTCATAATTCAATTCCCTTTAATTTAATTCATGCATCAGCTCTAATGAATGTTTTCATAGTTTCTTTACTGTATTTAGTATTACATTTGTTTCGGTTATCAATCATGTGAATGCAACAATTTTAGAGATGCACATGTCTATTTTCCTTAAAACACATAAGGGATAAAAAAGCTCACGTTCAATAAATAATATATGCCACATGAATATGCACGTAATGTGTAATTTCTTATAATTTTTGAACATATAATAATGGTAATGAGTAGTTTCTAAAAAAGTTACCACCCATACTATTATGTGTTCCACATGATAAGAAATACCTATTGAATATTATTCCATTTAATAGAGAGAGAAGGAAAAGTAAATACAATATAATAATATGTTTGATCGAAATTTACTTAAAATTAATATATAAATATAAAAAGGGAAAAGAAATTGCTTCTAATCTTTAACTGATGTTATATGATCTTAGTAGAAATTCTAGGTTAAAGAAATAAAACTCAAAGCCCAATCTCTAATTACAAATCGAACACGAAAAAGAAAATTTTCCTTGCTTTGCTTTAGAAACCCAAATCACATAGATCGGTTCATGAGAAAAGTTTGAATAATATTAATATATTATGTGAATAGATTAATGATATATAAATATTAATAAAATTTTAATATATAAAAATATAAATAATAATTTTTTAAAATTTATGCACTATCAGTAATATTTATAAATTATTCATTCAAACACTTGGTATACTAGCACTATTAAGATTTTTCAGTCTATACACAATAAAACATAAAAAGGCTCAATAATACTAATATACAATATAGTTTAATGAGTAGCGTATAAATACTAATAAAATTCTAATATGTGAAAATATAATTGTTATTTAAAAAAAAAATACCTTTATCATCGCGTATTTAAAAATCTCTTATATTTACATTCCATTTGTTGACAAGTACGATTAAATCTTTTTCAATAAAAGGCATGGGAAAGCATTTGCCTTCACATTAACACTTTGCTTGCTGTTTATTTTATAGTACTAAAATATAGGGAGTTTGAGTTTGAGGACTGTTGGAGCTCGACTTTTAGCTCAAGCACGGTTCGAATATGCTAAATTTAAAATCGATATATCTGAGTTCGGCATCGGTAAGTGAATTCACTTACGGCTCCATTTCTGAAGCATAACACCGAAGCTCCGGATAATTATGGGGTGAAGTTGGTTAAAATAAAACCTTAGCTATAATTATAATATAAATACTCAACTATATGATTTATAATTGCAATGAGAATACCTAAATATTGTATGTATATACCACAGGTCCACATTATAACAGCAATTTTCTGTTATATCATAATTATAAATACGATATTATTTGAAGTCGCTACTACCTGACTTTATCCACAAGTCGCCAAGGACTCTGATATATGACCCACGCAAAGGCCCCCCTCGGGTTTCTTTATATTACACCTTGCTTTGCATAACCAAAGCTAAAGCCTATCCCACTCCTAAATCAAGATGATTCCTTAATTCTCTTCCTTTTTCTCCAATTTCACTTTTTTTCACTCATTTAAACTCATCGATCTCACACAAGATCCGTAGAAAACCCTAAACAAGTCGAGGCTTTAAGGAGTGCTTAGAATCCAGGAAGAGCGTAATAGGTCCTTAGTCTGTAATTAACCAAGAAAGTATTTATGCAGGTATATATTCCTAATTTTGGTTTTTTGCATCATTTGGTGAGGTATATGGATCGTGAACTAGTTTATATATTTCATGATAGATCGAAACTAATAAGAAAAAAGAAAATTTAAAAAAAAAAATACTTCATATTGGGTTAATAATTACCGGGTACATTGATACAGCGTGTCTTATCTTTCAAAATTTTACCTATTGTATTAGAAAATGGAAAACAGATTCTCAGAGTTTGTTGAATTGAATTTGTTGCTCCTTTGCGCAAGGAATAATGGCAGAATACAAATATTTCTTTTGTATCTTCTTCTTAAAGAGCAATAATAGCAGGTGTATTGCACAATTCTTCAGGAGAATTGCTGGGAGGTTTTTGGTAGGAAAATTGGCAACATAGATATTCTTGCTGTGGAACTACGGGCAATATACTATGTAATTCAATTACCCATGTAGAAGCAGTTTTCTGCATAGTGATATAACTACCGATTTACAATTGGCTGCTTATCTTATTTTGCATTTTACAAATGTTAAGATCCAAGTATTAAGATGTAAATTGATTATTTATGATATGTCCTTCTCTACAAGATGGATAAATTAAGTTTTAACATTTGTTAAAGTATGTTTCAAAAAGAAATTAGACATGTCTTTCACATATCTAACAATTTAGTTTGAATTGAAATTCCATAATCAGTTTGTCGTTTATAGGATTTAGCTAATAGAGTAATAAGAGGATTGAGCTTTACCCTTGACTATAAAGCCTACAAAAGAAAATACAGTGAGGAGCATTGGAATAGCATTTGGTAGAGTCACGCCAATATTTATGTTAATGCTTGGTAGTTAAGAGAATAAGAATGCTTTGAGTGCAAAGGGTAGGCTAAGTGTACAATGTGACTAAGTAGTTTGCTATTGAGAGGTAACTTAGTATTTATAGAAGAGGGTTGTCAAAAGTTAAGGGATTATTAGTGGACAGGTAACATGTCCACACATTAAGGAAAAGTGGGGTTATGTAGTCCAACGTGGTCCTAATTTGTGAGAGGTAGCTAATGACTTGGTATTTAAGTCTTATCCTTTGTCTTCTAGCCATTATAGGTTGTTATGATTGGACAGGCTGTCTAATGGGCTTGGGCCAATGTAACGACCCGACCAAAACTCCTCCCACCGAGATATTATTCACTCTGACATAAAATGTCATACGGTTTTATCCCCTAGTGTAATAGCTTCTTAAGAGGTTACCCATCTTAAGATTGCTCCAACCAGAATACGCTTAACTTCGAAGTTTCGAGTTACCCCGAACTACTACACTAAAAGGCGTCTCAATGATTTAGAATTCTGTTACCTAGTATGTAAGGGGTATTACAATTGACCCCCCTTACAAAATTGACACCCTCATCAATTTTATTACATAGGTCTAAAACAATCACTAGGCAGGGCTCTGCCCTTCTGATTGGTAGATTGCTCTTATACTACTTGTAATGACCCGGTTGGAAGTCTTCCTATTGAGGCATTATATATTTTGACTTGAAATGCCATACGGTTTTATCTCCTAATGTAGTAACTTCCCAAGAGGTCACCCATCCTAAGATTGCTCCAGATTGAATACGCTTAACTTCAAAGTTTTTACGTACTCCAAAGTGCTACACTAAAAGGCACCTCAATGATTTAGAATTCTATCATCTAGCATGTAAGGGGTATTACAACCAAGGTCAGCTAAGTGGACAAGGAGGTTGCATTCGAAAAAAGACAAGCTATGTCATGAGTCTAAGTAAGTCGACATGGGCCCAAGAAACCTAAGCCTAAAATATCCTATCAATACTTCCACCTTCCACCCACTATCACCCCCCCCCCCCCAAACCACCTAGCAGTCTTATTCCTGTTAAGGAGGCAAGGAGAGAGAAAGAATGAGTTCTTTAAGCATGTGGTCGAGTTGGACCTAGAGTCCTCATGACAGCTTAGCGATTCGAAGAAGAAATCGTTGTATTGGTGTCCTTGGAGAAGTAGCCAATGTGGCATGACCTAAGCTAGAGCTGGGAGGATACTTAATGGAGAAGTTCGAGTTGAGCACACATCAAGTCGGATGGGGCAATCCGAGGTTCATGTTCATTCAACTGGGCTAAGTAAGGTAGTCTAAGCTTAATGCTCCTTGGGTTGAGCTGGGTACCCAAGTACTAAGGTAGAGAACAGAAGGACTAACCTCTTTGGGCAATAGAGAGTCCTTAGCAGAAGAGGTGATCTTACAGAGGTACTGTGCAGTCAGGGTAAGCAAGACTGAGCCAGCAATGGTAGAGTCGAGCTGGATCAACTCGTCTATGTTGAATTATGGCGCTATTGAAGTACCGTAATAGATGTGGAAGCCAAAGGGGGCCCAATAAAGCTTCTAGGGGACGCTAACCTTTTCAAACTCTTATCTTAGTACATGTTTTCATGGTACAATTAATGTGACATGACAGCTATCATGTTTGTACAATCACACATGCAATTGTAGCTACAGTTGTTTTGTCGTTTAAGTGTAGCTGTTCAATCAAAACCATCGCTACATGTCTTCATTATACTATATTAGGGGGATTGCACTCATACTGGTCTTTATAACCATCAATGTGCTTCCTTAGATCTTAGGCCTATATATACCTTTGAAGAGTGTATTCGAACACTTTCTACACTCACGCAAACTACTTTATAATTTGAAAATACTTTGATTCTCAAGTCTTCTTTCTTCTTCAACCAATAGATCTTTTTACTTTCTTTTCTCACATAACCTTGTAACAACATATCGACTAACTCTGAAGAAAACACAGGTGAAATACCTATTGATGCTTTGAAGTATAACTTAACAACTTCTGACTCCGAGGCAACGAGGAGTGATACTCCCCTCATAAGGAGGAATGAAGAAGTTTCATCTACAATGATATTGCTGGGTGAGGGTTTGAGGAAGGCAGTGAAGGAGCTTGACAAGGTAAAGCTGATTAGGGCCATCTCTAGAGATGTTTATCCCTATGATGAGCTACCAAAAGCCATGGATTTGTTCTGTAAGCATGGAACTGATAAAGGTTTGAGTAGTTGTGATGTGAAACTGAAGGCAAGGACTGACAAGGCCTGACGAAGAGATGAGTCTAAGTTTGTAGAAAACTTAAAGATTTACGAAGATAAAATAAGATTTATGACCATTAGCAAATGAAATGGAAATCATGTAAAAACAGGGAATAGTAAATAAACAAACCCACAAGTAGCTCCAAGGATTTAACACATCAAGGAACTACTGAAGATTTACGGTACAACTCAATATAACACAGGAGATGGTCCGATAAGGTTACTTGTCACCTAACCTTGCTTAGCAGTTAAGATAAAAGTGAAGTAAATAAACAAGCTAATGAGAGTAATGTTTACAAAGAGTATATTCAATATTCTAAGATAAGATTATCAAAGGTAATGGGAATCAGCTTATTGGACCTCTAACCTGTAACCGAGCCTTAGGACTAGAGGAACTGGCACGACTAATCCATCTGTTCCAACCGACCCTTACCGAAGTCAATTTCTTCCTTATCGAGTTACCCTTCATGCCAAGCTGTATGATTGTCCATCTTTCTGTAGTATACCAAATTGAAGATTACTCACTTGCACCTGAGTCGATCAATGACTCGGCATCTTCTTTGCCGAGAAGATGAGAAAAAGAGACTTTGGATTGACTAAACCATCCTTGCTCGGATAAGCCAACTGTTTATACTTTTTGTCTGCATCTTTTAACAACCTTGTCAATGTAGTATCGCTACGTGTATAATATCATGTATAGAATCCGCTACACCAATTATTGTTTTTCTTATATATTTATTTTTACCCTTTTGTATCTTGTATATTACTTCATCAAGAAATGCCCTTTTGTCTTTTCCTTTTTAAGCAGGTTGCCCTAACTTATAGGTATAAATTCCCTTATACTTGTAGTTGTAAGGAGAATCAATTTATCCTTAATACACTTGAATATTTTCTTCTTTGAATAAACACTCTATCTATTCTCGAAATCACTCTTATCTTAACCCTTGAGCAAGGTTAGGTAGCGAGTAACCTTACCGAACCAATTCGTACGTCATATCAAATTATACCGTGAGTCCTCAAAAGTTCCATTAGTGCATCGTATCCTCTAGAGCTATTTGTGGGTTTTGCTTACCTTTCATTTGTCATTCACTCCTTTCACACTTTCTCCCATTAATTCTTTCGAGCTTTCTACAAGCTTGGACCCATCCAACAACTGGCCTTATCTGTTCTTGCTCACGATTTGCACCATCTTGGTATCAGAGTAGAGGTTTTGTTCAAGTTGACGTATCTTTTCGAAGTTCTATTATACTCTGTTTTGTGTGTAAAACAGAGCAAGTTACAGTATTCATTTGAGTGCTATGTTGTTGATTGTTAATTTCCTGAAGTGTTTGTTTGAGCTTTTAATTTGTAAGGAAAAATGACTAACTTGAGTATATATGTTGGTACTAGCGATGACAATGGAGTTGTCCACCATGGACGACAATCTCAAGGAACCCCTAGAAGCACTGATGAGAGACTTGATGAGGTAGCTAACCTCTTGGTAGATTTAGCCCGAGCTATACATGCATTGTCTTACCAAACCACTAAGACTGTATAAAACACCCTATAAGTTACTCAACCTGTTAGAGGTTAGAACCTTACTTAACCCGTTCGAAGTGGAGGATTAGGCAGACAAGTGAGCAGAAGGATTGATTTGGCAGGCATGGGAGATAAGGAAGAAGAGGAGTATTTGAAGAAGAGCATGTACCAGTCCCCAAAGCATCCGACCATATAAGGATTCGAATTCCGAGCTTCAATGGATCTAAGAATACTAATGAATACCTGGAGTGGGAAGAAAAGGTGGAGCATGCATTTGATTACTATTAGTATGAGGATTATGAGAAGGTGAGAATTGCTGCTATTGAGTTCTTTGAATATGCTGCCATGTAGTGGAAGAATTTTCAGGCCATAAGGAGATGAGAGAGATACCTTAGAAACAAATTCATGCTCGAAACCTATCTTCAAGATACTTTCACTCGGTTTCAAGAGTTGAGATAAGGAGGTCGAACTGTTGACGAATACGTTCAAGAATTTCAAATGCTTATGATATGTTGTGAAGTAGAGGAACTACTAGCTTGAACAGTCTTAAAATTCATTACTGGGTTAAGAGGAGACATTTGAGACATTGTGGAGCTTCAACAATTTGACACAATGGACGAAGTTATTAGGATTGCCCAGCGAGTAGAAAGGTGAAGGAGGAGCTGACTAATAGCCAGGGTACCGACTAGCCGACCCGGATAGGCAAGTCACCGAGCTTAGTCAAGTACAGAGTTGAATAGAAAGATTGATGTCACAACCGAGCAAAAAGGTTAACCTGATGGTGAAGTGTCGACCCAAACTTATGAGAAGGGATAAGGGTCTGACAAGAAAATGAGCCAGATCAAGTGCTTCAAGTGTCAGGGGTTCAGACATGTGGCTGCTTAATGCCTGAACCGTAGGACAATGGTCATCAAGGGAGACATCCTAAAGCTAGAAGTAGACAATACAGATGAAGAACCTGAGGAGGAGGAGGTCCTTATCGAGAAAGAAAATGTCAAGAAAGAGCTAATTGAGGAAGACAAGTTTGTTGAGGACTTAGACAAGTTACTCATGGTTGTCCAACGCACTATGAACATGGAACTTTGGCAAGAGGAAGAGTAGAAAGAGAATTTGTTCCATGCTACCTGTAAGGTGAATGATCAAGTGTGCGCCCTCATTGTAGATAATGGAAGTTGCACCAATATGGCACCAGCCGATCTTATTTCAAAACTAAAGTTGTCGACTATTGCACATTCAAGGCCGTACAAGTTGCACTAGTTGAGTGAGAAAGCATCGTTACATGTTACCTAACAAATACTACTGTCGATCACTATAGAGAATTACTTTGATCAAATTCTCTACGACGTACTGCTTATGTATACTTCTCATGTGTTGCTGGGTAGGCCATGGTTGTTTGATAGGAGATTTATATATGACGGCTACAGGAACATGTATATGATCGAGAAGGATGACTGGAAGATCACACTGAATTTGATGCCATCGAAAGAAGTTAATAAGTTGTAGAGGAAACTTACCCATGAATTGAAAAAGGCTTTGGTGATGAGTAGAGCCGAGCTCCGATAGGCCATCAGTGAGCTGATCCTCTTGTTAGTCAAGCAACAATTGGAAATGAAAGAGCAAGGTAAGCTACCCTAAGAAATCGAGGAGTTGTTAAATGAATATATCGACCTGATCCCAGAACAGTTACCTCGGGGGTTGCCCCCAACTCGTGACATAAAGCACTATATTGACTTAATACTAGGCACTACACTGCCGAATAAGCTAGCTTATTGGATAAATCCCAAGCAGACTTTTGATCTCCAACGTCAAGTCAATGAGTTATTAAAAAGAGGCTATGTAAGAGAGAGTTTTAGCCCTTGTGCTATACCTGCGGTTCTAGTGTCGAAGAAGGATGAAACCTGATGAATGTGTGTAGATAGCCGAGCTATGAATAAGATCATGATCAAATATAAGTATCTGATCCCAAGGCTAGAAGACATGTTAGATGAACTCAGTAGAGGCAAGATTTTCAATAAGATTGATCTTAAATTTAGCTATCATCAAATCCACATGAGGCCTGGAGATGAGTAGAAGACTGCATTCAAGACTTAACATAGACTTTACAAATGAATGGTCATGCCCTTCGGCTTGTCAAATGCCCCGAGTACTTTCATGAGACTAATGAACCATGTGCTAAGATATCTTATAAGGAAGTGTGTCATAGTGTACTTTAATAACATCCTGGTCTACAGTGCTGACATGCTAAGTCACTATGAACATCTTAGAATAGTTATGGATATCCTCCATACCGAGAGACTATTCAGCAATCTAAAGGAATGTTGCTTTTGCTAGGAGAAAGTGGTATTCTTGAGCTATGTAATCAGTGGAGGAGGCTTGCGAGTCGATGATGAAAAGATCCGAGTAATTGTCAAGTGGCTGACTCTTACTACTTTTATCAATGTGAAAAGTTTCCACGGACTGACTTCATTTTATAAAAGGTTCATCAAGAATTTCAACACCCTCGCTGTGCTACTTACTGAACTAATGAAGAAAAACACCAACTTCTGATTAGGAGAAAGGGAGGAGAGGAGCTTTTTCGAGATAAAAGATAGATTGACCTCTACCCCGGTGTTAGTTTTGCTTGACTTCGACAAAATCTTTGAGCTGGAATGTGACGCATCAGGCATTGGAATAGGCGTTGTCCTGATGTAGGAAGGCCGACCAATTGCTTTCCATAATGAGAAGCTTTGAAGACTACAGTTGAAATACTTTGTGTATGATAAAAAACTTTTGGCACTGATCCGAGCACTGCAAGTATGACAGCACTATTTACTATCAAGGGAATTTGTCATATATACTAACCATAAATCGCTGAGATACCTTCGAAGTCAGACCAAATTATCAAAGCAGCAGGCGAGATGGGTTGAATTCCTTAAAAGGTTCAATTTTGTAATAAAGTACAAGTAGGGAAATAACAACGTAGTTGCAGATGCTTTTTCAAGGAGATATGAGCTTTTATCAAAACTGTAGGCTATAATATTTGGGTTTACAAGTATCAAAGAATAATACTTTGAAGATCCACACTTCGAACCCATAATTTTGGGATGCGTCGATGAGAGGATAATGGACGAGTATCATGTGGAGGATGGCTACTTTTTCCGAGGTGGAAAATTATGCTTATTGATTTGTTCACTAAGGGAGCTACTGATCAGGGAAGACCACAGTGGAGGACTCTTTGGTCATCTTAGAGAAAGGAAGACCTGTGAACTATTGAATAGTCGATTCTATTGGTTGAGGATGAGGAGAGATATGCACCAAGTGGTTGAAGGCTATGCCGTATGCAAGAAGGCTAAGTGTCGAGTCGAGCAAGGGAAAAAAATGCCTTTACTTATCTCAATGAAGCTATGGACTAAATTAAGCATAGACTTTGTTCTTAAACTACCGCGAACTATCCAAGGTAAAGATTCTATAATGGTTATTGTAGATTGGTTCAATAAAATGGCATACTCGTGCCCTGCTAAAAAACTAACGATATTTCAGCTATTGCTTCTCTTTTCTTACAAAAGATTGTACAGATACATAATGTGCCAAGAAACGCAGTCTCTAATAGAGACCCAAAGTTCTTAAGCCATTTTTAGAGGACCTTATGGCGTCGGATGGGGACCAAACTACTGTTCAGTACTTCTTACCACCTTCAAATTGATAGCCAAACAAAAGTGGTTAATCGCACTTTAGGATCACTACTCCGAGTTACAGTGGGCAAGAACTTAGCTGATCGGGACATCTGCTTACCCGTAGTTGAGTCCACTTACAACCAAACAGTACATGACACCATTAAGCAAACTCCCTTCAAAGTGGTTTATGGTTTCAATTCTGAGTTGCCCCTCGATCACACCCCTGCATCGGTACCTGTGCAAAAGGACCATGATGCCTTGACTAGAGCACAATCCTTTCAGCACATCTATGATAAGGTCATTTAGCACATCAACTAAGTTGCTAAAAGAATGCAAGAAAAGACCAAAGGCAAAATGGCTAAACAATTTCAGCCGGGAGACTTAGTCTGGCTGCACCTTAGCAAGGAACAGTTATAAAACAAAAAGAGGAACAAATTATCTACAAGAGCAAAAGGACCTTTTAGAATCCTCTAGAAGATCAATAATAATGCTTACAAATTGTAATTTCCCGAGGACTATAAGGTTTTTGATACCTTCAATATTACCGACCTCAATCCGTATCACCCTGATAGAGAACTAAGTGAAAACCATTCAGATTTGATCCCAAATCCGAAACAACCCAGAGAGAATGATAGAAATCATGCTACTGGACCTTTGACTTGCAACCGAGCCCGACGACTAAAGGGATTAGCACAACAAATCCTTCTGTTCCAACCGACCTCTACTAAGGTCAAGTACTTCATTTCCAAGTCACTCTTCATGTCGAGCCATATGACTGCCTATCTTTCTGAAGTGCACTAAATTAAAGATTGCTCACTCGCACCCAATCCGATCAATGACTCAGCATCTTCTTTGCCGAGAAGACGAAAAAGAGAGACTCTAAACTAACTAGGCCATCCTTACTCGGATAAGCCAGCTGTCTCTACTTTTTGTCTGCATCTTCTAACAACCTCACCAATGTAGCACTGCTATGTGTACAGTATCATGTGTAGAATCTGTTATACCAATGATTGTTTTTTTTGTATATTCATTTTTACCTTTATATATCTTGTATATTATTTCATTAGGAGATACTCTTTTTGTCTTTTCCTTTTTAGTCAAGTTGCCCTAACTTATGGGTATAAATACCCTTGTACTTGTAGCTGTAAGGAGAATCAGATTATCCTTAATACACTTAAATATTTTCTTCCTTACATAAATACTCTATTTACTCTTGGTATTACTCTTATCCTAACCTTTAAGCAAGGCTAGGTGGTGAGTAACCTTACTGGACCGATTCGTACATCATATTGAATTGTACCATGAGTTCTCGAAAGTTCCATTGGTGTGTCATATTTTCTGGAGCTGTTCATAGGTTTTGCTTACCTTTCATTTGTCATTCATTCCTTTCACACTTTCTCCCATTAATTCTTTCACACTTTCTCCCATTAATTCTTTCAAGCTTTCTACAAGCTTAGACCCATCCAGCGATCGGCCTTTTTTGTTTTTAGTCACGATTCGCACCAAAAGGTCTCTTGCAACTACATTATTATGGGACATTCATACCTAAATCATTAGGGCATCCTACCCTAAATGGAAAAGATTAAAAATGGTAGTATCTAAAAGAAATAATGTATAAGGAATAATAAGGGTACAATTGAAAATACAACAAAAAGGAGTTGTATGGAAGATTCTATCACATGGTTGCTTCGACATGTGACTCTTTGTAGATGGATAGCTTTTTGGTAAAAAAGACAATTCTGTACAATCAATTTGGTATCTCCCAAGCCAAGGTGCCAAGTAAGAGTAATAGGCCAACCGTGCCAAGTTAAGCAAATAATTCTTCTGAGGTGAATTCAACTCAAACATATTTAGTATGGCTCAAATTCAGGTCAGCTAAGCTAATGGTTAAACAAGTCAAACTAATGCTCAAGTGTAGTTTGAGTTGATAATTGGAGACAAATGATGAGTGCAAGAGGGTTTGGTTTGGCCAGGAAATTAGGTCGGTAGATTGCAACAGCTTAGACTCTTTAGTAGTGGGTTGTAAGGAATGAATTCACCTGGCTATACTTCCCAACCTTCAGGCCTAAGCTCGGGTCAAGGGTCTAGTGGTCTAATTCCTATCACTGCCGAGCTAATTGAAATTTGGGATCAAATCTGGTTGGTCCTCGTCCAAGTCCTCCTCGGGTCAATAAGGGCTAAGGTTGGCAACATTAAACACATCTGACACTCCGAAGTCTTCTAGAAGCTCAAGTTGGTAAGCATTGTCATTGATCCTTTGGAGTACCCTAAACGGTCCTTCAACTCTGGCAAATAGCTTGTTCTTCCTCTAATTAGGAAATCTTTCCTTACTCAGGTGTAAACACACTTGGTCTTTAAGTCGAAATTGCTTGGTCTTCCTTCTTTTTCCTTTCTCTTTTAGCTTTCTAGTGGCTCGATCAATTTGCTAGGCAACTCATTGATAGATCTGCTAGATGGACTAGGCCCTGGTTCTTACTTCTAGATCTTCTAATCAATGGGCTACATTAGGGTATGATGGAGGGATAGTTTAGGGTTAAAACCATAAACAACTTCAAATGGGATGTACCCAGCGATAGCATATACTCTCTTGTTATGAGCAAATTCAACTATGGGTAAGCAGACATCCCAATCATCTAAGTTCTTCCCCACTACAGCTTGGAGTAGTGATCCTAGGGTGTAGTTGACCACTTCAACAGGACAGTACACTCAACAAAATTTAGGTGTACTTACATCTCTTGTTAATCTTTTAACTCCATATTGCTTGCATCCTTATACAATTATTCTCCAGTTGTCTTGCCTTATCTATTACTTCAATATAAGTAATGAAATTATAGCTTTCTAGCTTATACTACATTATAAGGTCAAACTTAATAAGGAACAAATCCTTCTTTAATTCAACATTATCTCAATATGAATTAGGTGCATATCGTAATAGTTTATTAAACTTAGTTTCATACTAAGTTACACTCGTACCTCCTTTCTTTAGTTCAAACAAATCTTTCACCATCTTGTTTTGGACACTATGAGGGAAGTATTCTTTCTTGAATTCCTCTTTCAATTTCTGCTAAGTAATATTATTCCCCAATTGTCTCACTTTTAAATCCCACCAAACTCAAGCATTTAACTTTAACATAAAGGTGCCATATGCTAACTTTTGAGATTCAGGTATTCTAAAAGTCTCAAAACTTCATTCAACCTGGGTTAGCCAATCGTCAACTAATGCTGGCTTACCCATTTTTCCCTCAAAGTAACAGTTTTTTTTTTATAAACTTCAGAAGCTTATTTATAAGCCCTAAAGTTAAGCCAAGAGACCATAAGATTGAACTTAGAACACAAAGTTTAGGACAATCAATTAAAAAATCCGATCAAACCCAAATTATAAATTATGGATAGAAAAATTAGTAAAAACAACCTCGTAAACTTGAATTTAAGAAAATAAGTAATAAAATAGGAAACTATAAAATTTTCAAATTTTAAGTATAATAATTGTTAATTATCGAAAAATCGAAAAGTGTAATCTAATAACTAATAAATTACTAGAGATAGATTATATGTATATAAAAAATTATAGAATGACCTAAATAATAATTAGAAATGTTCACAAGTACACTATACGTATTTATGTGTAGATAAAAATACGCAAAATTTCTTAAATTGTCTAAAAACTTAGTAAATAATTAAGGAAAATTATTAATTAATTAAGAAAAAATCAGAAAAATAAAATTAGAGGAATCAGGAATGAGGTGGATGTGGTCGTTGCAAGTCAGGAAGTGCAGAAAAAAAATTACCTAATCAAAATCAAGCAACACAAAAGCCAAAAACTAAGGGATTTGGACAATGTCTTATCTAATTTAATACATATTAATTACCACAAAGCTCTATAAATAGGGGAAAAAATTACAGAGCTCCTTTAGACAATTAGAAATTAGAGAAAAATAGAGAGCATCAAAATTCAAGAGAAAAACTAGAGTAAAAAAAAAAAGAAAGAAAGAAAGAAAAACTGGATAGTTAGGGCTAGTGAGCCGAGCCAAACCCACACACCACTATTACTTGGGACTGAGCTACCACCACCACCCGGGACCAAGCCACCACTACCACCCCACTCTAGACCCACCGTCTAGACCAGCCAATACACCTAAACCGATGTTAGATGGCCAAAAGGCATCAAACTAGGTGAGTCCCTTATCTGCTCCGATTTTGTATAATTTTTTAAAATTAGTTATTTTGCTCAAAAAATTATGAAACTTGTTATTCTGAGATTTTATTATATGTAGATTTAGGGAAAAATAGTGATTAATTTTAATCACGTCTAAAAATATAGGGTTCTTAACAAATTAAGCAAAACCGAGCATGATTAGAACTATAAATAAATAGACTTAGGAGTGTAGTTTGGAGCTCAAATTTTTTCTATAGAATGCTTAAGTGATATAGAACAATGCTATGAAGCCATTTTTTTAAATTAATTTTTGAAATTTTTAAATAAATTTTTAGCCCTAAAATGATGGAAAAATTGGGTAATTTTAGGTTAATTAAGTGATTAAGTGATCAATTATTGATTTAGATAGTAATTAGATGTTTAAGGATGTTAATATCTGTTATAGAAACCTAATCCTAGCCTTTGGAGTATTAAGTGTAATTAATTTAGGAATTAGATAGTAATTATAGGAAATTAGGAAATATGTGGAATTGAAAATTTAATAAATATGAAAAATTAGGGTTATTTAGATAATATTATAATAAAAATTAGAATATACTAAATCTAAAATAAAATTTAATTTTAGATAATTGTATAAAAAATATAAGAATCTCTCACATTGGGAATAAATCTTATACCCCAATTAAGATTAGTGTGTATCGAATAGTTTAGAATACTAAATTAAGACCCAATAGAATATTAAAATACTCGACCTTAATGTGATTAATTCCTCATTAGGATTTGAGCATATTTAAGACTTCAGAATCAAACTAGAATCTTATTTAAAATCCAAACCCCGAAATAGGATAGAAAGAATCATCAATACATAATAGGTATACATGGAAAAAATGAGTTAAATTATAACTTAGAATATAAATCCTTAAAGTATAAGTACTAAAAGGACCTATTTGTATTATAGGATACCCAGAAATGAATCAGCTTACAAATAAGTGATCGGGCAACTGAGAAATTCCAAGTAAGTTGGGTTATTACTTACTGTATTAGAGTACTATTTTTATGGTACTTGGAGACTTAAGATTATATATGGTTGTAATTGTAATGTAATTGTAAGTAGTTTACGCATGTGTTTGATATATCTGAATTCGTGCTGAAATTTGTAATATGATTGATTTTATGTTATGATTGAATTGGTGTGAAATTGTTTAAAAACCCTAAATGAAATTTAATCTTATTTGACTCTAATTATCTAAAATATTATGCATTGCAACCCGTTAAGGAATCATTAGGATTCTCCAACCAAATACCTATCCCTTCGAAAGGGATAACGCAGAATTGTATAATGGTCCCTTCTTCATCCTTAGTCGAACTAAGTGACAGGAGAGAAGATCGTGGCGAGAGTGAAGTCAATGGTTCAAAGGTAGTTGTGGGAAGAGTGATGTCTCCATTGCACAAGCCTAGGTTTGGTTGTAAGCTGCTACATAACATGGAAACTCCTCAACCCAGATTAGAGCGGGTGAAATTTCTCTGATTTCACAACGGACCGGACTACGTTATGCGATGACACTTGATTGTTGCATTGCATGAAAATAATTGTTTAATAATCTTGTTTGTATTTGTATACATTCATGAGTCTCCAATTCAACTTACTGAGCTGTAGTTGCTTATATCCTTATAGATCCTTTTGCAGGTCCTGATTTTTGAATACTTCAAGTATTATGCCGCCTTACAATTATTCAGAGGTTAGTTCTTTTGAAGCCAAGGGTGTGAGGATCAATTTACTTAATATTGAATGTGTAGCTAGAGTGTCCTTTGTAGTTAGAGGATGAAAGACTGATAGTTGTTATATAAATTAGTGAATCGTTATGTTTATATAGAGTTTCCTGGGAAGTTATGTGGACTTTACATATAATTATGTATATTTATTAAAAATTTGTGATATTTACTATAATTGTAGTTAAACATTTAATTGGACTATTTACTTCAAAACGAGGAGTCGTTGACACCTTGTATAAATCATGTCTATGGTAGGTACTATGAGGCCAATTACTATCATAGAATGGTTTACACGGCTGGACTGTTGCGACTCTGCGACTTCGGAGCGTAACATTATTTACCTCTTATGGTCATTCCATTATTTGTTCAACCACTTGTGGCCCTCTATTTCCCATATTACCACCAATAATAAGATGTTGAATCAAGATTCCTTACTACCTCATCATCATATGTATACTGGCAAGTAATTGCCCAATTGGTATACCCTGTTGTGGTGTTGGTAAGGGTATATCCTGTCTATGTTGTTCTCTTAGGGATGATAGTACTCACAATGGAAGGTTTTGATTCCCTTCGATCCTTCCGTTAACCTTCCATTATGACTCCTTTCTCCAGCTTCTACCATACTCGCTTAATATTTATAACTTATAAACTTGCATACATATCCATTTATAAGTTATCCAATTCCTTAGTTTTATATACTTTTCAAAAATTACCAAATTTCAGTAATTTGCACTTATGTAAAACAATAATAACAATATCATTTCAATCAACATACATAATAAACATAACTTTCACTATTAACTTGTTTCTGGCTTCACATCATTATAGTTGATTACAAGTTTAAGAACAAAAAGGTTAAATATATACATAGAATTTATAACTTGATTACATCACCATTTACATTAGGTAGTGCAGACTCGATATTTACAACTATACAATATAAAAAATTACATTAGATTTAATTACATCAAACTTGTAGACACTCAATTTTTGCTTCTAGTAGTTTTAGGCCTAGTTTTTTTTAATAGGGTCTTAACTCAAAAAAATAATAATAATATAAAATCATAAAAAACAAAAAATAATAATAATTGAAAAATGATGAAAATACCAAAAAAATGAGAAAATAAAACAATTATAAAGATGTTTTAGGAACTAAATTATTTTAGGGACAAATAGCTTTAGTTTTAGCTTAGTTCAAATAATTATTTTAGAAAGTTGCGTGTTTTAAATACAATTTAATTTTACTAAAAATCAAAGTACAGGTCAACCGTCTAACGGATAAGCATTCAAGTATTTGATATGGAGTTAACTTGAGATCACAAGTTTGAATCTTACAAAATACTTATGTGTCTTTTATTTTTCTATCTTTTTCATAGTTTTTTACAAAAAAAAAAAAAAGCAAGAGGAATAAGCGGGATCATATCTAATCAAATCTTTTTCGTTCTGATTTAAATCGTTAGAGAATATTCAAATCTAGTTTGATTTTATTAAATCAAATCTGAATTAATATAAATAATTTGGAATCTAGTTTAATTTTATCAAATCAGATACAATAAATACAATTTGATTTGGGTTTATAACTACACGCCATGCCAAAAAGAAGGGAAGTTTTTAGCTCAAACATAATCCCTCCACTGTTGCACCTCTCCAATTCACCATCCACCCTACTCAAATAACTCCATACCAGCCATTATCGCGTACAGTACAGTGATCCACACGCCCTTAACCACTAACTCTTAACTCCAAATAAACCCAATCCCCTTGGATTGAAACGCGCAAACTGTCCCCATCCAAATACATAAGATCACTGCACAACTCCACTGCAGATAGTGTCAACGACTATTCGCTATCTCTCTCACCGTTGCATCGATCAGCAACACAATCAATGCTAAGCTAAAGCTCCATACTCTTGTTGAATAGCCCCTTCATCCTCACAACAAGGAGCAACTTGTTCACGCATGCAGCACAAGAATCTGCAAGCTCACAATAGCGGTCAATACATGCATGACCAGCGACTCAACTACGCAACATTACTGTCCATCGAGCACTGCACTGCATAAACACTGCACGATCTGTAACACTAGTCCAGTACATCCAGCAACGGTAACTACACCACTTCGCACAACAGCAGGCCAAACCAAATTCTTACGCGATCAACACACCACAATATCCACAACACTGATACCCTTAACACAATTCACACACGATGAAATCCGAACGACCCAACACACGAAGCCAACGTCTACTACAGCATCAACTCAGCTATGCATCACTAGTCAAGTTCACTTGTACTGTAACAGTCCACACACGCACGTCCAGTAGCCGCGACGCACAATCAGCATACTTCTACTGTCGCCACAACAATTCACTCCTAGTCGCCAACAGTAGCTGTACACCTTCGTCACATCCACAAACAGAGGACTCTGACGTCAATCTAACTTCGACGACCAAACAACATCAATTAGCACACGCATGTCCTTGCTATTATCGCACAGTTGGTTTTCAAACTCAGGTTCAGTTATTTTTTGTTTTTATTTATTATGATCTATTTGTCTTATTGACTATGGTTTTATTATTATATTATTAGTTCCTTAGTATAGGTATATATGGATATGCTAGCTTTAAGAGTATAGTAGTATATGATCTTATTAATTTATAAATAGTTGTTAATGGTATAAGTAAGTATGGGTATATATATATATGCATATATATATATATATATATTGGCTTAGAATTTTTTAAGATTAGGTTTTTTTAGAAATCCTCGTATAGAAAATCAATTTTTAGAAATAAAAATTAACAAAAGGAGACTTCTTCATAAAAGGATTGTAGGACTTTTAGAAAATTCTTTTTATAAGATCATTCAAGAGATAGATTTTTTTTAAATAAACTGAATCACTTAAAACGTAAGCTCGATTGGGTTTTTTTAAAAAAAAAAAATTGAAATCAATTAACACACTAAAGTTTTCAAAAAGAACTACGATCGTCTGATCCTAGTTAGCGGATATGTAAGCACTTTCGAAGCAATGATAAAATCTATAAAAACTTAGGTTCTTTTTCTTTTGATTTTTATTTTTTTATTTTTTAAAAAAAATATTATAATTAGAAGAATAATCCTAATTTCGATAAATAAATAGCGATACCCATTAGGGTTTAATAGGTTAGCCCCCGAATTCGGCCTCTGGTTTTTATTTAAATTGAAATCAAAGACCGGTAATTAAATCGTAATCAATCCACCTAATTGATTACAATTTCTCTTTTTCCCAACTTCGGTTAAGTGATGACTCTAAAAATTTTTCTAAATAAAAAAACCGGAATTTTCCAATTTCTTTAGTCGAAGATTAATATTAAATGGGCTAAGGTTTAATATTAATCAGAAACGGGAAAATCAATTTTAAATAGAAAACCAAAAAATCAGACTCGACAATTTGGCGACTCCACTAGGGATGCCATCAAGAGGGCTAGCCATTAAAATTTGCTGAAGTTAGGATTATTTAAAAAAAAAAATTACATACTTGAGTTAATTGTTATTTTATTTCACTTTTATTTTTGTACTCTAACATTTTTCGTTGCTACTTACTTAGGGGGTTTGTTTGGAGGGTTTATTTTATTTTTCCACATCATAGATGCATGGTAGATACGATCAAAACCAGGCCGTTTTAGAACCTTAAGACCTTAGCAGAGGAGTCATTATGTAAGCTTTGGATGTTGTGAGGCAACCACCTTCCAAGGTCGATCAAGCTACCCCAATTAAGTTCAAATGCGACTACAGAACCATTGCTTTGAAAAAATACAATGATTGCAGAACTTGAAGACCTTTAAAACCCACCCCTTGCATTACATCAAAACTTTTTTCAAAAATCACAAGAACTTATAATGTGGTAGACCTAATTGGATAAGAGTAGTTGTAAAGTTGTAGTTATAATATTTCCCTATAAATAATTGGTAATAATTCCATGTAAAGTTTAGAATAGGTTGTAATCATAATTTTGACTTTTTTTTTTTTACATAGGTATGGTTAGGTCAAGTTAAGAGCCTTTTAAAGAAATTCATGTCCACCCACTACATTGGCCTCAAAAACTGCTTCAAATGTGATTTCGACTCTTTAGCCTAAATAAGCAAGAGTTTATCAAGAATAAGATTGAGCCCATCCTCTCCCTATAGAAAATTCCCGTAAACATCACTCTAGTGTGGGCCTTAGTCTACCTATGGGAGCCCAAATCCATCCGTTTCTATATAGGCCCACATCAACTAAGCCTAACTTTAGAAGAATACTCCCAATTGTTATGGGCCCCTACAATCACTAATGATATCTACGTCCCAGACTTGGAAGCTGCAATATCGAAGATCTTCAGTAAGTTGTTGGGAATCAGAAAAACCGAGATAAACCAGGTTCTAAATCAAGGAAAGACCATTATGTTGGAGGATGTAATGGACTAGTTTTCTACTAAATTAAAGCATAAAGATAAATGGGAGGTTTTTTGTGCAAATTTGGAAGCATGGCACCAGCACAAAGTCAATGCTTTTATATTGGTGGTCTTCAATACTATCTTGTTCCTTGATGATAGACACTGAGTCTACTTTAGAATTGCAAAAATTGTAACCCAATTTCTTGAAGGAAAATCATATGTCTCGGCCCTCCTAACCGAACAAATCCGGTCATTGAACCATCTTAAGAAAAAGAAACAAGGAGATCTGAAAACTAATATGATCCTACTAGTAATCTGGTTCATCAACCACATGAGAAGTTACCAACTTGATTTCTACCGACCTAAGTTTACCCAGCAATACAATCTCATTAAGTCTTTTGAAGAAAGAATCGAGCTGCTAGAAAATATAGCTAGCCACTACTGGGTCCAATATTTTTAAAGTATGAAAGTGAAAGAGTTACTATTGACGCCCAGGTCGTTTGTAAGCAAGGAAATGATAAGAAAATGTGAAGATTTCAAGGTGGTGCCCCTCATTGGCTTCAACCCCTGCACCGAATATGTCCTAGCCAATGGACTCATTGAAGACATGATCCCCAGACCCTCATTAGAAGCTGTCTCACTAGACCTTCATAACCCCAGCATGTTGGTGGTTAACAAAGTAGCCAAGCTCTTAAGCATCCAAGCTCTTTGGTGCATAAGAAAGACCACCCCGACCACTAAGGGGATAGTAAGCCAGACAACCAAAAGACTTCTTTATCGCCAACTAAGAAGCTCAAAGATATGCAAGAGACAGAAGAGAAGGGAGAAGTCCAAGTCAAAGCTGAACTCGAGAGAACGAGTAAAAGAGAGCAGGAGTTGGAGAATTGTTGTGAGGAGTATCACCAAAAGATAAAGACATTGGAAGCATAACTGAAGAGGACCAAGGGCAAGGAAGAGGAAGCACCCAAGATCCGAAAGAGGAAAAAGACACAAGATGAGCTCACTAGCCATAGGAAGATTAGAATTCAGATTTTTGACTCTTTTAATGTTTTCTTCTTTAGGATTCCTTTTTTGAACAGAATAAGTGATGTAAAGCTTCACAATTGCAAAAATTAATAAAAATTAGTTAGGTTTTGCCACATCAAAGGTCTCTTGCCAATTCTTAATTACATTCGTATGCCGTGTATCCTGCATTCGTATATTTAATAACTTTTAGAAAAATGTACATATGCTAACCCTTTATTGAGTTTTCAAAATCAGGTAAAATCTCAAGATAGCTCCCAAATATCAAGTTTTTAGAGAAGTTTAATTAGAACACATTCCCAAACTAGGATGGCCGCCACTCAAGGAGATGATGGAGAACCCGAAATCAATGATCCCTTCGAGCTGAGATTCCATTCCATAGAAAGGGTTGTGGAGAAGATGACAGAACAAATGAGTTTCCTAGCAAACAGCATCACTTTGCTACAAGCCACAGCACCGATTAATGAAGAAAGCTCTAAGGCCTGTTATGGGAAAAATACATAGGCTCTCGAAGTAGAGTGTAAATATCCAAAAGACCCATTCGAGTCAGAAGGAGTTTACCCAAAGACGTTAGAAATCATCTATTCTCATTCATAGATGGTTTTTCGAGGTACAACTAGATCCGAATGTCCGAAGAGGATAGGACTAAGATGACTTTTGTTACAACTTGAAGTATGTTTTGCTATAAGGTGATGTCGTTTGGGCTCAAGTATGCAGGGGCAACATATCAAAGGGCTATGGTTATGATCTTTCATGATGTGATGCACAAAGAGATAGAAGTGTATGTTGATGATATAATTGCGAAATCCAGGGAAGAGAAAGATCACTTAGAAAACCTGAGAAAGCTGTTTAACAGATTAAAGAAGTTTCAGTTGAAGTTGAATCTGAAGAAGTGTACTTTTGGAGTAACGTCAGGAAAACTGTTGAGTTTCATAATTAGCCAAAGAGATATCAAAGTCAATCATGATAAAGCCAAGGCTGTAATCAACATGCCTCCTCCATGCACACTCAAGGAAGTACGAGGGTTATTAGGGCATTTAAATTATATAGCTCAATTCATATAACAGCTAATAGACAAATGCTAGCCTCTATTCAATCTATTGAAAAAGAATGCGAGGATTAATTGGGATGAAGAATGCGAAGAGGCTTTGATGAAAATTAAAGAATACCTTATGAATCCACTACTGTTGGTAGCTCCTAAGCTTGGAAAGTCATTGTTCTTATACTTGACCATATTGCCCAAATCCATGGAGTCCATGCTTGGTTAGAAGGATGAAGAAGGGAAGGAGCAGGCCGTTTATTATTTGAGCAAGAAATTCACAAAAAATACTCGGAAGCTGAAAGAACCTGTTGTACATTTGTCTGGGTCATGCATCGGCTTAGACAATACACACTTTACTATTAAATTGAGTTGATAACGAAATACGATCCTTTAAAGTACTTAGCAGAAAAACCAACTCTCATCGGTAGAGTTTCAAAGTGGCAGATGTTGTTGATAGAATTTGACATCAAATATGTAAGCTAAAGTTCAGTCAATGGGCAAGCCTTGGCAGATCAGTTAGTGAAGAGTCCCTCTGAGGATACTCCTCAAGAAGTACGAGTTGAGTTTCCTAATGAAAGTATCCTGGAGGTAGAAAATGATTCTGATAACGAAGCAGTTGAGAAGCCCTCAAGATGGAAAATGTTCTTTGATAGAGCAGCTAATGTGTCTGGATGTGAAATTGGGACAATTATAGTGTCTCCTGAAGGTATACAATTCTCGATGGCTATGAGACTGGCTTTCCCGTGTACTAATAATATTGCCAAATACGAGGCATGTATTTTAGGACTTAAGATTGCATTGTTTAAGGAGATACGAGACGTAGAGGTATATGGAGATTCCTTGTTGATCATAGGCCAAGCTCGGGGTAAGTATAAGACAAAAGACCCAAAATTAGTAACTTACCACCAACATTTAGCTGAGTTAATAGCCAAGTTTGGAAAAATTACCTTTGTGTATGTATCAAGGGTTCAAAACCAATTCGCCGATGCTCTTGTTACTTTGGCATCCATGATTCAAATATTGAGAGGAGTAGAGATTCAGCCACTTAAGATTGAAATTAAAGAAAAGCCTGCTTTCTATTTGGCATTGGAAAGTTCATGTGATGAAAAGCCTTAGTATTATGATATCAAAACATTTTTGCAACATGGAATGTACCTCGAAGAGGTCGAGAAGAAGGATAAGAAGATTATCAGAAGATTAGCTGCCCAGTATTTGGTAACCGAGTCTACTTTATACTGATGATCGTTTGATAATACGTTTTTACATTGTGTAGATGAGAAATAGGCAGAGCTGCTGATGAAAGAAGTGTACGAGGGAGTATGTGACCCCTACATGAATGGTTACATGCTCACCAAGAAGATCATGAGGATGGGATATTATTGGTTGGCTATAGCAGCAGATTGCATCAAACATGTTAAACACTACCATTTGTGCCAGATCTATGCAAACAAAGTAAATGCTCCGCCTTAAGAATTGCATACATTACCTATACCATGGCCTTTTTTTATGTGGTGGATAGACATCATCAGCCTAATCACTCCAAAGGCATCTAACGGGCACCGATTTATACTGGTAACTATTGATTATTTCACTAAGTGGGTTGAAGCCTCATCTTACTCTAATGTGATGAAGAGAGTAGTGGTCAAGTTCATCAAAAGAGACATACTGGCTTGATATGATATACTAGAGACAATTATTACCGACAATAGTACGAACCTGAATAATAAATTGATGTCAGAGTTGTGCCGGCAATTCAAGATCATTTATAGAAATTCCACTCCTTATTGGCCCTAAATGAACATAGCCATAGAAGCGACTAACAAGAATATCAAAAAAATTATTAAGAAGATGGTCGATACTTATCAAGATTGGCATGAGATGTTACCATTTGCACTCATGGCCTATCAAACTTTTATCAGAACATCAATAGGATCAACCCCCTACTCGTTGGTATATGGGATGGAGGCTGTACTCCTAATAGAGGTCGAGATCCCATCTCTCAAGAAGCAAATTGAGTAGTTGAAACTGATTGATGAGAGGAGGTTAGCAGCTTTGTGCCACAACATCTACTATCAGCAACAAATGGTTAGGGCTTTCAACAAGAAAGTGCAACCCCAAAGTTTTGAGCAAGGAGACATGGTGCTAAGGAAAGCTTTGCCTAATAGGGGGAAGTTTGCTTTGAACTATAAAGGGCCTTACATTGTGAAGAAAGTATTACCTAGGGGAGCTGTTATCTTGTCTCAAATGGATGGTCTAAACTTAAGGGACCCAATAAATACTAACGCATTGAAGATGTACCATCCTTGAAAAATTAATAGAATTTTTGTTCAGATTATGAAATGCAAACAATCTTAGTAATACTATGATCTCATTTTCATTTTCTACATGCAAAGTTAGTATTCCTAGTGGTCATCGACATTGGGTAATATCTTTAGCCCTTTTCTTGTTCCACTAAAAGTCCCCACTTCTCACTCCATCTAAATAAATCCTATACATAAGAAACACAAGAAAAAATAAATACTTAACTTGGAACGATGTCTATTGATAAAAATTCTTTAAATACTTTATTATGGTTCACCCCACCCCCAACCCCCCTCCCCAAAAAAAAAGGGAGATTTGTTTTCTATTTTCCAGGTTTAGGCCATGTTCAAAAAGAGTAATAGGTGGCACATAAGATAAAACTCGCTTGAGAATAGAGGTTTACACGAAAAACCAATGAAGTTGGACCGGAAATTCAAGACGTGACATCTTTACTTGAGAGATGAAGATGTTTCATTTGTTAAAGTCGCCTTCGTGAATGCACTTTTAAGTATAGCGTACGTGCATTCGTTTTAGGCTTAAATTGCTTTCCAAAAAGAAAAAAAAAAAGAGAGAGAGAGAAAAGAAGAGAAAATAAAGAAGAAAGAAAAAAAAAAGAAGAAAAGAAAAAAGAGAAAAAGGAAAAATTAGAAGAAAAGAGACAAAAGAACATAGAAGAAGAAGAGCAAAAACAAGAAGAGGTAGAGGAATGGGTCAAAACCATTGGTTCTAATCGAATTGCTCAAGAAAACATTTGACTGTTTAGGAACTATTGCTAGAACTAAGTAAGTGGTTCTGAGCCTTATAAAACATCGCATTTGCATTTGGTTTCCCCTTAAGGATGATAGTTTGGTTTCTAAAAATAGTTAATTCTTTAAAAACTCTTGGGACAGCTAGCTCCTAGAGCATAGTCTCAATTCATAATCCCTTAGGGAGTTAACCAACTCGTAAAGCGTAGTCCTAATCTAGAGTTTCTTAGGCTCCCACTCACTCGACTCATAGAAAGTTGCCCAACTCATAATTTCTTCAAGAGATTTAGCAAGCTCAAGAAGCGCTATCCCAATTCAAGTTTCCTTATCTTTAAGTCTTAACCCCTGATTAGGGCATGACTATGTTTCCTAATTCTTAAGTCTTAACTAACTCAGAGGGTACTTTGACCGCCATAGTTAGTCAGCTCATTAGGATACAACCAAGTTTCCTTACTTTTAGGTCTTACCCAGCTCAAATGGCGCTTTGACTGCCTTGGTTAGTTAACTCATTAGGGCACGATCAAATTTCTTTATCTTTAACTCTTAATCAGCTCAAAGAGTGCTTTGACCGCCTTAGTTAGTCAGCTCATTAGGGCACAATTGAGTTTTCTCAACTCATTTTTAGGTCTTAGCCAGCTCAAGGAGAGTTTTAACTACCTTGGTTAGTCAGTTCATTAAAGCACGACCAAGTTCTCTCATCCTATTAGGGTTTTAGCCAGCTCTAGGACCTTTTACCCATTTCATCCAATTTAGGTCTTAGCTAGCTTAAGGAGCACTTTGGTTGCCTTGGTTAGTCAGCTCATTAGGGCACGACTAAGTTTCTTTATCTTTAGGTCTTAGCCAGCTCAAAGGGCACTTTGATCACCTTGGTTAGTTAGCTCATTAAGGCACAACTAGGTTTCCTCATTTTAAGTCTTAGCTAGCTCAATGGGCGCTTTAACCACCTTGGTTAGTCAACTCATTAGGGCATGACCAAGTTTCCTCATCTTTAGGTCTTAGCCAATTCAAAGGGCTCTTTGACCGCTTTAGTTTGTCAACTTATTAGGGTATGACCAAGTTTCCTCATCTTTAAGTATTAGCCAGCTCAAAGATGCTTTTACTACCTTAGTTAGTCAGCTCATTGAGGTATAACCAAGTTTTCTCATTCTGTTAGGGTTTAGTCAACTCTAGGAGCATTTACCCGTCTCATCAATTCAGGTCTTAGCCTACTCAAGAAGCGATTTGACTGTCTTGGTTAGTCAGCTCATTAAGGCACAACTAAGTTCTCATTATTCTCTTTAGGGTTCTCGTAAGAGCACTACCCTCATTATTCTTTGTTTCAAACTTATCATTGTCAAACGTCTTAGCGTTCCTTAGGATAGAATCATCTTAAGGCAAAAATAGTGTCCTTTTTTGTCTTTGTGGTTAAGTTTTACTCAAACTTCACCACAAAAATGGGCAGCTGTAAACACTCAATTTTTTCCCTTAATAGTTTTAGGTTTTTTTTTTTTTAATAAGGTCTTAAGTAAAAAATAATAATAATATAAAATAATAAAAAAAGATAATAAAAATTGAAAAATGATGAAAATACCAAAAAAATGAGAAAATAAAACAATTGTAAAGATGTTTTAGGAAGTAAATTATTTTAAGAACAAATAGATTTAGTTTTAGCTTAGTTTAAATAATTATTTTAGAAAGTTGCGTATTTTAAGTACAATTCAATTGTACTAAAAATTAAAGTACAGATCAACGACCTAACGGATAAGTATTTAAGTATTTGATACGGAGTTAACTTGAGATCACAGGTTTGAATCTCGCAAAACACTTATGTGTCTTTTATTTTTCTATCTTTTTCATATTTTTTTACAAAAAAAAATGAGAGGACTAAGCGAGATCATATCTAATCAAATCTTTTTCGTTCTGATTTGAATAGTTAGAAAATATTCAAATCTAGTTTGATTTTATTAAATCGGATCTGAATTAATATAAATAATTCGAAATTTAGTTTAATTTTATCAAATCAGATACAATAGATACAATTTGATTTGGGTTTATAACTACACGCCACGCTAAAAAGAAGGGAAGTTTTTAGCTTCAACATAATCCTTCCATTGTTGCACCTCTCCAATTCACCGTCCACCTTACTCAAACAACTCCATACCAGCCGCTATCGCGCATTGTACAGTGATCCACACACCTTTAACCACTAACTCCGACTCTAAATAGACCCAATCCCCCTCGACTGAAATGCGCAAACTGTTGCCGTCCAAACACACAAGATCACTGCACAACTCCACTACAAATAGCATCAACAACTATCCACTATCTCTCTCGCCCCTACATCAATCAGCAACATAATCCAATGTTGAACTGAAGCTCCATACTCTTGTCAAATAGCCCCTTCATCCTCACAACAAGGAGCAACTTGTTCACGCATGCGGCACACGAATCTACAAGCTTACAATAGCGATCAACACGTGCACAACCAATAACTCAACTACGCAACACTATTGTCCACCGAGCACTACACTGCACAAAAACAACACGATCTACAGAACTAGTCCAGTACATCTAAGAGCCGCAACCACGCCAATTCGCACAGCAACAGGCCAAACCAAATTCCTACGCGATCAACATGCCGCACTATCCACAACACTGACACCCCTTGACGTAATTCATACATAACGAAATCCAAACAGCCCAATGCGCAAAGCCAATGTCCACTGCAGCATCAACTCAGCCATGCGTAGCTGGTCAAGTTCACTTGTACTGCAACAGTCCAAACACGCATGTCTAGTAGCCACGACGCATGATCAGCACACTTCTACTGCTGCCACAACAGTTCACTCTTAGTCGCAACACAACCAACTCCTAACGTCTAAGAAGTCCAACACGTGCGCTGTCCACAAAATACACCAACAGCAGCCGTACACCTTTGTCACATCCACAAACAGAGGACTCCAACATCAATCCAACTCTGACGACCAGACAACACCGATCAGCATGCGCGTGTCCTTTCTATTATCGCATAGTTGGTTTTCAAACTTAGGTTCAGTTATTTTTTGTTTTTATTTATTATGATTTATTTGTCTTATTGATTATGGTTTTATTATTATATTATTAGTTCCCTAGTATAGGTATATATGGATATGCTAGCTTTAGGAGTTTAGTAATATATGATCTTATTAATCTATAAATAGTTGTTAATGGTAGAAGTAAGTATGGATATATTATATATATATATATATGCATATATATATTGGCTTAGAATTTTTTAGGATTAGGTTTTTTTAGAAATCCTTATATAGAAAATCAATTTTCAGAAATAAAAATTAACAAAATGAGACTTTTTCATAAAAGGATTGTAGGACTTTTAGAAAAAAAATTTTATGACATCGTTCAAGAGTTAGGACCCTTTAGATTTTTTTTTTTTTTGAATAAATTGAATCAATTAAAACGTAAACTCGGCTGTTTTTTTTTTTAAATTGAAATCAACCAACATACTAAACTTTTTGGAAAAAACTACGATCGTCTGATCCCGACTAGCGGATATGTAGGTACTTTCAGGATAACGATAAAATCTATAGAAACTTAGGTTTTTTTTCTTTTGATGTTTATTTTATTTTATTGTTTTTTATTTTTTTTAAAAAATCCTATAATTAAAAAAATAATCTTAATTTCAGTAAGTAGATAACAATACCCGTTAAGGTTTAATAGGTTAACTCCCGAATTCAGAACCCTTTGGTTTTTCATTTAAATTGAAATCAAAGACCGGTAGCTAAATCGTAATCAATCTACCTAACTGATTACGATTTCTTTTTTTTCTGACTTCGGTTAGGTAGCGACTCTAAAAATTTTTCTAAATAAAAATATTAGAATTTTCTAATTTCTTTAGTTAAGGATTAATATTAAACGGGGAAAGGTTTAGTATTAATCAGAAACGGGAAAATTAATTTTAAATAGAAAACTAAAAAATCAGACTTGACAAAACTTAAACTCGATTACATCAGACTTAGTTACATTAGACTCAATTTCAACATCTAAACTTGATCTAGAAGTTACAAAATACATGAAAAGTTAGAAATACATCAAAAGATCAAAAATACATCAGTTTCAACCAAAATTACTACCGGATCACACATAAGGATCTAACTAAACAAGTTAGCCAACTGTATCTAATCTTCATCAAAGCTATCTGTAGTAGCTACTTGATCAAAAGGAACCCACTCCATTTATTTACCTACTATGCTTTCTTCTTCATCACTTGTAGATTCAGAACTTATTGCTATTACTTCTGGACTCTCGGGAATCACAATCACTTTGTGTAACTCATCATCCTCAGACTCAACTGCATAACCATTTCATGTTCTCTCAGGTTCAACTTCTTCATTCTGTTCAAGTTTGGCCTCTACCGGTCCTCCTAGTCATTTCCTATCCCAACTATCCCAATGTTAGCTATCACTTGCATAACTAAAGCATGAATATCTACACCAGGTTCATTATCACTTTCCATCTCTTAATCCTCCTCTTCGGGTTCTTCCTATTTTGAATCCTCTTCTTCTGGATCTTCCTCAATATCAACCTCATTCTCTTAATAATTACTCTCTATATCTAAATGGGCTACCTCTTGTGTTTCTACGGGTAGTGGATTTTCCTATAGTAGTCCTGGCATCACTAGATCTAGATTAGGTTCATCTGGTTCTAAGGGTACCTCTATTCCTACTTCGATTGGTTCCAGAAAATAGGGAAACCAATCAATAATCCCCGGTAGATAATGTCTAGGAATATGTGGGACTTCTACAGGAATATGGGTGATGCTAGTTGAGTAAGGTCTCCCCTCTTCTAACCTAGTTGAAAAGTATCTCAAAAACATCATTAAAAATATAATTCCTTCTCTCTTCAACCACCTTTGCTCGAAGGCTGCTATGGCAGTATATCTATTGTATTGGGACCCTAAACTCATTTCCACCTATGCCCGCTAATCTTACTAACTATGACACATTTCATCATAAAATTTATCAATAATCTCATCAACAGTCTTAAATATATTCCAATCAACTAGCTTAAATAACAACTGTTGCGTCTTAACCCTATAATCAATAGAGGACTCTTCACCATTCTAACCAAAACGTACCCAACTAACTCTCAACTCTCTTCTTTGACCTTGTAATTAAACTTAAGATCAGTTAACATTTAATATACTAAAACAATCTTTTACTGCCCACTTAATACTATCTACTCTGATTGTGTTCCTATAATATCTATTTTTTTTAAATTATGACGCTTCAAAACGAGTTTACTATAACTATTCTCTGATACCAATAGAGAACTATTATCCCCCGAAGTGGCGAAGTTACAATAATCCCACCATATAAGTCAATCTATGATAGTAACTAACCCCACACTCTCTATCATAGATACAATTTACACAAAATGTCCACAACTCATCGCTTTAAAGTAAACAACCCATTCATAATTATAGATAAAATTTATAAATATAACAAAAAACTTTTAGTCATATTTACATAAAGATACTTATAATGTCTTACAATCCCAGGAAATATTTACATGATATAATAGTTTGATAAGTAAGGTATTATAAGACCAGTACACAAACCTAAGAGTACTAATAAAACACTAAAGGACTCGATTGTTCGACCAGTTTATTCTTACTTTCCTAAGGCACTTCAAAAAGAGACTAACCTTAGGATAGTTATATCACGGCATCTCAATCGAAACCTACAAGAAAATCTATAAGGATATAATCAACCAACAGCTTAATAAGTCAGGATGGAGACTTAAGAATGCATAACAAACACAAATAAGGTTTCCAAACAATTAATTATATGCAATGCAACAAGCAATTGCCATCACACAATATGATCCGGTCCATTGTGAAATTAGAGTAATTTCACCATCTCTAATTCAATTCGGCTTGATGAGCTTTAATGTTTATGCAACAACTCAATCAAACTCAAATTTATGTAATGGAGACACCACTCCCTCCATAACTATCCTTTAAACCATTGCCCTTCTCCTTATCGTGACCTCTTCTCTTATCACTTACTTTGACTAAGGATGAAGAAAAGACCATTATGTTATTCAGTACTATCTTTTTTAAAAGCATCGGTATCTAGTTGGAGAATCCTAACAGTCCTATAAAGGGTTGCAATGCATGTCTAATTGAGGTATTTAGGTTACTTATAATTAAGTTTGATTAGGGTGACCAAACAATCTCACACCACTCAATTTACAACAAACCATCAAAACATAACTTCAATTTTTAACAAGTAATCAAAGATACAGAAGCATATGCACATATAACTACTTACAATCACAATCACATACAACCCTGAGCCTCCAAGTACTTTAATATAGTACTCCAAAATATAGCGATGTATTGCACCTAACTTACTTTAAATCCTTAGTTCGCTTACTTTAGTTGATGTAAGTCAACTCGTCTCCTCGTGTCCTATAATATGAGTATTCATTTAGTATTTGATATCCTTATGATATATAAGCTTTAAATTATGACTTGATTCGAATTTTCAAATATATATATATATATATGTGTGTATATATATTAATTATTATTAATGTTTTCTAAGCTAGTTTCTGAATCGATTTCCAAATCCGGTTCTGATTTAAATTCTAATTTGATTTTTTTACTACGAGTGTTATATGTAAATTCTAAGAATGCATTCCAAACCATAATGTGAAATTAATTATATTATACTCGGATATCCTAAATATCACTTTTGGCCCCTAAGTATTCTAGTTTGTATGGTACACCTTAATTCTAATTTAATTATTAAATTTACTCCCAATATAAGAAAAATTTACATTTTTCATATAATCCACTAAGTTTAAGTTTCATATCAAATTTATTGTGTATTACTATTATTATTATATTAGCAATTTTAAGTTAATATTTTCTATTTATTACATTTCTAATTTTACATGTTATTAATTTACATATATTTACTATATAATACATATAATAATCACATCTACTACTCTAATTACTACAAATATTATACTACATCAGATTGTATTATCTTAAAATACCTAATGACATACTAAGTTAGTAATTATATATTCAATCACTAATTTAGCCTAAAATCACTAATTAAATATATGATTTAAAGGCCTAAAAAATTATTGAAAATTCATTTTTGAAAAATCTCTTTATAACACTATTTTACATCCTTTAAATAGCCTACACAAAAATTTGAGCTCAAAATTGCACTATTAAGGCTATTTGTTTTTAAATCAAAATCAACTCAAGTTTGCGAAATTTCTTAAGTACTGTATATTTCTAAATTTAATTCATCAAATTAATATTTTTTTCCTAAATCTACATACATAAAAATCATAGAATACCAAATTTCATAATTTTTTAAACACATTTAATATTTTTACAAAATTAAATAAAATCAGGTTGAAATCAGACTCACCTGTCCGGTCAGTTTCCGTCTATAAATGGTAGTCTTAAGTGTGTTGGTAGAAAGGGGCGTTGGGGGTAAGGTGTGGTGGTGGTGGTTTGTTTCCAAGTAGCCATAGGCTGTAGGTCGTAAGTTTGTTTTACAAACTCTAATTGCACACAATTTTTCTAATTTTTTCGTAAAATTAGCTAACTTACTCTTTCTTGTCTCTCTCTAATTTTCTCTAATTTCTAACTAACTAAAATGAATTCTAGATCAACCTTATTGCTTTTATAGAGCTATTTGATTTTTTTTTTTTTAATTTTTGCATGACATTTATCTATTATCCTCTTCCATTCTACTTTCTAATTACCCTAATTTGATTGGTTAATTTTTTTCTTCTTAATCCCAACATGCCATGACTTGAATCCAAACACTTCCTTACTTCTTTTTATTTTTCTTGATTTTTCTTTGATTCTTTTTTTTGTAATTTTCTTTAATTAGCATTCATTTAGCATATTTTGAATATTTTTACCTATATATAAATACATATAGAGTACAAGTAAATACTCTTAAATGTTATTTATGTTATTTTATAATTTTTAGAATGCATATGATTATTTCTATCGATTTGTTAGTTATCGAAACTCGTTTCACGTATTTTCGATAAATAATAAGTAATGTGCTTATAATTCAATATTATGATATTTAATTATTTTATTACTTGTTTTCTTAAATTCAAATTTAAGGGATCATTTTTATTAGTACTCCTAGTTTATCGTATAATTTAGACTCGATCGAACACTTTATCCGATTGCCCTAAACTTTACGTATCGATTCCAAACTTCTAATTGCAGGGTTTACATAAACTCCTTAAGCATCTACTCTAGGCAAGCAAGACACTAGTCAAAGGTTTCCCTAATTAGGGTCTGATTGTTTGGTGGTTGGTTATTTGGTAAATATAGGAAATGAGGAAAATATTTAGAGAGTGTTTAGTGTGTTTGGATACTAGATGAGTTTATTTCCTATAGACGACGCCAAATGTCATCTATAGGATCTAGGTAGTAGAGTAATAAGAGGATTAGGCTTTGCTTGACTGTATAGCCTACAAAAAAGAACACAGCAAGAGGCGTTGGGATATTGTCCGGCATGGCCATTTCGATGTCTAAGTTAGTGCTTGGTCGTTGAGAGAATAAGAATGCTTTGAGTATAAAGAGTACGCTAAGTGTGCAAAGTAACAAAGTAGTTTACCGTTGGGAGATGACTTGATACTTATAGAGGAGAGCTGTCGGAAGTTGAGGGATCATTAGTGGACAAGTAGTACATCCGCATATTGAAGAAAGTGGGGTTGTGTAGTCCAATGTAGTCCTAATTTGTAGGAGGTGGTTATTGATTTGGTCTTCAAGTCTTGTTCTCTACCTTCTATCCTTTATGAGTTGATGTCACTAGATAGGTCATCTAATGAGCCAAGGGTGAGGTTGGCTGGATCTAGAGAAAGACAAGCTAGGCCATGAGTTTAGGTAGGTTGGCATGGGCTTAAAGGGCTCAAGCTCAAAGTATCCTATCAACGAATTTGTTGCACAATTATTGGTAAGAAATTGCTATTAATTATTTTTACTTCAAAATATTATTAGGTTATATGATAAATAGATACTGCGACAAAATCAATTATGAAGTCGCACAAAAATTACTGCTTAGTATAGTCAATTTTCTACCTACAACTATTGGATAACAAAAACATTTTTTTTTTTTCCTATTCCTTTTGTTGTCCAACTTTTTCTTTTTACTTTTTTTTTCCTTACTATTTTTCATTCTAAAAATAATTTTTTAGTGTAAACGAAATTAAATTATCGTTGGAACTCCATATATATATGTGTTATAGTAAATTTAGATACTACTATTATAGATTATATCTAAAGATAGATTGCGCTTTATCTATAAGAATTGCAACTCCAAAATTTTCCATGTTATGTTTGTTGAAAAGGATTTTGTTATTCCCTTAGAAAGCATAACTTGGCAATCATCATCTCTTCTATGGAATTTTCCGAACTTTTTCATAGAAAAATCGTATAAAAAATATTATTTTTATATTATATTACTCCTAGTTCCTTCTTTTAACACTAAATCACCATCTTTGAGCGAAAACTTCAACCCATTGCTGTTTCCATATGGAATCATCTTTTAAATAGATTTTGAAAAGGTAAAATGAAAAATGTATATATTATTATGATCCTTTTTTCCTTTGAATAACTACAATAAAAGTTTTATATATCTCATATCTGTATAAAAATTCAACAAGTCCTCTATGTTTATGTACATGTACCAAACAAGTCGCTTGTTTATTACTATTTATGTTCAAAGCTTGAAATTTACTAAAATGGTCGCCCACACCTTATATGATAAATAATTAATTACAAAACCTATAAAATTCATTTTAATAATCAATATAAATGAAAATTGAACCTCTAAATGGTTTATAGAATATTCCTATGTTATATATGTCGTGTTTAAACTTCAACTGATAGAGAATAGGTCTTAAATGGGCCTCCCAAAAAGTGTAAGGAAACTTACAAAATTAAACACAGAAAGGAGCATAAGGGTATCGTCTAACATGACCACTCTAGTACTTAAAATAGTATAGTGTGTGAAGAACCCAAAAACAGGATAGCAAGAAGGTCTGAAACAATGTACGTGCATGTAAATGCCTTACTAATGGGGATATCACCTCTATTTACAATATAGTTCAAAATATTAATTTAAGAAACCAAGATAAGGATGAATCCTACCAGATAAGGAAAATGCATCTCTAAATGGTGACAGATCCTAAAAAAAATTTGTAGATATGGTTTGACCAGTTGACTTTCAATTCTAGTGCTAGGGTTCTTCCGCATAGGGCTCTTATCCTCGACCAAACTCCTTAACTAAGCACTTTACTTGTTTAAAGTCGGGTACTCTTTTGGGGAAAATGGTCTAGAGCTTTAGCGGACAGATGGAAGCTAAGGAAAGCTCAAATCTTTGAGAAGAGCTTGATATAAGGTTCTTAGTGCTTCATATAGGTTGGTCATAGGCCTACTCATGACCTAAACAAGTCAGTCCAAGTTTAAGAAGCTCATGTTCAAAATCTCTTATCAATACTTACCCCTTCACTCTCTTTGAAGAGGGATCGGTAAAGAGAATCGAAGAGACTATGGGTTCTTAAGTCACAACATTGAGTTACTCTTCATGTAGAAATAACAGTTCGATGGAAAAGAGGGTTTCCTATAGGGTGTTCTTATGAATGGTGCTTTGTCTTAAGTAGAGCAACCAAGCAAGTGAGCCATCTAAGTTGGGCATGGCCCACACTAACGAATTCGGGTAGATGAGCCATTCGCGGTGGATATAACCCATATTGATGTTGTATTAAGCCATTGAGTTGGAATGATGATGGATGGCAACGCAACCAAGCTATTTGAGGTTCCCTATTTTGCAGATCAAGATGCAACAGGTTTTGCGAACTTATGCCAATCGAGCCCTAAGAGGTTTTTCTCACCCCAAGTCAACCAAGCTCTAAGATTACACCCCTCGAGTCAGTTTATGTGAGGCTTTGCCCCCTCCACGCTGAGATGTTGTGGTGAATAACTCTTAGGGCCTATTGCATGGAGCATCTTCGAGTATTTTGAAAGTCTTACAATCCGAGGTGGGTGAGGCTTCTTAAGGAAGAGCTCAGTTAGAGGTTTTAGGTGCTTCAAATAAGTCGATATGGGTTTAGGGAGCTTATATCCAGAATCTCTTATCAACAATATCAACATGTTAAGTCAAGATTAAGGTTGTCATGTTAGGTTTTCTAAAGCTAAGAAGCAAAACAACTACAGAGGATTCTTTTCGGTTTAAGGATATGATTAGAGATTTAAATGACTTCATTGAACAAAAAATGTCCCAATTGAATTTCAGCATATTAATATATCAACCTATAAGGGAGGAGAAGGTGAAGCAGGGGAGGTAGTGAGGCCACATAAGACGACAGGTATAGATAATGTCTATGCCTTTTTGGATGGTTGATATTATCCGTATATTCCTAATTCCTAATGAAGAGACAACGGCATGCACAAATATTCCATGGGTAAGATACGCACACGAATAGGTATAGATAATGTTTATTATATTAAATTATCCTTTCGAAGCGCACTTAGGATATTCTTCTAATTCCATTACATTAATTATATATAAATGGGTTGTTAAGATAAGCACACGAATAAAACAGCCACAAAAATATATAATGTTCCATCAAAATTGGGGGCCTACGTTGGCCGCGGTTCCAAAGGAATATGTCTCTTTTTCTAATTTGCCAAAACCAGCGGCTAGTTTTCCGGAATTGATAACAAATTCACCCTAAGAAAAAGGGAAACATTCAACTTAGCTAGAGCATGTCCACATGTTTACTTTACTAAATCACTTATTTTAAAGAACCAACTTTAAAAGTATTAAGAAAAATTAATAGAAATGGGCATCCAAGGTGAAAATAAAGAAGTTCATCCAAACATAGAAGATGATCAAATGTTAAAGAAATGGAATCAGATTCAATCACAATTTAATCAAACTTGAATTAGGATTAGACAACATTAGTTCTATAGTCAAGCCAGGTCGAACAATAAAGATCAATCTGAGTTTGATAATACTATTTAAAAAATATATAAATTGGATAGTATAGAGAAAAAGGGAGATCAGTAATTAATTTATTAAGGCTTTATCGTTATTCCAAACGTAGAAACGGTACATAACCTATTAGGCAAAAAGATATATAAGTGAAAAGCACAAAAAATTCGTGTTTGTCTTCTTATTTGAAATTCTTGAACATTTGAAAATGTACGGGAAAATCTTTGCGTTAATTCTATTAAAATATTCGGTAAAAAAAGTTAATAAATATTTTGTGTTGATTGGCTCACAGTAATTAACAACCGTCCTTAAGGTGGAGTGTAGCTGCCTTTAGCCCTTTGATGGCTCAGTCGTGGATGGGCTAGTACCTTATTTTATTCAATTTTTTATAATTATTTATTATCTCTTATTGTATAATTGAATTACATACATTTAATGAAAAAAAATTATAATCAAGAGATGGCATTGACCAATTTTTAATTGAATATCTAATCTCCAACTACATTACGTACTTCAAATTAGAGATTGATGGATCCAAAACTAATCAATCTCGTGAGAAAACTAATATTTATAAAGTTAAGCTACAATGGCCTTTACTAACAAGAAGGTTAGGTGCATCCATTTTTTAAAGTTTAAACGCTCAAATAATTTGAACGCAAACAAATGTAAGAACTAATGTTTAGATTTATGCAAAAGCCAGTTTCAAATTATAAACCAATCCAATAAGCCTTTAAATTGACCTGGCCCAAATGAGGACAGACCTAAATTGGGCAATAAACCATTGAGCTCTAAGAGCTTAGGTGGTTCGACCTTGGAAAACTACAAACTTGATAAGCCCTTGAACCTGCGAGCTAACCCGCTGGTTAAACCAATGATTTAGTCGCCAACTCAAGTTGCTTGAACTTCAATTTAAAACAAAATAAATATCATCATGCTCGTGTAATCCAAATCAATTATTTTGGAACTAAAAAAAAATTCAATCGAAAATAAGAATGAATCATTCATGCATCACTTCATATTCACATAAAGTATTAGAACTATTTGAAAAAAAAAATAGAAATATGCAAGTAGATAACAAATTATTTATAATAATTGATGAAAATGCAAAAAATTAAATTTTAAAAAATTTTAAAAATACAAGATTCAAAGAACTTCAAACTGGCCCTTGAATTGATCCAGACCTATAGCCTTAAGGAACAAGCCCGATTCAATTAATCATTAGCTCATAAACCAACAGTTTAAGATCGATCCGGGCCTCTACTAATATTTCTATGTCATAAATCCCTAAATTTTTAAGTGTAATTGAGGAAAAAAAAAAACACTAATACATTCGGACACCTCTTTCTTTGATCATATCCGTAAAACTAGCATAAACTTGTTTAGAAAAACTGGTCAAATTACGTGTAAGAAGAAGTTTAGAATTGGCGGTAGATCCTGACCGTCTACCTATTTAACCCATTGAAAAGAATGGGGTGGGAGTGGGATTGAATTTTTTTTAAGCTGCCGAAAAATGAGTTTTTTTATCCGTTTGTTAAATAGAATGAGGTGGGATTGAATTTTTTTCATCCAGCCAAAACCGTTTATCACCTCTGGTAAGAAACTAAAAATCTTGCTTTTCATATTCGAGTAAATACATAAATAATAATAGACTTTCCATCAAATATATTATCTAACAAGACGTATTATTTGCGGAATGCATAATATTTATACGAACAAAATTGTAGTTTTTAAGGAATGAAATAAAGAAGTTTTACCTATTATTTTGTCAAATTGCACTTGAATTATATTAGTGATTAGTAATATATTAAAAAATACCAATATACCATTACCTCAATTTATAGTACGACTATTGGGTTAAGATCTAAATTTGAAAATACAATGAAAAAGACTAAATAATAACTATTTGTGATTCTATGGGGTATAATTTCTTATTTTACTGAAATAGAGATTCCATTAAATATCAATAACACTAAAATAGAAATTTGATTATAAGAGAATAATTATTTTATTCTACTTCTATCCACTGAAACAAATATGGGTCATCCATTTACTTTTGCCAAGAACGGCATTGGAATATCACGGGCCTATCATTATCAAGTGTACATTATTTCTACATGTTCCCTTTTCCGATTTTAAAACCGTCAGAATCTTTTCTTTTTTGGGAAATTCTGTTAGGTATTTGTTATCTAATTGCATAAACTTTCATATATGGAAAAGAAATTGAGGAACTAATCTATCCAATTTTGATTTTTTTGCAAAAAATTAAATAAATCAATCAATCAATCTATCCATTTTATGGATCCTATCTAAGATGAAAATAGGGACACAACCGACGAGACTGATATGAGCATAAAACTGGGCTGAATTGATCGAACCTAGTGGACCAACACAAACATGGAATCGATGTTGGCGAACATGGTCCGGACAAGGCCACGACGGACCCGCTATGGCTCGACCACAACCTTTAGGCCTATCATAACATCAATCATTCTATGTGGAGCCTTCCGTGGCTTGATAGTCCAGATGTCTCTCATGGGACTTGTCGAATGTACGGGCCAAGTTTCATTTTCACCAAGGTAACAACAGTCTCAAATCTCCAAAGTCTCCGACATCATGTCCTCACTCCATAACATTTCCCTAGCATTTCACTCCTTCTCTCGTCCTTCCTTCTCGTTTGTTAAAAATAAAATAAAATCCCTCCGTCTCTATACCATACACCATATCCCATCCAACAAATACTTCTCCTTCCTTTAAATTCCCTGAAACAAAAAACAACCCCTTTCATTTAAACTCTTCACCTTCATCTTCATCTTCGATTTCATCGTACCAAACTGCAAGAAAAATGGAAAGGAAAGTTGTGAAAGCTATTGTAAAACAAAAGGCACGTACACGCTGCCCTCCGAAACGTGGCCAGATCAAGATCAAGATAATCAAGGGCATATTTTCCTTCTATGGAGCAAGACCAAAGCAAAAGGAAGGAGAAGAAAAAGAAGAGGATGAAGAAAAGGAACGTGGAATTCATCTTAAAAGCATGAAACAACAAGTGGGCATAAATCAGATGCTCAATCTGAATCGTGACACAGTTGCCAAATCCTTCAAAGTTTGAATCTTTATGCTGTATACAGTTACGTAGCTAATATAATATAAACTTTGTTTTTTTTTTCCATTTATTTATCGCATTTTTTTTATTTTTTGATTTTATTGTTTTTTTTTTTTTAAAAAAAATTTATGACTTTCCCCTGAACGGGAAAGAGAAAAAAGAGAAAACCTATGAAAAAATTCTGTAATATAAATATGTGAATACTTTATAGTATATGTCTCCTCTCAATTGCATCCTTGTAATCTCTTACTGAATTTTAATTCTATAGTTTCAAATTGTTTTATGTCTGTTAAATACAAATTTATTAAGTGTTATCATGTTAGGCGATTAATTAAATGTCCGACACGAATATCCAGTGATGCTAATCCGGAAAGATTTTTCGCTGGTCAGGTGTTGCTGATTTTTTGTTAAAAACGAGAAAAGTGTTAATCAAGGTAATTGATTTGGACAAAAAAAGCATCTTACTTTTTTGTCCGGTACTTCCTTTTCGTTAAAAAAGGAGAGGCAGAAAGGTTGAAAACAACAATCATGTTAATTTTCTTCAATTGGTGTCTGATTCACATCGTACTGACTACTGACTGACTGTGTACGTACCAAGCACTTGAGCGGTTGTTTAGGGGTTGCGTTCCGTGTTTGTAAGAGAAAGTGGTCTTGGGGATTGGAAATTGTTCGCCAGTTTACGTTTTCCCTTTTTTTACCTATTTTTGGTTTTTGGTTTAAGACAAAGAAGGATGGTCTTTTTCATTCCCTAATTGGACTGACAAAGTGCACATGGTGTGCTAGTGAATGTGGGCATCGAGCCTGCCCGCTGCCATTTTCATCTGCATACGATCGGCCCACCTGATTTGCTTGACCTGGCAAAAAGCCAGGACCCTGACACTCTGTTTGGAAAAAGAGAATAAACGGGAAAAAAAATAAAAAAATAAAAAAGAATACAGAAGGAAGGAGTATAGGGAAAAAAATTATGAAAGTAATTGATTCTTTTCAGTGTGTTTAAATGATAAAAAAAACGATGATCGAAGAATTTTTAATTATTGTTAAAAGACACAGAAATAATTTAAAAGCACCCAATAAACCCATTAATAATAATAATAATAATAATGAAAAGCAAGCAACAAGGAGGGGTAAAGTAGTAATTGTAATTTTTTTTTTTTTAATTTTCCTCCCCTTTCGGTCTATTTTTAAGGGGAATGAAAACTGTAGAACTCAAGGAAATAAATCTCTGCACTTTCCTCTCATCTCTATTTTCCCTCCTAAACCAAACAATCAAATGGGGCCCATTTCATTCCCACCCTATTCCTTCCCTCATCCTGACATAGTGTGAATATCTCCATCCTATTTGGGCCAGCATTATCAGGCGTGTCTTGGCCCAATCAACAACTTTCCTTCTCCATTACAATTCATTCCTTGGTAAGGGAATGTTCTTTGTCAAAGGAACATTTTCTTTCTAATCTTTTTTCGCGAAGTTTTTTAGTTGATTAAACATGTACTATCAAGACCAAAGAAACTTTTAAAATCGGTGTTGTCAAATCCAGCTTGAGTAATTAACCTAAATATATAAGAAAGTTAAGAGTTAAAAGGATAAATCAGTTTTAATTAGGGTTTAAATCACAATTGAATCAAATTGAACTGATTTTATATAAGGTCAACTCAAAACAGTTTGACGATATAGGTCAACTTGAGTTTCGTAGTATTTAAAAAAAATATTAAAAAAATTTTATAAAGGAATTTAAGGATAAAGTGATGGGTTCATTAAAAAAGTAATCTTAATATATCGACATAACATTTAGGAACACAAAATGGATTCTGAAAGAAACAAAAATGGTGTTATGGACAAAAATTTGGTGTTTGTTTCTTTCATTATTATTATTTTTTTCGTTTTTTGGCATTTGAACATTGACCTCGGCGTGATACAATATCCCCGCACTAACTATAATCGATTTATTTGGAAAATTCTGTGATGAACCTGTTCTCATGCATATAATTTGCATTGATTCTCAAAAGACCTGCTTTTGCTATCACCACTGGGAAAAGACATGTAAGACCAAGTGGTTGCTGCAAAGAAAGTATTAACATTAGTTCACGAAGTAGAGGAGTATCCACGAAAAAAAAAAATGTGTTTAGTATTGAGAGAATTGGAAAAAATGACGAAAGTGAATTGTGAAGCATAAATAGAGAAATTGGATTTTGTGGGTGTGTTGTTTGAATCGGACATGTCTCCTAAGAATTTAAGAATTGAGGTGTCGTGCATGTAGATAGATCGCTCACGTGAAAGGAAAATGAATGCTTGGCCTAATTAGCCGAGGCACACTTATCCAGGCCCATCGTGAGCCTGGTCAGGTTAGGCCGAGAGCCCATGTGCTGGGCTCTATTTGCGTATATATACTTAAATAGCTTTGTATCTTGTAATAAACCTATATCTGCAAAGTCCTTAAGGGTTTATTTTTTTCTATTTGAATCTTTTTAAAACTTTTATTTACTCCATCAAATTTTCTAAGTCCATCCTTAATATGTTTTGACTTCAAATTGACGGGATGAGTAGCTAAGACATTAATGATTGTACAATTTTCCCCAACTATTTTTCATTTTCTTTTCTTTTTATTGTTTGTTATTTTCTATTATATTATGTAATTAAATATATTTAATATTACTTTTACTAATGGATGTATTTACTGTAACGCCACAAGTTAAAAGTAATAAATAGTCCAACCAATAAATATTAATAAGTCAATTTTAATCATTTAACTCAAAAGTTATAATTATTATATTGAAAAAATATTTACTGCTATAATCTTATAAATTAGCATAATAATACTTCATAACTCATGTAAGACATTTAATAGTAAGATGTCACAAACTCTTACCTATTCTTTTCCGTACATATTATTCTGGAGAATTTTGACAATGAATTAGCGTGTCAAATTCTTTTGCTTATTTGTTTATCATAATGTCATCTCATGTTTTACAAATCTGGTATCCAAAATTCATATTCAGAATTTAGTGGGGCATGCATCACTATTTATCGATTTACTTTTAAAAATTTGTTCTTTCTTGCAATGTAAATTAAATTATTCTTGGCATGGTTGGAGTTTGAATCATGAACTAGCTCGACGTAACTTTTGCTTACGGTTCTCCTACCGAACATGGACTCGTCTCGTCCACTGGTTTAGGGTCGTTGCGAGTTCATAGTTTAGACTCGAACCATGCCAACAGTTCCCGAACCAAACATGGATCTATCGACTCTACATACTTATGGATATTTATTATCCAAAAATCGTAGACCTGTTAGGTCGTGACGGTTGAAGGAAAAAAATATTAATTACAGAGAAAAAAATAACGAAATATATAATTAAATAATATTAAAATTTTAAACTATTTCTATTTAAATTAGGACAAATTATTTTGACCGACTATATTTAGTGTACTGTTATTAACAATATAGGAAATAAATATACTAACGAAGTATATCTCATTTATCGAACGGAAATTCTTATTCCTCATCAATGTGGGATAAAGACTACATTTTATCTTTTTGATTTTATAGGCTTTTATTCCGTATTAATATTATTGCAACTCAACTTGGGAGAACTATCAGGTTCTAAGGATCAAGGTCGAAACTAGCCGCAAGAGACCAATCTCAATTGCCCATTTAGGGACCATTAAATTGATGGTTCAAAGTTGATTCTAGTCCATTTTAAGGTTGTGTCATTGAGGCGATCGAAAAACTAAAATATTGAAGTTAATAATATGTGTATCAAAATACATTATTACTTGAATCAAATTACAATCATACCATTTAATTACAACATTTCAATTAAAATATGCCGAAATTTGGAATAGTAAATAGCTGAATCGATACTAATTAACTGAACTTGGTGTTAAAATTGTACTAAAAACCATTACATATTTTAGATGGATGCATATGAATATTTTATTTATATGCATAAATTCCCGTAGGACAATATGCATAGCAAGTACGTGTATTGTAATATATATTTGATGGATAAGAATAAAATATGATTAGGAAGTGTGATGTTATGATGATTGAATTAGGCAAGAGTTAAGAAGCAATAAAGAATACATGGCATATTGTTTTATAGTTATTAGTTAAGTGTAATTGCCAAGCTTCGTTGTCCAACACACCATTTGAGAAGCTTAGAGGTGCAACTAATAGAGGACATCGTTATAAGAGGGATGAAATATGTCACAAGCCTTAACTCATATGGATTAAGCTCAAAAGGAGAAGCAACTATTAGAGGGAGGACATCATTGCAACAGAGCAGCTATGTTACTAATTAGATTGTAATAAGATCTATACAATCCTTTTTAAATGAGTTCTATAGGCAAAACCTACCATAAGTTACTTAATAAGAGGTGATCTCAAAGGATAAAGAGATAAGCAAAGTAAGAGGAAGCATTTTAGGTTTGAAGTCCTAGTAGAGATGATCTTTAAGTGCAATTGGACGGTAGGGAGATAAGGTTAGTGATCTTTGGGAGTAAGTAGTGGCAACACATTGGTCTATGATAAAGGTATCATGAATTTACACAAGGAAAAATATCATGGCTTAAGAGTTTGGAGTCAATTGTAGGCTAAATCATCAACAAGTGTCAAGTAACATAGCTTATTCTAGGGTGAATATACTCTAAAGGTGGGTTTAGTCTCCTGCTAGCAAATTGCTTAGGTGCTAATATCACTTTCCTGATGAGGTAACTGTAAATTGAAATCAATAAGATATATTGAGCCCCCTAAACATATGGGGCCCAATAACAAAGCTAAGGAGGGCACTCATTGTGAGAGTGATAGGCCTAAAGCAAACTTGGGTAAATAGGCAAAGAAAAGTGGCTTAACATTTATAATATGTCTAAAAAAGAGATGCTATATGATGGTTAAGCACAACATAGGTACTCTAAAAGGAGTAAACCTCTCATCCCATAACACATTAAAGAAGAATTCAGAGTGCTATTGGGTTTGTTATAATAAAAGCAATGCCATAGTTATGCTTAAAGATTAGGTATTATTCTACGCCATGGATAAAGGAACTTTCTTATTTACATATATGTAATTATTTCAACCAAATGCAATATAGATTCTTATCGAGGGACTTTGCTATGAGAAGAATATATTGGACCTTCTATTGTAAGCCATGACGAGTTGACTCATTACATATATATTAAGAGAGAAAAAAAAAAGAAAAAAGATGAAGAGGTTTTAGAACCCATATGAAAGACATTTTGGTGATAACAAAACATGTGTTAAAATCATAAATTAAGTTATTGAGTGTGTAGAAAACAATTACATTTTGAATAAAACTCAAGATAGTCAAAATTAAGAAATAAGATTAGAAATGGAAAGAATGGATTCTGATAAAAAAAAAATCAGAACTGAAAAACAATGATCAGAACCTAACTATGTGACTAAATATTAGAATTGATAAAAAATGACAAGAAAAGATGTTAATTAGAACATAACGAAAATATCTACTACTCAAAACCTAAAGGAAAGAGTTATCAAAAGCTAAGAAAACAAAGCAGCATTATATTTAAAGATGGAGAAAGAAAAGGGAAGTCAAAAATAGAATCAAAAGACTGATCAAAAGAAAAGATAAAAGACATACAACGATCAAAAGCTACATAAAAGCAGAAGATGTACCATAAGCGTGAACAATAAATGAAATAATTTATATGTCAAGACTTAGCATATTTGGATAATATATCAAATCAAGCCAAGGATATTTTATTTATCAATATAAAACATGTATGAGAAGCAAAATAACTTGAAGTATGAAAAAGAAAAGATAAACTTTCTAGAAGGAACAAAAGAATAAAAGAATCTTAATACATATCCTTAACATCCAAACATATTTGGATGTCAAAATGAGAAGAAGATTATAAAAATTTTAGGACAACTACTATACTAACTGCTTTTACCATGTTTAAAGCATCTAAACGTTGGAACATCATCTATTTAAAGAAGTGAAGGGAATAAGAAAGTAACAGCAAAAAAAGAAATAGACAATTGGACAAACTTAAGAGAAAATGCATAACAAGTTTTATGTAATCATAAGTCTCTGAGAGTACAAAAGCTAAAGTATGAAATTTATTATGAAATAAAAATTTGAGCTAAACTGTGATAAATCATAATGTAATCCTCAAAGAGAGCAACTAAACTCTTTAAACTTAATGGAGTGCTATTTGAGATAATAGCGAAGAGACTTTGTAAACTTGCGATTACTTTAATAGTATGAAGTCAGGAGATAAGATAGAGTCGAGGAATTATATACCTTATATTGATTTCTTTCAAATAAAGGATACTTGTGTAAAATACATGATCCTCGGTACTTTATGCAAAAAGAGTGAATTGACACATATGGCGAAAACACTATACATCACTACAGATTTTCTTAACCTTATTTATTTATTTTTTAGTACTTTATTTGTATTTTTTGTTAGAATGCATATCACTAATTAATCAGAAGTACATCAAGTCTAAGGCTAAAGAACCAATTCGACATCAAAAGTTAATATATGAAAAACAATTTAATGCTCAATAGACTTATCATGGTTAAAATCGAAGGTAAAATCAAAATTAAGTTAAGATTAGATTAAAATAAGATTAAGAAGTTTTGGCATGCAAATCTTTAATGTAAATTCATTATATTTCTTTACGTGATAAAGTAAAAGACAAGTTTAGTATTTTATGGTTATTCTTAAATATCAAGGAATGGAAATTAAAATTTAAGGCCTCCCTCCTCTCTTTAACAAACCCACACCCACCTTACCACACCACCAACAACCTTCCCTCCACGCCCCTTTTCCTGTGTTCTTGATCACTCATTAAGGCTAATGAGAGAGAAAATGAAATCAAAATTATTATTCATATATACATACATACATATATATTTACTAGTAGAATGACTAAATTTTCACAAATCATTGCAAAAGATTTATTACATATATATTACCTTAAGGAAAAACATCATTACATCAAGCTTTAAGCAATGCAAGTAATTAGATGGTGTTAAAGCTTGTAAACATATAAGTAAACACGTATAAAGGCCAGTTTCAAATAATGAATTGGATTGAAACCAACTCAGCTCGAGAAGAATCAGGCTTAAACTAATCAATGAACTGCCAAGCCTAAGCAGTGGGGACCCAAGGAGTTAGCTAGGCCTTGAACCGTTGGTTGACCCTGCGGTTTGATCCATCAATTCAAAACTATCGAGCCCTATTTCAATTTCCTTAATTCAATCTATATTAAACCCAACTTGCTTAATATAAATTACTCGACATTAAATGAAGAAAATTTTTTTCTAAAAAAAATTTAAAAAATTGGAATCGCTAACCAGTTCAACTAGTAAAAAATAAAATTAGTGTATTTTGGTGGGAAAACCTTAATTTGACCACTAATCTGTGAACATTCTAAAAAAATTAATATTTTAGAAAATTAAACCAGACAAAACTAACCTGGGGAGATAATCTATTAAAACTAAGTCACTATGTAAAAACTAAAGAAAAATTTATGAGCTTTATTTTAATAATTTTCTAAAAAAAATACTAAAATGTATACAAATATATAAAAGATAACTAAAGTGAATTTTTTATTACGAATTTTCAAAAAAAAAAAGGAAAAAACTTTTTTTTTATACGGCTGCTCCCAAGGTGCCTACATATCCACTAGTTAGAATCAAACTAACATAGTTTTTTTTTTTATAAAATATTTAGTGGATGAATTTCTTTTATTTTTTTGAAAATTGAACTAGATTTACGTTTTTTAACAATTTATTTTTTTAAAAAAAAAACCTAATAAATCTAATTTCACGAATTAAATAAAACCCTAACTAACTAAATCTTTTTTAAAAACTTTGGTTAAGATTTTTATTTTTATAAAAACACTACATATCAAAAGATATCTTTTCTAAATCCTACATATAAGATTTATTAAGATACAATCTAGATACGTATCTCCATGCATATCTTTTTCAAATCTTAACCGCAAGATACGTATCTTTTCTAAATCTCAACCATAAGATACGTATCTCGATACGCTTGTTTTTGAAAAAAAAATACGATTTTACTAAAATACACAATTTAACTAAATTTTATTAAAAACTGAGATTATCTAAAAAAATAAACATTATGAAAATAACAAAAAAAGCTATACTAAAAAAATAAATTAGTAAAAATAAGTGAACTAACTAATAAAATGAATAAAATAAACTAAAAAATAAAAAATAATAATAATTTTTACCTACACATTGAGTCGCACGTAATCGTGTCGGTGTTGTGTCCATGCGCATACAGCTATGGACCTGATCGTGTGTACAGCTATGTGCTTGTGTGACTGTGTGCAAGGGATTGTATGTACGGCTGTGTGAATGTGAATGTGCAATACAAATTTAGGTGTGTGTGCTGTCAGCTTCATATAAGTGTGGACGTATGATTATGGCTAATCAAATCGAGCAAGTGTGCAAGTGTCAACATGCAATAAAGCTGATCAGATCGTACAAGTGTGGACATGTAATTGTGCTTCGACGTGTCAATGTGAGACAATGTTTGGTCGGTGCTTAGATTAAGGGGTCAACGTCAGGGGACTTCAATCAATCAAGGGATTGCATGGACTTCAACCATAGATTTCAAGCGATTGTGTAGACTTTAAGCATAGACTTCAACTTCGGTCAAGCAATTGCGTGGACTACAAGCGTGGACTTTAGCTATCGGTTGAAGTAAGGAAGGCGTGAACTTGCGTAGAAGTGATAAGGGGAAGAGAATGTGAAGTAGCATTCGGTTGTGGATTAGGGGAGACATGTTTGCTGTTAAAGAGTTGGCTTGTGGGTCGTTAAGGGGATTGTGTAATAAAAAAAGTCTAATTATGTAGAATTCGTCTCGTGTTTGGTGAATTGTAGTAGTCGTGTGTTTGTGGGGGATTGTGAAAAAATAAAACAATCATCCTAAACTGCATTAATAAATTCCTATTTATAAACCAAAAACTGAATCTTTTGTATCTTTTAATTAAGGATTTGATTTTAACAAACGAAATATACAATGAAGATTTAACCTAGTTTCTAGAAACCCTATTTAGGCTTTCTATTTACCAAGCCCAATCCGATCCAATTTGATTTAGCTCAATAGTCCTCTTAATAAATTTTAAGCCTATTTTGGCCCAATATAAATTAGATTAAAAAAAATCTATTTATATTGGACTAGACAAAAAATTATTTTAATAAAGTCCAATCCTTTAATGACTTAAGAATTTATTAAATTAATCATACATCGTTATCCAATTCAACACTAAACGATCCAACTTAACTTGACACTACTCGACTCGATATGGTTTGACTCGATATGACTCGATACGATATGATACGATACGACTCGACTTAATTCGATACGATATGATTTGACTCGACTCAATACGATTTGACTCAAATCGACTCTCTTTTTTATTTTTTTCATTTTTTTTCTTTTTTCTTTTAATTTTTGTTTTTTATTTTTTGATTATTTGATTATTTTTTTTTATTTATTTTTTTTAACTTAGTTAACTAAAATAAAACGAAATTAGCAAAAATGAGGTGTCTATAAAAGCCAAGTCACCTCCATAGTTAAAAAAAGAAAAGAAAAGAAAAATCAAATCATTTCATTAACTTAGGTAGCTTTTCAAAGTGTAAGAGTGTTGTATTTATGTGTAAGCTTTATTCAAAGTACAAAAAGAAAAAGTAGCATCACATTTATATGAATCGAATAAGAAATATTCCTCGTCCTCCTTTTTAATTTCTATCGCTTTGGCTAATCTTGCTCAACATTGTAATATAACATCATGCTCATGTGGTTCAAATAAATTATTTTTTAACAAAAAAAAAATTCAATAAAAAATAAATATGAATCATTCACACATCACTACATATCTACATAAAGTTTTACAAATATTTGAAAAATAAAATAAAAATACGTAAGTAGGCAACAAATTATATATAGTAATTGATGGAAATACAAACAATAAATTAAAAAAAAATGAACATACGATTCAAGGGTTATCAAACCAACCCTTGAACCCTTGAATTGTTGGTTCAATTGAACTAACCTAAGCTCATAGCCTTAAGGGCCAAGTCTAGTTCAACTAATCGTTAGCTTGTGAAATCGTGTTTTAAGGCTAGTTTGGCCCAATGCATACCTCTATATATAAATATATGCAAGGAATTGTTTTTTAACTACACTAACCTGCAAAAACCTATAAGAGTATGAGCTAAAGAACCACAAGCCCAATAAAGGGTAAGGAATATGCATTATATTATATACAACAACAAACAAGGTTATTAATCAATTATTCAACTATCTTTCATGATAAGAAAATGTCATCCATATGATATTATTTGGTCTATTATAAAACTTAAGAAAATAACCCTTCTTAGTCTAGGTTTAGCAGCTTTTACCATAAGTCATTACATCAGGTTAATTCTAAGCTTGTGTAATAGAGACATGGGTCCTCTCAAGTTCTTCTTTGAACGAGCTCGCAACCTCATCATGACTTCTTTGCTTATTACTTAGCATCAAGCTAAAGAATCTTATGACCACCTACATGTCCAAATATGTTACATAGCTACCATCTAATGACAACAGTCACGAAACACTAACATTACATATGTACATTTAGAGCTACTCATGACCACCTACATGTCCAATGACTTACAATCTCTAGAATACAAATTGTACTTATACATCTAGTGAAGTATAAACCCAATTATCTATAATTGTATTTACTCAAATAAGCCCACTCCTCAATAGGCTCTTTCGTATCAAATTCTTATATAACATAAGGAAACATTAAGATTTATTGAGCTTATAGAACATTTTTCGAATTAATCCATCTTAGTTTATGGTTATGTGATGGGTTATTGACCTCTGGCCCACTTACTCGCACACGCTTAAGAGGCCTCCAATCCTTCGCCCAACGAATTCTCTTTTGTCAACCTTCCAATGACAAGAAATTGTATACGGAAAGAGGGTAGCTAAATTCCATAAGAGCTCTAAATGGTTATACTATGCTATGTTCTCTCTCTTGCACTGATGCTTGCTATTCTCTAGTCGAAGACTCTGTGCCAAGTGATCAGACCTTCAGCTACCGAGAACTTCCTACCATGTAATAAGAGATAGGCTCATACTGGCCGAATACTTTTCTCCTGGCCTCCTACCAATTCTTACGGTACCCCTTTCTCATTACAGCATCCTTGTTACCACAACATCTTAATTCCACTCGACTGCTGTAACTAGAGAACCTTTTGTATAAAGCCATTATTGCACTATCACCTATCCATCTCTTCTAATATTGTACTATTTTTCTCTTTTTGCCATTTTTCCTATTTACCTTTTTCATATCTACTGGGAACCCCTTTTTTTATATGCCTTTTTGTAGTTTTCTTTATTTGTAATGTTACTTTAGGGACTTACTATAAATAGTCCCTTCTCTTTGTAGCTGAAGGGATGACATTAATTTCTAGACATTGAATATACTAATTCTTACGAGACAACCCTCTCCAAGTCCATTTCTCTTACTCTTACTTTTATCTAATCTTGCTTAATAGCTCAAGATTAGTGGCGGATAAACCTTGACATTAGCTTATGTGTCATATCAAGTGAAGTATCAAGTCGTATTGTATTTGTCGGTGTGTCACATCCTCCGATCAGCATTACATTAGCTACTGTATCCCATTCATTGACCTACTCACTCCATTTTCTTTGATATTTCAAAGAACCCATTAGTTTCTCCCCCTTTCGCGGTACGCCCTAATGATAACCAAACTCCTAAGTACATAAGATAATCCCTAATATCAGAGCTTTAAGTTGTGACCGAAAGCTATATTACAGTAATACCTACTAGTTTGTTGTTTGTTATACCCTGTTTTCATCTAAAAGAACAGAGCAAGTCCATAGTTCACTATTAAATTGGTATTTTCTCTACTTGGTAATTTCCTACATGAAGAGTATGTTTTGAAGCTTATTCTTTTGAGAATTTCGAATCCTAGCGTTCAAGGAGAAACTAATAATGCTGAGAATGATGTTCAAGGACATAATCGTGTAACCCAACCAACACCATGTACTATTGATGAGCAGATATAAGACCTCGCCATTATTGTAGCTAATTTAGTTGTCTCAGTGCAAAGAGTCTTAGAGACTGGGTCGTGAGATAGGATTACCACTGAACAAGGCTAAGAAATGAAGGATAGGTCGAGAAGGCAGATGAATGAACATCGGGCACCACAACCCCTTCTTGTGAACCAAGTGCCACCCCATCATACCGATAAAGTCGCAAGAAGGAGGTTGGAGTTGGATGAAGTTGAAGAGTATGAAGAAGAAGAGGAGTAGTATGTCAGAATTGACCAGCATGAGTTTAAAGCTCCTAAAGGAGCCAAACACCTTAAGGTATAGATTCCAAGCTTTAACGAGTATGGTAGTGTTAACAACTACTTGGATTGGGAGGAGAAGATCGAAAAGATATTCAACTTTTACAATTATGAAGATGCTATCCATATTCAAGTGTTTGTATTGGAATTTTTTGGGTATGCAGCAATATAGTGGAATAAGCTATAAAATATTCACTTGAGGGATTTACATGAAATCCAAACATGGAATGAGATGAAGAGAGTTTTGAGAAGTAGGTTTGCTCTTGAACACTACGAACAAAACGCTTTCCAACATCTCTAAGGCTTCAGACAGTGTAACCAGTTGGTAGACGACTATGTCCAAGAGTTTCAATTACTCATGATCCGATGTAATGTTAATGAACTTAAGACACAAACTATAGCAAGGTTCATTTCGAAACTAAGAATTGAGATTGGTCATATTATAGAGTTACAGAGATTGGGAAGTTTAGATGAGACCATCTAAGTGGCATAGAGGGTTGAAAGGCAGAGATGGAGCTAACCTAACTAACCAGGATTGCCAAACTGAAGTAGCATGTTGAGCCGATCAGTCTATGACCGTACACCGAACAATTTCAAGGTGGATTGCCAAAGACAAGTGTCAAACTGACCAGAAGAAGGTTGAGGTAAAGGTAAGGTTAAGGAACCTAAGGTCCAAAGAGACCAAGGTCAAAGCTCTAAAAGGAAGACCCGATAGATCAAATGCTTTAAATGTCTTAGCTATGGACACGTGGTTAGTCAATGTCCTAACCGATGCGTCATGACAATCAAGGGAGACAAGCCACAATTTGAAGTTGAGAGTGCTAGTGAAGGAGAGGAGGAGATTGAAGTTGGCCCAACGCTAGAAGAGTTTCAAGAAGACCCTGATGCCTTTGTAACTCTTGAAGTAGAAGCCAAATATTGTTTTGTTGTACATCGATCTCTCAACACTTTTGTTGCCAATGAGAATGCCTAAAGGAAAAATCTCTTCCACCCGAATTTCTGAGTGAATGGCAAACTATGCACCTTAATCATTGACAGAGGGAGTTATACCAATGTTATAGCACAAAGTGTAATGAAGGCTATGAAGTTGCCAACCCTTCTACACCCTAAGTTGTATAAGATTCACTAGATGAACGAGAAAGGAGGTTTACCCGTTGCTAAGTAAGTTAGAGTATCAATGACCATTAGCAATAGGTACAAAGACGAGGTGTTGTGTAACGTCCTACCTATGTGCACTTCACACATCTTACTCGGCTGACCCTGGCTGTTTGACTTAAGGGTATTACACAATGAGTATAAGAACACTTACATGTTCCAAAAGGATGAAAAGAGATTTATTTTAACTCTTATGAGCCCCAAGGAAGTACAAGAGTCTCAAGTGAAGATTGCCTGATCTATGCAATGGAAATCCTTGATGATTTCCCATGCTCAATTTATTGAGAAACTAAAGAGGAAGTGTATGTGCTCCTTCTAGTCAGGAAATTACTGGAATTTAGAGAAGCCGAGAGCTTACCTGTTGAAGTGCACACACTACTATAAGAGTATGCTAAGCTATTCCCCATCGAAATGCCAAAAGGTTTACCACCCTAAAGAGGTATTGAACATTGCATTAATCTTCAACCTGGAGCTACCCTAACTAACCAACCTGCTTATGGGCTCAACCTCAAGCAGGTAGCCGAGCTGAAGAAACAAGTGGATGAGTTAGTGGATCGCGGATATGTTCGAGAGAGAATAAGCCCTTGTATCGTACCAGTCATGCTAGTACTAAAGAGAGATGGGTCGTGGAGGATGTGTATTGATAGCCATACCTGTCACGCCCCGAAACGGCAAAGTCATAATAGCTTCACCGTGTAAACCATTCTAAGATAGAAGTTGGCCTTACAACCGCTATCTTAGACCTGATCTACACAAGGCGTCCACGACTAACCCACTTTGAAGTAAACAGTTCGTAATTTAAATAAATCATTTAAATAAGAAAGTAAGAAAATATATATATACACTAGAATTCAGTTATTACAATTAAAGTTTACAACGCTTCACCATAATTTATTTCCTAGTTAATGCATTATTCAGAAATGAAAAATTCTATGATAATAGCTTAGACCTTAAAAATATATGTCTGTTCTTCAAATGTTTTTCCTCACTCCCTAGGATTCAGCAGTTGCTAGCTTTAAAGTAGTTGCTAGCTTTAAAGTAGTTGTAAGCCGCTTCTAAGCCAGTACTTGTACGACGTCTATAAGAATGTAAGCAACCACAACTCAGTAAATTAGGATGGAAGACTTAAAACTATACCACAAACACAAATACAAATAAGGTTATTAACCAAATCATTTGATGCAATGCATATTCAAGCAAATGCCATCGTATGACATTGTCCGGCCCATCGTAAGATTAGAGAAATTGCGCCAGCTCTAATCCGGGTTGAGGAGTTGTCATTAATGCAATAGCTCACGACTAAACCCAAGCTTGTGTAATGGAGACACCGCTCCTCCAGTAACTACCTTCGAATCATTGGTTCACCCTTGCCGCAACCTCCTCACCTGTCATTTAGTTCGACTAAGGATGAAGAAGAGACCCATTATGCCATCCGGTGCTGTCCCTTTCAAAGGGTTCAGTATTTAGCCGGAGAATCCTAGGTTTCCCTAATGGGTTGCTATGCAGGTACAATTTATGTTTACAAGTCATATCTTTATTAAGTTTAGTTTAGGGTGATTGATCACTTCATATAATGCAAGCTAGAATAACAAATAGAATTATAGCATCACTCATAATCAAACACATGCACACAACCAACTATTTAACAAGCACACAACTAACTATTTAACAAGCACAACCAAGTATAATCTCAAGCCTCCAAAATATGGCATCGTATTAATCCCAACTTACCTCGACTCTTCGCTTTCTTACTCGAGGTTCAATTCGCTCAGACTATCGCCGATCATCCCTATAACACAAACATGGTTTCAGTTTTTCATATAACTATTATAGGTTGGTTTTATCCTATAACGCTTATTGTTATCTTTTGTTTAGGGTTTATATACCTAATTATTTAGGTCTTAAGTTTTTTACAATTTTTCTTGAATCGTGTTAAGTTTTGTTTTAGTTTTCACATCGATTTCTAAATTTAGTTTTTAACTCAATTTTTAGTTAAAGATTTATATGTATACCCTAAGAAATCATTCCGACCCATAATGTGAAATTAATCGCATTATCTTCGGATATCCTAATTGTCATTTTTAGTCTCTAACTAGTGTTCTAGTCCATACGATACACCTGGATCCTAGTTTAATCACCGAATTCACTCCTGTTGTAAGAAAATCTTATATTTTTCATATAATTACCCTAATTTAAGTTTCCTATCGGATTTATTGAATGTTTCTATTATTATCATAATATCAATTTTTATTCTAATATCTTTTATTTATTATATTTCTAATAATTATGTATTATGTACTATTCTTATTATGTACATAATACACATCTAATATTTTTATCCATCTAATTACCATCTCCCAATATCAATTATCGTTTCTAAATATCTAAATTCATCGTAAATCAGATTTTACACCTAATTACCCTAATTTACAAAATTAACTTAAAATTTACTATTTTTCCCTATTACTCATTTACTACATAATTAACCTAATAATTACATCAAACACCCTAAATGCTACAAGTATCATACTTCATCAGATTTCAACATTCTAAAACATATAATTATTCACTAAATCAGTAATTAACTGTTTAATTACTTAATTAACCCTAAATTACCCATTTTATGTCTTATTTTAAGGCCTAAAATTTACCTAAAAATTTTGAAAATTAATTTTTGAAAACGAGCTTCATAGCACTGTTCTATATCATCTAAGTAGTCTACAAAAAAATTTTGAGCTCAAAACTATACTCCTAAGGTCATTTATTTCTAAACCGAAACATGCTCGATTTTGCATGATTTTTTAAGGATCATATATCACAGGACATATTTTCATCAAAATAATATTTTTCTTAAAAACTACATACTAAAATATTTTAGAATAACAAAATTCATAATTTTCTAAGAATATTTACTATTTTTATAAAATTATACAAAATTGAGCTAGAAATCGAACTCACCAGTCTGAGTGGCTCCAATCACCGCTAGCCGCCGTGGCCTTATCGGCCGATCTAAGCGCTGCCACCACCATGGTGGTGGTGGCAGTCAACTCCCAGGTGCTCGTCTGGTGTTGGTTCCCCTCTAAGGCCCTAATTGCACAGATTTTTGTGATTTTTCCTAAAACCCTAATTTACTCTCAATTTCACCTCTCTCTATTTTTCTCACTCTCTAAACTGACCAAATGAGCTTCTAAAATTTTCTTGCCATTTATAGAGTTTTGGGGAAATTATTGTACATTAATTTGATTAGACAACTACCTTATTTTCTTCTAATTTGTCTTTTGTATTGTTCTAATTTGATTAGCTAATTTTTATCTTATTTTCCCCAAGTGCCATGACCCAAGTCTAGATAATTCCTTATTTTTTTCTGATTTTTCTTTATTTTTCCTTAATTAATCATGAATTTTCTTTAATTATTTAATATTATTTTAGCACATTTCGTGTATTTTAAGTAATTACGCGTATTTCTACCTATATGTAAATTCATATATAGTGTAAATAAATATTCTAAATATTATTTAGGTCATTCTATCATGTAATTTATTTATAGTGATTTGTTAATTATTAGAATGTATTTTACGCATTTTTGATAAATAACGAGTAATATACTTAAAATTTGGAAGTTTTATATTCTTTTATTTTATTGCTTATTTTCTTAAATTCGAACTTACAGGATCATTTTTACTAATATTTCTAGCTTTACTTTATAATTTAAGTTCGATCGGATCTTTCAACTGATCGGAACCTCGAATAGTTGGTTGTAGAGTTTACAGTACCATCAACAAAATTACTATTAAGTACCAATATCCAATCTTATGGTTAGATGATATGCTCAATGAGTTACATGGTGCTCGTATGTTTTCAAAGATTGATCTGAAGAGTGGTTATCACCAAATACGAATGAGACTTAGAGATGAATAGAAAACGGCCTTCAAGACAAGGGATGGTCTATTCGAATAGATGGTGATGCTGTTTGCTCTAACGAATGCACAGAGTACTTTTATGTGACTCATGAATCATGTACTGAGGGCATTGATTAGCAAATGTGTTGTGCTTTATTTCAATGACATTTTGGTCTATAGTACTAACCTCATTACCCATGTTGAGCATTTAAGATTAGTATTCGATATCCTCCGTACCAAGAGATTATTTGGCAATCTAAAGAAATACGTATTTTGCCAAAGCGAGGTTATATTCTTCGAATATGTTGTGTTAAAGGAAGGAGTCCAAGTTGATGACAAGAAAGTCAGAGCTATTCTCAAGCGACCCATACCGACTAATGTTGTTGCAATGAAGAGCTTCCATGGTCTTGCTTCATTCTATCGGAGATTCATTTGGAACTTCAGTTCCATAATGACGTCATTAATTGAGTTGACCAGGAAGTACTCTGAGTTTAAATGGTCAAAGAAAGCTCAGAAGAGTTATAAAGATGTAAAGTCTAAATTGTCATCTACCCCAATGCTCACCCTATCAGATTTTGAGAAAGTTTTTGGGGTTGAATGTGACGTGTCTGGGCATTGGTGCTGTTCTTATTCAGGAACGCTAACCTATTGCCTACTTAAGTGAGAAACTTAGAGGAGCTGCCTTGAACTACTCGGCTTATGATAAGGATTTCTACGCCCTTATCTAAACACTACAGAACTGGCAACATTACCTATTATGAGGGAATTCACCATCTACTCTAATCATAAATCTCTCAAGCACCTCTAAGGACAACAAAAACTTTCTCGAGGTCATGCCAAATGGGTTGAGTTCTTAAAGACCTTTTGCTATGTCATCAGATATAAGAAAAGGAGCACAAACACTGTGGCTAATGCTCTTTCTCGTCATCATACTCTCATCATAACATTGTAAGCCAAAGTCTTTGGATTTGGCACTTTACCTAATCAATATAAGTATGATTCGCATTTTGGGCCTCTAGTGGCCAAGTGTAATGTTGAAGGAGCTGTAAATGGATTCTACTTGAATCAAGGGTTCCTAATGAAGGGCAAACAGATTTGTGTGCTAAGTGGTTCGGTAAGAGAACTACTTGTCCAAGAAGCTCACGCTAGAGGCTTGACTGGACATTTTAGGGAAAATAGGACAGTTGAAATATTGAAAGAATACTATTACTGGCTTGAGATAATGAAGGATATGTGTCGAATTCTTGAGAAGTACAAAGTATGTAAACATGCAAAGGGAAGGAGAGAGTCGTATGGCGAATACATACCCCTGCCTATACCTGAGTAACCGTAGACCAACCTAAGCATGGATTTCATGCTTGCCCTTCCCTGAACACCGAGAAGACATGACTCAATTATGGTAGTAGTCGATCGGTTCAGCAAGATAAGCCACTTCATTCCCTACCATAAAACTAATGATGCTTTATTCGTCACTAACCTCTTTTTGCAGGAAATTGTATGACTGCATAAAGTGTTGAGAAGTATTGTATTTGACCACGACTCAAATTTCATAAGCTTCTTTTAGAGAACCCTATGGAAGAAGTTCGGTACTAAGCTCATGTTCAGTACTTCTTATTACCCCTAGACAAACAAACAAATTAAAGTTGTGAATAGGACAGTTGGTAACCTCCTACGAGCAGTTATTAGGAAGAATTTGCATAATTGGGATATATGCCTATCTTTCATTGAGTTTGCCTATAACCGCTTAGCTTACAGCTTGACAAGAAAATCACTATTTGAGGTCATTTATGGGCTTAACCCAAACTTACCCTTAGATTTAATTATCAGTCCGACTATACAAGAGGAAAGCCAACTTGGCTTACAGTGAGTCGATGAATTCCAGAAATTGCATCAAAGGGTTATCGAGCAACTGGCTAAGACTATAACCCAACAGAGGGAACAAGGAAGCCGAGGAAGGCGACCAGTCATATATACCCTTAGAGACCTTGTGTGGTTTCATCTTAGCAAGGAATGCTTTCTTAGAAAAAAGACGAACAAACTATCTTCCAAAGTGGATGGACCTTACAAAATCTTTAGGCGAATTAATGACAATGCCCATAAAGTTGAGTTATTCGAGTGGTACAATGTGTCTACCGCATTCAACGTCACTGACCAAACTCCCTATGTACCAAACGCCGACGAAGATCATGATTTGAAGGCAAATCTCCAACAACCTTAAGGAGTTGATAGGTTACCGACCTTTGGCTCACTTACTCACGTACGCTTAAGAGGCCTCCAATCCCTCACCCAATGAATTCTCTCTCATTAACCTACCAAAAATGAGAAACTATACTTGGAAAGAGAATGGTTGAATTCCCTAAAAACTCCAAATGGTTATATTATACAATGTTCTCTCTCTTATGTCGATACTTGCTATTTGTTACACCCTAAAGCTGTAGAATCGCAATAATCCCGCTGTGTAAACTAACCTATGATAATAACTAAACTCACAATCCCTACCATAGATTTAATTTACACAACCCATCCATGACTTCTCGCTTTGAAGTAAACAGTTCAGTTAAAGTTTAAGCTAGAATTTACATAAAAAGTTAGAACCATTATTTATATATACATATTTACGTTCACATTATCATAGAATTCCCAAGAGATTCTACATATTACAACAGCCTGCTAAATTACATATCATATATTAGTTTATAATTTTAGAGATACTAACAAAACCTTAGAAACTAGATCATTTAGCCAGCTGATCCTTACTCCCCCATAGCTTTAAAAAAGAACTAACTTTCAAATAATTGTATCGTGGCATAGAAATTAAAAGTTAGAACCTGTAAAAGAATCCATATGAGTATGAGCAATCACAGCTCAGTAAATTAAGTTGGAGACTCATGAAAGTATAACAAATACAAATAAGGTTATCAAACAATTAATTATATGTAATGCAATACAACAAGCAAGTGTCATCACATAACATAGTTCGATTCATTATAAAATTAGAGTAATTTTACCCGTTCTAATTTGGGTTGAGGAGTTTCCGTTAGTGTAACAATTTACAACCAAATCCAAGTTTATGCAATGGAAATATAACTCCCCCTCAAGACTATCGTTCGAACCAATGTGCTTATCCTCACTGCGACCTCCTCTCCTGTCACTTAGTTTGGCTAAGGATGAGGAAAAGACCATTATGTCATCTAGTATTATCTTTTTCGAAGGTATCGATGTTTAGTTAAAGAATCCTAATGATTCTATAATGATTTACAATATATGTCAAATTAGGGTATTTAGGTCAGTTATGGTTAAGTACGATTTGGGGTGATCAAACAATTTCGCACCATTCCATTCACATCATTTACTAAACTTAACATAGAATACAACAAGAAATCAGATACCCAAGCACATGTGTACATAACTACTTACAAATATAATCAAATGCAATCCTAAGTCTTTAAGTACTCTAAAATAGTACTCCAAAATATAATGAAGTATTAAACCTAACTTACTTGGTACCTTTGGTTTACTCAATCACTTATCGTAGGTTGACTAGTCTTTGTGTCCTATAATATATAATATAAATACGTTTTTAGTATTTATATCTTGATGATATATATATACACTCTAGGTTATAATTTAACTCAATTCTTCCTATACATATTAGTTATTATTAATTCATTCTAGGTTAGTTTAGAGTTCGATTCTCGAATCCAGTTTTGATTTAAGTTCTAAAGTGATTCCAATTATAGGTATTATACGTAAAGCCCAAAAATGTGATCTAAACTCTAATGTAAAGTTAATCACATTAGGCTCAAGTATACTAATTATCACTTTTAGTCCTAAATCAATATTCTATTTTACCCAGTACATTTAAATCCTTATTAGTGTATATTTTCATATAATTACCTAAATTTAAGTTTTGTACTAGATTTAATATGTATAAATATTATTACTAGATTATCCATTTTAACTTAATATTTTTATTTACCAAAATTCCAATTTCACATATTATCAAAATTACTTATATTTACTACATAATACCCCTAAAAATCACATCTAACTCCCTAAATACCACAATTATTATACTACATCAAATATGAACATCTTAAAATCCCTAATTATGTATTCAATCAGTAATTATTCAAGCTAATTATATACATATTTCAAGGGATTAAAAATCACTTAAAATTTCAAAAATTAATTTCTAAAAAAGGGTTTTGTAGCACTATTCTATATTAACTAAGTAGTTTACACAAAAAAATTTGAGTTTAAAAATACAATCCAAAACCTATTTATTTCTAATTTGAAACATGTTTAATTTTACATGATTTCTTAAGCACCCCATATTTCTAGATATAATTAAACCTAATCAATATTTTTCCCTAAATCTAAATACAATAAAATATCAGAATAATAAAATTCATAATTTTCTAAATAAAACTTATAATTTTAATAAATTATATAAAATCGGTTGGAATTTAGACTCACCAAAATTTTAGACTTCTAGCCACCAGCGATGGTCTAGGGTGTGTCGGTCGGTCCAAGTAATGGGTGTGGGGTATGGTTGTGTGTAAGCCCCAAGGTTCAGCCAAGTAACCGTAGGATTGAACATAGAGCTCAAGGTTTAGGGCGATCGGTTAAAAGATCCGATCAAACTCAAATTATAAATTATTTAACAAGATATCAGTAAAAATGACCCTGTAAACTTAAATTTAAGAAAATAAGTAGTAAAATAGGAGACTATAAAATTTTCAAATTTTAAGCATAATAACTGCTAATTACCAAAAAGGCAAAAAGTGTAATATAATAACTAATAAATTATTAGAGACAGATTATATGTATACTAAAAATTTTAGAATGACCAAAATAATATTTAAGAATATTTATTAGTACTATATATGAATATACATGTAAGTATAAATACGCGTAATTACTTAAAATACGCGAAATGTGCTAAAATAATACTAAATGCTTAAAGAAAATTCATAATTAATTAAGGAAAAATCAAGAAAAATCAGGAAAAATCATGAATCATCCAGAATTGGGTCGTGGCAGCTGGGAAAAATAAGAAAAAATTCGGCCCATTAAATTAAGACAACATAAAAGCCAAAAATCAAGGGATAAGGCAATTGTCTTGTCCCATTTAATGCACAATAAATTCCACAAAGCCCTATAAATAGCAGGAAAAATTACAGAGCACATTTGGACAGATACAAATCAGAGAAAATTAGAGAGAGTTGAAAATTCGAGAGAAAATCCAGAAAATAAAAAAAATAAGAAAAACTGTGCAGTTAAGGGTTTTAAAAGGAACCCACACCAGACGAGGAGCTGGAAGTGGAAGGCCACCACCACCACACGGTGGTGGCAGCGCCCAGGCCAGCCGACAAGGCCACGGCGGCCCGCGGTGGCCGGAGCCACCCAAATCGGTGAGTCCGATTTCCAGCCCGAATCTTGTAAATTTTTGTAAAAATAGTAAATATAATTAGAAAATTATGAATTTTGTTATTCTGGGATATTTCTGTATGTAGTTTGTAGGAAAAATATTATTTTGATGAAATTATATCCCGTAATATATGGCCCCTAAGAAATCGTGCAAAACCGAGCACATTTCGATTTAGAAATAAATGACCTTAGGAGTGTAGTTTCAAGCCCAAAATTTTTGTGTAGATTACTCAGATGATATAGAACAGTGCTATGAAGCCCTTTTTCAAAAATTAATTTTCGAAATTTTTAGATAATTTTTAGGTCCTAAAATGAGGCATAAAATGGGTAATTTAGGATTAATTAAGTAATTAAATTATTAATTTCTGACTTAGTGAATAAGTAGATGTTTTAGGGTGTTAAGATCTGATGGAGTATGATACTTATAGCATTTAGGGTGTTAGATGTAATTATTAGGTTAATTTTGTAATAAATGAGTAATAGGAAAAAATAGTTAATTTTGTAAATTAGGGAAATTTGGAGTAAAATCTGATTTAGGATGGATTTAGACATTTTGAAATAATAATTGGTGTTTAGAGATGGTAATTAGGGTAATATAAATATTAGAAATGCATTATGTGCATAATATGCAATAATGCATAATGTGTAATTATTGAAAATATAATAAATAGAAAATATTATAATAAAAATTGACATTTTGAGAATAATAAAAATGCACAATAAATCTGATAGGAAACTTGAATTTATGGAATTATATGAAAAATGTAAAAATTTGTCACATTAGGAGTGAATTCGGTACACTGATATGGATTTAAGTGTACCGAGTAAAATAAACACTGACAAAGGGTAATGATGGTATTTAGGTTATCGGGAAATAATGTGATTAATTTCACATTATGGGTTGAAATTAATTTCTAGGGTTGGAATATAAAACGCTACTTAAAAATCGAACTAAAAACCTGGTTTAGAAATCGATGCGAAAACCGAACCTGAACCTAACCCCAAACCTAGAATGATTGTAAAAGACTTAATATCTAGATAATTGGGCATATTAAACCTTAAACAAAACCTAACAAGAAGCATTATAGGATAAAACGAACCTATAACAATTATATGAAAAGCTGAAACCACGTTCGTGTTATAGGGATAATCGGCGATGGCCTGAGCAAATCGAACCTCGAGTGAGCGAGCGAGGAGTCGAGGTAAGTTGGGATTAATACGATGCTGTATTTTGGAGGCTTAAGATTATGCTTGGTTGTGCTTGTTAGATAGTTGAATGTATGCATGTGCTTGATTATGGGTGATGCCATGATTCTGTTTATTGCTCTGGTACATACTGTATGAATTGTATGTAATGATTGATCACCCTAAACTGGACCTAATCAAATATACGACCAGTAATCATAATCGAGCATGCATGGCAACCCGTTAGGGGATTTAGGACTCTCCGGCCAAATACCGACCCCTTCGGAAGGGATAGCGCAGGATTGCAAAATGGTCCCTTCTTCATCCTCAGTCGAACTAACTAAGTGACAGGAGAGGAGGTCGCGGCGGGGATGAAGACAGTGGTTCGAAGGTAGTCGCGGGAGGAGCAAGGTCTCCATTACACAAGCCTGGGTTTGGTCGTGAGCTGTTGCATTAACGGTAACTCCTCAACCCGGATTAGAGCGGGCGCAATTTCTCTAATCTCACGACGGGCCGGACAACGTCGTGCGATGGCATTTGCTTGCACATGCATTGCACCTAATAAGTGATTGAAAACCTTGTTGTGTGTATGGTATAGTTTTAAGTCCTCCGTCCTAACTTACTGAGCTGTGGTTGCTCACATCCCTATAGACATCGTGCAGGTGCTGGCTAAGAAGCGGCAACCAATTACTCCGAAGCTAGCAACTGCTGGATCCTGGGGAGTGAGGAAAAACATTGAAGAATAAACACATATTTTAAGGTCTAAGTTTTTATTTTAGAATTATTTTTCATTTCCGAGTGATGTAATAACT
>JAMXBB010000005.1:8187668-8470349 GCA_024138015.1 Lumnitzera littorea
GAAATTATATATATATATATATATATATACATATACAAGCATGTACATAATAATAATTATTTAATGTGCATGCACACACTCACGTATATATAATACATAGTAGAGGATTCATTAGATTAATATCAAGTGCATGAACCTAACATAGTTCATGTGATGATAGATAAATGATGTAATCTAAGAAGATGCTTCAAATATGGTGAAAGAGGGGAACAAGTTTTCTTAGCAGACTTCGATATTGGTGTAACATCTGAAGGAATTTAAATACTTCACTATTTTTATCTTCAAAGCAATAATAGCTTAAATATAAGAAGTTTCAATCTTCTAATCTCGTGTTTCATCGTTTGATACATAAAGGTTCATAGTTGAGAGGTAAGATCCCTTAAATCAAGGATTAGGTGGTACTCCAAAGATTGAATAATTAATGACCACCATCGGATACTCTTCATGGTCAATAGATGAGATTAAAAGGAATTTACGGAGCTTTTCAAGAACTTATAGAAGAGATGCTTTTAGGCCAATTAGACTTTGAAGAGACATGATGGATATATGAGTCTAGAGAAAAATTAAAACTAAATAAACCATTCTTAACGGATCTTACTCGAACACACTAATCTAAATCTCGTTAATTATTTCAAAATATGGGTCAATAATTTCAATTCTATCTATGATCTAAATAATTAGTTTTGAATTACTATTAAACTTCATAATTCATTTTAATATATTTGTATTTAGCTCCCTTTATGATGTGCAACAAAATGTAATTGGATCAAAAAGGATAATCTTGGTGATTGCGGCATTTGCATTAGTTACTTAGGCAACCCATCCACTAGAAGTTGAATAAATTGCGAAGCCCACTATAGCATAGAGGTATAAAATTTTTCAATAAAATGGATCAAGTTCTGTTCCTCTTTCTTTAAACTTGTAATATGATATAATTATCTAAATAAAAAAAGAAAAAGATTGAATAAACGAAATTCTCCTTATAAATTCCTTAAATTGAGCGTAGACTCATTGTCCCTTGACATTTACCTTTACAATCGAATATCATATGATAATAATGCCCCCCGATAAATTATTTTGATTTACTAATTCTCTTCCAACTTATTTAAATAATTTAAAAGAATAAATTAATTAGAATTTTAAGAATAGAAAATGTGAGAGTAATTTCTTAAAATAGATTGAGCTCAATTTTTTGTTATATTTTATTGGATGCTCATGTAATTTTCTTATTTTATATTCGTATTGTTGCTCATCAAATGAATGTCAAAATTTGAAAATAGGTAAATTTCTTCCAACATATGGGAAGGGGGTTAAAGAAAAAAAAAACAGCTAAAATTTATGTTTCATGAATTTTGAAAACATAAAAGAATCAGGAGTAGCTTTTATGACTGGGAAACTAATGCAGTGTGGTACATGTAGTCTGAATATTAATATAACTACAAAAAGCTGGTAAAAAAAAACACGTGACTATAAAAAGATGTTTTTTTTTTTTTTCTCTTTTAATCCTTAATCTTTAATTGATGTTATGTTATATGCTTTCCGGTCCCACATGTGTCCGGTCCAGAAACGGGAAAAGTCGTGGGAAAGCATTGATTTTCAATTTTTGGGTGGGGAGATAAGATTATTGTGTTCACATTAAGTGTTGTTTCCTCTTTGCTTTATCGTCTATAATTGGTAAAATCTTGATGGAATATGAGGTTACATAATAAAAAAAAAAAAAAAAGAGAGAGAAAAAAAAACCTTCATTGGTGGGTTAGAATTCTTTGATTTAACTTCATTTTCCATTTTAAAAGAAAGCAAATTATAATGTGAGAATTTTATATGGTTACTCTCATCAACCTTTTTCCTAAAATATTAATAAGTTTGATTTAAAACTAAAACGAATTGAATGAAAGATTAAGAACTGATTTGTAAAAACATGAAAAATAAAAAAAAAATTTATATTTTTCTTAAAATTTTAATTTTATTAAGATTTGTTAAGTAATCAATTTTAGAAAAGGAGTATAAATGAAAATTATATTTTTATTTCATTAGTATGTTATTATAATCAAACGCAAGATTCAAGTGAATACTAAAATAATGCTAATAAAATTAAAAAATGATAAAAATAAAAAAAAAAGTTAAACCAAACGGAGTCTAAATTACGTCAATGAATAATTTGTCCATTCCATTAAGATCTTCTTTAACTTTAATAATATTAGTATCGATCCGACAAGGGATGAAATTAGGTTTGATTATCATCACTGCCAAATTGTCCCATCGTGGTCGGAAGAAAAATGAAATAAAAAAAAAAAATATATTACCCAACCCCGTTAGAACTTGTGGGAGAAGTGGGAATATGCTTTCAATTGTCCCATGCGGAGGATAGAATGGATTAGATTAAGCATTAAGATTCCCATGGATGAGCTCAGCTGCAACGTCAGTCAATGAGTTCACTCACAGTTTCGAAGCGTGAACCCCAAGTTTTTGAGGAGTCCGACCCACTCAACTCGACCCCCTTCTCTTATATATATATTCTTACACCTGGCAGTGGCATAAGCTAAGCTAACCCTACTCCCTCTCCCTCCACCATCATCCAAGTTTATTCCTTTATTCTCTTTTCCCGATTCTTCTTCAATTTCACTCTCTTTCATCAATTAAACTCATCAATCTCACCCAAAACCACATGGAAAACCCCAAACCAGAACAAATCCTACCACCCAGAAGAGGCCAGATTAAGAAAAACATCATGAGAAGTGTAATTAGATCAGTTGTTGCAGTCACCTCTTCAAAGGGTACTGGAAGGAAAGAGAAAAAGAAGGTGGAAGAAGATAAGAGTTCCAATTTGAGCTCAAATTGTGAAACCCCACATAATACTCCAAGTGGGTATAATTCTAGCGATGAATATTCTTGATGCCATTTGGGTATTAATTGGATTGAAGTGGGAGATTCTGTTTTTTGGCTGATGGGATTTTGAGCCAAGATACTTGTACAGTTTTCGGACTATCCGAATAGCTTTCTGGTTCTTCTGCTGAAAATCGGTGGATCTATTTCTCCGATATGTTGTACGAAAGAAGCTGTTAGAGTTGGATGGTCATACTCATGTTTTGGTACAGATTTGTAAATAATTGAGAGTAGTATTGATAATAATTTTTTTATTTTGTGACATTTGATGCTCCGAGCAATCCTATGTATGCAGGAAGATTGTAATTGGTCCTACTATGAAATGGACCTATAAAGATTATTTATGCAGATTCATATTCCTAAATTTTGGTGTTGTATATTATTTTGGTGGATTTTATGGATGGTGATGTAGTTTGTACATTTTCGGAGATTTTAAGATTAAATGCATCACTTACGCTCTCTGAAATATCGAATATTGGCTATTGTAATAGCAACTGAAAGAATTCCAGATTTTCTTGGCTTGAATTTGTCGCAACTTTGCACGAGTGAAGGTAGAGGATGTGGACAGACAGGATCTTTCGGCCTTGTGTTTCGGAACTCTGCTTCGCTAAGCTAGCACCTGTCGGAAGAACTGATAGCTCGAACGAGACTCGCGTTATAGTTTATAGATCGAACCTTAGCTCTAAAACGCTGTCCGAAATCTTGTGCGACCTCGAAATATTGTGGAATCCACTTCAGCCCATATTTTCGATTTTAGGGTCACTTCTGTTGGAGCATGCTGTTACCCGTCGGAATTAACCAAAAAATTAATAATATATATCACAAAAGAAAGTTTTAGAAAGTGATGCCCGCATCCCGCACTTTTATATCTGTTTTCTTTTTCTATCATAAAGTAAACATACATCATGTGTCCACTTGGGGAAATGGATTCCCCCTTTACTTTTTATAGTGTAATAATTACAATTTACGGTTCATTTTTGTTAAGTTGAAATAGGATTCAATGGAGAAATATTTACGATGAATTGTTGAATATTAATTACTGATAATAATTACTGAATTTTAATTTAGTAGCGTTACCTCTTTTTTCTTTCCCACACTACCCTTAAAGTTTTTGTAAAAAAACACAAAATATCCCTTAATAAAGAAATTTTGAAATTTTAATTCCCCCCTTCCCTGCACCCACCCACCCCCATCTCTATCATCTACAATATAGAAAACTTTCCATTGCTAAGTCGAACCTCTCCTATGCGTCCCTTGGTCGCAATCTCATGAAGGAAAGGAACGTTTTTAACAAATAAGGTGAAGGTATGATGATGTGTTTGATTATTTTGTTTTTGTGGTTAATGAAATTAATGTGGTAACATGACTTGGTATTTTGCGTTTGATCTTCAAATGGAAGTAAATGGGTTATGTCCTTTACTTCGACTATTCTCGTATAATTTTGCCATACAACTGCAATCATCTTTACTATCATTACCTTCTTCGTATTACATTCGTATACTTAACAAAACTCGTATGATGTTTTAACTAACTTTTTTTGCCATAACATCAATATTGCATTTGATTTTGGAGTTGCCTTTATTTCAAGTTCGATGTTCAATGACACTACAAGAAAGTTTCAAGTTAATTGTTTAAGAGCACTTGTAAATACACCAAACTAGCTTATGGTTAATTTAGATCAACTTTGTAGGCATGAATGTGCTACGGTTTGATACAAAATTGTTGTTGTGAGATGCATGATTATGTGTTCTCATGAAGGTTTTTGAAACAATCCTAATTTTGTTGTTGAAATATAATATGATTTTCCCATAACTTGAAGTGAAAAATAAAAATTTAGCGCAAATGGATTACAAAGAGGAACAATGTGTGGTAAACGTAGGAATGTTTACTTCTAATACGTAAACAAACAACTCCTCATGTTCGATTATTTCTCACATGAAAAGATCGAGCATCATTCTAGTTAAATCCTAAAATTAGTGTAGAAAATGACATTTGGGAAAGGTCTATTTTGCAAAATTCAATTTTCTTAAATCCTTACAACTAAAGCATTCTATATGAGATTAGTAATCATATAAGTAGAATCGCAATGTGAAACAAGCATCCATTTTATATGAATGGAAGGAGTTATCTGTTTCAATTTTATACCCCTAAAAACAAAATTGAATTTTCCTAGCCAGACTTGAATTATAATAATCTATTTCGGAGTTATTCTCAATGGCTTTGAAGGGAGTCGGGACTAGTATGGCCCTCTCGTTGAAACTTTGATTTTCTTTCCACCTTCACGCGTTAAGACATTTCTGAGTTAATTAGAATCATGTATGATTAAATAAAGTTCCATCATTCTATATTCAGCTTATGGAACTTAACTAAGTTGTAATAATGTGTTTCACTGGATCATCTACATGTATTGGAGATTAAAAATTTATTTTATATTCTTAGAACCGTGCCTTTTATTCTTGCTATTTATCTTTTTTGGAATTATCCTATTTTTAATTTTCCTTGTATTCTCATTTTTTATACCTCTTTCCATTTTTTATTTTGGTTAAAAAACCTTTTTAAAAAATAAAAATATTAGAGCAAAAAGAAGTAAAAATGATGTGTTTAGACTTATAATACTCTAATGTAAATTGCTATGGTAGAAGCTTTTTTATTAATCTCCATACCAATAATAACATTACTTTCCATCAATGGATGGTTACTATTTATATAGTTAGAGAGCGGTTGGAACTTCTTTATTCATAAGAAGTTACACTACCTAATGTAATGTCTTCGCTAGATTTCTATTCATATTGTTGATGATCTTTTTTGCATTGATTTTTTTATTTATGGGGAAAATATAAGTTTTTCCTAAAAATTTACTCCATAGTTAGGCCAAGTCCCCTTTCTTAGTGGTAAATAGTTAACTTTAATTTGAATACAGTTCCTTCGAACCCTTCGATACCATTATAGATGCTCTCAATGTAGAGGTTTTGAGAGAAACCATGAAATAATGGTAGCTATCATCATCAACTATATGTTTTGCTGAATACATGTAATCTAATTTTAATGGTATTTGAAAACATAAAGAACATGCAGTAATTCTTTCATAGTTTACACCATCACTTATGTGTACCTATAGTACATATGAGTTAAACGAATGGTATAATTTGAACCATCTAAATGAGAGATGGTTGCAACTCAAAGTTCTTGGCTTGAATGGTAGGCCTCCTTATGGCAGAACCCATAACCGTAGGTACTGTATAGTCCCGTGGTGCTTGCGAGACTCCCTATATTTGATTATTATCATCGTTGCCTGCAATCTCTTCTCACTTTCTTCTATTTTTTCACCTTAACTGATGTAAAATGCGCTCTATTTCAAAATATAATGGTAGAATTTCAGCACTTTTGCTCCTGTGCATAAAAAGTGCAAAGAGAACAAGAAATAACATACGTCGTCAAATGCGCCTAAATTACCAACATAATTAAAAGGTTTAATATTTCCAATCCCTGGCAACAGTGCCAAAAACTTGATTCACTTAAATTATATATATATAATTAAATTATGAATACTCCAGTAAGTATATTGAGTCGAAATCAAGTAATACAGAGCGAGTAAAGCTGTCGATCCCTCAAAGACTAAGAAATTACTAATCCTATATTAGTTCTTATCAATATTCAGGCAATCAATCAATATTCAGGTAATTGAAATTAAATTGTAAATTAACTAATCTAATAATAACCCTAAATTGTGAAAAAGGAAATTATGATAAAATATCTAAAACTAAGCAATTAATTAAGAATTGTAGGAAAAATATAATCCATCCTAATTATGCAAATCAAATTGTTATCATATTATATAGATTAATAGCTATATGTTTATTCAAGTGAACTTACTATGACTTAAAACTTAAGGACTTAACTCCTAATTAATTGGTTAACTCCCGCATCTCCAATTAATAGTGGATTCTAAATTATAATCATACACCTCCCAATGCTATGATTATTTAATATCCTAAATTAATTATCCCTAATGTTTTAATGAATAATTACTCTCATAACATTGCATTAATCCCTGGATAATTTTTAATTAATCTAATTAATGTCGCTCTCGTATTAGTCAATCAAATTAATCAAGAACTTCTAACAAACCCTATATCAACTCCCGTATCAATAGTATTTTTAACAATTATAATCAATTAGAGAATTATAATCAAAATCATAGAAATTATAATCATGAATCATCCATATATCTATTAACCCTATAACATAAATATAATTTTCACCTCAACTACCTAGGGTTTCATCAATTCTCACAACTAAACTTAGTCAGCCATGGAAATTAAGACAAAAACACAGATAATAATTGAAATTGCAAAGTTCATAATTAAAAGTAAGAATAAATCACAAAATTACATAAACATAAATAGAATAAAGATCAACAATTCTGTAATTAGAAAGGGTAAACTTCTATTGTACTCCAAAGTTGATCTCTAAAGCAAAAGTGAAGTCATCTCAACAATCCAAGATATTCTAAAGAAGAATTCTTCAAAAACTATCTACTAATTGTTATAAAACTCTCTAACTTTAAAGAAGATAAAAAGTTCTGTCTAAACTATAAAACACATACCTATTTATAAAGAAAACTAAAGTTGGCTTTCCGATGGCATTCTCTTCATAAAGGCTAGCATCGTAGATATCTAAGGTCGTTGGTGTATAGTGTAGGCCAGCTGCCTTCAATTCCAATCGTGCTGTGGCTCGATTCGGGTTTCTTCATTTGCATAAAACTCCTCTAAATTGACCGTATTTTCCACTCTAAATTCTCTAATACCTAAAATATCCAAATCAAAATACTTAAGTACCAATTCTTAATAATTTCTATAAAATCAATAATAATTATATCTAATTTGCACATTAAAACATGAATAAAATATGCCTTTACCAATTACACTTGATTGAAGTAAAGTAATTTCTATGTGTTTTTTAAGTTTTAGTTGTTCAAGATTTTAAGTCAATTAATTTGTTTATTTATTCTTTTTTTTCTTACTTTAGGTTCAAGTTAGATGATGAGGTTTGAAGATTTCCAAAGACCTAGCTTATTTGTTTGCTGGAGTATCAATTTGTTGTACTAATTTCCTAGATTTTTTGTTTGCTGGACTTTCATTGGTGTGTTGATTTGTTGGATATTTAGAGCACCAATTTGAATTATACCTTTTCTTTTAAGTAGTTATGTGGGTATTTATATGAATTATAAGTAAGTGACTTGCTTAATGTTAATGTTTAAGTATGTTGGCATATGTTTAATAAGTACATGTAGGCATATGGAATGTCCCATATGTTGGGAATCCTTTGACATTGTCGAGAATGTACCTTATCTTTTATGGTGTGGTCATATGCTTTGCCAAAATTGCGTACTTGGTCTTCAACTTGCCCTTTTGAGCTTCTCTTCTCAACAAATTAAGATCCCTTTCCTCATTTTTTGTCCTTAGTGCCACTTATATTCTTTTTTGTTCATTCATGGTGGGCAACTAAAGTTTCCTTTTAAGAACTACTTCATTTTGTAGATGGTTGAGAGCCTTAATGGAGACAGGGTGAAATCTATTTCCTCTTCCTGAGACAACCAACAAATTTCCTCTTCGAGATTAGGTATCCTTCTTGGAAATCACTTAAGCAATTCTAGTCTGAGAAGGCACCTTCATATGCAAAATTATGTGCAACCAGGGGATTACATTGTGCATCTTGGTAATGCTATGGATGGGCATTAGTTTTCAATTTCTACATCCTTAGATCTTTTATTGATCGCATGTCAAAGTTTCCATTGGTTATCATGTTTCTGTTGACTCTATTTTTCTTAATACCTAGCTGTATTGTTATCTTAGTCATTTACTTTTTGCTTACTGTATTGTTTGCAATCCCATCATTCTCGGTATTGTACTTTGCTTACCCATTCTTGGGATGGCTTATGAAGGAAATAACTTTAATGTAGTCATAATTTTTTTCTATTGAAGGATCTTGTTCTTTATTATTTGTTTTCCACTGTAGTTGGATCACTTCTAAGGCAATGTATGCGATTTTTTTAGAATATAAAAATTATGACAATTTCATATCCCTTTTAATTATTAGAGTTTAATATTATAAAAAACAAAACGGTTCGAACCGTAAAATGAATCGTTTAATTTTAGGTTTAAGATATAAAAAAGTCGAACTATTAATTTTAGGTTCAGTTTACTTGAGGGAGGTAAACTGTACTGAACCGAACTGCGCTTACCCTTAATTTAAATCAATTCAATTAGGAGAAAGAGCATACCCAAAATTTAAGACATCCACGAAATCTTCTCCTAAACAATCCATGCTTCCAAGATGTTATGAGTACGAATTGTTCACCGTATGTAAAACTTACATTTCTCGCACTTGAGTTTGAAGAGGTGAATAATTCAAAACAACTCGACATGACAACTCACTGTAAATATTTATAGATTAGGTAATTCACTGCCACCATTAACTAACATGAATATGTTATATAATAATATCATCGATTTCATGGACAAACTATGTAGATGTATGTGCTATGTATTCTCCATCTCATTGTAACATTAATGTATAACCTAAGAAGGATCAAGTATTTGTTTACTTCGCTATATACGTAGAGACATGGAAATAGAGTGTATAAGAGATTGGTTTTGGTGTTCAACAATGCCCATGAGTCAAACATAATCATACTACCGCCTATCGCAATTGTTTAGAGAGACATCTTATACTAACAATCCTTGACCAACGTTATATTCTTTTTACCACACTAGATTTATCTCAGCAACTCATTTTAATTGTCAATTCACTAACCCATTATTTGCGCACAATGTAACCTTACTAGCTATTCACCACATCAAACTAGATTGCTAATCTCCCCTTGTCAATACGAAATTACATAGCTGATGGATTCTATTACCACATGCACGAACATATGATACATTGCATTAGGGTTTAGATGAAAGCAAACCGAATGAGGAGGGGAAGATAATCTTCTCTTACAAGTTGAAAGAAAGAGAACGACGAAGGGTTTGAAATTTTTACCTCGAGAGATGGTTGGTTGAGCCATTCCTCAAGTTGTGTGATTTTGATTCTTGCTGAAATTAGGATTAGGTTTCCACTGGTGGAAAGATGAGAATTGGGGGTTAGGGATTGACGTTCTAATATGGATGGAGAGTTGCTATAAATTCTTTGTAATTTGGATTAGGTTTTTTAAAATATTTTATTATTCTTTAAGTAGGGGCATTATTGATATTTCACTACTAATTCATGTGCTATTCCCTACTAAACAATGCGAAGTGAACAGCGTCATCTCAATTTAGTAACATCCAACTGAACACGATAATAAGAATGCACAACTTATTATATTCTTATTTCATTTCTTAGTAATCACAATTCGATTCCCCTTATTCAATTCAATGAACTAAACGAGATATGAGAACATTATATCAAGCAACATTACTTGGGGAGAATATCACATGTTTGGTACTATTTAGTTGGTTCAATATTTGGAATAAAAAAAATTCTTTGCATTTATAATATTTTCCTAAATAGTTTATTTGTTTTGATGGCCTCATTCGCAATAAATTCTTTGGATGCTATGTTGATAGTTTCTAACACGATAGTACGTGTATTAATTCAATATAATTATAAAGATAAGGCATGAAATTAATATGAAATATAAAAAGTATATTATGACATGAATAAATAAATATATTGTAATATGAATAAATACGATTATAATATGAATTAATCATTTTGAGATGTGTATTTTTTCTGTAAGTATATAAATTTCACAAGAAATATTAAATTTTGTCTCAAAAAGAAATTAGACATACCGCTTGCATATATAATATTTAATTTGAAGTGGAAATACTATAATTAATTTGTTATACAAACACCAGCAAGAAACTAGTAATAATTACTTTTAGTCCAATGCTTTAAATGCCATCACGCATAATTATTTATATAAAAGAAAACACGTGGTCTTAAGTAATTCAAAAATCTAAAAGTTTTCAATTATTAATTTGTCAATTTGTATAAATTAAAATGACTAGAATGAAGATGATCCATTTCTAATTTTTATAATAATGTTGTTTTGAAATTTAAAGTTTAAACTAGATTGAAATTGATATTTCGTAAACTTAAACTCAATTAATTAAGTCCATTTAAACCTATCTAAAATTTGAGCTCGATTTAAACTTGCATATGATAAGCTTAAACTTAAATTGATTATATATATTAAGATATCATTTGGTTGCTGTAATTTTATGGTATTAAATTGGACAAAACCTTTTATCCATTCTTTGGTTTGCATAATTAGCTATAGTACTAGATAAATACTTAAAAATTTGTACTATATATTTAATGGTATAAAAATTTATTCACATTATATAAAATAAATATATATTTAAAATTTCAAAAATAACTCTACACTAAATTTTAAAATCATAATATTGAATTTTACTATCATTTATATTATGAATAATTAATTTTTTAAATTTTTTTATCACATAAATTTATACTCAACACTAGATACACTAAATATAGTATAATAAGGTTGTATTATCCAATACTTTTTATACTGTGCTATCCAAATCTCCTTATCTTATTTAATTCTAGTAACTAAACACTATCTTATACTTGTTTTATTTAATTAATAATAACTATAGCCAAGCCTAGATTAAACACAAGTAAGCAAATATCAAGCTAAGCCAAATTCAACTAACACAAGCTATTTTACATTGTGTTTGGATGGGTGGAAACCGAGTAAATATATGTTAATCAGTTGAATCTATATAACAGGTTTTTCTATATAATTTCATACTATATTTGATTATTTTTAAACTATATAAATGGGATAAATAGCATGGGAATGGGTGGAATTTTTTTCACTTTTATTGATAGACCATTTTGGATATGAGTCCCTAAGCTCATACCAATTTGTTTAAGGCATACATCTAACTCTAAAGGCTCGATTCAACCTCTCTTTTTAAGCTAAGTTCTTGGTGACTCGAATATTTTCCATAAGAGCAAGGCTAAGTCACAAAGATGTTTTACTGACATTCATTGAGTCATCACTACAAATCTTAACCTAAGCCTAACTTATGAAGCTCTAACTTTGGTACATGAGATCGGTTGAGTAGGGATGGAAAGAAGATAATTGTTTTCAACTCACTTCCACTAAATCTGGAGCATACTCAAATAAGACATCTACGCACTTACATACTTTTGCATATACTGTGCTTGTTCTTTCTCTTTTGCATTCAACTAGTTTAGGTATTAGAGTGTTTATATTAAAATACCTTCCGACACTCTTTAGCCTTATTCTTACTCTTTTATAGATATTTAATATTTGTACAAAACTCTTAACTATCTTATACAGAATTTAAACACAATTTTATAGCAGTTTTCCTTCTCTAAATTTAGAGAGAAATAAGGAAAATGAACATAAAGATTGAGAAGGGTAATTTGATCTAGTTATGTTTTGTTTCTCTAGAAAAAACGAAAAAGAAGATAATTCCTTTCCAGGATTTAGAGGAGAAAGTTAAATTTAGAGTCCATTTCCATAAAAATTTATTTCCTTTATTTTCCTCGTTTGTATTGAAATTTTCCAGATACTGCTAATATACAAACGACGTCGTCCGTTGGTATAACACTTCTTTCCCCAACTCACTCTTCCTGGAGCTTCCGAAGTCATCAAGATCTGCAAGTATAGTAGGCTCATTGATTCTTCACAAAATGAGACTCCAAATCTTCAGGTTCCTCTCACGAAACCGAAACGGGAGCCCGAACTTCATACCAACACAAGTCTCTCGCTCATTCTCCAACTGCACTTCGCAATCTCAAAGGTCCGTACTTAACAATCATTGATGTATTTCATCTTTCAATCCAATTCAATTTGGCGATGGTGAATTTGAACTAATGAATCGGTTTCTTGGCAGGCCTTCGTTTGGCATTGCATTCGATATCGATGGTGTAATTCTTCTTGGTCACGCTCCTACCGGTGGTTCTCCACATGCGCTCCGCCGATTGTATGACGATTCCGGTGTGATTTTCAATCCGAAAAACATGTGTATTGTAAAAAGAAATTGTTAACTGATGCCTTACGTTCACTCGAATCGAAAGATACGAATGAAAACTCTTTAGCCTTTTTTATTAATTTGTTTTTTTTTTTTTCCTGCAAAGTGAATAATGAATATTTAATACGAATTCTGCTTTATGAGAAGAGTCTTGTCTTTTGAGTGATTTGTTGTGCTTTTTTACAGGAAATTTGAAGATTCCTTACGTTTTTTTGACAAATGGTGAGCTTTTAGTTTCTAATGCGGATATTGATTCAGATTTGGTATAGCTTATTTGTTTGTGAAAAATGACCAAATTTATTGATTTCCTCGGCCTCAAAGCCAAAGCAGTTGATTTTTACGAACTGGTTTACCAGAATCCATTGGCACAAGTTCATGATGAATTGTTTTAAGAGTGACCGAAATCATGGTATAGGGGTATAAATTTAGCTGAAAATGTGGATGCGAATGAAAATGAGGGTGCCAATTCCGCAGGTTCTGGTATGATTCTTCCTGAAATCAATTTCTGTATGCGAAACACAGAAATGACAGCTTGAATAGGTGGTATATGACTAGATGTATTGAATCTGGATGGTGATTGAGTTTCAGAGTTTGCAAATGAATTAAGCTTATTGAAATTGCAAAGAAAGTTTTCCGAAAGATGACTATTTTTATTGAAACTTAAATTATTGGCCCCATTAAAAAATGCAGCTGTTTGGCCTTTGGATATTATCACACAAATAGTGTATGGCTGATGAGGTGATTCGGATAATACATTGATTTTTCAGTCACTAAGATCACTTTTTGACACAGTTCTTTGGTTGAAAGATGATATGGCCAAACTAAACCATCACAAACCACTTTTCGAGTATGTGGACTTAATCAATTCACTTGATCATAAATAAATTATGAAAGGTACCAATATATTTAGCTGAGTTGATTGCCATGTGAAACTTCATATGGCATTGGAGTGGAAAACCTTAAGTCCAATGTATTGCATTGTTGTTCATATAGTTTCTCAATGTCTTGATCAAGAAGTGAAGCTTTCAAACTAATTAATTATGAGATCAAGAGCAATTTTGTTACTTATCCATTTACCTGAAAGCGATGAAGAGAAAAAGATTAAGATTCTTTCACTTTTAAGAGACAGGTGTCTACTTGGCTAATCTGCTAATTTTTTTCCTGCAGGAGGTGGCTTTTGTGAATCCAAAAGAGCTACAGAATTAAGTGGATTACTGGGTGTCAATATTTCGCCATTACAGGTACTGTTTCTAGGTTTCTTGCTTTTGTCATCTCCTGACTTTTAGATGTTGGTTATGTCAATCTTTTCCTGTCTAAAGCATTTCTTTTCATTTATGAATCACTGAGTAATTTTTATTTGCTTCACTTCACGTGTGCAGGTTATACAAGGTCATTCACCTTTCAAACAATTGGTTAAGAGGTATTTAACTTGCTACAATTTTTCTCCGTCATCAAATATTAATCTAGATTGCAATAATCATTTGAACAAAAAAGGAATGTTTAGAGGCATTGCCTGCGTTTCTCTATAGGCATGAATCTATTTTTTAATACAGCTCTATGAACAACTTGCAAAATAAGTATTGGGAAATACTTTAAGTTGACTGCAGACTATGCGTAATCTTTATAACTTTGTCAAAGTTCTTCCTACAAGAGAAGATGCTTGAAATATTATCTGATTCATGCTCCCCACCAAAAAAAAGGGAAATTTTTTTTCTTTTATAGGAAATGGAAATTCCTTATGTTAACTCGGCAAGAAGCAAACCTATGTCAAGATAATGCTTCTTTGGAACACTTTGGTAGTGCTCTGGCATGCATTCTTATATGATTCCTCCAGTCTAGCTCAACCCACTACTGATAGATTGCGTGAATGCGTAACCTACATTTTTTTATTCAATTACCAAAAACTTGTATGAATGATATACATGTTTATTGCCTGCTAGTGTCCACATTTTGTGTACTTCACGTCACTAATTTGCTTCCAAATTGTGATTTGATTACAGACATAAGAATGGCCTTCCTTTGTCACTGACTTCTCTTACTATGATCCATACTTCACAGATTTCAGGATGGACTAGTTGTTGCTGTAGGCAAGGGAGAGCCTGCAGCTGTTATGTCTGAATATGGATTCAAGTAAGTTATTTCACTATTTCTTGAGCTGATTTGAAATATATGGAGAACCCAATGTGTACTTTAAAATAATCCCATGAATAATCATCAAGTATTCATAGGCAAAACCAAATTTAAAAAAACAATAATAATAATAATTTGTTTAAACTGAATTGCCTTTATGGACCTAAATAAATGCACAATCACCTCTTGACAATATAAATGTTTGCCATGTTAACATTATTATGACTCTATTGCATTCTCCTTTAGTCGTTTTAATTGATAGGTTACTTAAAAGGAATTAATAGATAATATGTGGCTACATAAAAGTAGAAGGATAAATTAAGTTTGTGTCATAGTATATTAGTTGCACAAATTGAAAGTAGAGCAGCAAAATTGAAATTTGTACTCTAGCTAGAGACCGATGATGCAGTTGTCCCTTTGGAGTTTTTCATGTTATGAAATTTCAAATGGAAATTTCAGCATCTGAATATTCTATTTTTGAGATCAAAACAAGAACATATGTGAATGCTGACTTAGCATATGTCTTATTTTATGAAGAGCTTAACTGGAGAGGGAGATGTTGTTCTGCTTATGTCATGTGTTGCAGAATGTAGGCTTAGTAATTTGAAACGGTGCATGATGCCTTCTCTCTTACAATTTTCATTTGCAGAAATGTGCTTTCAATTGATGAGTACGCCTGCTATTTTGACAATATTGATCCATTAGCACAGTACAAGAAATGGGCAACTAAGGAGGTTGCTGATCAGGATAGCACTGTAATGGCAGGGACAAAAAGAAAGGACAATGTGCAATCACAAAGAGTTCAGGCAGCATTTATTGTTAGTGATTCTGTTGACTGGAGTAGAGACATTCAGGTTCCAACCCATGGCTAATGTTGTGTTGCTTTTTTATAGCATTTTTTATTTTTCTTTCTTCGTTTATATGTATATATATATGTGTGTGTGTACATACATACATACATACATACATATATGTGTGGCAGCATTATCTGAAATTATATGTGCTCTTTCTTTTCTGGCTACTACTCTAGTTCATATTGGAAAGATGGGGCTCCTACATTTATTTTTTTCAGAATGGCATTGTCTCAAACGTGGTCTACTTATTGGAAAGATAGGATAGTTTGACTTAATAAAAAAAAGGAAAGAAAGATAGGATAGTTCGGTCCCTGAAGCTTTTAATTTATCTATGAAGAAACTTTAATTGGTGAGCATAACAGAGCCACTTTGATAAAAAATCCACCTGTTCATAAGATTATTAAGAAGGTACTTTGCTGAGTTTGATGACGGTACGTTTTCAAGTTTTTGGACATTTATTCTCTAATTGATGCAGGTTTTATGTGACATATTGAGAACTGGAGGTCTTCCAGGACGCAAAATTGGAGTGCAACCAGATCTGTATTTTGCCAATGATGACCTTGATTATCAGGCATGCTTTAATGTGAAAACTTGATGTTGATTTAATTATTGAATGTTTTGGTCTTAGAGAACTGTTGTTCTTGTATGAAAACTGACTCTATACTGATGAAGTGTCTATAAAGGTAGGCCAATTTTCCTGCTGAGCGTCTTGGAATGGGAGCTTTCAGAATAGCATTGGAAGCCATCTTTAATAGGTGATCTCAGTGCCATATAGGTGCTTATTATATGGCTTTTTTTTCTTGGAGAAACCTCTAATTTTGTTGGTTTACTGTCCTTTTATCTAAATGCTGGAATGACTCGATATTATGTGGTGCAACCAGATTTTGTGTCAGTGGAATTTCCTATTGCAGATTTAGCTCTGAAATTTTAGTGTAGATAAGGCTGAGGAACTCATTGAATCTTTGTTCCAATTTCAATCATCCAACAATTAAACTTAGATCCACCACCAATTTATGTTAAAGCTTAAAATAAATATTGGTATGCTCCCATATTGATTTTCCAATATCCCTCTTACTTATGGACTGGAATATTAATTAAAGTCCATTAATTGGAGTAATTACACGGGAATCTAGTGAAATTGTAGCTATTTGAACTCAGGATTTCCTTACTTTAAATTATGTTAGATCTGGATCCACAAACCACTGACTTGAAGGCTTAAGCTTGTAGGTAGTGGCCTTATGTTTATTCATTAATACACATTATCTCTTTGGCATGCAGTATCCATCCTAAACCACTGTCATATACTTCATATGGGAAGCCAAATCCATTTGTATTCAAGAATGCCAGATACGTACTAAGCAACCTGATGCCTGCTCTCAAAGGAGATCTTCACAGGGAGGTCATTGCCACCACAAGCCAGAATTTTAAGACAATATATATGATAGGAGATAACCCAAAAATTGACATCAGGGGAGCACGACTGGTAATTTGTACTCCTGATAATGGGTTCTTCATTAGAAAAATTTTCTTATACTTTTTATATTTAAGTATGACTCTTTTCCTTGATTGTTGCACCCAGGCAGGAGATCCCTGGTTTTCTATCTTAACGAGGACAGGAGTATTCAAGGGAAAGGAAAATCATTCAGAGTTTCCTGCAGATTTGGTATGTATTCTACAAACAAAATATGAAACCTTGCATGACTATTTTTTATCTCACTCTCTTATGCAATTATGATGGCTAATGATCTCATGTGCAACTAAAATCAAATTAGTTTTCCCAAATCCACCACGATTTGACCTCGGCCTGAACCCATAAAAATTGTGGTTTCTCTATGATCATCTATTTTAGCATGCTAGCTCTACATGGGCATGGTTTCACTTAATTAAGTCTCAAGCAGTGTCGATGGGTTTAACAGATTTTCAAATTGATGCATGTTTTCCTTCCTCATGCGAGTGCATGCATATCTTGATTCCCCAGCATCGTGCATCTTTCTACTTAATTTGCAAACATAAAAAACCAATAATACAGTCTTAAAAGTATATCATGGCTTCTAAACTTTGTTTGAGCATAAGCATTATACATTGTTTTCATGGTTTGCTTAAGTGGGAATTTAGAAAGCAAAAAGATACTGCCTAAATATGGTTTTAGTTTTCGCATTTATTGCTTGGCACTTCACATTTTCCAACAAATTCGATTGCCATTTGTCGTCCTTGAATTATATTCTATTCCGTTTTTAAAGCTTTTTTTTTTTCTTGCCAATAAAAGCATCTCATATTACAGATTCTAAAGGGAAAATGAAAATATCTCATATTATCCAGATTCTGAAGGGAAAAGTATAAATTTGGTTTTCAACATTTAATTGTTGTTCTGTTTAATCTGTTCTGCTAACTCCATTAAAATATTTATCAAAAGTTGACACGTGTCAGCTTTCAATAGGCTTAAAATAATTAATTTAGATATCAAATTAAATAATATAATAAAAACTACAAAATTAAAGGAAAAGAAAATAACAAACCTTTGGAGGGCAGCCGTAGTGGCTGCCTCACCCATGGCCAGCCACTTCAGGGCTAGAGCTAGGTGACCCTCCCAATGTGGGCACGTCTTATAGTGTTCTCTTATCAAAGGTTATTATTCCACGGCTGGTCGTTTGTTATTCGTATTTAATGGAAAATGGTTTCTTGGATGTCATGAAGGTGATGTGAATTATATAGTTATCTTTACCGTTTGAGAGGAAGAATTGACAAAACTTGGCGTGGAAGTAATAGAGGTGCTTGTTATGCCTAGTGGAGTAGTATCAGGATGGTGGTTTGATGTTTCTTAGTCGCTCCATTAGCTTCCACTAAGAAGAAGATGCAACCATCATGGCTGCTCCCAAGATTTTTTTTTTTTTTGTTATTTTTTAATTATATATTATTTTTACTATATTACTTAATTGAGCTTATTTAATAGTACAAATGTTGATTACTATGAGCTGTCAGAAGCCGACACAGATCAATTCTTAATTGTTTTATAATGGAGTTATCAAAAGGATTTGGATATGGATAGAATAGTTTTAAAACATTTGAGAACTCAAAAAAAGAAATAAAATATTGAGATTTAAATAGAAAAACGGTAACTATTATTGAGAATTAAACTTGTATTTTTTAAATGGAGACTTATCATCTTATTATATACTGTGCTGAGTGGAGTGTTTTTTTTTCTTTTACATGTATGTTCTCAGGTTGTGGACACAGTGGAGGATGCAGTTGACTTTATCTTTAAAAGAGAGAGTGCCTCTTAACCATTGAACGCCTCGTGATCTGAATTTAGTTTATTATTCTTTGCGAAGAGTTCGCTAGAATAGAAATAAACATTTTTTACAGGGTAAAGTTCGGGACCTTCCAGGAAGGGTGATTTTTGCATTTGTCAATTCAAAAAGAAAGGATGATGTGCAATCCAAAAAGAAAGGATGATGTGCAATCCCAAATAGTTCAGGCAGCATTTATTGTTAGTGATTCTGTTGACTGGAGTAGGGACATGCAGGTTTCAACCCATGGCTAATGTTGTGTTGCTTTTTCATATATATATATATATATATATATGACAGCATTATCTGAAATTATATGTGCTCTTTCTTTTCTGGCTGCTACTCTATTTCCTATGTTTATTTCTTTCTGAAAGAAAGATAGGATGGTTTAGTTCCTGAAGCTTTTTAATTTATCTACGAAGAAACTTTAGTTGGTGACGAAAAATCCACTCTGTGAGAGCGTAACAGAGCTATCATGAAGAATGTAGTGTTTGGAACTTCATTCAAAGCGATGTGGACTTCTTCCATCTACTAATTTAATTTGCATATCCGAAACCTGTTCATCAGAATTTTATCAAGAAGATACTTTGTTGAGTTTCATGATGGTGTGTTTTCAAGTTTTTGACATTTAATTTAATCGGGAATCTTAATGAGTTCCCACTTATCCCAAGGTTGAGCAGCACTCACGAGGTTCCCCCCTTGCTCAAGGAATAGCGTGTCGTCGTGGGTCGGTTTCTGCGCTTTTATAAAATCAAAGATAACCTGTAAATATACATCTTTACATATCTACAGTGGTTTCACCGTAAGATTGTATAGTTTCAGTTATACAAGTCCATATTGTAATTAATTTTCACTATATTTGGCTAATGTTAATCACAGATGCTTTTTACTGCCTTACTAAAAGGGGATATAAAAAAAAAAAAGCAAAAGGAAGGCATTGAATCAATCTCTTAGGTATTAAGGCATAGACTGTCCTCTTTTTCTCCTTCTTTTCTATGAGTAATGCAGCGTTAAACCTCTTATGTAACTTTCTTTCTTTTTAATTCCAAACCAAAAGCAAAAACTTGAAGAAAATCATATATTTTGGATGAAAGACACCTTTAAAAATTCGGCATTTAGCTCTTTAACTCTTTTACAACCTATTTATTCGTAAGATCCATTCATCGAGCAAGTTTTGTCAAATTGAAGCCATCACTATCGATACCCAAGATGTCGCCGCCTAATGCCTATATTCCCGCTCAACTGATAAGTACAAGGTGGCAGGAAACAGTTGGTGACTAATATTAATATCTGTCCTTTGATGTCATGAACCAACATGTTCACACCCATGCTAAGTTTAGTGGCTGCAACCGGTTGAGCACATCAAAAGCAAAAAATATAAAACTAACAATTGTAAGTTGACATTCCTTTCCATTTAAAGCAAATGACTTAATAGTTTATCCGATTGGACACACAAACCAGTTGACATTTGCACAGAATTTCTTTGATCTTATCCTTCTTCACATCTTCTCATCCATCATACTTTTTGTTATAATGAAAAGATATTTACTAGGAATATCATTTTGTACCCCTTTTTCCTTGTATACAAAGTAATATGTGGTGGAGAATTTAGATCAATACATTGAAGAAATAAAAACTTTTTTTTTCCCTTGTTTAACTCTAGGCTATGTTTTGACTCTGAACACCAAAATCAGCATTAAGAAATTCTATGTAAAGGATAACATATCGATTTACATTAACACATTAAAGAAATAAGAACTTTTTTTTTCCTTGTTTAACTCTAGGCTATATTTGACTTTGAACGCTAAAATCAGCTTTAAGAAATTCTATATAAAGGATAACATATCAATTTATATCAATACATTGAAGAAATAAAAACATTCAGTCACAGCTCAAGCAAATCATGCTTTTCTTAATTCTTTTATTACCTCATGCCACTTACAGGAGATGTTGCTATGCACATATATGGAGATTGGAAAATACTAGTATAAAGGTAATTCATGTAGGCCTTATTTGAGTATGATATCCGGATCTAAAAGTGTATATGGAGATTGGAATTGCTCTTTCTAAAAAAAACTTGGTGAACTTCAATGATTAACGTAATGTAATTACCTAGGGGTTTTTTTTTTTTTTTTTTTTTTTTGCATTTTGAGAATGGGATCAGATGCATATTTTTCCTTTTACCTAGATCTTAGGATTTTAGTGAGTATTTGACAGTTTAAAAGACAATGAAACTCATAGATTCAATGCTGATATACATATGCACATTAAGAATATTTTTCCCATTACTTGAATCTATAAAAGCAATTTCACAGTAGGAAATTGAGAAAATTTCTAAGCAGACGTTGGAGTCTCGAGTTCAAATCCTTGATTTAAAAGAGTTCCTGTTATCCAAAGCTTCAAATTGGGTAGATTAAAACCATGCTCATAACCTTTGACCTGCTTTGAAAGGGAAAAAAGAAACCAACATTAACACACAAAACCATGATTGAACCATAAAAAAAAAAAAAAAAAAAAAAGAAAAAGATTTAAATGGTATCTAAAGATGGAAAAGCAAAGGTTTGTTTGTGTACATTTAACGTAAATGTGAATATGAACTTGTTAGAAGCAGTTGCCAAATTTGAGCTTTGGACATTGAAACTTTTCAAGGACTCTAAAGCCCTATAAAGTGAAACAGCCACTCCAACATCCTTATTGCTCACTAATCTCACATAAAACCCTCTTTCTTCTACCTGGAACACATCCACCTGAAAAAAAAAAAAGTAACCAACAAGATTTAAAATTAGAAACCTTTATGGTTAATTTTTTTTTTTTTTTACTTACAATAAACATGAGAAAGATCTCAATATGTGCCGTACTGATCAAGTCAACTGTCAAACTCTTTATCAAGGAATAGTATGTGATGATATTTGATAAATGAAAGAATAATAAAGCAATTTTAATTACCTGGAAGATTTTGCAGGAAATGGGGTGGTTGTTGTTTAACATTTGAGTCCTCCTTTGGCTTTGATAGTGATCCTGATCCTGATCCTGATTGATCCTTTCGGAACATGCTAAGGACGATTCAAGAGCTGCAATATCGGCTTTCAATTTCTTCGCTTGCATCTGCAACTCTTGAACATATAGCACCGCATCCCCAACAATTGAGGCCTTGTCCATCTATACAAGCATTTCAAAATTGATTTTAGCCCATCATCAAGGTCATGGCTACGGAGGAATTCTATTTCATAATAAGATCATATGCTTGAATTCAAATGCAAAATTTATAGATACATAACTAGCTTCAAATTTCAATTGTATCAAAGTCCATGTTTAGTGCATGCTAAGCTAGAATGTCTTTTTCCTATTTGACAAAAAGCCCTGTAAGAGCAAATACTTATTAACTAACCTTTGTTATGTTAGGCACTAGCGAACGCAATGCGTAGAGTTTCTCCTTCATCCTACCCCTTCGTCGCCGCTCTGATATCAAGGTTCTTGACCTATCGACCTTTGTCCTCTTGTTAGGAGTCGCGTTGGTGTTGGTGTTGGTGGTTGTGGTTGTGGTTGTTGTTGTTGTTGCTGATGAATCCTCACCATCATTATCTTCCTCCTCATGATTCATGTCTCCACCAAATTCAGGAAACTCATTGAAGATGAAATCTGTATTATGATTAACCACTCTATCATTGAAACCAAACGTATCTCCCAAGTTAGGATCGATAAATTGATTGTTACCATCCATCAAACAATCACCAACTAGATAAGAACTAAAATTGACATCTTGATTGGCAACATGGTCTTCACCTCGTATTGAGGAGATGAATTGATTGAGATTGGCTTCATCAATGAAATCATGAAGCTCGAAATCGTTTGGTTGTATGAAATTAATAGCAGATGCATCAATGTTGTCCATACTTAATTCTCTTTATGAGATGTTGATTGTGAATAGTCTTTTTGGATGGTATATATAAAACGTTTGGCAAAAACTACATGGTGTTTTGTGTGTGAAAGGAATCGACAGAGAGACTCTTAACATGTAGTTTCTATACAATAAACTTTTCATGACGAAATTAAGAATAGAATAAGAGCTTTGATAGCATAGTTACGTGTGGCGCTCTATCTCGATTTTTTTTAATTTATTTTATAATGAGTGTAGTCTGTTTAATATAAAAAAATATTTTTTAAAAAAATTAAAATAGCCAACTAATTAAACCAATTACAAATGAAATTAGGGTTTCCGATGTAATTGATCCACTAATTTACGGATTTTTAAAAAAAATTAATTTTTTAAAAAATTTAACTAAAATATCGTAACTCGAAAACTAACTTATTAAATCATTGTATAAAAATAAAAAAATCAAGTCAGTGCGGCGTGAATTTGCGTGCTGTGCTCAGTCGTGAGTGACGGTGAGAATCTGATCGCGTGCGTGTGACCGTATGTGTCAGGCGTGGGTATGTGCATGTGTGGGGAGGTAAGCGAGGCAGTGTGTGGGGTCGTGAGTATGCGTATGTGTGTGAGGACGTGGTGTGTGTGTGTTTGAGTGTAGGTGTATGTTGACTTTGACCGCGTGTGTCAGGCGTGGGAATGTGTATGCGTAAGTGAGGCAGTGTGTGGGGGCGTGAGTGTGTGGACGTGGCATGTATTGTAAAAGGTATATGTTAATTGACGCCCTAGGCTCACTCGAAAAATTTACCGGTGGTTCTCCACACGCGCTCGGCCGATTGTATGACGATTCTGGTAGGATTTTTCAATCGGAAAAACACGTGTATTGTAAAAGGAATATGTTAATTGATGCCTTAGGGTCACTCGGAAAATGACAAATGAAAACGCTTTTAGCCTTTTCTTTTTTTTTTTTTCCCTGTAACATGTATAATGAGTATTTAATACGAATTCTGCTTTATGACAAGACTTTTGTCGTGTTTTGAGTGATCTGTTGTGCTTTTTTTCCAGGAAATTTGAAGATTCCATACGTTTTCCTGATAAATGGATTTGGTAGGGTTTATTTGTCTGTGAAAAATGACCAAAAATATTGATTTCCACGGCCTCGAAGCCATCATAGCAGTTGATTATTGCGAACTGGTTTACCAGAATCCACGAACTGGCTGTCATGAAGGTGATGTGAATTATATAGGTATCTTTGCCGTTTGAGAGGAAGAATTGATAAAAACTTGGGCGTGGAAGTAATGGAGGCGCTTGAATGGTGGTTTGCTGTTTCTTAGTCGCTCCATTAGCTTCCACTAAGGAGAAGATGCAACCATCTTGGCTGCTCCCAAGAAATTTTTTTTTTTTTTTTTTGTTATTTTTTAATTATATATTTTTTTACTATATTACATAACTGAGCTTATTTAATAGTACAAATGTTGATTACTATGAGCTATCAGAAGCCAACACATATCAATTATTAATTGTTTTATAATGGAGTTATCAAAAGGATTTGGATAGAATAGTTTTAAAACATTTGAGAACTCAAAAATAGAAACAAAATATTGAGATCTAAATAGAAAAACGGTAACTATTATTGAGAATTAAACTTGTATTTTTTACATGTAGACTTATCATCTTATTATATACTGTGCTGAGTGGAGTGTTTTTTTTTCTTTTACAAGTATGTACTCAGGTTGTGGACACAGTGGAGGATGCAGTTGACTTTATCATTAAAACAGAGAGTGCCTCTTGACCATTGAACGCCTCCGGATCCAAATTTACTTGATTATTCTTTGCGAATGGTTCGCTAGAATAGAAATAAACGTCTTTACAGGGTAAAGTTTGGGAGCTTCCAGGAAGGGTGATTTTTGTATTTGTCAATCCTAAATTATGTACGAGGACTCCTTTTAACTCTTTTCCACTAGTTACTGCAATACCCTTCCTTTTATTGAAATCCCAGCTTGATTTTTTTTACCAGTAACCTCTAAAAACCGTGTAAGGTTTAATTAAAGCATTTCAAATTTGAACGCACGAGCTCCAATTCAAATACTTTGCAGGGTAATCTTTTGAACCAGAATTCTCTATGCATTTCTCCTTGCCAACATGGATGGGAATGACATAAATCCCGGATGATGCATCACCTCAAATGAAGATATTATTTCTGATTACCAGGCATCATCATGATTGCGAGTATATATGTACATAAGGCATTAGTCGAAAGAGGTACACAGTGCTTAAGTTGCTCTAGAAGATCTGCCTCCAAAAATTTCCTCTTAAGAACCGACCCTCCTCTTTTTAAATACAAGACCACGGATATCCTTAAAAAGTAATGACTTGTTTAGGCCGACTTCCATACTTGCCCATTGCTTTATCCAGTGCAGTCTTGAAGTCACTAAAAGGAACGAGCTCCATCCTGACGAGAACATTAAACTCAATTTAAGTACCAATTCGATTTCTCTTCGTTGAAACATGCATGGAAAGCACACAAACAAAGCCGTGGTGGAAGGACTAGTTAATAAATACATACTCGTATTTCAGCTTTCCATCTCTAGCCAAGACCAGAAGCTGGTCTATCATGTTTCTGCATTCTTTGGCTTTATCCGAACTCATCCACTTCTGCAACCAGAAGCCTCTCAGTGAAAGATCCTGCAACCAATGAAAGGGGAGATGTTGATAAACCAATCTACAATTAACGATTATGAAACATCTCAGCTGGTTGAAAATACCCCAATCGATCACTAAACTGTAGATGCTTCACCTATCAACTATGCTTTGCCATTGTTTAACATGAAAATCAGGTGGAATTCTCACTATCTTTCACCACCAAACTAAGATGGTTTTCAGGTCACCTCATTAGAGTCAGGTGGACCTTCAGCAAATATAAATTGGCATCAAGTCACGTGAAGACTACTAATTTATTGCCCTTTCTTTCAGTCAAGTTAATTGCGTTAGTGACCTGATTAGAGTCTATGATCAAGTTATCATCTTGGCGGTGAATATTGAAGTAAAACCAAGACAACATAGGCACAAGCAAGCCCTTTCATGAATCAAGCATTTCCTCCACAGAAAATTACCAGTTCACAAAGGGAAAGGGGGAGGTTGGAGCATTGTCGCTTACCTTAAAGATGAAAGATGAAGTCGACACTATGATAGGTTTCTTTGACATCCCACCATAAGTTACCATAGTTCCGCCCTGCCTGAAACAAGGGAAAAAAATTTAGCTTTCCAAGAAGAAGAGCATAGAAAGGTTGAAGAAATATGTCGCACCTCAAAAATTTCATGACCAACGTAGCCGCGTTGCCACCAACACAATTAAAACCTAGAGAAGGTTCTTGTAGATTACCCTGAAAATTAAAATGGATTGAAATTGCAGGTCTCAGTACTCCAATGAGAATTAATAGTTCACTTATCAACTATGCTAAGTCAAATAGGTTTTACCAGCAGATATTTGACATTCTTCACTTCTAGTTGGCTCTCGGTGAATACTTCGTCTGCGCCAAGTCTCTTCAAATTTTCTTTTACTGCATCTGAGCCAGCTCTGTAGCAAGAAGTTTAAGTATCTGGTCAAACTTGTTACTCCACAGAGAAACTTCAAAATCTGGAAGTACATCCTCAGAAATTTTGCACCGTTGCTAAAATCATCAGGATTCTACAGCTATACAAAGATCCAATTGAGCACAGGGCGTTATTTAATGTGCATGATATCATTAAAAGCTACTATCACCAACCAATAGAGAAGGATGAGACTTTATTTGAGTGTTTATGTTGTTGAATTCATCATCAATAGAAAATTGATATCCAGTAAAAAAGGCATAACTTATGTTACGCATATGTTTTCTGAAGCTTTTTACATATAACTTTTGTATCCAAGACAAATAAAATTTGAAAGTGTGAAAAGGAAAAAGAAAAAGAAGATATGTCCTCTATGTAGATAAGTTGAAGCCTTTACATGACATAATATAAACACAACTCTTGGCATTTCATAAAAACAGCAGATGATATACCCATGCTGTGGGTGTAATACTTACATGCAAAATTATTAATAGAAATTATAAGAATATGATGCACCTATAATATAGATGTCTAAAAATACAAGTGCAAATAAATTTGGAAGTCAAATATATATATATATTTATATTTTTTGAAAGTTAAATAGTTATTCTCATTGCCTATAAAATTTTGAGCTATGAAATGATAATAACATAAAAACTTTCATAATTATTTTTTTCAAGATTCAAAATATGAAAAACTAATTGTTAAACTATCCATTGCAACATTTCTTGCTCTTTTAGGGAACTCCCCCTTACCCCTTAAATGATAAACATTTGTGTTTCAACATTTTAAAGAATTGCAACTATTTCGAAATGACACTGTATCATATGAATATAAAAGAATATATAGTTATTATATATAAAACAACAATGCACGACATATTTTTATATAATTAAATAATAATATTCACACTATATTCATAAAGAGTTATAGATACAGATTGTTAATATGTATACTATGATAATATTTTTAGTAAATTTACTATTTTTTATTGATATAAATATATACTTTAAATTGATATATATGTATACTAGAGGTTTTTTAACTTTTTATTACATCCTCTAAAGCTAATGCTTTGAAAATTACAATACAATGAATATATTTTCTTTCCTTATTATCCTTCTTTTCCATTAAAATATAAAGTTTTGGGAAGATAGGTATATCACACACAACTTCTTCAAACATCAACACAAATGACCACACCCAAAATCCTATGAAAATATTGACATGTTTTATTGACTTTATAAGGAAGGAATGAAATAGTTATTCCTCCTCTGAGATTTATTTCTATATTTATCTAGCGGAATTGCTATTTCACAAAACTACTAATGTTGCAAAATCAAAAATTGCAATTTCTTTATAGGATCAAAGGAATAACTATTCTTCAATATTGTTAGTATATTACCAAATTTAGCTATAAGACCTCAAAGGAACCCCTAAAAGATAGTTATTACTTCTTTATTTCATTCATCAAAAATTGCAATTTTATTCATATCCTATTCTATTCCGCAAACCAAATGCATCATAAGTGTTAAAAATAGTTTCACATGAGTTGCTTCTACCCAATACATGAAAGTTCAAATTGGCACAAAGAGGGCAAATATGAAAGATCAAACTAATAGACTGACAATAACTTTCTATGCATGTATCTTTAAGGTCATTGGAAACTTAAAATAGCACCTGTCTCTAATTATGTTAATGCTATGGATGCCCCGTGATTTAGCAATTTGGATGATGCACTGCCCCACAATGCTTGTAGCCCCATTTTGTACAATAGCATTCCCTATCAATCCCAACTGATTAGGAAGAATCCAACCCTGGATGAGAAAGGTCTCCAAAGAAACAGAAAAAAGGGAAGACCAGACAATAAGTACCTGAATCTAGAGTTGTAAAATCTTCAAGCATTCTTAAAGCAGTCAAGGGATTGACTGTGATTGTTGCAGCATATTCCATAGGTGAATCCTTACTGATCTTGTACCAAACACCATGGTCCTTCACAACATAAGTCTGCCAAGTTCCTAGCATACCACAACTATTAGAGAACTTGTAAGTTGGATGCCATAATCAAAAAAGACCTTACAGCAGACATCAGGTAATGCATAACATGAACTTTTGCTACTCCTCGGATCAAATAACACATTTAACTAGGAGAAACTGGGTACTGCCATTCTAGTTTTTTGATGTTTGATTGAAAGAAAGTCCATGTTATAAAAAGAAAAAGAATACTCCAGAAATCTTGCCATAGGGGATAGCTATATTACGAGAGCCCTTGTCAAATTTGAGGTTCATATGTCTTGAACTCAGGGTTTTATCTTGGGATGGTAATAGGATGGAGGGCATTCTTCCTGAGGATTGGCAATTCATTTTTGGAGCAAAGGTTATTCTCCTTATGTATAGTGGTTAGGACGGAGTTCTCAGTCAAAGCAGAAAAGATGGTTAATATTGCTTAGAGAAAAAGAGATCTCCAAACTCTTGATTTTTCAATCTTATTTTTGTTCATTGAAACATTGTCTACATCTAGGATGTCAAGAGAAAGTACATGGAAAGAATAAGGATACGCTATCCTCAAAATAAAATATATCACGTTTAAGTAGAATTGTACCTGAAGAAGGCGGAGATGGGATAACCCAATCACCAGGCAAAAGATCTTTAACTGCAGAGCCCACAGAGTGCACTTGTCCAACTCCTTCATATCCCCCAACAGCCGGCACTGGTGGCCTCACAGGGTATACTCCTGCATTACAAATATGGAAAGAACTTGATGCACAAAAGCATAACATTCCAATGCTTCATTTGAACCAATCATTTCTTTTTATTGATTGCAAAGCTGTTCTTTTTTGTTAATTAATTGCAACTTATCTTTTACGTCTATAACATCATAAACTACATCAATTGCATATGTTAGAGGCAGAAAGCACCACAATCTGAATGCAGTTACTCACAGCCATGAGTTAACTAGACAGAAACAGGTATAATGACCATATACAGCACATTGGGCTCTATGTAAGATGTAAATAAACATAGAGCAAATCAAATCCACTTCCTACAAGTGCACAGAAAGCCTGGAGTTCCACTACCATTACACCAATTTATGATTTGGAAAAAGTAACACCCAAAGTTCGAAATCTCTATAGTATTCTGTCCTCTCATTTTAACTTATGTGGCATCTTAACCATGTACTGCATTGAAAGGGAGGCATTTTAAGTAATAGTTTAAAGGTCTGAGGAGGCAGACTTACAGTGGCTAAGCGGATCTGCAATTTTCCTTAAATAGCTCCTAAAATTTTAAAATTTATCATTCTACAGTTCTTCCCCTCCTAAATCTGTCTTCAAGTTAGACCTTGCAAATTTCCAGGTTTTACCTCTGGATGCCTCAGTTGAAGATCAGAACTATCATTGTTTTTACACAACCATACACGCAATTAGAAATACTTCGTATGTTATTGCACATTCATTCAAGGAAGTAATGCAATTTCACTGCCCATGTTGAATGTCTTTTCTGTGTTCTGTCAATCACAAACTATCATGTATGAATGAAAAGCAAATATTGATCACACGTGACACTTTACTGTCGGTGAAGCACAAACCGGATGCCAAACAAGGACGGTTAGAAAAAAGATTCATTAGTTCTGACATGCCATTTGCAGTGATGAACACGAGTAAGAAATAATAACAACAATAATGTGAAGCATGTATGTTATTTTAAGAAACTACTATATGTGATAGATAAAGAAGCCCACTTGCTACATTTTTTGATGATCTAGCTCATCACTAGTCACCCCGAATGACCTATCACCCCTACGGAATCCTTTCTAAACCAACTTAATTCATTTCAAAAGATGTAATGATTTAAGTCATTTATTTTAAAAAATAAACCTTAAAATGCACTAAAAAAAATCTGAAACCTTCGATTCTGTTAATATCAGAGGGATTGATCGGAGCAGCGAGCATCTTAACACAAACATCGCCCTCTTTCATGACAACCGGAGGCATTTCGATTATTCTGCCGCATAAAACAATTCAATTTACTATCATTCAATCACACGAAACATTAAAAAGAAGAAGAAGAAAATAAAAAGAAAAGGTCCGATTTTTAATGTATAAAACGGCGAGGACCTGGTGACGGCGTCAGGTGGACCGTGTTGTTCGTACACAACCGCCTTAGACGGTGGCGACGTGAGGGCTGAAAAAGCCCTAATTTTGAAGCTTCGCGGTGGTGATTTAACGGTATAGGCTGCTCTTACTAAGGCCATGGTCGTAACACAGTAGTGCTCTTCTTACACTTTCTCACTCTCGGGAAAAATACATTTTGGTCTTGGTTCTTTTATTTTATCCCTATTGTTATTTACATTTTGACCCTTAGAAGACGGGGTTTTTACATTTTCACCAATGGCCGCTAATTTCAAAAGACCGCGTTAATAATAACAATAATAATTGCATGGACACGGACCTGAAAGACCGTATGAAGATACGGAAGGAAGGAAAAAAAAAAAAAGAAGAGAGAGAGAGAGAGAGAGGGAGAGGTGGGGTGCAAAATAGTGCGAAAACATTATATATAATATTCTGCATTTTCTTTTTCAATATTGTTTTACTTGAAGCTTTTGACTATTATATTCAATTGATTTAGGATATACAAGGATGGAACCTTCTCTCTTCCCACTTTTTCACAAACTTCTAATATCTACGAAGTAACATTCTGACGTGGGTGAGATATGAAGGATAATATTAACAGGTAGGGATGCATATGACTCAAATTTATTTAATTTTACTTCAATAAGTTATATAATTATAATTATAAACTCGTTGAATCAAATATCATGAAGCTCAAGTTTATCTCAACGACTTATTCAAAGACTTAAGCTAACTTGATTATTATTGAATCAAACTTAAATAAATATCACATCAAACTTAAATAGATCAAAATCAGTTTAGCTCATTTATCTTTCTTATCACTTGGAGGATAAAAATATGTATTTAACCAATCTATTGAACTATTTATCACTTAGAATGAGTATAGAATAAGTTTATAACATACTCATCAGTTTCATAAAAAAAAAATAGAAAATAAAAATTTTCATGAACATAACAAAGCAAAATTTGATAAAATTATTTAAACACAATAAATTTGCTAAGTAAGTTTAAAACTATAAGACATGATTTTTTTTTCTTTCTTTTTAGTATACATGAGTGCTTTAAATGTATAGAATCATGTGGAAAAATGAAATGGGTGCTTTACACACTCATTAAGATTATTTTCCTCTAAAATTTGCAATTAATTTGTCAAAAAGTAAAATTACTTGATTTAACTTCTCAATAACCGCAATGGCCTAACAACAATATACATTTTATATCTATTATATATATATATATATATTTTACATGTAATGAATATCTTACATGGTGCTTGGTTCACTAATATAATAAAACTAAGAAAAGAATAAAAAATTTTAATTTTATATTATTTTGTAACTACATTTTTTAAATAAAAAATTACATTCGTGAAATAAAAAAGAAATAGAAAATCTTTATCCATTTTATGTTAATAAATATTACTTATAATATAGTTTTTACAAACTGAATAACAAAGTATCTATATTATTAAAGTCAAAGGATTTTAATAATTACCAATAACTATTAAAATTTGATATCTTTATTGTTTTATATTTTAATTTTAGTTATTATTATTGAGCATCTCATATCCACACAACATTTATTTCAATTGTAGTTTCATCTACTCATATCTTACCAGTTATTTTTTCAATTTATCAAAAAACACTTTGAATTCATCTTTTGAAATAACAATGTGAAGTACATAATTAAAAAAAAAAAAAATTTTCTCTCCTCCTCTTTTCTCTTAAGAGTATGCATTCGAGTAAAAAAAAAAAATTAAATATTACTATTTACAATAATTTGATATGTTATAAATTATAAAATATAATTTTATTTTATTTTTATACATATGCATGAGTATGTATCCTTTTGTTATAGAATATGTGACAAGGGTTTTTAGATATGGATATTAGTTATATGGATTTTTCTACATAAACCGCAGAGTTCGGAAAAGGCAAAAGAAAACATCATTTCGCTCAGGTCGGTGATGGTTCACCGAAATTGGAGTGAGCAGCACCAACATCCTATTTTTTGACTCAACGATAAAAAAACGCGTTAAAGGTCAAAAAGATGGAGACAATTCCCTATCTGTCCTTCAGAGGATAGCCTGCTCTCTGGACCACAGTAAGCTTGTGCACCCTATCCTGTCACAGTCGTGAAAATAAGGAAGACCGGCAAGTAAGCTTTTCGCGCTAGTTTTCTTTAGGGATGAGAACCAGCTCAATGCATTTAAAATTCAGTAACAAAACTTGTATTTATTCGAGTTTGATGCCAAGCATAGTTGAATCAAATATAAACTCGGTCATTAGTGATTTATCAATAAGAATGATGATATTTGGCATTATCTTAATCGAATTTGAATTGGCTATAAATAAAATGAAATCAAGTTAGGACATCATTGATAATGTTTTGGTTATAATTTCTTTTTTAAAATAAAATTAACTTAAACAATTTTAATTTAGTTATTTTGAAATTTATTGTAGTGTCATTTCAAATCGAGTTCAAGTTCAAAATTTTAACTCAATCGAGTTTAAACGCAATATTAATCACCTTAACTAATTAAATTTAAACTATAATATTCAAATTATGGATTGGATCAAACGATTTCATTTATTGAAAAGTAGATTAACAAACTTACTAATAAATGGAGTATTTATTTATATTCTAGCTAGAAATATGCTATTACATATTCATAGACATTTCACTTATAAATTGTATTTTTCACATGCACTAAGAAGTGATTAATGTACATACGAGTTAACATTATATGGTTGAAAAGAAAATTAGATTATTTTTCTTGTTTTAAAATTCATAAGGCTTTAGGGTTCAAAGTTAGTTTATATATATATTTATTATATATATTATAAAAATATATATACTATGAATAATTTATTAATTTGACATGTTAATAAATGATGGTGATCTCTTCGGAAAACCTTCGTTCCAATTATGGTCTATTTAGTATAATGTTTAAAAATCAATATTATTAAATTTGAATTCATCTTTTCGATATAACCTGATTCAACTTAACTTTTTTATAAAACCGATTCAAATTACCAATTTGACTTTTATCGGTAATGATTATAGTTCGATTAATTGATCAGACTGGTTTAACTTGGTTTCTATAAAAATTTATAACGGTTTTTTTTAGTTAAAATATATTATTTTTTATATTTTCAAAAAAATATATCAATTTATTAAAAAAATATAGAAGAAAAATAAACTATAAAAAAAATTTATCTTTTAATTCTAAAGAATATACATACTTTTTCTTACTTTAGACACATTCCCGCATCAACCTTTGACAACATTACGATTGATCCTCTGGTAGCTTCCCTTTCCATGGTGATGCATGTATTTAGCAAAAACTACTAAAACGAAAAACAAAGTAGAGTTTTCATGCAGTTCGAGCAATCATAACGACTAAATGACGTGGCATAATCCCAGTGGTCAGCACTTAACAAACTCCATAAACCTGTTAACACGGTAAATGAAAAAAGGACGAAACACAGAAACAAAATAAAAAAAGGAGTAAAAATTAGTTGAGGTTTCTGTGTTTTTTCGTGAGTTCTGTTTTTCTTCCAGCAACAAGATATATAAACCCAACATCAATAAACTCCGAATATTAGAGAGAGAGAGAGAGAGAGAGAGAGGGGGAGGGAGGGAGATTGGAGAAAGACAAAATGGGTTGTTTTAGTTGCACAGGAACATTAGAAAGAGAATATGAAAAAGAGAATTGGAAGAAGAAGTTAATTTATAATAACAATAATAATAATATTAATAATAATTCTAAAAGAGTGCATGATCATCAGCATCCTCAACATCAACATCATGGTCATGATGGAACTGCATCAACTCCAGGTACTTTTTATCGAAACCCAAATGCGATTGCTTTTGCATGGTTCTACGATGATGGTGATATTTACATGCATTGTCCTATTATCATCTTTTTCCTTGTAAAGGTTAAATCTTTGGCATCATTTGAGGATACCCATGTTGGTTTTCCTGTCGTTTTCGCTTTTAACGTATTAAGAACTGATTTCTCGGTGAATTCGTCTCATTAAATGATGTCTCAAAGATTATGTTTTCATGTTGCCATCTCAATCGTTTTCGAAGAGTCGATATCATGAAATGGTGTTTTTTTTTTTTTTTTTCCTTTTAATGAGATGCATGTAAGTATGTTATAAACATTTCATTAATGAGTTTCTTGAACTAGTTATGGAACACAGATAAACTTTTCATCTTTATTATATACATTATGGAAAAACAAGGACACGAATTTGGCACTTAACAGTTGCACCAGGGTACCTGCTAACAATTCCCATGTCATAACATGTCTCATGCATACGAGTTTGTTTCATCTAATTTATGCTTTGGACCATTCAATAAAGTTAGCTAGTGTGTGCTAATCGTGAAATTCTCCCTCCATTGTGAGTCGAAACATCGATTTATAACCACCGGATGTAATGAACTTAAAATGTGGTTATATGACTATGGAGTAGGATTAAACTCAGGAAACCCACTCGCACACATGATAAATTTGATACCACAATAAGCTGATACAAAATCTCAGGCTAATGGGTACAATGAATCTACTTTAAGCTCTATATTATAGCAGTCCCTTTTTGGGTTTTAAGACCACAAGGCTATAGTTAGCTAAAGCTATTCATTACAGGTGCATCCTTCATTACATGTTATAATGTTTCATGTTGCCGCAGGAAGAGTTAAAGCCAATCTTAGTAATGGAAGTGCAAATTATTCACATGATCAGACAAAGATGGAGGTCCCTACAGAAAAAGAATTGGATTTCCAAATGGACTTGCAGAATGCCAGTAAGGATAGGAAAAGCTCAGGGAAAGAAGCTCAAAAGTTCACACTCTATGAGCTTGCAGCCGCAACTGGCAATTTCAGCCTATCTTATTTTATTGGGGAAGGAGGATTTGGCACAGTATACAAGGGAAACTTGGATAAAATTAACCAGGTTTGCATTTGATAAATTGCTTGAGTGTGAAGTCGATTCCCTAGTCTAGCAAGTCAGTGATGTGCTATGAGCTATGATTTTTATTTTTTGTTGATCGGTAGGTCGTAGCTATCAAGCAACTGGATCTCAATGGAATCCAAGGAACAAAGGAATTTGTCGTCGAAGTAGCAATGCTTAGTCTGGTTGACCACCCGAGCCTAGTTAAATTGATCGGTTACTGTGCAGAGAAAGATCAGAGATTACTAGTGTACGAGTATATGCCGCACGGATCCTTGGATAACCATTTACACGGTATAAGATTTCCTGTATGTTAATTGTCTTTTGCTTGCACATCCTTTGATTCTCAAGTAAAGGTGATTATCGTTCTTTTGCAACGAGTGATATTAAAGTGATTTTATGTTCTTTCAGACCTTCCCCCCAATGAAAAAGGGCTTGATTGGAGAACAAGAATGAAAATAGCAGCTGGAGCAGCTACTGGTCTTGAGTACCTACACGAGAAAGTGGATCCTCCCATTATATACCGCGATTTAAAATGCTCAAACATTCTACTCAATGAAGAGTATCATCCAAAGCTATCCGATTTTGGTTTGGCTAAAATAGGACCAAGAGGGGATAAAACCCATGTTTCAACTAGGGTCATGGGCACATACGGGTATTGTGCACCGGAGTATGCTATGACAGGTCAGCTGACTTTTAAATCAGATATCTACAGTTTCGGAGTTGTCCTCCTAGAGCTCATCACTGGTAGAAAGGCATTTGATCCAGAGAAGAGTATGGGGGAGCAAAATCTTGTAGCATGGGTAAGACTATGTTCAGGGTAGCTAATTAACCTTTTTGTTATGTGCACGTATGGATTAATTGGCTTGCATCATATCCTTTGCTGGATTTTCTAATTTGAGCAAAAAACTTAGGACTTGGAGTTGCAACATGGGCTTGTTTTGAGAGAGCAACAAAACCTTCTCACATATGTAGATTGTATTCGCCTGTGAACATCTACCCAGCATTAACATATGGGATCATTGGAAACCTCACTAGGTGAACAAAATGTTTGCTGGTTAATTTGGGGTAGGAGAGGAAGAGGCATAATTGGTCACATTAAAGAGCTAGAACACAGTTAGTCATAGCATGCTTTTTCCCTTATTATTCATCACAACACACTAAGATAAGTTTCAGAAGAGATGTCTCATTTGCATGGGGTGTTTAGAAATCCTTTAACAAAAGTTGGTTTCATCTATCTTTCATGAAAGGTTAATAAACGACTGATAATTCTTGGATATGCATAGTTGCATCTTTATTGAGGCTTATCATTGAAATTTGGCCTGAGAAGTTCCATCCAACTCTCCCATTTTTCGAATGATGAATGTCCTAAACTATTGGTAACTGCTCATTTTGCTTGAATCTTCTCATGCAACTAGCTTTCAGATTGAGGGGTTCTAGCTTGAGAAATTGTTTCTTCGTTTTCAGATGTATCCTATAACTGCTAATGCTTTGCATAGTTGGCAAGCTCCTTGACATACCACTAATAGAACCTTCCATCAACTTAGGACCAGCCAACGTCTTGTTCAACCCGTGAAAGCTTTTCTTTTGTAGCGTGCTGACAATCAAAGGATCATTTCACTTTGCTATCTTTGATGTTCCATTCTCCCTTGCTGATGATCTTGTAGAAGCTGGATTTGTTTCTTTCATGCCAAATTCTGATTGTATTCGTCTAGACTCATTTCTCATTTATGTGCAAACCATCTTGATAAGAATGAGATTCATACACGACTTCATAATACCAAGTATGGCATTGTGCATCATATCTTGTTAAGTGTATCGAAGAGTGCTGATCTGGTGGACACTCGGGTGTAGTTTCTCTCCATAGATGCGTTTGAATATTCTTGTGTTTAAGGAGAACATGATTCTCCCCATTTTACGCATCTGAATGTATTCGATATTACCAATTTAGTAATTTTTATGCTTCCTTGGAACGCTTGTTACAGGCACGTCCTTTTTTCAGAGACAGGAAGAAGTTCTCACTGATGGCCGATCCAAGGCTTAAAGGAAAGTATCCCGTTAAAGGCTTGTACCAGGCTCTTGCCATTGCCGCGATGTGCCTCCACGAGCAGCCAAACATGCGGCCTGCGATATCTCATGTGGTCAAGGCTCTAAATTACCTTTCTAAAACGGACTTTATCGCCCCTCCTGTGAAAGGCAACGAAAGGACTTCGCCCGTAATAAACACGGAACTGGAAGAAAGAACGACCACCACTTGTACTTCCACAAAGGATGGCGAGGAAAGAGTAGCCAACTACAAAGTTAAAGGGAAAGCAAAGATGGAAGACATACATGCAATGAGATGAGTGAGTTGTTTTTTTTTAGCAAAATTCTATCGGGAATTGATGCCTCGTTATCGATTTTCGATTTCGGAGATGACAGGCGGTACACAATAATATATCCTCCGAAGACTGCGAGGATCTAATATAATGCTGCAGTTTCTCTGCATTTTCGTTGTTGTGTACATTCGACAGAGTTTTTTGTTTATGAGATGTCCTGTGAAGGAAACTCTTCTAATCAAATGGGTCATCATCGTTCATTCATCCATATTTATATGTATTGTTTCTATTTTGTTTTTCACCAGGAAACGGTAAATAAGAAAACATGCAAAACATTCTATCCATTGCAAGCAAGCTCGTGTTCGAACTATACGATGAGTCACTAAAAATTTAATGTAGTTGTCTAAAGCTTCTTAAAATAAGCTAATATAGACTCTATTTTCCCATAAATTTATAATTTATAAAAATCTTATGTTATTTGCCAAAATATCGAAATTTAAGTTTTGGGATATGAGGTAATAGCGAAAGTACAACACATATAGTTGTGAGTGCACAAGCCTATACATGCAAAACTGCAAAAACTTACGTATTTTTATATTATCAAAATCAGAAAGCCTTTAAGTAATTATTCTCTCTCTTTTTTTTTATTTTTTAAATTCCTTCTAATATTCTTAAAATTTTATCTTATTCAATGCCATATAGTAAATTTTATAATAATGTCCTTTAACCCAACATTCATCTCTATCTCCTCTTTCTTTTTCCCATGTTTCCACTACTTTAAAATTTTTTGAACAACTCTCTAATCTCCTCTTCCTCTCTCTCTCTCTCTCTCTCTCTCTACACAATAGGAGTCTTGGTTAAAGTAAACAGATCAAAATAATAATATAAAAGAACACGAGACTTATTGAAAAAAATAAAGCAATAATTAATATGAAATACTAAAGAAATTCGGAGAAGTGATATTAAAAATTTTAAAAAGCTCTTCTCAATATAAAAATCAAAGCACGTGTTCTAAAAATAAAATCTAATTCACATATTCCAAAAAAAAAAAGGAATTTAGATAGATAACGATAACTTTATGAGATATCACTAAAGAAGTGTAGATTAAAATTTTAAAATTATTGATAACGACCAATATTAAAAAAATTATAATTTTTATAAAATAGATAATAATAAATTCTAAAAATATAAATTTAATATTGTTTAGTCTACATATACATTGCAAGTACGTTATCTACTAGAATATATATATACATATAGATGTGTAAGTATGATTGTGTGCGTATATGCATGTGTGGCGTATGCACTTATATGATGTTATATTCCCTACATTCAAATAATATATACATTAATATGTAGTATGATATCCACTTGCCGGGAAAGGATTTAACTAAGACCATAGTACTAGTTGATTCCTCGACTGGGATCTTCATTGTTATAAGATTAAATAACAATTAGTATGTACGGAGTAATAAACATGGGTGGGTTATAGTAAATGTACACGTAATATATACATATAAATTGTTAGTTCTTAAGAATTTGTTATAAAGATACATTAACACATAACTAAGAATAGTAAATCTCTGTGTATACTGTATTATATCTTAACTGGCCAACTTGGGATTGAAATTGGACCATATAATTTGTTTTGTTCATCAAATTGCTTGACATTTAATAATACTAATAAATATAATAATAACAATAACAAGATTAGAATAATAAGATTGTATATACATACATTTGTGTCCAACGCCATATTATGGAGGAGTAATCTTTCTCACTTAAACTCATGTATGGTCGTATTGTTACGAGACCAATACTACTGAAATGATTAATTCTAGATAACAAATAATAGTGTTTATGGAAGATATCATCTTACGGTGACTTTTCCAAAAACTTTAACATAACCTCATGAATAGAATTTACATATCAATGGGATCGAAGCAATGATTATAAATACTTAGACAATTGTACTAAGAGTTATTCAAGATAATATCTTATAAAATATACACTACATTATCTAGTTCTATACATGTCGTATAACTTTAAGCTATGCTATTGCTATGTATAAGTTAATACGTAAAATAACTATATCAGTATTTTCTATACACACACACACATATATATGCACAATATATATCTAAATCTATAAATATGCACTTTATTTTATTTGTTAAACCGTATGTTCCTATATTAATAACATGATATATATATATATATATATGTATATCTATATTCATTTCCTTCCCATTTCATTATAAATTGTAAATTACAAATACATTAACGGGCCTGTATTATTATTTTTGACAATTATACTGCACGTGTTTCTTTACTTTTTGTTAAAGATGTTCGAGGGACACATGGCGATTTTTTATTAGTCAATCATATTATTGGATAGATTTAGTGAAATAATATAAATAACTTATTGTTAAAAATACAGGAAAAAAAAAAGAATAAAAACGCATGAGAGGAAAAAAAAGAAAAAGAAAAGAAAAAAAAAAAACCTTTGATTTCTCACTCGTTCTAGGATTTCCATTATTAGTTTTAAAACCCTCTTCCTATTCAAGTTTGAACATGTCTATAGAATAGAATCATCTACCACATCTATTGATCACATCTATCGAGTTTATCCAGTGCGGGAGTTCTTATCCTGTTAGCTATGTTTTACACTTTCGAAAACATGGTACTTTTGGTAGCTTTTGTCCATCTAAGCCCTTATGTATTCTTTTTTTTGTGTTTTTTAAATAATTCTTGTTTATATTATTTAATAATATTATGAACCAAAAATAAATCTTTGTGCTTTTCTCATATTTATTAACACAAAATACAGAAACTTGGGTGATGTATTTGTAAAAATTTATAACACAGGTCACTTATTTGTAAATATATGAAAACACAAAACACAAACTCTATAAGATATTATCTCACAAGGATGGTTCTACTAAGCAAAAGAATATAAATTATGTATATGAGCATATATATTATATATATATGTATATATTTTCTCATGAATTGTATATATGTTTACTTGTACAAATCATATACACATATCTTTAATAAGAGTTAATTGTATAAATATATAAATATAAATATATCCTCTTCTATGTATATATTCGAATTTTCGACAATTTATTAAGAGTTAATCTTATGCAAACTAATGAAGTTTCGAGCAATCACGTGGAAGAAGTCTCCCGCCAAGAAACCTAACTGAATATTAACTAACTTACCTGCTCCCTGAAATCATTCCAAAGTTCACACTTCCATCTCCTCTTACCTTCCATCAAATCCCTCCCTCTCTGTCTCTATCTCAACCTTGATTTCAGCTCTTCTTTAAGACGACGTCGTTTAAGCTGACAAATTATCAGCAAGCGAGAATTGAAAATGAAGCACTTTCCTCCAAGAAGAAGAGTGGATACCGGCATGTCCATTCTTCCGGTTCAAAATCCCCAATACTACAGTGAAAAGGCCGAGACTTCACGGTCTCGACTGGCCGAGAAATGGGTCCACGTCATCCCTATTGTTGTCCTGTTCTGCCTCTTCACTCTTTGGTGGTTCTCTTATCCAGGTGATGATGATATGTCACGATAGTAACTGCTGTATGCACATTCTTAATATGTAGCGTGTGTCTCTGTCCATATTCCAACTGTTCGATTACGTGTGTTAATAAGAAAATTTACAGGAGGATCCTGCTAATTGATCCTATCGTAGTGCCTAGCAGAATGTAAATGATGGATATATGAACAGAGACGCGAGAGTCGAATTTGCTCTTTTTACGTTAGTAATAGAGTTCGATTTCAGATTGGAAGATTAACACCTTGGATAGTTTGTTTTATCTATATATTATATTGGTTCGATCAAATATATTAAAAGTGATTGAATATGGTTATGAAATTGACTAGTAATCATCACAAAGATAGTGGAAGAGGAAGAACCGGATTAGAAAGTACAAATCACTTAGATTTAAGATAAAACAATCTTAGAGAAAGCGTTTTTGCATTGGTTAGTAGCTCGATTCATCAATGGATGACCTCGTATTTGCTAACATGCTTTTAATTCTCCCCCATCTTCACAACACAGTTGATCTGGTGGTGAAAGACGGTAGGATCGAACCGATGCGGCGACTCAAGATTCCAAGAGAAGACAATGCCAAAAGGGTTGATCTGGCCATACTGGCATCAGCTACAGCACCATTACCATCAATTCCTCTGAATTTTGTCAAGGCTTATGAAACAAAAGCACCTACTGCGCTCAATCTGGAAAACGCAGCCATTCCTGCATAAAATTTCTGAAGGTTCACATTGTATCATGAATGATGATCCAATCTAAATCCCCCAAAAGAAAAAATATCCAAGGAACAAAATATACACCAGACCTCCTGTTTGGAATAGTACCGGATTTGGTGTTGGCTGACTTCTGTCCTGTTTTCTAATGTTTTGCTCAAGAGTGCTTCAATTTGATAGCATAGCCCTGGTGGAAAAATGCCGTTGTGTAAAGTGAAAAAGACTACAAAGAAATTGGTTGGATGAATGGATGGATGGATGGATGTTTCTCCTATGCAACTACATTTCACTAATCTCCCCTTCACGACAGTTCCCCACCCATATGTACATAGTGTTGCTCTTCTGTGATGGTAGCACCTGGCAGCAATCCCTGCGAGGTGACTGCAAAAGAAAATTAAAGTTTCAATTAGTCCTGTTATACCAAATAATATCCGCCTAATGTGCCAGAATTTTCACTACTCTGCTGTTCTTATGCCACATATCATTCAGTAATTAAGTCACCCACTCGACCATTTTCAATGAAATGTCCCAGCTCAAAAGTGAGAGGGAGTGTTAAGCACTAAAATACCAAAATCAGCGTCATTTCTGCAAATTTAAACCCTTAAAATGCGACAAATATAGCAACAGAAATAGAAATGTGGTGAAGCACTTACTTTCTGCCAGCGGAGGGGATCTGGCTTCTTTGTGACAACAATGGAATCGATCTTTTCTGGCGACTCCATTTTCCACCTGCAAGGTGGGTTCCTAGTTGTAGATCGCGAATAGAACCCAATACTCTGCTTCTTAGCTCTATCATACCGAACCGTGCTCATGTAGAATACGAAAGGCTTTTCACAAGGTTGTCTCATGACTGGTCTAGTGTTGAAGGCATATCCAGTATAGTCTGCTCTTCGGTACCAATTGAGAAATGTTCTTGTTGGCATCTCAAGCTCTCTAGGAGAGATGACTCCCCGTATGATTTGGACTACATAACCCCATGAAACTGAAATAGACCAGATATTTTTCTTATCATAGCAAATGGATTGCTGCATTATGCTCGCAGAGTCAAGCTTGACAGATTCAAACAAGTGGTGGAGAGCTCCAACTCGGCTCATGCGTGGGAATACCGGTTCTACTACATCAAGGTGATGGATTGAGATAAGTGGAGCCACCGGATGGGCTGAAAGGAGACCTATAAGATCACCATAGACATCATACTGCAAAATTGCCAGAAATCACATTTCAAAAATGAAAATCCAACATCAAGGAATATATGCTAGTGGTCTCTGAATTTTTTTAATTTAAGTACCTGATGAAATCCTGCTTCCCTGGTCAGGGGCACACCAAGTTCAGCCATACATGCCTGCATTCTATCATCACTGCCATACAAACCAGGGTAACGCTGCATGCACCGGTCCTGCATCTTGGCCAACTCTTGTGCCAAAGGATAGCTAATGGCGAATCCGCCTCCTCCATATGCCATGTTATAGGAGAAATATATGTTCTGTACATGACTCTCTGATGAGCTACCGATATAATAAAATTGCCTATGATCATACTTAGAAAGTATCCTAACCACATTGTCCACTATAAAAACCGTGTCGTCGTCCCCCATCACGAACCATCTGACATCCTTCATTCCAAGACTCAGAGTCTCTGAAACCACCCTAGAAATCCTCAGGGCAGATCTCTGCCCTTGGCGATTCGTATACCCGAAGCTAGAGGTTCCTGCCGAGATCCTGATTTCGGGCAATGCAGATCCCTCGTTTCTCCTCGTCTGAACATTCTTATCCAGCCAAACAACACCTCTTGTTTCCTTTGGCCTCCACCACACTTTAATGTATTCCTTTCTTTTCTCCCACAAGCTTGATGATGCTGCTATACCAAAAACGATGTGTTTGAGCTCGGTATCGTATCGTTGTGGTTGTTGCTGCGGGGGGGCTTGAACCTTGGTGGTTTCTTGACCTTTTTCTCCTTCTCGTTTTTCATCAAGGTGAAGGGTAGCAGAAGAAACATTGCGGATTGTTTGTAGATGTTCCTCGGTGGAGATATCGGAAGACGGGCATTCTCGACGACCATGGTTGAGCAAGAGATTGGAAGGGTACAGGATGCAGAGCACAGAAACTAAGAGTAGTAACCAAATTGGAATGCTCCTAAAACTTACATGTCTCATACGTTGCAGGGTGGTATTCATTGGGATTTTTCATCAGTTTTGAATGTTTCTCATGGTTTTTATTAAATTAAGGTTTCTTGGTTTTGTTTGATTTGCAAGTCGTTCTTTTGTCTTGCATGCCGATTCCAAGTTAGCAACCCCCACCCATGGTTTCAGTTCAAGATGTGGTGTTGAAAGGAAGCGAGGACGAGAATAGAGCTTAGAACGAGAAATGTTCGGATCAGGAAAAAGGACAGAACTGGACGAGGACGAGAATAGATTTTATATTGATGTATATGTTTTATTCAACTTTATTTTAAAGGAAGCGAAACTTTGAAGACATAAAATAGAAAAAGGAATATCCCACGCCTTAAAATTATGTGTAAGATTTAACATGTAAAGCATATAATTTATGCAATTGTTCAGCAATATACATGTAATCGTGTTATATAAATTATATAAACTAGATGCACGTGTTACCAGTTATATGTATGTATATATATATTTTATATGGCCAAGAATTATATGTATAAAGTTGAGTTTACAACTATTTATAATAAAAAAAAAAAAAATTATGTAATCCTGTTTCATTTTAAGTTATTGAGAGTCGGAATATACATCTTTTTTTTTTTTTTCCAAACTAGGAATAAATATTTGATATAATACTTTCAATCTTCTTTCTTAATTAAGTGAGGATTTTCTTTTTCAATATTTTGATACACTTAAGGAGCAAAAGCCCGAAATACATATGCCTCAAAATAATACAAAAATGATAGTAAGAAATTTATTATTTTTTCTTTTTTTAATTATCTTTTTCTTACAAGTAAAATCTGTAAATTGCCTCAAGTGTTAGTTTCTTCCAGAAATGACTTCATTAAAACAAATATATATATATATATATATGTGTATGTATACTCACCGTTAACCTACCCTCGTTCCCTTTTCCTTTAAAACAATTGATTTTATAAAATGAAAATGTAAATAAGTTAGTGATGAATTGGTTTTAGAATTTGATTAAAGTAAATCACCCTTTGTTGATTTTTACTTTAGACATCTAATTTTATTCAAATTAATATGATCAAACAATATGTTACATGCGATAATCAATTATCACAAATAAACTAAAATACAAGTTAGAAAGGAAAGGTGTGTATTGACAAGCTTTTCCGAGTCCAAACTCTAAAGGTCCAGACCTAAAGGCCTTTACTTGCTCAGTTACCCTCGAACACTTCCTTAGGCTAACAACTCGACCTCCTTCGGTAGCCCAATTGATTTGACCCCTCTCGTGAATCCACTCTAGCTAAAATTCAACTACTTACTTGGTTCCCTCAGGCACACCTCTTCGAACATGCTTAAAGGAACACACTATCTAGTTTACTCAACATCAGTGTAACCTACTCGAGACTACCTCAAGCACTTCTCCACTCCAACCTCTTCGGGACCTTAAAGGCTCCTACCAAATGTCTTTGCCTAGCCTTACTCCTCGAGCCTCCTAAGGACCCATTGTCCTTAGGCCGACCAGATCTAAGCTTGGCTCATAGCCTTGATCTTAATCCCTTGAACTAATGTTAAGTGTTGGTGATACTAACGGAAGACCTTGATACCATGCCTAGCTGCCCTGACTTTGATGGATGTACACACCTTTGATATGATAGACATCTTTTCCCATAGTCACTAAGCAACAAAAATGTGTTCTCTTCCCTTATTATGCATGCCTCCACTATAACAACCATACGTAAGCTGATCCTAACTTATCACGTGTCTTAGGTAGGTAAGATTCATGCCCTATATATAGGCCATGGAACCACAAATATAAGGATCTGACTCCCTAAACTCTCTTTACACTTGTTTAAACATTCAAAACCCTCTCTTTTTCCTTTCTTCTATCCTAACTTAAGTATCAGAGGGCTCTTACTAATATAACCACAAGGTGCTTTCTTATAGGTCTACCATCACACATAGCAATTGAACCACTAGACAATTACCCCATTATGATCTAAGCATCATCTATGGGTATCTAAAATCTTGATATATACAAATTTTCCTTATCAGTTAATCCTCTTTTTTAGCGTTATTCACACCAAATTAAACATCAAGAATGTATCGTATTTAGAAAAGTTGTAATACATTTGGTATAAAAGTATAATAAAATAACTATTTGTTACATGTAGGCATATTCGTATGTTTGGTTAGCTGAATAGTTATTCAAAGGAATTACTATTGTTATGAAATGAGAAATTATAATTCTTTCATATGACCTATATTTGCTATCATTGGTCTTTTGTTGGAGTACCTTTCCATATCTACTTATGAGGCCTTGAAGTAAATATAATAAATAATTATTACTTCTTTATTACATTTCTTAAGAAATACGATTCTATTCTTATCTCCATATTATAGACTAAACTTGTCGTTAGAGTATCCACGAAACACCCTTGAATATAACTTAAAATTAATCACAAACTAGTAATTCTATACTAACTTCTTTCTACAAGAGACTTCTAACTATATCTTTTTAATGGATACCTAGAAGCTCAATAAAGGAAAACACTGCTCTCTCTTCCTCTCTCTCTCACCTTAAATAGCACTAAACCCCTTTAACATTCAGCTACTACATAAACGTTTTTACATATTTCTACAAGTGAGAAATCTTACTTCTTGAATAAGATTATTTTATTGTAAAGGATTTTAACTATGTATGATAACTTGTACTTGTTCAAAGAGATCGAGATAAGAGGATTATTAATCATGTGGGGAATCACCAAAAGAAGCATGGTGATTAAAAGATTTTCTTGATCTTATGATGTTTGCAGGAAGGTAAGAAAATCCAAATCCTTAAATAGAACTTTTATGATAAAAGGGTCTTTATTTGATTTAGTGCTTAATTAAGGAAATCACAGAAGGAAGAAGACATGATCATGTAAGTAAAAGGTATAAAGTCAATCTTATTACGTCTTACCTTAGAAAATTAGGTGAAAATATCCCTTAGGCTTATGATTGTAAAATTAGAGAATTGGAATCTTAAAGAGTAGGAGATTAAATATAGTGTTGAATTATAATTATTTAATTTAAGGTTATGAATATTTTAGAAATTCATGAAAAATCTTAGAATTTTCTTGCAATTTGAAAAGTGTAGAATTAGAATTAAATGATTTTATCGCCTCAATGATAATTTTGATGGTTATAAGATTATAAGAACTCAAGCAAAGATTTTAAAGTTAGAAATTCAATCCAAATGCCACAGGTCGAGTTTCTAATAAGGAAATTGGAATGAGTATGAACAAATGAAAAGTGATTGCTCCAATTGGAATAAGGTTGTCCACATGTAAAACTTGATTGACTATGTTGTCAAGTAGGCTAACTAAGTTGAGTGAAGAAGAGATTTGGCCAATCGTGTTAGAAAGTATAGCAAATTAGTTGAGTGCAAGGAAACAAGGCCACCTAGTCTAAAATACAATCAATCAAGTTGCTTTTACAAAATTGTTGAACAACTAGGTTTATGTCATTAGGTTATAAAAGTCTTGGCTATTAAGTTTTTATTTGAACATGTTTTTAGTGTTATCTTCAATTTGCTAAATGATTATAACAAAATTACTTGAAAGCTATATCAATACTTACAAAGATAGCTTTCTATTTTTAAAGTAAATGTAAGGAAAAATCCAATAGAAACATTGTAGCTTAAGAATCTAATTGTAGTTTCAAACTAATATTATATACATAAAACAAAAGTTCATGAATAATTGTCAAGTGGATCAATCCATAGCATTCCATGATTAATTTAAACAAAAGTTGTTCAATACACCATAGGTAGGGTTGCTTAAGTTAATTGATTATGTGTAGTGAGAGTACTAGTTGATCTTAGAGAAATCTTGATTTGATGACACGTAAAGGAATGATCTTAGAGAAAAGTATGGGAGGAGAAACAAGTAAATGTGATAGTGGATTGGCTTTTATGTTGTTGAGTTGTTCTTGATAAGTTCTTTACAATTTCTAGTGCTTAATCTTTCATGGAGTGATTATAGCAAAGTAACAATGTTTCTATTAAGCTTGCCAATGATTTGAATATTGTAAATGAGTAAGAGATATTAGCCTCTGATCTCGACTATTACATGAAGTTGAGATTGAGGAACCAAATAAACTATTGATAAGAGTCGTTGGATCAAGTCTTGATTATCGACGGTCTAGATTTGAGTCTCCATATGCACATAAAGTGATGGGAATCCAAATTCGACCTCCTTGATCAAGAATTGTAACTCTCCCCTCAAGCATTGAGCTATTGGGTAAAAGCATGTTTTAGGGAAGAAATGAAGTTGATTGAGTAGAGTAGTAGAACAAACCCAAGTCTACTCGACTTGATGAGTTAAAAAAAGGAAGACATCAAAGTACTCCGACCTTTTAGACATGATACTTGTTGAGCTTAACTCCTCAAAGTAAGCATGAGCTACCTAAGTTGACCAACAATAAGAGGAGTTCATCAACCAAGTCTAACCCTTCGAGTGTAGCTCAAATCTCATCCTTCCCAACTTGTTAAGCTTGAATATTAAAATCTTGAGGACTGCTTAACCAATACCTCCCATATAGCTTGGAACTAGACCTCGCCCATTTAAGTTGACCCGTATGAACCACCTAAAGATTGGAAACAAGACTACTCAAATACAACTAGAGTAATACTCAAACCAATATAGACTTGTTTCTACCAGCTCTAATTCACTCTACTCTTAGCTCCGACCTCTACCAAAATGCACAAGTTTTGTACTTAGTTTTAGTTATTTTGCTTATTTGCCTTAGTGAGCCACTTCTAGAGTTTTATATGGTTATACATATTTACAATAACGCTACTAAGGTTTTAGGGTTAGTATAAATAGCACATTTTGTAAGTAGCAACCATTATCATGAATTTGACTCTTAGCTTATTACACACTTATATTAAGAGACTTACTTATTTTCTTTCAATTATTGAATGAAATGTTCTCTTTAATCCTTGTATTATTATCAATTTATCTTTTATTATGATGAACCTTCTTTAGAGAATAGTGAGTCGTATCTATTTCTCTATTGAAACTCGTATATTAATTTGGTGTTTGTGAGTAATATCAAATACTATTCTAATCACAATCTAGTTCATGTTTGTAGTAAGTGTGTAATATCCTATCACATTTGCATCTATATCCCTTTATTTTGTTGTTTTTAATATTAAACTAAAAAACAAATACATCTTGACTCTTACTTTGAGTGTTGTTCGTTCATTTCACTTCATATGCAAATAAAGTAGAGATCTTGAGGCACATCACTAACTTATTGGTTCTAGGCTTAGTCTTAGGCCAGGCGAGACCTAATTCCTTTTATAAGCTTAGCTTATTCATATAAAAGAATATTATAAGCTCATTTAAACCTTCTAAAGGTCTATAAAGACCAAATGAGGCCGAAATAGATTTGGAGAGATCTTCTTTGAGTTTACTTTTTGCATGAAAGACAATCAAATAAGGTCAAAAGGGAGAAAATTGGTTTAGTAATCTCTATTCCAAGTCCATTGAATTAGATCCTACGGCATCCTTGATTATGCTTGGCTTTTTAGGCCCTGGCACTAACTCATCAAACCGATTCATGGTATAAATTGGGCTAATATTCTAGTTACCAAAATAGCCTTGTACACATTCAATTCAATTTTACAAAATCTACAAAGTAGTTTCACTAGCAGGATTAAGACTTAATAAAGTTAAAGGCTACTAAATAGTTATGTATACAAATACATGTGTTATATTGTGCTTTTCCTTTTAGAATGTTGAAAATTAGAACATAAGATGAATGAAAAGTCAAGAGTGTTACTTATTTAGAATTGGAGGCAAAGTAGATGAGAATAATAAATAGAGAGAACCATCGTAACTAGTGAGATTAATAGCCAAGTGATAACAATGAATGAAAGTGGAGAATGAAGAAAGAGAGGTGTAGAAATGGGTATTAGAAAATATATTAGAATAAGAAGATAGTTATAAAACCAAACTACAAAAATTAGATAACTTAATCATCAATGAGTTCATGAGTCAAACTAAATATATATATGGGACTTGGTAAAATAAGTCTAGATGTTGAGCCTAGTACATCAAACAAGTTTAAAGGATTTTGATCTATTTATTAATAGTGTTAAGTTTTACTTATGTAAATCTATTTCTAATAAATAACCGGATTTCATTGGTTAGGGTTTGAGTTGTTAATCCTAAAATGATTCTCTATTACTAGTGGAGTTATTAGCATAATTAGGAGTGTAAATGAACGAAGTTGGTTCATAAAGTATTTAAGTTTGATTTGACTTGAGTTTTATTCAAATTCGATCTTATAATAATGGAGTTAAGTTTGAGTTTAAGCAACTTAAACAGTAAATCGAGTCAAGAGCTCGAGTGTTAAAATACTAATCTCATTAGGATCGTGAACTTAATCAAATTTAGTATAATTTTTAATTTATCTAAATATAAGCAAATTTAATATTAGTTAAAGAAAATTTATAAACTATTCAACTTAATTGAGTTAAGTTTGAGTTTTTATATATATTTTTTAGTTGAGTTTAAATTTAAAATTTAAAATTCAGTAAAACTCTGACTTTTAAATTGAAGTTTTATACTATTTAATTCGATTTGATTTGATTAGATTCTAAATACAGTCGTGGAAGTTGATTCATAATAATTAACGAATTATTGGAGGCAGTGAACTTCGAACGCCATGAAACCGATGACGGCTAGGTGAATCTTCGTCTGCTCAAAGTTAGAGATGCCATAGCTGTAAGGTTTCAAAGTGGTAGATAAAATAGAGGCGGCAGGCCCTCAAGACCACTTATTTTTTTAAAGAATTTGGCACGTTTTAGGATTTCGATTCTGCGGACGGACGGACGGACGGACGGACGGACAGACAAGCAGAAGAATTATTTTTTTTTTGGTTGCCGACTCCCCTCTTTTAGGCCACGTTTAATGGCCATCATAATTTAATGTCTGACCATCACCATTTTAATTCACCAAGGTCACCAATTTCTGACCGACATTCGCTCATTCATTTCCTGCGGGATTACCTAAAAATCTTGAAACTGTTGGAGAAAAGGAAATTGACATATTTTAGTTAATTTGGTTGATATTGTGAATAATAAAAAAAATATAAAGATTCGTTAGACAAAATTAATATCTATTATTGTTTAATTTTTGTTGTACTTCTTTTTCAACAAGTTAAGTAGCTAGCAGCGTGTGATAACAATAGTTTGTAAAGTTTGTGGTTATTTAAATTGAAAAAAAAATATTAATAGAAAAATGAAAAATTGATTTTTACTTAATTTTTAAAATTTTTTTCATTAACATTTTTGGTTTCCTTTATCACCACTGTAGTTGCTAGAAACCAGTGGCACTTTACACCACCAAATATTGATGAAACCGTTGGCAATTAGGAATGCAAACAAGTGAGTTTGCATAAGATATTTATATGATTGTATCCAATGATAACCTAGTAAGTATTTCTTGTTAAGGTGTATGATAAGTTTTGAAAATCTTTTTACAACCCTTTAAAGTTGGTTGAAATTTTGAGAATTTTTTTGAGCCTTATAGGATATTATAAATATTCAAAATTGTGAGATGTCTTGGAAGAGTTGAGATATATGGGCTATTTTGCCTCTACTAGTAATTCTACAATATAATTTAAAAGGAAGTTATCTTTAGTGAATAGTATTTTTTAATGAATAATTTTAATTGTAATCAATTTTCCTTCATTAGAAAAGAAAATCGAAGCTGCATTAAATATTTCTTTATTTACGGTATGTGATCAATAGGGAAAGATTTTTAGCCACCAGTCTCGATCACCGGGCCAAAAACCTCACTTTCTTTCCTTTTCCTTCATTTTGATCCAAAACCCAATTCCCATTTTCAGCTAAAAAGTAAAAACACAGCCCTTCACAGTCTCCACTCCACTCTGAGCAGTCGCTTAGTCTCCTTCTTCTCCGTTTCTCGTTTCAATGGCAACAACAGAGAACAACAACGGTGTACCTTCATATTCCGTAAAAGACACCTACAACAGCAAAGCGAAACCACTTAAAGAAGTCTCTGTATCTACGATGCTAAAGCAAGGTTTTTTGCCTGATCAAACCCATCCTTTCTCTCTCTCCCCTTCCCGATCGAAAACCCTAAATCCCCAATCCCCCTCCTCTCCCCAACAATCCCTAAATCACCAACAGACCCTATCTCGTCCTACCCTTTTCCAGATGATGTCCCAAGAGCACACCCACCAGCAAAATTCTGCTCTCATCAACTCAAGACTCTCTAAGCTCCTCTCGAATGCACCATTTCATAACAACTTTAAATCCTGTGATCATGGATCTGGTAGTGGGAATGGGGATGTTAGGCTTGTTTTGGTTAGTAAAGATGGAATTAAGGTTTCTATGGATGTGCATAGAAAGGTTTTGGAAGATAAGAGTAGGTATTTCGAAGATAAATTGCGGTGCGACAGCAGTGGGGTTTTGTCGAATCATCCAAATCATCATCGAAATCATTCGGTGGAGATTGAGATTAGTGAGTGTGATGATTTGGAGGTTTATGTGGAGACCGTTATTTTGATGTATTCTGACGATTTGAGGAAGAAATTGGTTGGTCAAGATGTGAACAAAATCCTGGGTTTGCTCAAGGTATAACAGAAAAATAAAGTTTAGAAACTTTATTTGGTAATTTGAACTACCTGTGAAAATTGTCCAAAAAATATTGAAACATGATTTTCTGGAAGTGCAATTGATTTTGTTCTTGTGATGATTAACAAATAAATGTTGTTCTTATAATTGGGTTCGGGTGCCTGTTATATCTGTCTTGATGAAGTTTCTGTTCCTCTTTAAATATCACATTCCTGCCCCTGTTAATTGCATGATATCATGTACAAAGAATATTTAATGTGGATCTCATTTTACATTTTCTTCCTCATGCATGGCAAGATATGATTGGAGGAACGTGGATACTTGGTAGATGCATTTGTTCACAAAAGATATTTTCTATCCATTTTTGTATTAGGTTGTGATAAGTGTTGCACAGGCATTTGTTACTGGAACCTTTATGTATTTGATATGATCTTGTGGTAGTCCATAACGTTGGTGTTACTGGAAATGTTTAGTGATCAAAGAAGATGCTAGGTAATTGTGGCAGTCAGTGGTGGTGACCAGTAATGATAATGTGATGAGTTCATGTAAGTCATAAAATTTTTCCTAGAATGGAAGACATTCAATTGACTTTCATCTTCATTATCTACAGGACTGAAGGCATCCTTAGCCATGTTAATTTTTCTTTACGTGAATATGACCAATTTTGATGCTACCCGAATTTTGTCAATATGCCCAAATCACTACCTTAGTATTGATGTACTTCTGCTAACAGAATTTTGGGTAGAGCTGACATTGCTAATCTCATATGGTGTGTTTTCTATGGTAGTTGTTGATGCTGGTGATGTAGAAAAATTAGCTAGCTATTTGCAATTCTTATTTTATCAGAATGTGTCTGTCTAGTCCATCTAAATACATTTGAGACTACATAACTCATTTTATCATAAATTTGACTGAATCTATATGCTTGGGTAGCATGAAGGAAAGATTGTATTATGAGTTGTTTCTCCTTTCGTATGTTTGCCAATTTTTTGAGTGTTTATTATCATGAACTTTTCTCTTCTTTTAAATGCTGGAATCACTGGGGTCATATATTTTGTACTGTAATTGGGTAGTGCTGATTTGAAGGAAGAATGTGAGAGATGTGATGGCTGATATGCTTTTGCTTTTCAATTGTTGAGACAAGTGAAGGGTCATTCCTTGGGCCCAGAGATTCCTATTTTATGATTCTAATTAATCAATACATGTCATATTCCCTGTTTTGTCTTTGTTATTGTTTTTTTGTCTGTCATCTTGTTCTTTAGAAGGTGATACTTTTTGGTCTTATTTAGGCAATAATGTCTGATCTTAGTCATATTGATGGCCAATTATGGGGAAAAAAAAAAAAAAAAAGATTGGTTACGTGTCGTTTCTGTTGTTATTTTGGTCGTCTGTCCATCTAGTATTTGCCTGTTCACATGTGCCTATGATGCTATTCAGTCACATTTGGATTCTAGCATTTGCAAAATACATGGTGACTTTGACTTGAATATTCTTGAGCAAATGGAGCACTGATGCTCAAATTGATGAAACATATGGGAACTCATGGTTAGATTTGTTTACTCCTTGTATAGACCTGTAATAGAAGAAAGAACTTGGAAGAAATAAATTCTTGATCAAAATATCGACTGGCAGATAAGGAAGCTTCATATATACTGTTGAGTACCATTTAAATCCTTGAACTACTTGATTTAGAAGTTCCTTACAAAGTCGAAATATTTAATCACAGTTCCAATCAGCTTTTAGTTATATTTTTACTTAACCAAAACTTAAGAGAATGATATTTGAAAGCTTAAACTCATCTGTCTTTCTGCCACTTTGCATGAAACTGAACAGTCTATTTGAATTTAGCTGTATGCTGACTTTGAATACAAGTTTAATCACTGCAATAGCTGACAGGTGATAAGTCTCTACTGCTACGCCACCCTTTAACTCTATGTTTACACCTGTGACATAAGTGCCTTTTGTTTTTTTTTTTGGCAGGTGTCTTCTGCAATTATGTTTGATGCAGGGATTGCTGCATGTTTAGAGTATTTAGAAGCCGTTCCATGGTCCAATGATGAGGAAGACAATATTCTTTCTCAGCTTAATGAACTGGAGCTTCACAACTCTGGCTTTGAAGTTCTCCGCAGACTGTCTGCTGAGCCATCTACATCGGCAAGAGCCGATGAAATCATTTTGAGACTGCTGACTGGGGTTATACAAGCTAAGGATGATAAAGCTCGTCGAGAAATGAAGTCATTGATTTCTCGGTTGTTGAGAGATGATGCATCTGAGTGTAGAAATAGGATAGAGGTGTCTAGAGACATCTTTTATCATCTCTGTCACAGATGTCTTAGTTCTCTTATCTTATGCCTATCTGAGGCAGCTAGCATGGATGACAATAGACGTGACCGGGGAGTTTTAATGGGTGAAATAGCTAGGGAAGCAGACAATTTGCATTGGATTGTTGACATTCTAATCGAAAAGAAGATGGCAGAGGAATTCGTAAAATTATGGGCAGATCAGAAGGAACTCGCCGTTCTTCATTCGAAGATTCCTGTCATGTACAGGCATGAAATCAGCAGAATTACTGCTCAGCTCTGTGTGGCCATAGGAAGGGGGCAAATCTTGGTGCCGAAAGACACTCGGCTTTCTTTATTATCCACATGGCTTGAGGCTCTCTATGATGACTTTGGATGGATGAGAAGGGCTTCGAGATCAGTGGATAAGAAACTTGTTGAAGATGGCCTTGGCCAGACAATTCTCACCCTACCCTTACTACAGCAGCAAGCTATTCTGCTAAACTGGTTTGATCGGTTTCTTAATAAAGGAGATGATTGTCCTAATATTCAAAGAGCTTTCGAGATTTGGTGGAGAAGAGCTTTCATCAGGCAAAATGTTGCTGGGTTGAATAATTCCCACTTGCAAATAACTGTATGTGAATACCCCAATTGAATAGATATAGGTCCAAACTAAAATGTACATGAAATATGTCCATTTTATGCAGTCACCTGTCTTCTAAGCCCATAGTAGCTTCCCCTTCTACTGTTTCGTTTTACCACGATGGGCTTGTGAGCACGAGGCTTACTGGGTTTTGCTTTACTGGTTGATATTTCAACGTAAATGGCATGACAAGTTCGAGGATTTTACTATCAGCCAAGTTCTGGGTTGGCTGGCGGAGCAGCTTCAGCCTTTCCATATAATCCATCAACCACTAGCATCGACTTACCTTCCTGTTATCGTCAGCCGTTTGAGTTACACCTACGTGACACTCGGCGAACCAGGTGGTGTCGTACCAAGTGGACCGAGACTTGCTTGCCATTAGGGGGTTGCCTCAGCCCAGGATTGGTGAGTGGTATAAAACTAGGTATTTCAGATTTTTCCTACACATTCGTGGACTAGTTTGATTCCGTTACATTCGTTTGTAGAACTTCTTCACTAAAAGGAAGGCGCCATGTGATTACGGTGTGGATAGTTAGAATAAATAAGAATTTGATTATGACATGATTACGACGTGGTTGGCCGTATCCATTTTTAAGTATTGGTCCAATTCGATGCCAAAATCAAATCGGCAACTTAAATTAATCAATTAATTATTAAGTAAGACTATTCACCCTTATTTATTTGTTTAACTATTCCTAGATATTGTGGTTCTCCATGTCATAAATTTTTTGTGGCTTGTTTAGGGGTTGAACCGATGGACTCAAGTGAGATGGATTTGGTGGTCTTCAAATCTTTTTTTTTTTTTTTTACCCTAATTCAGTTACTTATTAATTATTATTTAATTCAAATTTATTAATTTTAATAAGATATTATTAATTTCGTCAATTTTAGTCACACCCCCTTACCATGTTTAGGTCCTTAAGATCAAACGAAAAATTTCCAAGAGTTTGAACCTGTTCTCTAAACCAATTATGGAGTTTAAAGTTCTTGATTTAGGGTTTTTGTTAATTAAGTAGTATTATATAAACTTTAATAAAGTTGATTATAATCATAATTGAAATTTTGTTTGAAAACATAGTTTTATTGAATTTTAGCTATTAAATGGATTAAACTCAAGTTTTTTCTAGAGTACTCTTAATGTTAGGATGGATATTTTGACAACTCGTTCACTTTATGGAATAGACAATTCCAATCTATATAGAATGGAATAAGGATGTAATATATATTACTTTATTTAGTTAGATTTATAAACAATTTAATTGTAAACATTAATATAATTTTAATAACTAAATTATTTTTTGTTTATTTTTTTTCTCAACTAATCCTAAAAGCAGTGGTAGTGATGGTAGCAGTGCTTATGGTGGTTAGTTATGGCGGTGACAATAACAGTTACGGTTGCAGTTGTGATGGTGATAGTAGTGATAACGACAGTAGTGGTTGCAATGGTAATGGTGGCGATAGCAATTAGTGATAATGGTGATAGTGGCAGCGGTGGTAATTATGACAATAGTAGTAGTAGCGGTAGTAATAGTAGTAGCGATGATGAGAGTAATAAGAGTGGTGAGTAATCGTGATTCCTTAATTAAATTAAAAAATTCCAATTACTTGGTAATAGGGATTCCTACGGAATTACAATTCTATAACAAAAAATTAAGTGAACATTGTAATAAGGAATATGAATGGAATGAAATTCTAATTCCATGAAGTAAACATGTTGTGAATATTAACCGTGCTAACCAGGAATTGACAGAGAGGATATATGGGAACTACTTTGACTATAGTTGCAATCTAGTGGAGGTAGCATAGGTAATACAATTGCTCATAATTTAAGACAAATACTATAAGAAAAATAAAATCAACTTATCAAAGTTTTGTAACATCTTTTCATATAACAATTGAATGGTGGTTGTTGTAATAATACAATAATTGTCATTTTATTATCTTTAATTTTAATCTAATAACTAACATAAGGGTACTTATAACCCTGACACATATAGACACACATATATATAATAAATACTATATAGTATTGGTATTGTGTTCTCTCAATACCTTAGAAACAAAGAATTGCCTTAAATTTATCAGGACCATTTCTAAGTGAAACTCCACTAGGGATATTGTTGTGCAAGGATCATTGGAATACTATCTCAAGATCATTGGTCCTTTTAATCCCTTGGCTTAGCCAAGCAAAAGTAACATACGTTTAATTAATATTCAATAATTAATTAATCTAGTTAAGCAACTAGCTTAACAATATAAATAACAAATAAGTATTATGTACTTAGATTAATTGTGATATTAGAATCCAACTATATAACATTCCTAGAACCTAACAACATAACAAACACCAATCTCAGTCTTTATCTTCCCTATTCTTCATTCTTACTTACTCATAACACCCTTAAGTTCCTACTGTTAACTTAGGCTTTTAAGGAAAACAAGGATCTATTTTGGTGAAAAGATATTTAAAATTGCTTTTAATGGATAAAATCAATAGAAGAACAAGTAATAAGAGATCGAGAATAAAAAAACGAGTCTTATAAAACCAATGAAAACAAATAGCAAACTCACTGTAGACCACTACAAACATGGCGTCTAGATGGTAATAGACTTGGTGTCTGGACGTCATAAAGGACTAAGAAAACTTGAGTCATCGGAGCCTAACGTTTGAACAGTTTGCAAATTTCTACAGATTGCAACTTGCAACTTTGTAATCCTTTAACCTTAACTCCAAACCCGAATGCAAGAACCACTTCTAAAGATTCTCCTACACCTAAAACTCATTTTACACCTCTCTAAAACACCATTTTAGATTCGAAATGACTTCCTTTCACATCCTGCACACAATTAACCAACAAACGACATCTTTATTCAATGTGCTTGAAACTTTGAATAAACAAGGATAGGATTGAAACTTATCATAGATGATTGAACTTGACACCACTTTTGGATTCCCAACACTTTAGATCATAAAATACAATTCTTAATTAATTTTTTATTGAGCCCTAAAGGAAATATGAATTTCTTATATCAAAACTAGAGAAACTCATAAAAATCATCCAATCTATGATTTACCTTTATCCTTCCCTTTAGACTTATGTACTTTTCCTTGTTCTTAATTGAATTTGCACGGAAAAGCTATTTAAAAGAGGTCACACATGTGAGAGAAGGGGAAGAGACTGAGAGTTGTTTTATTCTTTTGTTTTTATAAAAAGTATATGGTTTTTAGGACTTTTGTAATGCCAACAATACCCTTAGACCTTTTTCTTATTTTTATAACTCATATTCCTTATGTTAATGTTTGGGTTTTACTATTAAACATCCTAGATCTTTAAAAAGATGTGCATTAGACTTCTAAGTGCACTTTTTTTAAAAAAGACTTAGGGTTACATCACACAATTTTAAAGATAAAGGGTTTAAGTACACATGAAGAAAATATAAATAGGTATAGCTATAATTACTCTTTTTCTTTTTCAATTTTAGTAAAGAACGATGATAACTAATATACAAATTTTTGGTGAACAAATAAATAAAATAAATAAGAAAAGCACAATCCATACTTTCTAATTAAACTCAAAGTAGCATAGTTTTATGGTATGATATCGTTTTTCAATAAAATGAAAGATATATCATCTGTCTCAATTTTGATGAAAGATATAGTTAGCAAAAGTATCAAAATTGAAAAGTGAGTTAAATGAAACTAGCAAAATTATGAGATTTAACTATATACAAATAGAACAAAAACCTTTTTAAATTTTATGTAGCACCATTATACTCAAATTCTTTTCCTCCTTTCTTGAATTTTGGTTACCTTATTGAAAGATATGAATTATGTGATATTTAAATGGCTTAAATATAATTATTTTACGGTGTTAAGACAATATAATTTAATAGTTTGGATACTTATTTTTCACTTAGATGGTCGAGATTTGATCCTCCTTTGTTTGTTTTAATCACCAAATAAAAATATCCTACGACAAAATTTAGATTTTGCTTCTCTGCATTTGACTAGTTCTGCGTTTAATTACACTTTTTCTTTTTTCTTTTTTTTTTTAGATTTAAGAGTTTAAGCACATGCTATAAAAAATAGGGAGCTAAAAGTAAATATATAAAAGGGGTGTTTTCTTGGCAATTTACTCAATATTCTATTATAAGAGCAATCCATCCAATTTCTGTTTCAATTTTCAAAAATCTTCGGATGCCATATTTTTGATCCCCTGCCCCGCCTTCTTCAGTCAAACCCTAAAACCCCGATTGAGAAGTGAGAACCCCAGTAACGACCAACGTCCGTTCCCACTCTCTGTCTCTCTCTCTCAACCATTCTAATCATTCAAAGAAACCCTAATCCGAAATCTTCATATGAAGACCGTCTCCGGTAAACTGATTTCATCAAAACCTATTTCTCTCTCTAAAGCCGCCAAAATCCTCTCCAAATTCACCACCGCCACTAACGGCGCTTCCCCTGCCATCTCCGCCTACCTCCGCCGTGCTTCCGATGCTTTCGACGAGCTGACTCAGTTCCACAAAGATCTCAATAGAACACCCAAATCGTCAAAACACCGCGAGTCCAAAGAATCTAACTTGGTATCCCCAGTCCAACCAATTCAAGCCCTAAGCCTTGACCTTGACGGAGAATCGAGCCATGGCAGGAAAGAGAAGAAGAAAAAGAAGAAAGTGGAGGAAGGAGAAGAAATAGGTTCTGTAGCGAAGAGGAAGGAGGAGAGAGATGATGAGGACCCTGGCAAGAAGAAGAAGAAAGAGAAGAAGAGAAAAAGTGGTGGTGATGCTGAGGTTAGTATGGGATTTGAAACTAAGGAGGAGGAAGAGAGACGGAAAAAGAGGAAAAGTGAAGAAATTGTCGAGAGAAGGTGGGACGGTGAGTCCAATGAGACACGTAGTGGTAAAAAGGCAAAGAAGAGACGTAGTTCAAGTGAGAATTAGATTAAATGTTAGGTTTTTTTAGTCAAATTTTTGGGGTTGAAGAGGATAGTTTGTATTACATGGAAGGTTGAATTTTTAATTGAGGGGATTGGAAAAATAGACTTGAGAACTAGATTAAAGCTAGAGGGGTCTAATCGAGCTTTGGGGTATTTGTAGACAGGGGAAGATTATTTTTTGGGAATTAATGGGTATGTGGTGACTTGAGCTTTGTGTTGCTGAGGTACATTGTCAATTAATTCTTATATTGCAATGCAAGAGATTTGACCATTCCATATGGGTGTTTCTTCTCTTCATATGATTGTTATGTTGATAGTTGAGTTTGATATATTCTTATACTGTGGAATTTTTCATAAGTGTTCTTGTGATGACATGAGAAGAAGCTTCTGTTTTGAGTTTTTGTTTTGGAAACTAAATGAAGAGCAGAGAGATTATTTTTGATAGGTGGCCTGTTTGTTCTGAAGATATATATGATTATGTTGTATGTACTATGTACTGAGCAAAGTGATGCATTTTTACTGAAGAAATATGCTTTTAAGATGTTGTGTCTGTACATAGTTGGATTCTGATCATAGTATGTCTTTGAATTCCATGGCTTGGAAGACTTGAATGATTGGACAAGAAACATGACATGTGGCTCTTTGGCTTATTGTAAGACCAAGTCGTACATTTCTCTGCTTCAGTGTTTTCCCCTCGAAATCTCTTTGGGCTTGAAAAGTGTTGGTCCATAAGGTGATAAACCATTTCCTCTCTCGGGCCACTATATCCATATAAGTTTGCTATTACCTCTTCAGTAACAACAGGTGACCTGCTTTTGTTTTCCAAATTTAGGTTGAATTTCCTTTATTTTGTAAATTGTAATAACTACTCCTGTTTTAATTTTTATGACCAGTTATTTATGGACTGCATTTTCTGACGATTTTGGGCTGGCTCTTTCAAATTCTATGAAAATCTGTACATCCACAACACGTCTTTAGTTTTTTTATCGCTAGCTTCTTTTCATAATGAAAGCCAATTGGTTGAGATAAGGGAAGGGATTAAAGGGTCTCCCCGACCTAAATCTTTTGCTAACTTTTTATGAGATACCTATCTATGTCATCTCTTATCTGTTAATGACATGATCATATGAAACAAACGACGGCCCCTACCATTATGCTTGCTTCAATTTTATGGTAATGCATTTTAATATGTGAATTTTTTTCCTTGTTTTTTTTTTTGTTCCAGCCAGCGGTTTTTTGGGGTGGGGTGGGGTTGGTTGGGGTGTGTAGGATTCTGGGGAGGGGATGTAAAAGAACATGTGAATTTTATTACAGACATTTTCATGTTAGATCATTCACTTGCAAAGACATGTACGTTGACCTACTGGTCAATGTTGGACGTTGATTCTAAAATTCTTATGCTTGCAGCATGTGTACAATTTTGTGTTGACTGAAGAAAAGTTCTGTTTCAACTAGAAACCATGAAATAGCCTCACATATGTGAACATGATACCACATAACTAGATCAGGAGGAGATCTCTAAACACTATCCAAAAGATTTTGTGACTCCTTTTCATAGCGAAATCCATCTTTCTTGGAGTCATCCGCAGACCAAACGAAAATTCCATTGAGTTTTCCTCTGCTTTTCAGCTTACTACATGCCTGGAAAAATCCATTTTCTGGTTTGAGACCGCCACTATTATCAGTGCCAAAACTCACCAATACCTTTCCACCTTTGTAATTGGAGCTTTGAGCATCAAAGTGTTTCAAGAATTGAGAAACTGTTGTTCCTTTATTATATGCATAGAATTGAAAGTTGACATAGTCGATTAGATGCCTGTATTTTCTCCAAAGAGCCAGATAATATGGCTGGACAGATCCATCATCATATGGTGCTATCGATGTAAAAGAGATAGTTTTGTTCTGTTTTAGGTGGAGAAGGAGTTGGCCAATACATTCTGCGAATGTATCGGGATCTGATTTGAAATGTTCATAATCGATGTCGATACCATCCAGATGATATTGTTGCACAATTTGTGTGATTGATTTAATAGCATTGCTAACCCAAGAATTGATAGATATTGGATCAAAGAAAACTTTCTCTTTGCCTATAGTATCTCCTCCGAGACTCATAGCTACCTTCACATTTGGATGTCGAGACTTGATGGAGTGTACATGAGCAGGTTTGAGGTTTTTTTTATCCCAGTAAACCTTGAAGCTCCCATTGGCAGGAGAAGGTTTTTTGGTGTAGTCAATAGCAAAAGAGAGGATGAAGTGAAATTCGACATTTGGGTTAATTGGCACATTGAAAAAAGTGACTTGCTTGCCTTCAGCTCCTATATATTCTCTGAAGAGCTTTGAATTTGCTGGGGCTACCAGGATTGATTGAAGTATGAAGATGAAAGTTTTGATGATGAGAGGGCACAGGAACTTCCTTGTGTCCATGCTTAGCAGGGTGTGTGTTGTTTAAGGTTGTCTACGTTCTATTTAAAGGTGAATACTAAGATGCAAACAAAGCGGTTGTTTCATGTGGTGTCATGTTCTTGACACAAATTTTCTTCATTCTATTTTATGTTTGTCTTTTGTTTGAATTGTGAATCTAGTCTGAATCTGTTGCGACGGCAGGATTCGTCCTTTTGCCAGTGTCTTTTAACATGTTTCAGCATAATCAGTTTTATAATTGTTTTCCATTGTCACGGTCAAAAATGGTGTACAACAATGTGGAAAGAACCCTTCTGAAATGACAAAGGGGGATGGTCCCTTTTGTCCTGGGTTTACTTGGCCCCCATACTTTCCAGAGATTCAGCTACTCTTTGGACTAGACTAGACAAAAGTAATTGGAAGTTATATGGAAACACTTTGACTAATTCCTTTGGCTTTTAGTTTTTTTAGGTTGGATTTGGTGGTAGTTTGGAATTCATGTGTGGAAACTTTTACTAGTAGTGGGAACTTTTCCCATTCCATGCACTGAAAAGTTAAAGAGCTTCTGTTATGGATTTTGTGGATGTCTGGCAACCCTTTTTCTTTTTTAACTAACCACCGAAATTGTGTTATAATTCATAGTACAATTGCCTCCTTTTGAGGATTGTTGTAATTTTCAACAACAGAGAATACGGTTGGCTTCGTTGTTACAAAATTTCTAGCCATGATTAACTTTTTCAGTTCAGTCATGGTTCTTTTCAGCGAACTATAAACGTTATGTTTCCCAAGGACGGGAATCCTAAATCGTAAGGGAATCCAGCAATAGGTTCAATGTCGGTTATGCATTGCATTGTGTTTTTACTATGTATTAAAAAAAAAAAAACCTTATATTTGGGATTGTAAAAAAGTTGAATCAAGTTTAAATGGTATTGAGCTTGAACTCGTTGAAATCTCAAAGCTTTAGCTTAAAATTTTTTTGTTTGAACTTAATTGGAAGTGGTGGCATTCAATGAGTTCAGATTTGATTTTATTTTGTTCGTTTAGGTTAGGAGTGCAATTGAAACTTAAGAGTATTAGGCTTTGACTTGAGCTTGACTTGAAAACTCGAAACTTGAGCTCGGCTTGAGTAAGATCGAGTTTTAAATTTTAAGTTTGAGTTCGATTCGAAAATATATATAATAAGTTCGAGCTTGATTCAATTAAACTTGAATATTTTATAAATTTTTTAATTAATATTATATTTACTTATATTTAAATAAATTAAAAATATATTAAAAATTATATCAAGCTTGATTAGGTTTGTAAGTGTAAGCTTAGTATCTTGCGAGTTTAGTATTTTAAAGTTCGAGTTCGATTTAATTTACTATTTTAGTAGCTTAAGTTTGATTTGATTAGATTATTATCGAATTGAATTTGAATAAAACTCAAGCTGAGCTCGAATAGTTCTTGAATTGATTTGATTTGATTCATTTATACATTTAGTTTAGGTTTATTTCATTTGAAAATTCTTTTTCTTTTAATTAAAATTTCATTAATTCGACTAATAGTTAAACTAGATTCTAACTTAATTGAATTCGAAAACTAGTTGAGTTTAACATTATAAAGCACTTGAATAGTTTGAACTTATACTATTATAGTGTACTCAAATTTCCCAAATATGGACTCAAATTTGAGTTTGCCCAATGTTTTTAGTCCAGCATCGTCTGTGACCACATTCCTTTCCCTGTCGTTGTGCATTTTAGGATAAATGTTGATGTTGATTTAAACGTTGACATGTCAATGTAAACCATTACTATGTTTCCTTCAATATTCTTGGGCATCCGTGTTAGGCATTCAATAATTCGTCCTCCCAGGATCTTATCAATTTCCTCTTGTCAACTGGATTCCAATGCCGAGAATGTTATCTTCATAGTAGGTTTTTCGTTCAAGTCAAGATTAATCCAACCGTCCAAGATTATTCTTTCACGTCCTTTGTCTGTATTATCTTGTTTATATAGCCTATTAGGCGAATTCCATTTAATCTGGCCGAAGGAATCAATTGATTAAGTCTGTCAATGTAGGACACAGAATAGTCATGGGCCAATCTAAAATCAGCAAAAAGCCAGTTGACGGGAAACCAATCATAAAAGGATTCTAAACTTGCAATTCCGGACAAAAATTTGCTGTTCTAAGCATGTGCGTTTTCATGCCGTCCCATGCATACACTTATTGGTTTCCATTTGTCATTTCAATTGTTTTCTTTCAAGTTTCTGTCGATGCCGTTTCCTTGAATAATGCTGCTTATTTTATTTTATTTTATTTTTTACTGTTCTATTCCAAGCCGCTGAATAGAAAGCTTCTTATTATTTTGATTTTTCCTTTTCTATTCCTGTCTGCTCATCTTATTTGTTTTCCTTTTTGATTCCTAGCTAAAGTCACTTCGTCGAAGATATATAATGTGAAAATCATATAATTCAAAAGTTAATTAAAATTGCAAGATGCACTATACATTAAGCTTTTTAGGGCTTTTTGTTTTGCCCTTTTTTTCCTTTTGCATCTTCTTAGTTTATCGAACTTTGCCTATTAAACAATTCTCAAACTAGATAAAATTATTACCATAATTTGCAAATTAACATGAGAAATATTCTATGGAGTAATAAATTTATGCTTTTTCATATATTTCATCTACCACAAGAAGTTAATGATGTGTTAAATTAAGTATCATGTTAGCATGTTGTATTTTTATTGAATATTCTAATTCTTCAATATTGTTATTGCGATATGATTAGCTCCTTAATGTAAAGAACGAATGATTTGGCTAGAAATCATATTCTTTTTTTTGGGAATTGAAGTATATGTTCTAGTTGCTTGACTAAAGAAACTTGCTTTGCTCTCATCTTTCTTTTTTTTTTTTTTTTTTTTTCTTCTCGCCAATAATAACTATGGCAACATTTTAGCACCATCCAAAACCAGCCTTAATGTTAAGGAATTTTGAATCAAATAGTAGATTTTGGATTGTTAACAAATGGAATTAGGATACCCAAATGTGATAAGGAAAAACATAAAAATCAAGTGATGAACTTTCAATGTTGAACCCTAACATGATAAGGAAAAAAATAAAAAAATAAAAATCAAAGTGATAAACTTTAAATGTTAAACCACGATGGAACAAATATTGATAGTGAATAGAAATAGTGAGTTGTATGAATGGAAATTGAGCAATATTAGTTTAAATAATATATAAGATATTACAAATAATATATTATCATTACTTACTAATAATTTTTTTTTCGTAGTAAACAAAATAAGATTTATTTTGATAAATGTTTTAATTTTGTGTTAAAACATATTTAAAATCAAATCTAAATAATTAAATGAAGATATATAATATAAAGCATTTAAGAAGTTATGGCCGGAATAGCTTTTTGTCCTTGAAATCATACGTACAAATGGAATTTAGCTAGGAATAGACATAGGGACACGTGAAATAATAATATTCGGGCAAGTATTTTGTTGTTTAATAACATTCAGCGGCTAGGAATAGAAAAATGGTAAAAAAAAAAAAAAGGCAGCATTATTCAGGGAAACGACATGGACAGATGCTTGGAAGAAAACGTAGAATTTGAAATGGCTTATGTTAAGTGACACATGCCAATATGTGTATGGATGGGACAACATAGAGACACATATGCTTGGGACAACAAATTTTTGTCCCGATGATGTATATGGTAAGGAAAATTTTATTATATGTTTCACTTTAAATTAATTGCTGGTTGAAATACTTATCGTTAGTTCATGTAATTATAATTTAGTTGTATAAATAGTAATTTTTTAATAGGATGAATTGGGTTCAATTCTCTCTCTTTTATGATTGTTGTAATAATATTTGATTAAAAAGGTAAAAATAAAAAACAAAATACTCATATGTAAAGAGCATTAATAAAAAATAAAGTACATCTTATATTACAGGATTAATAAAATACCATTAAATTTTCTTAAGTGATAAAAAGATCTTTCCTATTGGATTTTATATTAACTTTAGAATTTTAGATGATCTTATTATAATATCGTACTTTTATAGTTTTAAGAAAAGTAAAAAAAAAAAAAATTAATATTTATCTTTTTTATTCTATTTCAATTTTTAATATTTCAACAGTTTTATTTTAGTCATCAACATTTGCAAGAATTTTTAAATGAATCCTTCTATTACTTTTTTTGTTGGTTTTGACATATGGCATAATTTGATTCATTTATATAATTAATTTAATTACATTAATTAAAAATACAAATTAAATAATTAAAATTAACAAAAAATACTTGAAAATACGAAAAATTTAAAAATTATAAAAAATTGGGAAATTAATATATATTGTTTAGTAAGATACATATATTTATATACATATTTATATGTTCATAAATTGATAAAAAGATTTTAAATATTTGTAAAAAAATAAAAGAGAAAAAACATTGAATCTGACCACTGAGGGGAGGTGTTGTCTACCCTTTGGTGGTTAGATTTTGGTTGCCCAAGAATTTAGGTTGCAAACTATTTTATTAAATGGATTATGCAACCTTAGGATGGCTATGAATGGCCGCCTATTACCTAAGAGGGGTTGCATCTCATTAAGTAGAGGATAGCAACTCATGATCATCCAAACAAAAGAAGTAAAAAAAAAATAAAAGCTGAAAAACTCATCGAGTTCTTTAATGTTTTCCTTTATTCTTAGGGCAGTTGCGGGTAACCACATACCACTTAGAGAGGGTCGCAACCCTCTTAATAAAGTGAGTTGTGACTTAAATACTTAGTGGTGGAAATTTGGTCACTTAAGAGTAGGGGTAGCTGGTTGTCACCTTTGGAGGGGTTGTGTAACTCTCCTTTAGTAGCTAGAGGGTAAAGTTGGGTAAAAAAATCACGAACTGTGGATTAAACAGTAATTGAATTAAATTGAACTGAAAAAATGGTTTTTTATTTTTTATTTTTTATTTATGAACAGTTTGATTATATATAAACAGTTTATAGTTCGATTCAGTAAAGTGAATTGATAATTATTTTAAACCAAATTAAACCGTTTGGTTAAATAAAAATAATTTCATGCAATTATTTTTTTATTTTTTCATTATTCTTTATAGATTTTATTGAATTTTTTATATCTTCTTCTTCTTTGTCTTATTTTTGAGTAAATTATTACGATTAAATTGAGTAAGTTTCATAAAAAATTTTATATTTAAAAATTTTCCTTTTCTAAATTGTTATTTTCTTATATATTTTCAAATAAAATGTTTCACTTTGGTGATTTTAACGTATTTTTTATTTCTTTTTTGGTCTTTAGTATGTTTCTTTTGTTTTCTTTGTTTTACTTTTTGATGGGTGGCTTTAATTCTCCTTCTTCGTTGTTTATTCATAAGAGTAAAGTCTTTTATTTTCGTTTAATCAAGTTGAGTTTGTTAAAATCTTGTATAACCTTTTATTAAGTATCATTATATATGATAAATATATGAAAAATTAATTGAAAACATATGAAAATTCGATGAAAAGTAAAACATATTATTGGAGACAAAAGCGTTTAGCAAAAATTTAACATAAACGGTTCAATTTTAATTAGTTTTAAAAAATTTACTAATTAAATCATATGATTAGGTTCAATTTAAAAAAAAATCAAATTGTTATATTAGGTTTAGTTTGATAAGGGAGGGTGAATTGTACCGATCTGAATTATGCTCATCTCTATTGCCAAGGTGGTTAGATTTCAATTTTTGGAATTTTTTATTTTTTGGTGAATTTTTAAATTATAAATATATAAATATGTATTTAAGTATATCTTACTAAACAGTATATATTTTTTTCCCTATTTCTATTTTTATTTTTCTGATTTAAAAAATATTTTTATGCATTTTTAAAGATTTTTCTTTATTAATTTTACTTATTTAACATATATATTATTAATTTATTTAGTTGAATTAATTATATGAATGAATCTAATTGCGCCATGTGTTAAAACTAATGAATAAAGTAAAGGAAGGATTCATTTAAAAATTTTTGTAAATATTAAGGATTGAAATGAAAATTTTAAAACATTAAGAACTAAAATATAAAAAAGATATAAATATTAAGAATCCTTTTGTACTTTTTTACATAGCTTTTTACATCATAGCATCCACTTATTGTGGATGTTTCAAATGCTGCATCAAGTGCATAGCCTAAATATGTATTAAAATTCTTTTCACCTTCTTGATATTATTATGTATATAAGTGCAGATTTATGGTCTTATAAGACTAGGTAGATGTGTTCATGTATATGAAGATGGCCGGTCTACTTATAGGCTGGAGGGATTGTCTGCCAGAAATCGAATAGCAACCCAACCACCTGAGGGAACGCCGACAGTGTTCCTCTCAATAGGATCAATAAGATTGAAGTTTGCAGGGTCCTTGTTTGGATCAAATTTCCCAAAACCTTGTCCAACGACAAAGAAATTGAAACCATGTATATGGAGGGGATGACTCTCAGCACCAAGAATGCTGGTGTCTTGCATTATAAGCTCTACACTAGTGTTAAAAGGCAGAACCACTAATTTGGTTCCATTGCTAACCATAGTATTGTTTGGTGGATTTCCTGTATAGTTAAAATGGAGATGGTGGGTAAAATGGAAAATTCGGGGCATAAACATGGTTAGATTGACCGGTAAAATGCGATTCGAGAAGTGGTGTAGTTGGCATTACAAAAGATATATTGTTAATTGAAGCTGAAAACATGGTTCCATTAGGCCCTTGGCAGGTTTGGTTTTTAGGGCAAGGCAAGGGTTGGTCCCAAGACCTACGGTGAAAAAGAACCTCTTGTCAACTGTTTTTGGTACATTAGCAGGGAATTGTGTAGATGCTAAACTGCGGAGCTTATTAGTAAAGCCTGTAGCGAAAGCCGTACCATTGAGAGGAGGCAGGGTTGGTTTAAGGAGTGGAAGTTTCCTAATCGAATGAACGCCGCTCGACGGTTTTTCATATTCTAGGATTCCAGCGACAGTATAGTTGTCAAGGGTTCCTAAACCAGTAACATATGGCCTAGCCATCATTAAGAATTTTGCTTTCGGGTAAAGTGGTTTTGTCTTGAGAAGAACATTTCTGCTTTGTCCAGGGGTAATGAGAAGCGTCTCGGTGTTGAGTGGTTTTACATAAACGGCATCAATTTCAACCACTGTGATATTGTGGTTTGCTATGCTAAAGAAGAGCTCATCATTGAGTGCAGCATTGATGATTCGAAGAAGGTTTGTCTTTCCTGGCTTAACTTTGAGTTTAAAAGTATCTGTAAGGTCAGGTTTAGTAAAAAAAGGTTATTAGAGGTCAAACACAATACTAGGGAGAATGCTTAAAAATATAAAATAATTACACAGCTAATCAATACGGGCTCTCATTTCCTAAGAATTTTAAGTTATGAAAATTATATGAAATATTGAAACTTCAATAGTCACTTTTTAAAATTCAAATTCTATGTTATCAAAGGGAACGACGAGGAATTTATTCCTTACACTCGAAGTATCTAAAACCACATAATACCTTTGGTAGAGCAGTTGTATAAAAGCCCTGGTAGTCCGTTGATAGTGTAAGCATCGGAAACATTTGGTCCACCACCAGTTTGCAGTGCTTGGTTAATGATAGCCTCACTATCTGCATTAAACCATTCTACTAAAAAATAATTGTAATTATTAATTAAACGATTTTTTATTTTTTTTTATCTTATAATGAAATTATATTACATCTAACTAACCACAACTACCAAAGATAATAGAGACTTCCTTATGTGGTTTCATGAATGGATAGGAAGTATTATATTTGGGAAGAATGATTATGGGACCATAGATAGTCGATCTTACCCACGATATATGTGCATGCCACCAAAGAGTCCCTCTTGGGCCAATTATGGTGAAGTTGTAGACATAACTCTGTCCAGTTTGAATGGGACATTGGGTAATATAAGCTTGCCCATCTGCCCATCCACTTCTAAGTTGTCGAATGTCATGCCTGTTAAGATAAGGAGCAACATGTTTTTTTAGACATATAAATTAGCATTTATTTGTTTTGCAATAATGATTTTCAAGGTTTCCTTATATATATATATATAATTTTTTTTCATATAAACTTTGTAGTTGTTAAATATTATCATATTTATTTTAAGATGTTATGGATACCATTAGCTTTAAGTATAGTAAGCGGTGGATGAAGATGTGAGTAATAATGGAAAACCTTTACTGTCACATGTACTTGCCACTAAAAATTACTAATAGATATAGTTTATTGAGATTATTGTAATTAGATTTGATAAATTTATGGCATTGATTATAATAGCTGTAAAATTGTCTAATAATTTAAGGTATCGATATCTTAAAAAGTCACGAGAACTTCTGGACAAAACCCACCCACCCCACCCTAAATGGTGAAGTTATCACAAGTTAACTGATAACAGCACTTATTGGATAGAAGTAGCAGTTCTCTATACAATCATACATACCAGTGAATGGAAATATTATTCTGGACGTGGTTAACAACTTCAATTAAAAGGCGATCACCTTCCCTAGCAACAATCTTACGGTCACTATACTCTTTGTGTGGCATAATCGCCTAAAATTTTTAAGCTTGATCTGAAAAGCTATATAAATAGCTTATCAAATTCAAAACAAAAGAAAGACAACGCCTGCTATGTACGGATGAAGAAAGAATCATGACTTTGGTAGATATATACTTACGTCAAACTTGTAATGCCGGGTAATGCCTTCGGCTCTTGCCATCGCAGGGTTAGAAGAGAGACCCGCGATAATCGATGCGAGTAGGAAAATTGCTATTGGTGCATTCATCTGAAGTAAAGAAGCACCCATTTTATTAACTTTGTCAAATTTTTTTTTTTTCTAGGAACAACGCAGAAGCGAGACCTATTATATATAATTGCTAATGGATGAACATAAGATTGGTCCTTGGTGCTGTAGTCCAGCGTTGTGCAAGTATATATAGGAAAGTAACGAGGATTCTCAAATGATAGAAAATGCATGGTTTATCAATAGGGAGAAGTCTAAAATATTAATTTTCAGGAGATATGATCGGTTGTTAGAACAACTTTAGAGTGATGTCAAAGACAATCCATTTTTTTGACCTCCTTCTTATTCAAGTTGAACTACATATGTAGAAATATTCTGTAGGAAATATTCTCTAAGATCGGTTCTTGGTTTTTTGTATTATATAAATATAAATATAAATATATATTTAATCAAAGTGTTAATATGTGCTATGCATTGCAGTGCATGTATATTTGAATGAACATCCTTTTTTCCTTTATAAAGCCCACTTGCTGTTGGTATTTAAATGCATTTGAACTTCCTATAAAAAGCTCGGATTGAAATAAAGTGATGCGATGAACAGAATGGAACCCCTATAGATATAAGCACATTGGAAGTCCTTTCCATTTCTATTACACTATATTTCAAGTGAATCATTTAACTTTTTCATATTTATATTAATATTTTTGAGTGTTTTTATATTTTAAGCGAACCATTCTAGTATTTTACATTTATATTATTACACCGTACTAGTCCTCTACGCATAGAGTCATATATCATAGAAGTTACTAAAGAACGCTCTTAATTAGTACAATTAATATAAACTTAAATCCTGAATAATAACTCCTTATTCTAACTCTATTCCATCTTTGCCCATATATCCAAATGAAGTTATGGTGGTTTATTTACAATTGTTTTGACCTTGATGAATTATGGAGAAGTTGATAAGAGAAGTGTTACATTTTTTTGCGTCGTACTGCAAGGACTAATTGTGCCTTATCTCTCATACCTGAGAAGAAATGTAATTTGGCCCTATAATGTAAAAAAAAAAGAAAAAAACCTCATTATGCATATTTTTGATTCAGGTAAAGTAGTCCTAGAAATTCGAATAGGTGACCTCGAAGATTCCCACTATTCGACATAGTAAAGATCTTATTGACAATATGGCTTTCCGTTTCCTTTAAGATAAATTGATTTCTTGTCCGTATTCAACCAACATGGAAGAAACAATTTGGTTAAATAGAAATCTTGGATTAAATAAAATAAACTATTTTATGTGATTTTTGATTTAGGGATACTATATCAAAATTATAATTTAAATTTAAGATTTTTTTATTTAATTTTGAATAAAAAGTCTAAAATTAGATTAATGTAATTCTGATTTGAACTTTTACTTATTATATTTATCATTTCTCCAATCATTTATAATTTTACCCTTCCCCTAATAAATGCTTGTCTTTTAAAGATAAGTAAAAGTTGAATTATGTTATGTGGCAATTTTAAAGTTTAGGTATAAAATTTGACATAATAAAGTTTGATTCGGTATGAATTTTACCATTTTAGCCTTTTTGATGCAAAAATAAAGAACATTAAATTCAGAAAATGATTTTCACATCATCTCGTCGACTAAATCCGGTTTATTAGCCATGCATATTTATATTAGTCAATCAAGTTTTGATCACTATAGAAGCATGCATTGACATGTCGGATGTCAATATGTGACATCTAAAACCTTTGTCTTCATTATAAAGGAAAACTGGATAATTCCATCATGCTGTCCTTTTAATAGGTAGATGGGTTTTATTCCATACGTTTACTTCTATTTCCATAAGACGACAGCACAGCACGTCATGGATGAGCAAGCAACAAAACCAAAATTGACGCAAATGTCAACTCAAGCAATCCATCTAACCACTGCAGCTCATATATGATGGGTACATTTTATATGAAAATTTCCAAAAGTATTGATAGAAATGTACAATGTGGGGGGTTTTTTATTTTTATTTATCTATCGAAAGTCACAAAATAGACATACAAACATGGGTTCATGCTGGCCTAATGAATTCACAAAGAGAATAATCCCATCTTGTCATGATCCATAAGTCTTTGAACCTAGATGCTTTAGCATCCCATAATTTTCTAATTAATTTCATTGTATCCTTTACAACTTTAAATTTATTGTTTCCACCATCTTGAATCATTTTATCGTCATTTTTCACATCATTAAGCATCACTTTACTATCAATCCAACATGAATAGATAATAAATTGAACTGCTATGATTTCATTTAACATCCTAATTAGCACTAACACATTCTGTAAGGTTTCATATTGCTAAATGTATATGGTTGATTTAGACCTATCTTTTAGTTGGTTCATTGGTAGCATTGAATACCCAATCTTAAAATTACTTAATAGTTGGATCAATAGTTATGAGTCTTTTCACCACTTAGTTGCTATCATAGGATTAATGTATAAAAGACACATATATAATTAAACTACTTTAAAACATCTCTAGTTTAACAATTATGGTTGTTTAGAAGGCTTTCTATATTGTAAAACATAGATCTATATAGAATTTTATACATAATTCTAGTAAAGAAATTCCAACTTTTTAATTACAAATCAAAGTTATGGATTAAATTAGGTCATCCAAATGGACTAATTGACTCCAAAATATAAACATAAAAGAAAGACTTCACCTTTGGTTAACCCTCATTTTGAACCTTTAGGCTTACCTTCTCTAGCTTGAGTGTTGATTGTTTGTGATATATCTACTAAAACCAGCAAAAGAAGTCTATAAGGATGTGTACAGCTACTACTTAGTAAGGGCATAGAGATAGTAACTTACAAAGCACCACAAAGCAAGTCGGGATGTCAATCTGTCTATTTATGTGAAATGTATAAATAAATGTTGTTCGCATGTCATTGTCCAATCTATCATAAGAATGGAGATATTGTGCCCATACCCAATTAGTGTTGACTTATTCTTCCCTACATTTGGCCACATTTTATTTATGGGTTATCTTAGAAGCTTATTAGGAAGTGCACTTTGGCAACACTCCCACCCTTTTTGGATTTTAAAAATAGGCCCATTGATTTTTATGTTGGTATTTCTTCAAATTGTCCATCATTGATAAGGAGTCATCTTTAATATTGTTTGTAATGTTCCAATCCAAAAGTAGTCCATAGTTATGTTAGAGGTGATTGTGGAACCATTACAATCACGTATTCGAAAATTATTAGTTGGTCTTAACTTGTTATTCTCTACATTAGTCTTATAAGCTACTAGTAAATCTCATACAATTTAATGGAACTCCACTCATATAAGGTATCACAACTGTAGTTTAAATTTATTCTACATAATTTAGGACTTTTTGTGTTATAACTCCATCAATTAACTAAGACCACAAATAACACCTCTTCAACATTATGAGTTCTAAATGTTCTTTCATCTCTATTTTTTTCCTTGTTGACTGTTTGAAAAGGTCTATCGAGATCTTTAAGCTTGAGGAAATTTTTTTTTTTTTAAAAATCATAACTATAAACATGAAATTCAAAGAGATCAAATGGAAAGTGTCATTCTAGATCAAAAAATTATAATAAAATATAAGATCAACCGAAACTTATCAAACTTGAAAGAGTAAATGGAAATTGTTCAAACCTCGTATCTTTATATTTCAAACTAAGAAATTCCTAGATTAATATCCTAGTACATATAGAAACAAATGGTTAATCGAAGGCAAAAATTTCTGGGAATATTTTGCAACATTTCATTTCTAAGCACTTAAAAAAGAGACAAAAAATGTATTTAGACCTCAATTTATTATTATACTAGATATTTACTAACAGACCTTTCTATTAATAGTTTAACCATTAATAACTTATAGCATTATTTGTTACGCAAGTTGTCATTTATCCAAGAAGTATACAACAAATATTTGCACTTTTCACAATGAATATCAATGTTTCAAGGTTTTCTTTTCTTTCTTCATTTTTTTTTTATTTAAAGGGATGTAGATGGTTGGAATCTTATAATGTATTTGATTTGGTCGAACTTGATAGTAGCCCTATAGGATATTTCCATATGGGTCAGAAACAAATTTTGAGAAAAAATTTTCAAACCCCATAGGGTCTAGATTGGTTTCCGACAAGAAATATGGACCGAATAAGTTTGCTTCGATAACAACTATGTGGACCACACTCTTTTAGAAAATTATTCAAGAGAAAAAAAAAAACAAAAAAAGAAAGTTTTAATTAAAGCTCAACCTAAAAAGATACACCTTTAGAGTCACCAATAGGTAAGGTGAAAGTGATCACAAAAATACTAGCACCGTTTATTCTCTAAGAAGCCAGGGGCCTACGAGGGAGATTGGATTGCACAGCCCGTTTCATGTCTGAGGTAACAGACAAGTACCGCCTTATACTCAAGCTCTTAAAGGAAAATGCAGCAATCAAATAGGATGAGGAATATGAACAAGCCTCCAGGACTGTCTTGCCACGCGACACAGAGAAAGGAACATGGCATTTATTACCTACATAAGAAATTTATAGACAATGAATAGAGATATACAAAGATAGAAACAACTTCTTGTACGTTTGGTGTAGACCACGCATTTACTCGTGCAGTATACCCTCTATTACCCTATCAAGTTATTGATTAAACATGATCGCTGAGTCTACCCTTCTCATCGAATCTAACATCATATTTGAATAACGATCAAAGACCAAGTACTGGTAGATCAACTAATCCAATTCCAGTGAAAGTCCACAAGGAGAGCCAAGAGGTCCAATTCGAGATGAGATGGTCAAGGCAATCGAAGGAAAAAAAATTTAATGATATTAATATATTGCGTGGATTAACGAACAACGTATAAGTTTTGATGATAGGGTTTAGTTGATTTTTTTTTAAATTACTATTCATGTTTTCAAATATCAAAATTTTATTAATATTAATAAATTATTATAACATCAATGTCTTTTTTTTTTTTTGTATTTTAAATAAGACGGCAGCGGCACTTCCTTGTGTTCATGCGTGGGGTTGTGCTTTTTTAATGTTGCCTATGTTATATTTTAAAGGACAAAGCATTTGTTCCTCCTAATTCTTGACACAGTTTTCTTTATTCTATTTTATATTTATCTTTGACAGAACTAATTAAATCTTGAAATTTTTTATTTTTCATAATATATTTTGAATGGAGCAATATCACAATTTACATTTTAACTTTATCATTTTTTTCAATTATATACTTATTTAATTATATACCTAATTAAAAATTTAATTATCACCATTTGAATTTCAATTGATTTCAATTTACATTATTAATTTAGTCAGCACGATCAATAAATGAAATAGTTTCCTATCGCCTTAAGAGGATCATGAGACCCCTTCAAGGTTATAGGTAGCTATCCACGGATACAAATGTGTCTGGCAACTCATATATTTTTAAGTGGATCATAAACCTATTGTTTTGCAAGGGATAGCTTTCGACCACTTGTCGGGTTGTGCAACCTTTCTAAGTCCATGAGTGGCCATCCTTTTGATTGATCATGCTAACTAGATTAGTTAAAGTTAATTGAGGTATAGACGATAACAATTAAATCTTTAATTAGGTACACAACTAAATACATCAAAATTTTGGATATATAGTTGCAAAAAATGATAAAATTAAAATAAACCATATTATTAATCTTACTTTAAATTTACTGCCACGGCAGGATTTAATCTTTTCGCCAATGTCTTTTAACATTTTTAGCATCAAGGAGATTATCATTGTTTTTTGTTGTCCCGTCGAAAATGGTGTACGTATGTGTGGAAAAACACTTCTGAAATAGTCCTTTTGACCTAAATTTACTTGAGTATTTAAAAAAAAAACAAAAAATAGATAAGCGTCTATCTATTATTTTAATAAGATACTCTGTTAAAGTATGCACTAAAACCATCCAACGTACAGTTTTATATGCGGTTGAATTTTTTAGGTATCATATCCTCATGAAAGATATATTTTAAAAATGAATGGAACCTTTTATCTATGTATGTATCGCTGTTATATTTGGCCCCAATACTTTCGAGAGATTGTAGCCACTTTTTAGACTAGATTGGACATATCTAATCTGTTTGTTGTAAATAGCTCCAAGTTATATATATGGATTGCTTGACTATTCCTTTTCGGTTAGCATTGGTAAATTGTTTGGAATTCATGTAAGGTAGTGTTAGGAGTAGTGACTTACCTCTAATATATATATATATATATATATACTACCCCAAAAAGAGTTTGGAGTTGTGGGAATCAGTTTTTCACGTCTCACCTTTGTTATGCGTATCATAGTTTTTCACTAACTATATAAGTTATATTTTATAATGAGGAAAATTCAAGCCGGATTCTTATCGGTGAAGAGCAACCTGATCACATCATCATGTCATTAAGTCGTAAGGCCATTGAGAAATAAGATATGAATGTGTCATTATACACCTTCTATGTTAACAAGATGTGGATACATAACACTGTTAACAATTTGAAATAAGATCATACATTGCTAAGTTTAAGTTCAAGCTCAAGTTACCTCAACTCAACATTTTAAATCCAAGCAACTAAAAATTTTAAATTTTCAGTCTAAAATTTTGTGTTAAACCTTAACTCAAAGTAATGGTACCAATTGGTTTGAGTTTGACTAAATTAAGTTTGTTTTTGTTTAATCTATCTAAAATTTATTGTTTCTTGTTGATTGAAATAATACTAATATTCAAACTGGGGCTTGAATCCAACTAATATTGAAACTTGATTCAAGCTTGATCAATCTTGTGAGTTGATCGAGTTAAACAACATGAAGTTTAAGCTTGGCTTATAGGCACTTTGGCTTATAGGCACTTTGGCAACTCAAACTTGAGGAAGAATTGACCTTTATTGAATATCAAATTTGAGTAATTATCAAGTTTTGGCCAAAATAATAATAATAAAAGGAGTATCAAGTTAAATCAAAGTAGCACACGAGAAATTTGACTCACTTACACTCTTTCGATACCCGATGTCCTTATATCATCGGTGTGTGTGACCGCCTTACTTTCCAATATAACTATATCTTCTAGGAAAATGTTCATATAAAAGTTGACTTGAATCCACTTTTTCATTTTCATCTTTTTATTTGGCACGAAGTGTCAACAATCACTGAGTTTTAAAAATATTCTTGGGCTGCCTTCTCATGCATTCAACAATCCATCATTCCGTGATCTTATTAGTTGTCTCTTGTTAGCTGGGATTCAATTGTCGAGAATGTTATTTTCTTAACAGTTTTTCACTGAAGTCGTGGTAAATCCAACTACCTAAGACTATTCCTTGGTGTTTATATTTTTGAGCTATCCTGTTTACTTAGCGTCTTAAGAGCAGATCCCAATTGAACCAACCGAATTAGTCAATTGATTGCGGTATTGCCGGTCATCACAGAACATAGGACAATCATGGGGCGTTTCAAACTGAGCAACTAACCAGTAAATACAATTTAACATAACAGGCCACCTACTGCAACAAGAAAATTCCAATTTTAAAATCCTCTATACAGATCCGATCAAGTCTTCAACAGTGATAAAGTAAAAGCTAAAAGCATTGATAGATCTCAAGAGTTCCTTGAGTAGCTCCCTGGATTGGTTTAGTAGGTAAAACCTAGGACCTTTATGATAAGATGTACGGGATAAGTACTCAGTTTCTTTCTTTATTTACTTTCAACTTAGTAAGTTCTCTTTAGATCTTGATTGAATTCTTCCCATGCTCGCTTCCTTGTGGGGGAATTCTTTCGTAAATTTAGTTCAGAGTGAGCTATCTGTATTATTTATAAATAGGACTATTTTGCATTAATAAGGTTAATACTTGTATTTGATTTTGGATGCTGAGCACAACATATTTATATAGTTTTCATTTTCATGCTAAATTACTGTTGTAATATGTGCATAATATAGCAAGATACTTTTGATGTATTTATGAATATTATTTATAAAAAAAGCAAGTATTTATTATGTTTACATACTTTTTGCTAGTATATATTTTACAATAAAGTTATATAGATAATTACAGTATTTACGGAATTATAATGAAGATATATTATCAATAAGACTTCATGACATTATATTATCTAAAAGTTTTTCTTGATTGAATAAATATCTAGAGGGGATATAAATATTTAGACTAACACGTTATATAACTAAGGTTATTCTTACTGGATCGAGGGAAAGATATTGGAGTTATACAAGTAAGTATCTAAAGTTAAGTGGATACATTGGACATGGCCCTTAATAGAGGACATCACATATTTAATGCCATTGATTACTCTTTTATATGAACGAGTGTAAATAATCCATAAACTTAAGATCTTCATATATCTTATACATAGAATGATGTGATTTGATGCTGTTAAACACATCAAATTTTTTGTCCATTTTTGAAAATTCTAAAAGAAATCTTTAAATTTTAGAAAAAGTCAATTTGTTTTTCTATTTATGAAAAATATTTTAGTATGAGAAAAAAAAAAACCTTTAAGTAAAAGCCCATTTAATTTGAAAACAATATGTCAACATCACAATCAAATCTATCATACTAAACCAAAGCTCAACCACATAACAATTATTTGTCAATCAAGCAAACTAACATTAACCTAACATGGTAATCAACAAATTTTCATTCAAATTAATCAAGTTAAAGTCAACATGCTAATTATTCCAAATTAATCTAAACTAATAAATCAATATTCTACTATATGCTAATTATTTAAGTTAAACTATTCATTTATTAGTGTGAAAAGATGCTAATTATTTTTATTAAAGCCTAGAACTTGCAAACATTTTATTAAGACTTAATTATGAACAATATCAAACATTACAAAAACACACAAGATCAACACTCAATTTCTCTCTTTTTTCCCCTTTTTTAAAACTTTTCATTTTATTAAAACCTAAACATGCATATTAGTTAAAAAAACAAATATAAGCATTTTAAAAATTATTTGATAAAATATTAAATATCACAAAACACAATTTTCTAATCACATCAAGGCAACACAAGATCAAACACACATTTTTTATTTTTCTACATTTTATTTATTTATTCATTTTTTAACAACAAACAACAAAGTAATCAAGGGAGAAAGACTTACCACGCGTGCTGATCGAACCAGTAATTGGTTTAGGTCGGTTCCTGTGGTTGGGTCGGTGGCTTTAGACTCTTAAGATACTAATTTTTGAAACCCTCAACTCAATTTTTGGAAAACCTAAGTATACCTCCAGCAATTTTAGCAAAAAATTCAAGTTAATTATGAATAAATCCTAAAAACATCGATCTTGATGCAAATTTAAATTACTCCCTTCAACTACAAAATTGAAATGATCTATCCATTGGGCTTTGTTTGAAGATGAATGTATAATGTTTCATTATTTTATTTTTAATCGATTTGCTCTATAATAAAAGAAATCAATGAGAGATGGTGGATTTTGCACTATGTACACCTAGAGAGAAAAACTATTAATTGCATATAATGTGGTGATTTTCCAATGCTTGAGAGTTAAATGAATGTGTGGAGGAGGCCTTTATTTACAGTATTAAGGTGCAAGTGTAGGTCAAGAAACTTTCATGTATAAAAAAGATTAAATCTTTGATGAGAATAGCAAACTTAAGTGTACATCTCGATTCTTTCTATTTTAGGCCAAAATTGAATACGTTTTCATATTAATTAATGGAAAGTAAAGATTGATACGTGTAATAGAAGATGTCCTCATATGTTTTGATTAAGTATCTTGAGGCATTTTATAAGGATGTGCTTTAATTTTGCCAATTTTGATTGGGGTACCAAATATACCAATTTATTAGTTGCTTGATTTTTCTTTTCTTAATTTGAAAATTTCTTTCAATAAAAATTCAAAAGTTGGACATGTTATAATAAAACAATTTATGCCTATTTTATTTTTTATTTTTTCATAATTTTTGGTGATAAAAAAGTAAGTGAAATTCAATAAAAAATAATTCGAAATAATTCGATATACTTGCCTTGTATATCACAAATTTAAAAGATTAGCTTGTTGGACACGATGAATGGGGGAAGGAGAAAGTTAGGGTTTGATTTGGTTAACACTTTGTCACATGTCGCCATGTAGCTAGTCTATGTAGTGCTCACATGGTACCACATCGTACCGTGTGATAGACACGTGGTGATCCCATAACGTACCATGGGTACCACATGGCACCTTACTTGTCACCTTTAAAAGGTGACACATGTTACTTTTTGTTATTTCTTTTCTTCTTCTTATTCTTTTTTTCCCCCCTTTTGCTAGCTATTTGCTAATTGCTGTTGGGATTCTTCTTCTTTTCTTTTCTTTTTTTTTTTTTAAATCAAAACACAACCTAATTAATTCTCCGATTCCTAAAAAATCATATTACGCCCTTCGATAAAATATGAAGTTTAATAAATATAAGCTCAAAATATTTTCAACAATTATCAAATTTGACCAAATTAGGATTCTGATTTTTATTTGCTTTCAGCTTTTATTTAAAAACTTTAAATGGCCATAAAATATTCATTTTAACTTCGATTAAGGTGTGGTAAAAGCTACAAACCCCTAAAAACATGAATTTTCAAAATATTTCAAAATGGGTTAGCTCAACCAATGCTAAAAAAATTGATTTTCAATAAAAGCTCATTTTTACTTAGAATTCTTAATTTGATCAAATGCATATATTTATTTTGACTTTAGAAACTATTTTTGACCTCGAAAAATTAATTTTACCATGAATTGACCTAAATGGACCACTGTGGTACTTTTATGATTTTTCAAATTCTTTGGATTTTTGGGTATTCTTGTTTTTGTTTTTTTTTTTCACTTTTTCATTATTAGGTTTTTCTTATTTTTTCAAATTTTTTTCAATTTTCAATTCTTTGGTATTTTTTTAATTTTTCACTTTTTTGGGTATTTTTCCTTCTTTTTGCCTTTTTAAAAAATGAGGGAATTTTAAATTAGATATAGACTTAGGGAAGGTAAAAATGGAGTGTCTATACTAAACATCGCTTACATTGTCAACTTGATAAGTAGATGTCAAGCCAACCTAGGTAAGGGTTACTCGCCTACTATCAAGACCATTTTTAAGTATTTGAGAAGTACAAAAGATTTATTCTTGGTTTATCAAGGAGACGCAGAACTAACTGTTAGAGGATGTACTGATGATAGTTTCCAAACAAATGATGATAATCTTAAATCTTTGTAAGGTTATGTGTTTTGTTTAAACCATGGAGTTATTTGTTGGAAAAGTTTCAAACAAGAGACGGTGGCAGATTCTATAGCAGAGTCTGAGTATATAGTGACTTTTGAAGTAGCTAAAGAAGCCGTTTGGATTAAAAACTTTATCTCCGCATTAGGAGTGGTTCCAAGTATTGCAGATCTTATTACACTGTATTGTGATAATAATGCAACTATAGCTCAAGCTAAGGAACCAAGGTCTCACCAGAGATCTAAACATATACATTGGAAGTTTTACATCTTTAGAGAGATTGTTTAGAAAGGTGATGCATTGGTTTATAGAGTAGCAACATATGAAAATATTGCTAATTTATTCATGAAGGCTTTACCTTAGTAGAATTATGAGACCCATATGAGAAGTCTAGGACTTAAAGTCTGTAGTGCTTGGTAATAGTGTAAGTGGGAGTGTTATAATTTGTGTACAATGTGTTGAGACACTTTTGATGTATTCAGAAATATTATTTATAAAGAGCAATCATTTATTGCATTTATATATTTTTCTACTAGTATATATTTTATAATAAAGTTTAATAGATAATTAGAGTATGTATGAAATTATAATAAAGTGAGATTTCGTGACATCGTATTATCTAAAATTCATCCTTAGTCGAATAAATACCTAGAAGGACATGGATATTTAGATTAATATGTTGTATAATTAACGTTATTCTCATTAGACCGAGGGAATAATATTCAAGTTATATAAGTAGGTAACCAAAGTTAAGTGGGAACATTGATCACCACCAGTTAATAGAGAATATCACATGTTTAATATCATTGGTCCATTCTCTATATGAATAAGCATAAATAATCCTTAAACTTAAGACCTTTATATATCCTATATATAGAATGTTGTATTTTGATGTTGTTAAACATAGTCTTTATTTGTATTATAAATAATACAATTATTATATATGACATGAAATATAGAAAGGATAGTGATGAGTTAAAATAGAATTTATTATTCTCTTGGATTAGGGAGTCAATATCCAAGACTGCTTGATTAAGATAATAGCGACTTATAAGCTCATAGCAACGGTAAGTTTTATTGAGCGTATTTTATCTTGGAAATTGAGTAAAACGATTAAACATTGAATATATGACACACAATGGTTTAATTGGGATATTATTTGATAAAGATATATAATTATGCATTAATCGATTCATAGTGGTTTCTCGTTCACACTTTTTTTATTACATTAAATAACCAATAATTGTTGCTAGACAGTTATCTTAACTTGTGTTTAAATAGACACTGTCTTTGTATATAGAAACTTAGAAGGTTGTATACTATATCACAACTAATGAAAACAAAGTTTTTGATAAAAAATTTTGGTGGATATTAAAATTTGTTAATATTTATTTCAGAGTTAGAATAAATCAATTCAAAATAATAAATTAGAAGCAATTTATTTTTCTACATAAAATATATATGTGGTTAAGCACCTTTCATAGGTTATGTATTTTATTATTGCGTTTTTGTGTAAAAGTAGATGGAATTTATTAATTCTATATTCAATTGTTATTGAAAAATTCATGGCAATTGAAAGGTTATTTACCATCAATTGAAAGGTTCATGAAATGAAAAGTTTTTTTCATTAATTTTAGTTAATGTTATTAAAGGGACAAAGGTAGATAAAAAAGTTCCATGATTTCTATTCATACATATACCAATGAAAAGGCAATAGAAGGTGATATAACATTTTGCTTCTTGGATTTTGTAATTCTTATTTGAGTTATTTAGCAATATGAAAGATTAACATTTGTTCTTACTAATGTGTATGTGGATTTCACTAAAAGAGTTATGTTTGGAGTTCTTATGTTGAATATATTTGAAATCAACAAATCGGATTTAGATTACAATTAAACTCTATCTCCAAGAGGAGATAGTATTTTCAATAGAAAAAAATGTAATTTTATAATTTTTTTTATTGACATATATAATATTATTTTACCTATTTCATATAAATCATAGGATAGGTTTTACAATAGTTTTATTTCTGCTACATTCTCTTTGTTTTATAAAACCTAACAATTATGCCTACCGGGCCTTAGCCAATCTACTTAACCCATAAAGCCTTTTAGGTCATCATGATTTCACCCATGCCAATCGGTACCTAGTTGTAGTTCCTTAGAAGGTTGCCAAGGTCCCTAAGCAGACATTAGGGTACCTAAGCCAAATTGTTGGGGTCTGCTGCTAAGGCTAAGCCCTCCCACTAGTTGTCACAACTCTAACTCTATGTTTGGAAAGAGGGAAGAAATTAGGAGGAGACGAAAGTAGAAGAAATGAATCAGTAAGGAAAGAAAGTGGAGAGAAAAAATTATATCTCCTAATTTAGTTTGGAAAGGAAGAAAAATAGAAAGAAATGTAGTAATATGATTTTTTATTATACTAAAATACCACAAAAGACCTTATAATTTCAAAATATACTTCTACTTAAGAGTGAGAAAGTAATGCTATAAGAATTCCTTCCAATTCTTTCTATATTTGGAGAAAATAATTTTAAAGGCCTAGGGGAAATTTTTCCCTTGCAAATACCCTTTCTTTCCCTTCCTTGCTTTTTCAAACAGTGTAAAAGTTCTTAAAAATTTCAATTTCCTTCCTCTCTCTGTTCCTTCCCTCAATTCAAACATAGTATAATAATTCTAGTATGACTTAAAGGGATAACGTCAATTTGAAAAGACAACTCCTCAAGTCAGTAGTGACCTGTTGATGGATAGCATGGGGCTCGACTAAAGAAGTATAAAAAAAGAACGATGGTTGTTCATGTGGCCTATCTTAAGAGCCCAAATTGTCTATAAAGCCCTTTTGGACAACATGGCGAATGAGGATTACAACCCTAAAGACTCGTGATATACTACCTTTCTACACACTATCTCTCTAAATATATCTACTTAAAATATTGATATTGAAGATTCTCTCTTCTCCATAAGCCAATCACTAATTTGAGCATGGAGTGCAATATGTATTTTCTTTTGTAGACCTAAGATCCAAGCTAGATAGGTGGACTGACCTAAGATAATTTGCAAATATCAACACAAATATAGTTTATTGTCTTATAAGACTAGTAGATGTGCTCATGTATTTGAAGACAGGTTAAGGGATAAAAGAAGTGTGCACATAAACTATCATGGTATCATGAATTTTTATTTAAATACACAAAATTGGATATGAAATATGGAACTTATTTAATATATCAAACCGTTCAAATAAAGATCGTAATTCTCCCATTTCAGTCTAGGAAAATTGGAACCTATCTAGGAATAGCCTTTGGAAATAATTTCAATATCGAGGTATTTATGTTTGAGAATTTGAAGTCATAAATAACACATCCTTTTACATGAGATGAAAGATGAAATAAGCATGTAAATATCTTTCTTGGCTCTTACAAATAATCGGAACCCTTGAGTATCAAAATGCTCTCAAATATTTTATTACAAAACTTGCCATTACCCAAACCTAGATAATAATGGTTGCAGACATGAGGAATCCCAAAAAAAAGGAAAAAGGGGAAGTAAAACATGACAAAATGCAGTTAGACGAAATGAATCTGCAATAAGATGTTAAGTATTAGCACTTAGGAAGATCTGCAGGTGGAGGAAGCAACTTTTGATTAGGCAGCTTTCCATCCAAAACAAGCCATGCCATTTTCAAACCCCAACTTGTATGAACTTCAAGGTGGCAATGCATAAACCAGACCCCTACATGTGTAGAGATATTATATCAATAACCGTCTTCATTAGTTAAAGAAATATCAATACTAGTCGCAGATCTAGGATTATATTACAAACAGGGCGAGTTGTTATTAAAAAACTAATATGAAGGGCAAAACCATCAAGATAACAAAACAAGATAAACAATTTTTATTTTTATTTTTTTCAAAATTTCAATGGCACAAGTTAAAAACCGCTGGTAGATATTATCCTCTGGGGAAATTGAGTAAACATAGACTCTAACCATGATGCATGGACTTGAACTAAGAATTTCCCACCCTAGTACCTTGTTGAATTAAGATTCATAATTGACTAGTTTGATTAGTTTAGATTTATTTATCTAGATGGTGGTGTGGTTTTAGTATTATACTCCAACAAACCTTTATCTTAAGCATATTATACTATAATGATCGAAATATTCCCTTCCCTTTGAATGATTTCAAAGGGAAATTTAATTGAAAACACTTTGCCTATGTTATAGCTATGTATATATATAACTTTAGTTACTTACCAGGATTGTCTGCCATAAACCGAATAGCAACCCAACCACCTGAAGGGACGCCGACAGTGTTCCTCTCGATAGGATCAATAAGATTGAATTTTGCAGGGTCCTTGTTTGGATCAAAATTCCCAAAACCTTGTCCGACAACAAAGAAATTGAAGCCATGTATATGGAGGGGATGACTCTCAGCACCAAGAATGCTGGTGTCTTGCATTATAAGCTCTACACTAGTGTTAAAAGGCAGAACCACTAATTTGGTTCCATTGCTAACCATAGTATTGTTTGGTGGATTTCCTGTATAGTTAAATGGAGATAGTGGGTAAAATGGAAAATTCGGGGCATATACATGGTTAGATTGTCCGGTAAAATGCGCTTGGAGAAGTGCTGTTGTTGGCATTACAAAAGATATATTGTTAATTGAAGCTGAAAACATGGTTCCATTAGGACCTTGGCAGGTTTGGTTTTTTGGGCAAGGGTTGGTCCCAAGACCTACGGTGAAAAAGAACCTCTTGTCAACCGTTTTTGGTACATTAGCAGGGAATTGTGTAGAGGCTAAACTGCGGAGTTTATTAGTAAAACCTGTAGCAAAAGCCGTATCATTGAGAGGAGGCAGGGTTGGTTTAAGGAGCGGAAGTTTCCTAATCGAATGAATGCCGCTTGACGGTTTTACATATTCTAGGATTCCAGCAACAGTTGAATTGTCAAAGGTTCCTAAACCAGTAACATATGGCCTAGCCATCATCAAGAATTTTGCTTTTGGGTAAAGCGGTTTTGTCTTGAGAAGAACATTTGTGCTTTGTCCAGGTGCAATAAGAAGTGTCCTAGTCTTAAAAGGTTTTACATAAACAGCATCAGCTTCAACCACTATGACAGTGTGGTTTGCTATGCTAAAGAAGAGCTCGTCGTTGAGTGCAGCATTGATGAGTCTCAGAAGATAGGTTTTTCTTGGCTTCACTTTGAGTTTGAATGTATCTACAAGGTCAGATTTAATCAAAATTATTAGAGGTTATGCACCAATAATACGGTTGCCTAAAATTAGAAAGTAATTACATAGTTAAAGGATTACACAGCATTTACTATAATTTTTGAAAAAAATTTATCATATAAATTTACAAAGAAAAAGAAAAAAAGTTGAATTTTTTGATTACATTTTAAGATTCCATTTTATTAAGATGTTATTACTTAACAATCCATTTAATACCAAAGGAAATACAGGCAATGCTCATTTTGTTTTATTCAAATGAAGTATGTTAAACAATGGAATACCTTTGGAAGAGCAGTTGTATAATGGACCTGGTAGTCCATTGATAGTGTAACCATCCGAAACATTTGGTCCACCGCCAGTTTGCATTGCTTGGTTAATAATAGCCTCAGTATTTGCATTGAACCATTCCCCTAAAGAAAAATATTTTGATTATTAGTTAAATAATTCTTTTATTTTATAATCAAATTATAGTACATCCAATTAAACCACTGTTAATTACCGAAGATAATAGGGACTTCCTTATGAGGTTTCGCAAATGGATAGGAAGTATTGTGCTTTGGGAGAATGATAATGGGACCGTAGACGGTTGATCTTAGCCATGATATATGTGCATGCCACCAAAGAGTGCCTCTTTGTCCAATAATCGTGAAGTTGTAGACATAACTTTGTCCAGTTTGAATGGGACATTGGGTTATATAAGCTGGACCATCTGCCCACCCACTTCTGAGCTGTCGAATGCCATGCCTGTTTAGCAAGAAGCAACATGCTTTTTAAGACACATAAATTGGCATGGTGTGTTTGTTGCAAAATTGGTTTTCTAGGCTTTCTCGACATTTTTTTATTTTTTTTTATTTTTATAGTTAAACTTTGCTGCCGTCAAATACTATCACATTTATTTCAAGAGGTTGCGAGTACATTAGTTTTGAGCAGTACGTGATGGTGGAAGACGAGAGCAGCCATTTGCATTGTCTCCTACATGTACTTGCCGCTAGAAATTACTAATAATTGTAACTTGTTCATATTATTGCAATTATATTTGAAAATTTTATGGTATTGATTATAATAAATGCAATAGTATCTTATAATTTTAAGTCATTGATCTCGGAAAAAATGCCACGAAACCCACCCTAAATTGCCATGTTATCAACAGTTAACTGGAATAGCACATATTTGACAGTAGCAGCATTTTTCTATACAAGCATACATACCAGTGAATGGAAATATTGTTCTGGACGTGGTTAACAACTTCAATTAAAAGGCGATCGCCTTCTCTAGCAACAATCTGAGGTCCTGGAAATTGGCCATTTACTGTCACTATACTCTTTGTGTGGCATAATCGTGTAAAATTTTTCAGCTTGATCTGAAAGAATTAACAAAATAAAAGCTACATAAATAGCCTATAAAGACAAAAGAAAGACAATGCTGCTATGCATGAATAAAGAAATGATAATGAATACTGTAAATATTACATACATCAAACTTGTAATGCCGGGTAACGCCTTCGGCTTTTGCCATCGCGGGGTCGGAAGTGAGACCAGCAATAATTGATGCCAGTAGGAAAACTGCAATAGGTGCATTGAGTTGAAGTAAAGAAACACCCATTTTAGCACTTTGTCAAACCTTTTTTCTAGGAACAGCGGAAAAGTGAGACCTATAATTGCTAATGGATGTCATAAAATTGGTCCTTGGTGCTGTAGTCCAACGTTATGCAAGTATATATAGGAAAGTGACAAAGGGTTCTAAAATGATAGAAAATGCATAGTTTATCAATAGGAGTTGTCTAAAAAAATTTTTGTCAGGAGATAATGATCGGTTGTTAGAACAACTTTAGAGTGATGTCAAAGACAATCCATTTTTTGGACCTCCTCCCTCCTTCTTGTTCAAGTTGAACTATGTAGAGATATTCTCTAGGAAATCTTCACCAAGTTGTCTTAATCCTGGAATGCTGCTAAAACATACCTGATTAGAGCTTATATAATTTCCTAATTAGCCTCTACACTAACTAACAAGTCTCCTTTCGTCTATGCTTTGTGTGCATGAATAATCCATCAGAAGCGTAGACCTCTTTATTGCATGGAAAATTAATCAAAGTGTTAAAATCTGCTGTGAGCATGTGATGCATTGTAATACATATATATTATTTGTAAACGAAACGCATTTTTTTTTTATCCCTCGCTGTTGGTATTTGAATGCATTTGAATCTTGAAAGTTGTGTAAGAGGTTTTGGTAGAACTATCTCCTATAATGATAACCTTATAGATATTACTTTAAGGTCAAAATTCAATCAAAATACTCTATATTTTAAACGAATCATTTAAATCATTTACGTATGTGCTCGAATTTAATAAGTTTTTTATTTTTCATATCAGCCATTTAAATAATCTATATTTCTATTATTATAACAAGCTAATCATTTATGTATGTATAGTGGTGTATAAGGAACATACTAAATGAAGAATTTAGATGAATTTCACTAGAAACTGACAGGACTCAAATAACCTTGTTTAAATATAGAGAACCTCACTAACATTTTATATAAATATATAGAGTACTTCTAATGTATTTTTCTTGTTTCCTGTATGCATATAGTGTAATCCAAAATCCAAAATTTTTAAAAAAAGAAAAAAAAAAACAATTATTTTCCCAACTCCATACCTGCGTGTTTTTATCCCGATGTGAATGCCAAACATGGAGCAGGATTAATTTTACACTATCCAATCTTTACCCATATGTCCGAATGAAGTGATGGTGGTTTACAATTGTCTTTTAATGCATGCAGATAGAAAACTTTGATCTTGATCAATTATCTAGAACTTGATCAGAAAAGTGTTTCATTCTTTTGATTGTGTAATTATTCTCCCATGGTTTACTCTTTTTACTAGTGCTTGTCACGTCATTTTCTACGGATGGTGGTAGTAATTTATAAGGATTAAAAGTTCACAGCACGTCAATTTTCAACATCATTACTTGATTTGAATCCAATCTATTTAATTTACTCATGCATATTCGCATTAGTTAATCGAGTTTTTATCACTAAAGAAACATCCTAAGTGTTTGTCTTCATTATAAAGGAAAAAATTGGATGATCCCATCAAGCTGTCCTTGTAATAGGTAGATGGGTTGTGCTCTATACGGATATGTCTATTTCCATAGGGCGACAGCACATCATGGGTGAGCAAGCAACGAAACCAAAATGGACGCAAATTTCAACTCAAGCAAACAAGCTAACAACTGTAGCTTATATATGAAGTGTATTTTTTCATATGAAAGTTTCCAAGAAGCTGGAATTGATATGTAAAATGTGGGGGGTTTTATTTTGAAATTGAGAGAGAGAGAAAGCTCTATTTTTCTTGCTCTTTCTTTAGATAAATGGCTAATGTGAGTTAAAGGTTTGGGACGATACTTAATTAGGGTATTTATAAAAAGAGTAATCTTCCTTTCTCCCACTTTACATGAGACTTAAACCTGAACACTCCAACATTCCATAATTTCTGATTGGTTTAGTCATTTCAGACGCCACGTCCTTTTTATCTTTAAAAGTTATTGCTTCCATTGTCCTAAAACAATTTTGAAATAAAAACAAATTGTATCACCGAAATATATAGGATCCAACTCTAAAAAACCATGGAGTTGAACTCCTACAATTTGGTGGTCAATTTATTTCATTTACGTTCCTAATTAGCGCCAACGCATTCCATAAGGTTTCATATCGCTATATTTATATGGCTTTTTTAGACCTCTATGTTTGTTGCACGGTTGTAATGTGTGGTTGCACAATTTAAATTTATACTGCATAAGGGGATGACCTTAGGTTACAAGTACAAATTGGTAAAACTACAAATAACAACTTTGCAGCATCTTTTACACTCAACTTATTTATATCATCTTTTACGCTTCAAAAGTTCTTGAAGCTTGGGGAAAAAAATTACAACTTTGAATATCAAATAAGAAGTGATACTCTAAGTTATAGAACCATGATAAAATGTCACAATCAATTACAACTTATGGAATTTGAATAAGAGTCCTTGGGTAGGATTCTGCTGGTAGAGATTAATGCAACTAGGCCTTGCGCAAATAAGAGATGGGCTTGTACAAGAAGGCATAACGAGGGGTACCGGATGTTATCCGATATGATCACTCCAATGCTTAAATTAGTAAGTATTTGTAATAAAGAAAGCAAGGAAGTTAGAGAGCTTTAACTTGGCTTAAGTGTGCAAGGGAGTAAAAAATGAGTTATATGGAAGCTTCTAGACTATTTGTAGGGGAAGGTTGCTGCAGATCTAAGAGCATGTACAACATATTGTCATGTCCACTAAATCTAGTTAGTGGGATCATGCACATTGATGTGTTTCAAGAACATAAGAGCATGGTTATTGACTAGGTCTTGGAGCCTTATCCACTTAGTTTGTGATTGTTATGATCATCTTGACAGCAGGACGACATTAGATGGTGTCTAATCCTTGTTTGGAGGTTCCTTAGGTAGATTAGTCACTAAGTAGAGTAGGTTGGTTGATGGTGAAACACGTTGGACTTAGGCTCAAATAGGTCAGCCCAAGGCTTAAGCAAGTCAATGTTGATTTAAGGGACCCATGCCCAAAATCTCTTATCAACAGTAGAAAACTGTTTGATCCTCTTAATATCGTTTCTCCAACTGAGAAACTTATAAATTAAGATCTTAATACATATAGATACAAAGGGTTGGTTAGAAGTAAGAACTTTAAAGAAATTCTAAGCATTTAAAAAGAAAGGAAAAAAAAAAAACTTAGTTTTTCTCATTGAATTGGGATCCTAATGCATATAGATAAAAATGGTTGGTTTGAAGTAAGAATTCTCAAGAAGTTTTCGAGCATTTAAAGGGGATAAAAAAAAATAAAAGAAGAAAAGGAACACTCCATTTTTAATTGATTCTTTTATCATACTGTGATATTTGACATCTTTGAATAGACCTATTAAAAAACAATTAGATGATGACAAAATTCTCAAAGAGTGACATTTCATTTGTCTCAACTGCTTTAGGAGGCATAAGAAGCCAAATGATTTTGTGGTTAGAGTTTTTCTTTCTTTTTTCTTTAAGCTTAGCTAGTGCAAATAATTCAACGTCATATCTAAATAAATGAGTAAATTATAAATACATATATGTATATTTGCTCTATGTATATTGACTCTCCTATTTTTGAAATTTAGCATCGAGACCTAATATTACAAAGATGTGCTTTCAATCCATTAATTCATTATTTTTTATTAGATAATATAGATACCTCATTTTGGTCATTTTTCCTTTTCATTTTTCATTTTTGTTAAGCTAGGATAACAAATAAATAAAACAAAAAAAAAAATTTAAAAATTTAAAACGAAAATTAAAAAAAGAAAGTCATATCAAATCGAATGACATCAAGTCAAGAAATATCGTATCAAGTTAAGTCTGTTGGGCTAAGTTGCATTGGATCATTTAAGATCAAATCGTATAATTATGTGTAATTAATTTAATAAATTCTTAAGTCGTTAGAAAATTGTACTTTATTAAAATAATTTTGACCTAATTCGATTTAAAATAATTTTTTATCTAATTTATATTGGGTCAGAATAGATTTAAAATTTAGTAGATAAATTATTAAGCTATATCTAATTGCATTGAATTGAGTTTTGAAAAATATAAAGTTCGAATTAAGTAGAGTTTATAGAAAAGTAGGTCAAATTTTTAAAAAATTCAAAACGTACCTTTTGCATCTAGAGTTCGTTACTGTATCTAAGATTTGTTGAGATACGAAAGATTCTATAAATAGAAAATTATTGAAGAAGTTTGGGATTTTTTTTATTTCCACAATCAATTCCAAATTTCCGCAAAGCTTGACGACCAACTTTCTACAATTCACAATCCAAATTTCAATTCCAACTTTCCAAATTTCCAAAGTCTGAAATCTAATTCCAAAGATGTCCAATTTGAATTCCAACTTCCTAAATTTCCAAAGACGAATTCCGATCTCCCGACACAACATACGAAGTCCAACGATCCAAAGTCCGAATCCGAATCCTCACGTTGCCGATCTAAATTCCGAAATCCGAAGTCGAAGCTTGCCGATCTACATTGCGAAATCCGTCCAAATTTCTAAGCTCAATTCCATAATTCGAAGTTGAAGTCTTTTGTTTGACATTCCATGCCAACTTAATTCGATTCCATAATCTAATCTCCTGACACCCCAATCCACCAATTTTGAAGCCGATTCCACGATCCAATCCCCTGATGCTCCAATCCACCAATTCCGAAGCCTACAGCCCACAATTTACACTTCCCCTACACGATACAATCCACACATAACTCGATTCATTGATAAAAGTTGTTTATTTTATTTTGTTATTTATTTTATTTTATTTTTATTCAATTATTTTTATTAATTGATTTTCTTGTTTTAGTGTAGGTTTTTTTATTATTTATTTATTATTATCATTGTTTTCTTGATTTTTTAAAATAGTCTTGATTTTTAATAAAATTTAATTAAATTGCATCTTTTAGAAAAATCGTATTTTTTTTTAAAGGTATACATATCATGCGGTTGAGATATATATCTTACGGTTATGATTGAAAAGAGATACGTATCTAACCGTATCTTATTGTTAAGATTTAGAAAAGATATCTTTTGACACATAATAGTTTTAAAAATAAAAAAAATCTTAACTAGGTATTTTAAAAAAAGATTTCGTTAGTTAGGGTTTTCTCAGATTCGTGAAAATTATATTTCTTAGTTTTTTTTAAAATAATAAATTGATAAATAAACGTAAATTTGGCTCGATTTTCAAAATAAAATAACCCACCTACTAAATATTTTATAAAAAGAGAATTATAGCCAGTTTGATTCCGATTAGTGGATAGTAGATATTTTTGAGGCAACCATATAAAAAATAATTTTTTCCTCGTTTTCTTAGAAATTCGTAAAAAAAAAAAATACTAAAATCAATCTAGTTATCTTTTACTTATTTAGGTATATTTTTAGCATTTTTAGAAAATTATAAAAATAAAGGTCTGTTAATTTTTCTTTAGTTTTTACATGGTGACCTAGTTTTTACATGGTGACCTAGTTTTAATAAGTTAGTCCTTAAATCTGGTTTTTTTAGTTTAATTTTCTAAAAATAAAAAATTTTAAAATATCCACATACTAGTGGTCATGGAAAACCCTAATTTCATTGTTTTCCTAGTTGAGTTGGCTAGCGACTCTAATTTTTAAATTTTTTAAGAAAAATATTTTTTGAGTTTAATGTAGAGTAATCTGTATTAAGCGGGCTGAGCTTAATATAAGTTAAATTAAGAAAATAGAGATAGGACTTGACAAAATTAGCGACGCCACTGTGGACGCCTTGTGAGCTAATCATGTAAAAATTAAAAATTAATTGATAGACTTTTGTGTTATTATTATTATTTTTTGTATTATTGTTATACTAACCGTTTTTAGTGATACAAGCTCGACCTAATGGGCCTAATTAGGGAATTAGGGCGAGGTTCTTTTTATTTTTCTTATAATCATTTGCATGTTTAGACATGGTTGGACTTGAGCCACCTTAAAAACTTGGTACGGACCACTGCTGTGTAACCCTCAGGTCACTAGAGTCTTTACTCTTGCTTGGTTTTAATAAGCTATCTTACTCAAGCTTCGATGTAACCCACTAAGTTTTTCTCCGGAAAGCTTTAGAGCTACAAAACTTGAGACCCATGGACTTCGCCCTCTTACATCATTCTTTTCGAAAAAGGGGTAGCTATTTTTTTTTTAATTATGGGAAAAGCTCGATTAATTCGCGATCGATTAGTCATTTTTTTTCAAAAAAGGGGAAATTAAAAAAATTAGTAATCCTTATATATAAGTATTCATGAGCTTCATTTTTTTAAAATCTAATTTTTTATCTACTTATATATATGGGTACTTTGTAATCGCAGATTCATCATACTTCCTATAGTTTATTAATGACCAACCCTATTGCATGCACGTGTTTGTAGCATATTGCATAACATTTATTTTGTATATGTGTTTGTATAAGCTATCTTTTGTAATATATGTAGATCTTGTAGATTTTTTTTTTATTTCATTAGTAATAGGTCGTGTAACATAACATTTAATAGAAAATGCTCAAAATTATTAGTAATCGCCTCATACCATGATGTGCCAATGTTAAAAAAAAAAAAACAAACTTTTGTATCAACTTATAGATTTTTTTTGGGCATGTAATTATTGAAGTTAACTATGATAAAAATTATTATGGAGCTATCATTTTTTTTTTCTAAAAAGAATTTCCAATATTTAAAAAAAAAAACTTCAAAAGATATTTTATGATAAAATACTAGCTTCATGATAATTATTTACTTAGTTGATTTTTATTGCAATACTTTATATGTACCATACTATTAGGAACTAACAAAATACAAAAAAATAAAAAATAAAAAAAGATTTAATCATTTGATTTCCATTGTAAATTATTTTCCATCTCAAATTCATCAATTTTGTGAACATTTAAGTTCTCGTTCTTCGTACTTATCCATTAAGTTGTCATGCTTTTGATAAAGCTTTCTTTATAGGTTGTCACCCTTATATTATCTTTTATTGAGTCTCTCATTGTAAAACAATTTCCGTTTTTCTATATCACCCTTATAATATAATCGTCATCCTATGTCCTTAATTATTAGTCTCAATATTTCCAATTTTTTTTTTTAAATTCATCGATATCAATATTAGGTTTTTGTAACATAAAATAGACATTGATTTTTATTTTTTCCAATAAAAGAATGGTCTTCAAAACTAGAAACTCAATACAATGTTGTTAACAAGAAGGGATTTTTGCAAATTTTGAAATATTGCCTTTTAAGTGGTTTGGCCCAACTTGAAACTCATAGCACTCATTTTCAAAAAGAAGATGTCTGAAGCTTTTGAACATAGAATAACCACAGCAGAAAGGGTTTTGAGCAAACATGAGAAATAAGTTGAGGCCATAGCCCATACCCAAGCCTAGAGGCTTATTGACATACTATCTGAGATAGATAAGTCTAAAGAGTTGTCAGTTCATAAGCTTAACAATAGCAGCAAAGGCCTGTGTAAGGAATTGGTGTAGGAATTGATGAAGATGGAAGAAGAAATCTTCCAGAAAATTGAAGAGAAAATGGGAGTTCTTAAGGATCATGATATGTAGAGTGATTTGGGCTTGAGCAATGTTTGCGCTTTTAAAGACCATGAGTTACCCAAGAAGTTTAAGGTACCAAATTTTGAAAAGTATGATGGAACAGGTTGTCTTGAACTTCACTTTAGGCTTTATGTTCGCAAGATGGCCTAATTCTCTAAATATGAGCAGTTCATGATTCAAACTTTCCAAGATAGCCTAACTGGGCCAGCGTTGATTTGGTATGCCCAACAAGATTTAGTTAAGCTTGATACTTAGGATAAGCTAGCTTGAGCCTTTTATCAATAGTACAAGTTCAATGAAGAAGTGGCTCTATCCGTGATGGATTTGAATAACATGAAAACGAAGTTGACCAAGCCCTTTAAGGAGTATTCCTAGAGATGGAGATTTATAGCCGCTCAAGCTACGGTACAATTGCTAGAAAATGAATTGATCAACATATTCATCCGTACATTAGGTGAACCTTATTATAATCACCTCTTAAGCCATACTGCTTCTACGTTTGCAGATGTAGTTGCAGCTGGTAGTTGCATTGAAGTTGCTATTAGAGTGGGGAGATTGATAGGGAAAGGATTAGCCTCGTTGGATTCAAAGGCCACTGTGAACACTACGATGTCCTATCTAATGATACGTAAGCCTAGTGCCCTAAGCATTGGTCTAGAGTTTAAAGAAAACAAGCTAAGTCAGAAATCACCTAGAAGGAGGTTTACTCATATCCCAATTCTTATGTCTTGAGTCTATCGTTGTCTAAAAGAAGAGGGTTTACTACATCCTAAGACTCTAACACCAAGGTATGGACTTCGGAAATATGATCTCAATGCGCAACGCGAGGACCACATGGGTTAGCAGGGGCATGCTATCGACCATTGTTGGGAGTTGAAGAATAAAGTCCAAGATTTGATTGATAAAAAATTGGTCCAATTATATTTCGTTAGGGATCTAAGGCCCAAATTCTATATAAAGCCCACTATTAATATGATACAAGGATTGGAAAAGTTGCCAGAAATAGATTTGAATGGTCAACTCCAAGGGGCATATTACTCTCAGGGTTTGGAAGAAAGGGTTACTACGCTAGAAGAAAAGTCGGTGATATTAGAAGAAAGGCTTACTAGCACAGAAATGGTAATAGGTTATGTGCCCAAGCAACTCGACAACTTATATCTTAATACGAATAGGACATTACAGCCCAAGCACGAAGATAATTCAATGAAAGAGAAGTTAGGAGTGGATGTATCGATTAGGGAAGCCTTGAATCAAGACAAGCTTATCTACAATAAGAGGAGACAATTTACGTAATTCAAGATTTCAATGGCCCAAGTTTTCAAGCAATCGAGAGATGTAGGATTACTGGTATGCAAAAACCTAACAAAAAAATATAAGCCAAGGGATCATGACCCCAACAAATGGTGTGACTATCATGTAAGTAAAGTGGGGCGTACCATTGAAGATTGTTGGAGATTGAAGCATAAGGTGCAGGATTTGATTGATGCTAAGATTATCTAACCAAATTTTCTAGAGATTGATGGGTCAATTAGCAGTAGTATTCCTTCTCTAGCTTTTGAAGAAGTATCAAATAGACAAATTCTAATATTACGCATTGAGGGTCTACTACTGTTGTCTGACAAGATGGCTCACCATTTGAAACAGTTGGGTATATCTCCAAAAGATTAATTCAGTTGAATGGGCCAAGAGGTGATAGAAATAGGGGCAAGAAGTAGAAAAGAATTTTAGTTCCTACATTTTTTTTTTCAAAATAATCTTTCATTTTGAAACTTGCAATAGATATGAGTTATTGAATAAAGTAGTTTTCATGTATATTCTGGTTTTTGTATGCTATGAAGCTAACTCAATTCAAATAGCTCAATTCTACTCAAGGGAATGATAACACATTACTTAAAAGGTTTAGGATGAAAAGAGGCAACCTATGTCTCAAACACTAACCTTAGATACATATGAGAGAAGAGTGCTATCAATGTGAGTAATTAGGCTCATTCCTTAAAGGAGGCCTAGCTTCAACATGGTACATGTGTGAAAATGATATTAAGCATTTGTTTCATTATCTCTAAATATAGTTATCCCTTGCAAACTCATTTGAACCCTTAGGGGATTTTTCTTAAAATTAACCTTATTAAGAACCACCCCAAACTAGGGTAGTCAGGAGATTACGATCATTAATCTAAAGAAAAAGAGTAGACTAACTTATGCTTGCCTTAGTTGTACCAATTCATGAGCAAATATTGTTATAGATAATTCAATTTCTGTATGATGAAGAAGGGTTTTAGACCATATACACCTCATTTAACCCTATACTCTCATTCAAATACCTCAAGCCTATGGACTTCTTTTAAATACTCTAAGCCATATACACTTCTCCTAAGCTTATACTATTTGAACCTATGGTTTTAAGGCTTTGAATCCTATTAAATGAAAATTCAATAATGGAAGGTGACCACCTTAACCAAAAAAAAAAAAAAAAAGAGAGAGAGAAAAAAAAGAAAGAAAAAAGTAAAAAAGAAAGAAAAGAGAAGAAAAAAAAAAAGAAGAAAGAAAAGAAAAAAGAAAGATTGAAAATCCTAGCAAGGTGATCACCTTCAAAGAAGAGCCGAATTACCAATAAGCCTGAAGTCCAAACTTATGATGGTATCCAAAGGCTAAATACTTTCAATTCTTAAGCCCCAAAGCAAAGCCTTTACTGTATAATCTAACCTACTATACCACCTTTGATAAAACTCTTTTAACTAAAGAAATGGAATTATCTTAAGCAGAACTTGCTCATGAAACTGGGGCAAGCTTATGTTTAGTCTCTCCTAGGTTCTTGGCTTGTAAATTTGGGATGGATTGTATATAATTTCTTTCAAAATTGGCCAAGTGCATTGATATCCCTTTGCTTAAACCATTGACCAAAAGCCTTATATTGCAAACCTAGAAAAGACCTATTGATTCACCAAAATGTACCACTTACAAGATGGGTTACAATTTTTGGAATTGATAGGGTAAAAACAGACCTATGAGAGTACAAAGAAGTCCAGTTTGACTAAACATTTCAAGTAATGATATCTATCCCCTGAATGAAAAATTAAAGAGTTGAGTACTTTGTTAAAAACATGAATGGTAATTTATCCTAAGTTTGAAATCAGTGCTCCTAAAAAGTTCAAAGATCATGAATTATGCTTCAGGAAACAAGACTGGGAGAATGAGTGATCAATGGGTAAGGGGCAAGGTAACCTCTTATTTGTGATCTTTAGAGTTTTTGAGACTTTCTTACTTGTTGGCAACACAATTTTCTATTAAAGAGTGTTTTTTGAATTTCTTGATAAAAAGAAGAAAAAAAGAAAAACTTTTCAAAAGAGAAATGACACTTTTTTTTTTTAAATTATCAAGAGAGATTTTTAAAAATTTTTAAGGAACCATCAAAATCCCTCAAACTCAAGTCACATATCAATTTGTCAAAACTCATGAAAGTTTTCTTCCCTCCTGGATTGTTTGCTCAATGGAGCGCCATCCAGTCCTTTCTAGGATTACTTGCTTATAGGAGCGCTATTCTATTAAGTCTTTTGTTAGGATCGCTTACTCAAAGAAGCGTTGTTCTATCCTTAGTTGGATTACCTACTCATAGGAGCACTGTCTTGTCTATTTTTTTCAAGGATTGCTTACTCATGGGAATGCTGTCTTATCTAGTCTTTTGCTAGGATTGCTTACTCAAATGAGCATTGTCCTATTCTTTTTAGGATCGCTTGCTTATGGGAGCGCTGTCCTATCTATTCCTTAGTTAGATCGCTTGCTCATAGGAACGCCATCCAATCTTTTCTAAGATCACTTGCTCAAAGGAGTGTTGTCCTATCTTTTGATGAATCGTCTGCTCATAGGAACGCCATCCAATCTTATCTAGGATCGCTTGCTTAAAGGAGCATTGTCTAGTTATTTAAAAGATCATCTGCTCATGAGAGTGTTGTCCCATATCATCTTATCTTGTCTTTAAAAGATCTATCCTTTCGAGCAATTTGTCTTAAAAGAGATCTATCTTTTTCGGATTATCCACCAAAATAAGTCAATTAGGCCCCTTTAAATTCCTTCATAAAACATAGATTAATCGGTTAGTTTAGAAGTAAGATTTGGCAAAAATGGATATCTTTTTTATCTTTGTAGCGAAGTTTTAATTGAACTTCCCTATAAAGAGAGGCAGCTGTAGACACTACATTTTGGTCATTTTTCCTTTTCATTTTTCATTTTCATTGAGCTAGGATAAAAAATAAACAAAATAAAAAAATACATATATAAAAAATGAAAATAAAAAAAAGAAAAAAAATAGAAAAGAAAGTGATATCGTATCGAGTCGTGATGTATTGAATCGAATCGAGTCAAGAAATGTCATATAAAGTCAAGTCTATCGTGCTAAGTTACGTCAAGTTGTTTAAGATTAAATCGGATAACAGTGTGTAATTAATTTAATAAATTCTTAAGTCATTAGAGAATTAGGTTTTATTAAAATAATTTTGGCCCAATTTGATTTGAAATGGATTTTTATCTAATTTATATTAGGTTGGAATAGACTTAGAATTTATTAAATAAGTTATTAGGCTATATCTAATTGCATTGGATGAAGCCTTGAAAAATAAAAAGCTTGAATTAAATAGGGTTTCTTGATAACTAGGTTAAATCTTTAAAAAATCCAAAACGTATCTTGTGCATTTAGAGTTTGTTACCTTGTTTAAGATTTGTTAAGATATGAAAGATTCAATAAGTGGGTTTACAAATAAGAAATTATGAAAGAAGTTTGGGACGTTTTTTAATTCCCACAATTAATTCCAGATTTCCGCAAAGCCTAACGACTAACTTTTCACAATTCGCAATCCAAATTTCAATTCCAACTTTCCAAATTTCTGAAGTATGAAATCTAATTCCAAAGATGTCCAATCCGAATTCCAACTTTCTAAATTTCCGAAAATGAATTTCGAACTCCTGACACAACATCCAAAGTCCAACGATTCGAAATCCAAATCCTCACCTTACCGATCCAAATTCCAAAATTCGAATTTGAAGCCTTGACGTCCAAATTCCGAAATCTGAAGTCAAAGCTTACTGATCTAAATTCTGAAATCCATCCAAATTTTCAAATTCAATTCCATAATCCGTAGTCTAAGTCTTACGTCTGACATTCTATGCTAACTCAATTCGATTCCACGATCTAATCCCCTGATGCCTTAATCCACCAATTTTAAAGCTGACAGTCTACAATTTGCACTTCCCCTACACGACAATCCACATATGACTCAATTCATCCGTAAAAATCGTTTTATTTTATTTTGTTATTTATATTATTTCAATTCAATTATTTTTACTAATTAATTTTCTTCTTTTAGTGTAGGTTTTTTTATTATTTATTTATTATTATCATTGGTGGCTTGATTTTTTAAGATAGTCTTGATTTTTAATAAAATTTAATTAAATTGCGTCTTTTAGAAAAATAGTGTTTTTTTTAAAAAGATATATATATTATGCGGTTGAGATACGTATCATGCGATTAAGATACGTATCTTACGATTAGGATTGAAAAGAGATATGTATCTAATTGTATCTTGTAGTTAAGATTTATAAAAGATATTTTTTGACACGTAATGGTTTTAAAAATAAAAAAATCTTAATCAGGTATTTCAAAAAAAGATTTAGTTAGGTAGGGTTTTCCTAGATTAGTGAAAATTATATTTCTTAAGGTTTTTTTTTTAAATAATAAATTGATAAATAAACGTAAACTTGGCTCGATTTTCTAAATAAAAATAACCCATCTACTAAATATTTTATAAAAGGAGAACTACGGCCTGTTTGATGCTGATCAGCAGGTATATAGGTATCTTCGGGGTAATCACATAAAAAATAAAATTTTTTCCCTTTTTCTTAGATATTCTTAAAAAATAAAAACAAAAAAAATCACTTTAGTTATCTTTTACTTATTTAGGTATATTTTTAGCATTTTTAGAAAATTATAAAAATAAAAGTCTATTAATTTTTCTTTAGTTTTTATATGGTAACTTAATTTTAATAAGTTAGCCCCCGAACTCGGTTTTTCTAGTTTAATTTTCTAAAAATCAAACTTTTTAGAATATCTGTAGACTAGTGGTTAGAAAACCTTAATTTCATTTTTTACCAATTGGGCTGATTGGTGACTCGAATTTTTAAATTTTTTAATAAAAATATTTCCTTAGTTTAATGTCAAGTAATTTATATTAAACAAGCTGGGCTTAATATATATTAAATTAAGGAAACCGAAATAAGGCTCTACAGATAAAATAATAGAAAATATTATAATTAAAACTACGTAAAATTAGAAGAAGGGGAACTCATTTTTTTTAATTCTTTTAGTTTTAGAACATTTTGTCATACTTAGTATTTTCTTTTTCTTTTTTAATTTTAATTTTTCTTTTCATTTGAAAACTAGTCACATGGAACTCAATGACTAAAAACATTTATCTAAAAGATATCAAAGTTAAACATACCTCATTCACTTAGGAGGAAATGGTTTTTTTACTCCCCCTCTATTACTATGTTCGATTTCTTGAATTACAACTTTGTACGAATTACAACTCTTAAAAATTTTAAATTAGGATTCCTAATATGTAGCTAAGAATTGAGATTCTAAAGAATATTACTCTCGATATCCTTTCTCTTCTCAACATAGCACTACCACAACACCTTTTACCATTGCTCATCACTATACTCATGCACCATTGCATACACTATTGAAAACTTGTCAACTATGCACCACAACTCATTACTGTATATATACATACACTATCACATTGTGTGCTATAAGCCCTATAATCAGTTACTTGGAGTTCGGTTTGTAGAATTTAGGGTAATTGAGTAAATTATCCAATTTAGCACAAATTTTACGATGAAGTTAGGAACATTAGTAAAAGTGATCCCATAAGTTCGAATTTAAGAAAATAAGTAATAAAATAAAAGAATATAAAATTTGTAGATTTTAAGTATATTACTTGCTATTTATCAAAAATGCGTAAAATGTATTTCGATAATTAATGAATTATTAGAGATAAATTATATGTATATTAAAAATCATAACATAACTTAAATAATATTTAAAGGTATTTATTTGTACCATATATGTATTTACATGTAGGTGAAAATACGTGTAATTACTTAAAATACGTGAAATATGCTAAAATAAGGTTAAATAATTAAAGAAAAATCAAGAAAATTATAAAAAAAATGAGAAAATATCCAGAAGTAGGGCATGTCAATCCAGAATTGAAGAAATAAAAGCAAACAATTAAATTACAACAAATAGAAAGTGAGAAAAAAAAAAGAAATAAGGCAAATGTCACATCAATTTAATGCAAAAAAATCCCTAAGACCTCTATAAATACCTAAAATTTTATAGAAGCTCATTTGGGATGTTGGGAATTGTAGAAAATTAGAGAGAGTCGAAAATGATTGGAAAATTAAGGTTTTCAAAAAAATTACAAAAATCTGTGCAATCAGGGTCTTAGAGGGGAACCTATACCCGACGAGCACTTGGGAGTAGAATGCCACCACCACTACCACCACCACCACCACCACAAGGTGGTGCTAGCACCTAGGCTAGTCGACAAGGCCTTGGTTGTCAGAGCAACCAACTTTGGTAAGTTCCAATTTCTCCTTGATTTTGCTTAAATTGTTAAAAATATAAAAAATATTTGGAAAATTATGAAACTTGTTATTATGGGATATTTTAGCATGTATATTTAGGGAAAAATTTTATTTTGTTCAATTTATGTCTAGAAATATCTCAGAAACCATATAAACTTGAGCTTTGTTTGGATAAGAAATAAATGACTTTAGAAGTGTAGTTTTGAGTCTAAAATTTTTGAATAAACTACTTAGGAGGTATAAAATATTGCTATAAAGCCCTTTTTCAAAAATTAATTTTCCAAATTTTTAGATAATTTTTAGGCCTTAAAATGATGCATAAAATGGGTAAATTTGGGTAATTAGGTAATTAAATAGATAATTACTGAATTAGTGCATAATTATATATTTTAGGATGTTGAAATTTGATGAAGTATGATATTTATAGCATTGAAGGTGTTAGATGTAATTATTAGGATATTAGATATAATTATTAGGGTATTATGTAGTAAATATGTAATAGGTAAAAATAGTAATTTTTAAGTTAATTTTATAATTTAGGGTAATAAGGTGTAAAATCTTATTTGGGATGAATTTAGATATTTTGAGATATTAGTTGATGTTGAGAGATGACATTTGAAGCGATACAAATATTAGATGTGTATATTATGGACATATTAAGTGATCATGTGTAATATGTAGGTATAAGAAATTAATAAGTAGGAAAATATTATATTAAAAATTGATATTATAATAATAATAGGAATATATAATAAATCTAGTAAGAAAATTAAATTAGGGTAATTATATGAAAAATGTAAGATTTTCTCATAACGGGAGTAAGAACGGACTAGAATATACCATATGGACTAGAACATTGATTAGAGACAAAAAACAATATTTAGGATATCCGAAAATAATGTGATTAATTTCACATTATGGGTTGAAACGAGTTTCTAGAGTTAGCGTATAAAACTGTACTTAAAAATTAAACTAGAACCTAATTTAGAAATTGATGTGGAAACTGAACTAGAATTTAGCTAAAACAAGAATAATTGTAAGACTCAAAAACCTAAATAATTGAGTATATTAAACCCTAAACCAAAGATAACATTATGCATTGTAGGATAAAATCAATCTATAACACTTATGTAGAAAACCGAGGGATTTTTGGCGATGGCCAGTACGAGTTTCACCTCGAGTGAGCAAGCAAGGAGTGTAGATAAGTTGGGATTAATACATTACTGTATTTCGAAGTACTAAATTGGTAGTACTTGGAGGCTTGAAATTGTACTAGATTGTTCTTGTTAGATATTGGTTATGTGCATGTGCTTGTTCTGAGTTACTATTATGATTACTGATTTGCTACTTTGGACTTGTTTGTGTGATTTGTTTGAAGTGATCGAATACCTTAAATCGAATTAAACTGTATATTTGACTCATAAATTTAAACTGGACCTGCATAGCCACCCATTAGGGGAAAATTAGGATTCTCCAACCAAATACTGAACCCTTCGAAAGGGATAGCGCTGGATAACATAATTGTTCCCTTCTTCATCCTTAATCGAACTAAGTAATATGTGAGAAGGTCATGACAAGGGTGAAGTTAATGGTTCAAAGATAGTTATAGGAGGAGTGGTATTTTTATTGCACAAGCCTGGGTTTGGTCATGAGCTATTGCATTAACAGAAACTCTTCAACCTGAATTAGAACGGGTGTAATTTCTTTAATCTCATGATGGGCCGGATAACGTCATGTGATGGCATTTGTTTGAACACGCATTGCACCTAATAATTTGATTAATAACCTTGTTTGTATTTATTGTATGGTTTTAAGTCTTTGTCATAACTTACCAAGTTATGGTTGCTTATATCCCTATAGACATTTGTTGTAAGTGCTAGCTAGGAAGTAGATTACATTTATCCTAAAGCTAGCAACTACGGGATCATAGGGAGTGAGGATGTAAACTGAAGACTAAGTACACTCTCTAGTTAGATTTATTTTAAAGTTTTTAGCATTAATTTACAAATTACTCAAGTAAATTGTGACTAGGTTGCTAAATCTTGTAAATATACTTATATTATTTTAATATAAGTATGTATTTTGCTTAAGTTTATAAGTAAATAATATGTTTAATTTATAAATTGTTTACTTCAAAGCGGGTTAGTCATAGAAGCCTTATGTAAATTAGGTTTGAGATAGGGACTGTAAGGCTAGTTTCTATCTTAGAATGATTTGCACGTGGGACTGTTAAGATTCTACTGTTTCAAGGCGTGACATGCACTACCTCCTCACTTGCTACTATTCACCAACACTTATTGTAGACTCGCAAAGAGAGGAGAGAAAGATTAAGAAGTAAGAAGAGAGAAGCATCAAAGACAGAGAAATTGAGAAGTGAGATGAGAGAAGTGTCAAAGAGAGAGAAATCACAATGAGAAAAGTGAGAAGAAAAGAGATAAAGATGGAAATCATAGTGAGAAGAAAAGGCAGAGGAGAGAGAGAAATCTTAGTGGGAGGAAAGCGAAGATGACAAGAGAAATCATGTGATACAAAAGATGAATAGTAGGTTAGGATTTCATTTACTATGGAAGAAGATAAGGGAAAATTGGTCTTTTAGGTTTATTACGAGTTTATTCCTTAAGTTGATTTTTTATCAAGTGAACAACATAAGAGCAATTGTACTCTTATTGCATTCCCCATAAATGGCAATTCCATTCATCGCTTATTTTATTCAATGAAGTGAATACCCTGTTAGTTTTACGTGATTTATCTAATAAATTTTAAGATAAAACTGCATTACAATGACTTATTTAATCTTACGCATTCATTAGTTCATAGTTTCACTTAATTCACTCATGCTTATCTAAGCCCATTTGTATATATCTTGAGTAAAACATCACATATTCATGTTCAATTCTAGGGAACTTATTAGCATAGAAAAAAATTATCATCTCTCTTTAATCCTAATTTGTGGAAAATATCTAATTCTAGCTATATGTGGATAGAGGTTTATAATTGTTATATTAATATATATTAAGCCTACTATTTATTTGGTTTGACTCCATTGGCCAAATGACAAAACTTAGGAAGTCCGATCTATACTTAGGATGACTTAGGAAGATTTAATTTGGTGATATCGGAATAGAGATTGTTGGACCGGTTCATCTATCTCCTACCTTTTTCAGGCAGCTTCATGTACTTATGAGGAAGGTTTATGACCTTGGGCCCTTAGCAAGCTCATTTAGAATAACCAAAAAATAAGTAAACTCCATCTTATTCATCGATCATCAATATGATCTAACAAATGTCATCAAGTCTACATCTATAAATACTTAACCATTCCTCCTTATTTAAAAACTCTAAAGATGAAAAAAACTATGTTCCACTTGAAATATTTACTCCCTAAGATCAAATAAATAGTTCAAGCAGGAAGCCATCTTTATTTCTTAAGTTAGAAGGTTAACACTTAAGATTCTTATTGATTTGAGATCTTTGAGAGGCGATTGAGATACCTACAAAAGGAGAAAACAAGGCTATGGGTATGTCAAGTGGTGCTTCGACATAACTACTCCTATACTTAAATTACTGCAAGTGTAATGAAGAAACTAGGAGAATATATGTATAGGAGAGTTGAGAGTGTGGATACCCTTTACCAAGGCCTCATCTCCTATCCATAGGGAATGAGGCTGAGCCATCTTATGAAAGCAGATAATAGTCTTGAGTTGCGCTCCAAATTTGGTAAGATTCAAATCTTTGACTGATAGAATTTAGTTATTTGTCAAACTCTTGCCACGTGATCCTCATCTGAATGTTTAGACTGGGCCTAGTAGACATGGGCTAGGAGGCTTATCTCTAGGAGCTTAAAGGTCTTCAATTTTTGTAGCTAGCAACTTATCATAGTATCAAGTGAGGTTGATGGAGCTTTTAGACACTTGATCCATGGTTTGTTAAGAGCGACTTTATTAGTAAGAGCTCAGTGAGAGAGCGAAGAGGTTAGATTAAACTATTGGAACGTGGCCTTGCCTTGGGTAGGATGGTCTGCACTTGAGGGCCAACATCTAAAAAATCCTATTAATAGTTCCTTAGGGTTCTCTTATTTGTCACTTGTACATTTAAGATGCTAATATTGCTTGTTCCTCCTCTCTTCATTCTCTCCTAGTCAAGTCAATAAGTATCAATTCAACATTATTACTTTGAGCTCATGTATAGTTGGAGACTCATGTGACATCCATATGATCACTCTAGTTGAAACCCCACACTTATAATGAGATTCCTATTCTATTTAGTCATAAAATACAGTAAGATATTGGGCAATGTAATAAATTACAAATCTTACACTTATGTTTACTATGATTAGGAGTAATGATCATATAATTAATTAGTCGTAACCTCTAACTCCCGCGATGTGATATGATAACTTTAGAGTTGATTCATCTATGCCTCTTTTTTGGGAGTTACAAATGAAGTTAAGACCATAGGTAGATATAGGATCATATTAAAGGGGGATGAACTACTACATGAAAAAGATAAGAAGGGTAAAATTGTAAAGATTCCAAATTGATACATGTAAATCTTTTGACCATTTCAAAATTTTAACAGTAATTTTTTTTTTTTTTAAAATTAAGTTAGAGGGGTTAAGGGGTGAATGCTGGGTCTAGTCCTATTGGTCCATTATAGCTTAAGAATAAATTATGTAAATTATAGTATACCCTGACCAAGTAGTGAAATGAATAATTACTAAAACATTCTTGAAGAGTAGGAGTAATATAAATCAAGGTATCCTCCTTCACTTATGATGGTCAAAATAAGTGATTATACATGGTTAAATAGTTAGTAGGCATGTGGCTTGTAATTTTGGCCATAATGTATCATAAGCAATCATGGAAAAGGGTATTCACCTGGCCTAAGCTTATTCCTCTAATCAAGGTATCTTCCTTCACTTGTTGTAAACATAAGTATAACTCATCAATATTCATCCAGGTTTAGATACAATTATATTAATATACAATACACCTACCAAATCACCCCATCGACTTCTATTGGCAACATTCTTTCCATTTGTTATCCATTTTTAATAAACTTTATATGATTATGCTCACTAATTCAAGAAGTATATAAATATGTTGAAATATAAACCTAATCAACTCATGTCAATTACCAAATTAGCATCTAAATAGCATAGTTCCACTCTTAAGTAATAATATTCACCAAAATAATCTATATAAGTGTGAATTACACCTTAAATCAATCAATTATTCACTATTTCCCTTCCAAATTTTATTTATCAATAGGTGTAGTTTAATAAAACATTAAGTTGAATTCATTTTCCTTAGCTAGAATGTTGATTGGCAAAAGGAAAGAGCCCTTTATAATTTAATGAGTATTAAGTCATCAAACATTTCAAGTCTTAATTTAGGATTGCCAATAGTATGGGGTAGATCCAAAAATGCTACTTTAGCTTTGGCTAAAGAAATGATAGTTCATAAGTTGCAAGGATGGAACTGCCTTATTTTCCCATGCAGGTAAAGAAGTAATGATAAAGCTGTTGTCTTTGCTATACATACATATCCTATGTTTGTTTTTACAAGTTCCTAAAAGAAATGATGATATGATGTTTTAGCCTATAATGCAAAATTTTGGTAAGGAGGTGATGATAATCATAAAAAAAATCTATAAGAGGAAATCCAAAGATTTGACAATGCTAAAACTTGAAAGGGGTTAAGGTTTAGAGATCTTGAAAATTTTAATGTTGCAAGGTAAATTTGCATGGGGATTAATCTCAAAATCTTTGAGCAAAACTTATCAAGAGTATTTATTTCCTAAAATTGAACTTTTTGGAGGTTAAAACGGAGGTTGAGCTTTGTAGATTTGGTAGAGTATTTTAATGGGAAGGGTTTTGGTTAAGGGGAGCATGTTATGGCAAATAGGAGATGGATAATGATATTAAAGTTTTCAAAAACCCTTTGTTAAATAATGTTCAAGGCAAATCTCCTCCTGTAATTTGGTTTCTCATAATAATTTAGGCTTGAAAATCTATGAGCTGATTAATGATGATACAAAAACATAGGATATTAGAGTTCTTATCTCTCTTTTTAATGTAGGTATTATCAATCACATTAACAAAATCAAGTTAGGTCATACTTTGGCACAAGATATAGTGGTATGGCTGCATGCATCAAATGGATTTTACATTGTTAAATGATTTTTTTGTGATGAAAGATAGATGAAAAATGCTTCTAACTAGCCTATCATTATCCTATACAACGTTTGCTAAAATATGGAAGCTACTATGGTCTTTAGAGGTAATGTTGAAGCATAAACATTTTCTTTGGAGGTGTTATAACAGTTTCATTAGTTTAAATGCAAGTCCGCAATTAAGAAAGTGTAAATAAGATGGAAAATATCCCTTTTGTGAGTATGAAGTGACTATTGAACATCTCTTATTGCATTGTGAATGGACAAGGTAAGTTGGTTTGAAATCATGGGATGAAGAGCTAATGTTAGTAGCATAAAAAGGTTTGATTCTTGGTTATTGACCATTTTCAAGGAGCTAAAAAAAAGAATGAACATTTGCTTTTTTTTTTTTTTTTTAATCTTTAGACTCTTTGTGAGCATATATGTGAATGTGTAATATGAAAGCAAGACTATAAGAAGAAGTATGTAAGGAAGAAACTAGATAAGAGAAGTAGTTGAACGAGAGAAAAGAGGATGAAAAATGAATCCATATGTGTGAGTAAAACTATAGCTGTCAAACTAACAGAACTAACAGCTAACCAACTTCTAAATGGAAAAATTGTCTTAGAATAAATATATCTATACATCTACCACCCCCTCTCAAGATGGAGAGTAAATGTTGTTTACTCCCATCTTAGACAAGAGGTAATGAAACTATTCTGTTAATAAACCTTTAATAAATACATCAATTAGATGTGTTTTCTAGAAACATGAATTGGTAAAACTATCCCTTCAATAACCTTGTACCTTACAAAATGAAGATCCATCTCAAGATGTTTCTTTCGTTCATGGAAAATAGGGTTTTAGCTATATACAAAGCGATTGATTATCACAAAAGAGCTATACTGGTAAGCGACAATTGATATGAAATTCCTTAAGTAACTCAACCAACCAAAGTACTTCACAAGTTGTAGTAGCAAGAGCCTTATACTCGAATTTGGTTAAGCTGTTTGTAACAATGTGCTTTTTCTTTGATTTCCATTTAAGAAGTAAGTTGCCTTGAAAAACATAAAAGTCTGTAGTGGATCTTCAAGAATCTAAGCATCCACCTTAGTCACTATTACTGTAGGCTCAAACGATTAGGTCATTTGAAGTAGAGGAAAGAATACCTTGCCCGACTGTCCCTTTAATGTAACATAACACATGTTCAAGGGCTAATTAATGTACATGTCATAGCTTGTCCATGAACTAGCTAAGGATATGTACTGAATGAGTAATGTTAGGGCATGTAATACATAAGTATAATAACTTGCTAATAGTCTTATGATATCGGGAAGTATCTACCAAATCAGATGGATCTTCTTTAGTAAGCTTATGATTCACAACAAGCAAGTTTAATGTAAGAAAAAATATGCTCAACAAACCTTGCATCTCTAGAAACGAAATACTTCTTATTCACCATATCATATACCTTATATCCCTTACTACCTATTGGATATTAAACAAAAATGCATGGGTGGGCTCGAGGATCAAATTTAGATTTGTCATGTACAATAGTAGAAGCAAAATGTAAGGATCTAAATACTCGAAAATAGGAATAGGTGGGTACTTTCCCAAATAACATTTGAAAAGGAGTCATTCCTCCTAAAACATTAGTTGTTAGACGATTGATAATATGGGTCAGTGTTAACATAGCATCCCTATGAAAACACAATTGTAAAGAAGCTTGAAACAATAATGCTCAAGTTGTTAAGATCAAGTGCTGATGCTTGCTTCAACAACTCCATTCTACTATGGAGTTTCAACACAAGAAGTCTGATGTAAAATACCTCTTAAAGAATAAAAATTAGTTAAGAGAAATTCTTTGCCACGATCACTTTGAACAATTTTAACATGAGAATCAAACCATGTTAGCACCATTCGACAAAAAGCTGGAATAAACATAGAAACTTCATGCTTGGATCTCATCAAATACATCGAAATATCTTTAGTATAGCCATACACCATTGTACGAAAATACCTATACCCTTCTATAGTCGAAGGAGCATAAGGTCCTCATATATCCAAATGAATTAACTTAAAAGCTACAACTATATTTTGACCATGTATAAGAAAAATAGCTTGTTTTTGTTTTACCAAAGGACAAACCATACAATCAAATTGATAACAACTAACACCATGATCTAGCTGACTTAGTTGCTTTATTTGACTATAAGATTGATGCCCAAAATGAAAATGTTAAGTATCAAAAGACTTAGGCAAGTGTATCAACACATATGAGGAAAAGTAACATTTAGAGAAGAATTATTTTTAGGCTAATCAATAGCAGAAGTAACACTCTATTGCTGTAGCAAGTACAAACCATTCTTGAGTTTAACTTGACCAATCACCTTCTAATTGGAAAAGTCTTAAACAAAAGCAATATTTTTCATCAAAAGAACTACACAATTATTGTCTTGCATTAGCTTGGTGATTGAAACAAAATTGTACTTGAAGGATGGAAGGAACAAAACATTATATAACACTAAGTTTGGAGAAAGAATGATTGTACCAATATGTGTTACCACAAGATGCTAACCATTAGGCAAGAAAACATGACTTTTATCAATTGCAACATATGAATGAAACAAATGGATGGAGCTAATTATATGGTCAGTGGCTCTTGAATCTAAGATCTAAGTAACAAAACCTTCTTATGAACAACAAGAAGAAAAATCTAGAATACTTACCATGTGACTTATAGATGATGTTTCTTCTTAAGAATTCTCATGTAAAATAGGTGCTACACAAGAAGAAGATGTTACTATTGTAGTAGTGGAATGATGATCATTAGATACATCTAACAAACTCAATAGATTAAGAATTTGATCTTTGGATAAATTAACTCCTTCTACTGTAGAACTACCAGCATTAGAAGAACCATAAACAGAGTCAATTGTTTGAGCATTTTTTGCTTTGTTCATTAAACTATGATTATCAAATCTAGAAACCACATGATTTAACCTAAAAATCCATTACCTAGCAATTCTATTATTCTTGAAATGAAGTGAAAATCCAATCAACTTATAGCATTTTTCTTTCAAGTGACACTTCTTTCAATAATAGCTATATACAATCTCACTCTTACTTTATGATTTATTATCACTTACACTCACCATGGCAAAAGCATTAGGCAAAATAAGATTCTTTAGCTTATTAGTTCTTTGAAAATCATCTCTAATGACAAGGTTATAAACTTCATCTAGAGTAGGAAAGGGTTTGAAAACCAATATTTGTGATTTAAGTGTAGGAAAACCCTCATTTAATCTATTAAGGAATTTAAAAACATAATCCTTTTGTGCCATCTCAATAAATTTATCAGAGTATTTTTTTTCATGAGAACTACAAGAACAATGTGGCAATGTGCTATAATTCCTCAATTCTTCTCAAATTATACTTAGTAAAATATTCATCTACACTATGAGATCCTTGAACAACATTACTTAGCATGTGATATAAGTAACAAATCCTTGTATCATCGAGTTGTAAGAAGCGTACCTTTTGTCCTAGATCTCTTTGGCCAAATGCAAATATAGCATTTTTGATGCAATAGGTGGTGAAATGGACCAAAGCAACTAGGTGACTATCAGATTATTATATCGACTCTAAGTTAAGTACATCTTATCTGTCTTAGCTAGAATTGGAATGAATCCATCAACAGAACCTTCTTTATTTTGGATTGAAAGTGCCAGCATAAATGAATGGCTTTAAGTATTGTAATTGATACTTAATAGCATTAGAGTAACTATCATTGAGCTTTGAGAATTAAAGTTATAGATACCTCATTTTTGCCCTCTTTTTATTTTTCAAAATTTGCAAGATAGGTTATATGGTCTTAATTTAGGAAAAGCAAAAAAAAATGCGAAAATTTGAAAAATACAAAAATAGAAAATTTAGGAAAAGCCAAAGAAAATTTAAAAATTCACAAAAAGTGAACAAAATTGAAAAATAAAGGATTCAAGAAATTTAGAAAATAATAATTTCAGATCGCTACAGTTGGAGAAGACCCAACAACTCGAGTCGATCCAGTCTACTACCTTTTTTTTTTATTTCATTTAATTTATTACTCATGTATTTGTAAATGTGAAAAAAAAAAGACAAAGAAAAGAAATAAAAAGGAAAAAAGCGATAAGGAAAAGCTCAAGTCTGTTATTTTTTATGTATTGTTTTATTTTTGTTTAAGGTTTAAACGAGGAGAAATAATAAAAAATAATAATAAAAATAAGATGAAAATAGGTTAGTGTAAACCATTTTACCACTTAGAATATCGGTTTTATAAAATAAAAATAAAGGATCCTTTTTCAAATAAGGACCTTTTCTAGAACGTTTAAAAAATAAAACTTGGATCAAGAACCTTTCAGATCTTTCTTTAAAAAAAAAAAATCAAATCTACTTAAAAACATAAACTTGGTGTGTTTTCAAAATTAAAACGAATCCAACACAGTAAAGTTTTACAGAATGAATTATGTATATTTCATCTCGAATAGTGGGTATGTAAGCACTTACGAGGCGGCGGTGAAAAACGAAAAGATCCATTTTTTTTTCCCACTTTAGTTTAAATTGTTCAAATTTGTTAACTGATGATTAAATTTTGTTTTTTTAAGATAATTTTTTAAAGATGATTTTAAGAGATTAAGTTTAAAATTGGAAAATTAATGGTATCCATAAGGGTTTAAAGAATCTAACCCTTAGACATGATTTTTTGATTCTTAAAACCATTTATAGAATTGGTTTTATCGAAAAGATCAGTAGCTAAATTATAATTAATCCACTTAATTGGTTATAATTTAACTCTTTTTCATGACTTCGGTTAGGTAACGTATCCAAAATGCTTTTAAAGTTAAAAAAATTGGTTTTTCTTAAACCCTAATCATAGGTCAGTATTAAACATGTAGGATTTAATATTGATCGGTTTAAATAAGACTAATTTATAAAAATTGGGAAAATATCAGGCTCGACAGCTTGGCAAATCCACTAAGGATGTCAAAAGGGTTAGCCATCTAACTTTTCAAATTTAGAATTAATTCTTGAAATTACCTTTCTAAATGTAATTTATTTACTTATTTATTTGTTCATTATTATTTTTCGTACTAACCTTTCTTTGCAAGGATAAACTTATTTAATTTTTTTCTTTATTGGGGAGATTTTACTTTATGTACCTCAAATATGTGATAGAGATGGTTAAACCCGAACCATATTAGGAACCTAAGATGAGGGGGTGGGGGGGTTGCATTGTGTTGGCTTCGGATGCTGTGGTGTAACCACCGCTCAGGGTTGATTAGGCTACCTCTACTTAAGTTTGATGTAACCAATAAAAGTATTCTTTAACAAGTGAGATCACATAAGCTTAAGGACCTTTAGAACTCACCCTTTATGCATTCATGATATCCAGAATAGACAAATAATTAAGCAAGATAGGAATAAAAATATATAATAACTTGGAGTTTCCTTGATTTCCCTTGTAATTTTAACCTGATGTAAACATAGAATCGTTATAAATAGGTTTTGTTTACTGCAAATAACGGTCGATCAATCTTGTACATATTTTTTTTCTTTGTAATTCAGATTGAGAAATGGCTGGTTCATCCAAGTCTATCCACTTTAAGGAAAAATACATTGATAAGCCCATCAACCCCAGGCCCATCCTTGACTAATGGCTTTGACACTTCAATCTAAGGGAATAAGAGACTATCATCGGTAAGATTAGGCTCATTCTATCGCTTCCTAGGGTGAAAATAGATATTAATTTGATTAGGGCCTTAACCAACTTTTTGGAGCCTAAGGAAGTGGCTTTTCAAGTTGGGCTTTACCTGATTAGTCCAATACTTAAAGAATACACCTAACTACTTCAAAGCCCTTCCTTAGAAAATATATACACCCCAAATTTAGAAGTTGACCTGTTGAATGCCTTTTCAAGATTCTTAGGAAATAAGAAAGCTGAAGCGAACAAAGCCTTTAGAAGTTGTAATGGAAATTACATCAAATTGGAAGACTTAAAAGCTTGGTTCACTATTGAGCCCAAATCCAATCAATGGAGCATCTTCTGTAGCAATCCTAAAGATTAGAGATAAAACAAAATAAAAGCCTTTATCATAGTTGCATTCTGGACTCCACTATTCCTTAATGGAAAATTCCTCATCCATTTCAGGGTTGTTGAGTTAGTGGGCCAATTTCTTAAAAGTAAGTCATATGTCCCAGCCTTCTTAACAGAACAAATAAAAAGCCTTAACATTTTGAAAGAAAAGAACGATGGTGTACTAAAGACTAGCATGGCACTATTGATAATATGGTTTGTGAGCCACATGAAGTGTTATGGGCTTGATTTGATTCAAAGAGAATTTGCGTATATTATTGATTTAATCGATTCTTTTGTCAATAAGGTCCATCTCCTAAAAGGAAAGTCCACTTACTACTGGGTAGAAGCATTGCGAAATTTCCAAGTTGTTGATATCTTACGAACTATAAGATGGAGCAACTTCAAAAGGATAGTCTTAGTCTATAAAAATTATTAAGCAATAGCCCTAATCGAGATGAAATTGTGCATAGCTATCACCTTAACAATATGATCCAACAATTTGGGGGTATCGAAGATATAGTTTGTAGGCCTCTGCTGGATATCACGACCTTGGATTATGAGGAACTTTAGATTCCACTACCACAAAAGATGTCCAAACTTTGGGCAATCAAACAATTATGGGAAACAAGAACTGTCAGCCTTAACATCGATTTAAGAGAGTAGTTGGGAGAAGTAAACAAGTACAGGGTCACCAAAGAATATTTATACAATTAGTTCCATAAAGTAGGGGAGATCAGATATTGAGCACCAGAAATCATCTAACCCACACTAGTTGAACTAGATCCTAAAATCAAAATCTACTTGGACCAAGTACAAGCCTGTATAGAAGTAATCTATGAAGAGCAGGACATGTGGGAGGACCTCTTTTGAGAATTGAGACAACGTTCCTAAGCTTTAGAACATCAATCGAGGATGACTCAGAAAAGGCTTAAAGAACTTAAAGAAACAAAAGAGCTTAGCCTAGAAAAGAGGAAGGAAGCACTAGCAGGACCTAGTAAGTAGAAAAAGGGAACACCTGCCAAGCATTAGAAGAACATTTAGAGATAGGAATATTCTTCTTGAGAAACAAATGTATTTTCTTTTTCAAATAATGTGAGGGGAACTTCGAAAACTACAAAATAATAAAAATTACCATCTTGTTGGTTATTCATCAATTCTATTTTCTTTGCATTCGTATGCCATGCATCTTCACATTCCTATACATTTCTTTGTTTTGCATTCATCTTATTTAAAAATATTCATGTGCTAACTTGTTAAGAAGTGATTTTAAACCAGGTCACCAAGATAGCTCATAAGCATCAAACCTTTTAGAGAAGTCCTATCAAAACCCACTCACAAACCAGAATGGTTAGCTAAGGAAATGACAACATCAACACCAACAATAGCAATGTCAACCCTGAAGTTGTTAATCCCACTAAGCTGAGGTTTCGCTTTTTGATATAAATAGTAGGGAAGATTGTAGATCAATTGAGCTTCTTTGTTGACAGCATCGCTTTGCTCAGTTCTATATCATCGTCGAATGAAAAAAACTCCAAAGCTCGATATGGAAAGAATGTTGAAGCCTTACCTCTTAAAAAAGTCTATCCCAAAGCCAACTAGGCCTTTGAATCCTTTGAGACAAAAGGGGTCCTTTTGAAGGTCATCTCAATTTTCGAGCCAAACACTTACTTATTTCCAATCAACTTAAAGCTTGAAGTTGATTTGGATAGATTGAAAGAGGTTGAAAGGAAATTGACTTAACAAATCACTGAGAAAATGAAAATGCTTGAAGGGTATGATGGTTTCGAGTAAGCTAGTATAACTGATTTCTTTGCCTATGACTATGGAAGCTTCCTAGAAAAATTCAAAGTACTTGACTTCGAGAAGTACAATGGGATTGGATGCCCTAAACTGCATACTAGGTTGTAGTACAGAAGATAAGCAAGTATGTGCAATATGACCAGCTCATGGTCCTTGGCCTTACTTTGACTTGGTATGCCTAATTAGATCTAAATAAGGTGAATACATGGGAGAAGTTGGCTAGGGTGTTTTATGAACAATACAAATTAAATGTTGAAGTGGTATTGACTATGATAGACTTGGTTACCCTACAAAAGAAGCATAGTGAGTCATTCAAGGAGTATGCCTAAAGGTGGAGATCCTTAGCTATACGAGTATCTGCTCCCATGACTGAGAAAGAGCTGACTTCAACTTTTATTAGTACTCTTGAAAGGCCTTACTTTTTTCATCTGATTGGCCAAGCCTCCTCCAGTTTTGCAGAGGTGGTGGCTACAGGATGTCGAATTGAAAATGCTGTTGCTTTTAGTAAATTCAGGAGCCATCAAATAGAAGACTACCCTCTATAAAGCCTACTATCAACAAGACCAAAGAAACAACTGTCAATATGGTGAATTCAAACACCAGGCCTAATACCCGAATCTCCTTTAGAATGAATCCTCCACTTATGCAACAACAATTTGGAAGTTAACCACAAGTCAGTAGAGTCCCAGACAGTTCACCAAGATACTGGTTCCTCTCAATCAGGTTCTTGAAAAATTAAGAAAAGACAATTTGATCCATTTTGAGCCTCCTAATGAAAGATATAGGCCTAAGGTTTTTAATCCCAATGCCAAATGTCAATTTCACTTGAAGTAAGTAAGCCATTCAACCAACTCATGCTAGAGATTAAAGAAAAAAATTCAAGACTTAATTGATGAAGGCATAGTCCAACTAGACTTTGTGGAGGCTCTTGGTCCAAACGTCAACAACAATCCCTTGCCTAACTACGGGCCTATTATTAACATGATGTTTAATGACTCAGATCCCACCATCAACATGATCGGTTCTAACTGAGAACCTAAGGTCTATAAATTCTACAAACAAGAGGAAAAGAAAATTCTAAAGATCAAAAGGTACACCTTCCATGTGCTTTTAGCCCCTGAAAGTTATAAAACTAGCCCTCTTAATTACTAGGCAGTAAATCAAAGGCAATCGAGTTCACTTGTAGGGGGAATTACTCGCTTTGGTAAAATTTATGACCTAAAGGAAGACTTTAAAAAGAAAACTGTACTGGAAAGCCTAAACAATGAATCAGTTAAATGTGAAGAAGGATTGTTTTCCTTCACTAAAATGATTAAATCAAGTGAGTATAAAGTAATGGATTAGCTTACTAAGACTCTAGTACAAATGTCTCTTATGAGTTTGTTGATGGCATCGAAACAACATCAAGAAGCTTTGTTCAAAACTCTAAAGGAAGTCAAAGTCCCTCACAAAATACCTACTGAAAGAATAAGGTCTGTAACTAACTTTATCTTCACTATGGATTATATTTCTTTCTCTATTGAGGAATTGGGCAAAGAAGGTAATCAATACACTAAGCTACTCTTCATAATAGTGAGGGTAAACAATATTATCATGGCAAAAGTCCTCATCAACAATGGATTATCTTTAAATGTTCACCTTCTCACCACCTTGGATCTATTAGGCATTGATGCAATCGTAATCAAGCCAAGTTCAACAACAGTTAAGGCTTTTGATGGATTTAAAAGGGAAATTATAGGGGAAATTGACTTGTTAGTTGATATTGGCCTACAAACTTTCAACATCTAACTTTAGGTCCTAGATATCCCAAGAACCTTGAACCTGTAATTGGGAAGATCTTGGATACATTTAACAGGAGCCATACCTTCAAGCTTACTTCAAAAGGTTAAATTTATCGCAAATGGCTAGGTTGTCACAATTTTAAGTAACCAAGATTATGAAATATACAAGAAAATGGCCATACCCTACATTAATACTAAGGAGCAAGAGGACTTTAGGCTCTAAATATTTGAAGAGGTGTGTATGATTATTGATCCGGAGAAAGATAAGAGGCCAAAATTCAAAGAAGGCTAGATTGGTACCTATGGACTAGGTTATATCTTAACTTTAGTGGATGAGCTGTGAAATATGCAAGCAAGGGGCAAAAGAGGTGATAGATTGTATTATCGAGCCTGATTTTTTTATTTTCTATTTAAAATTAATTTTTCCATTTTCGATTAATACTAAACTCTAACCCATTTAATATTAACCTTCGACTAAATAAATCGAGAAATTCCGGTCTTTTTATTTATAAAAATTTTTGGAGTTGCCACCTGACCGAAGTTGGGAAAAAGAAAAGAAACCGTAATCAATTGGGTAGATTGATTATGATTTGGCTATCGGTCTTTGATTTCAATTTGAATGAATAACTAGAAGGTTCTGAATTTGAGGGCTAACCTATTAAACCCTAACGAGTACCACAATCTATTTACCAAAATTAGAATTATTCTTCTAATTATAATATTTAAAAATAAAAAATCAAAAGAAAAAAAAAACCTAAGTTTATATAGATTTTATCATTACCATGAAGGTGCCTACATATTAACTAGCCGGGATTAGACGATCGTAGTTCTCTCCGAAAACTTTAATGTGTTGGTTCTTCTTATAAAAAAAAATAATTGGTTGAATTTTTGTTTTTATTAACCATTTTATGTTTATTAAGAAAAATTCCTAGAAGCCTAATTTTTATTCCTAATTATAAAAAAAAAAACCTAAAAACTTAATTTTTGAAAAGTCCCAAATTAAGATTTTTATTTAAAAATAACTAAGTGATAAATTTTTTTTATTTTCAAGAAAATCCTTAAAGATTTTATGAAATATGTAATGTTCTACACGATGAATCTTTTATATAAAAAAGATGCCTAACCATAGAAAAAATATCTAAACTATGAAAAAGATGTTTAAACCATAGAAAAAAAAATCTAAATTATAGAAAAGATGTCTGAATCATAGAAAAGAAACTTAAACAATGGAAAAGATATATACACTATAGAAAAGAAGCCTAAATTATGGAAAAGATGTCTAACCATAAAAAAGATGTTCAAACCATAGAAAAGAAACCTAAACTATGGAAAAGACGTCTAAACTATGGAAAACAAGCATAAACTATGGAAAAGATGTCTCGCCGTAAAAAAGAAGTTAATTAAAGATTTTTTTTTTTATTTTATGAACATCAAAATGATTTTTTTATCTAGAAAACTCTAACATGCCTAATGCAACTTTTCTAAATTAATACAATATGCAAATAACGAGATTTTGTAAAATATGAGATTTTATAAAAATGTTATTTTGAAAATATGAAATCTAAAAAAAATAATAAAAAAAAACTAAAATTTAATTTAACACATATTTACTAAACATTAATGCTATAACTAATTACTAGCAGTTAAAGACATGATAAAAATAAAAAAAAAATTAGTACAAGTCGTAAAAATAACTGCGTATATACTAAGTGAGATAAAAATAAATAAATAAGATAAGCTATAGACAATAATTAAAAACCACTATTATATACCTGCAAGGCAAAGCATGCAAAGCTGATGAAAGGGAATAGATTGGATCCCTAATCTTATCGTAAGCACAACTATAGAATTGGTTTAAGGAGTGGGTTCGAGCGTGTTTTTTAACAAATGTGTGATTGATTTTTTTTTTTTTTGGCTCGCACCATGCAACCCCAATTTATAAAACTCATTTTACAAATCTTGATTTTATTAGATTTAACGTCATCGTATCAGATTTGCTTTTTTTTTTTTTTACAACTATTTAGTTAAGATTCCATCAAATTAATTTTTTCGATTCTTTTCTTTTTTAGTTTTTTTTTCTTTTTTTTTTCCAACAATTTTCTATTTTTTTGTCTTTGTTATCATTTTTCAAACTTTTTATTATTTTCTAAATTACGATCTTAAAAAAAAAAATTATAACTACTATGGGCAAAAATCGAATGTTTACATATATCATGCCCTGATGACCTTCCCACCGTTGTCAAAGCCTTTCATCTAGGCTAATGTCCAGACTTCATGGTCTAGTAAAGAGGACACCTTCAGTAGGAATAAAACAATTGGCCCGTTCTGCAAGCGCTTGCACTTGAATAATTAGTTCTTTATCCTTATGAATAGCAATAAGTCCTCTTTAAGGTAAAGGATGAATTACGGTTTAGCATTTTATAAAGTTTTGTAATAATTACCTTTATTCTACAATATTGTACTTAAAAGAATTTCCTCTAAATAACTATCAATCTCCTTTCTCTTCACTTCTTCCTTACTTACATTCTTTCCTTTATATACTTTTTCCCAAATCTAATGCATCGAATAAAGGCTATGGATACCTTGTGTAGATAGGTGATGAAAATATTGATATCACCTCCGGTGTTACTAGATTAGTCGTCGAGAGTGATGTCAATGACCAAAGTGACGTGTAAGAAAGCTAGCAAAAACATAAAATGAGTAGAATTTTCTTTGACGAGCCAATTGAGGCAATTAATGTTGGGATTGATGACAACACCAAAATATTGAAAATTGGAAGGAATTTGAAAGAAGAACAAAAGGTAGAAATGATTGTACTGCTATTTGAATACCAAGATGTATTTGCATGGTCTTATGAAGATATGCTTAGATTAGATCCATCAATCGTAGTCCACTGCTTACCTATAAGAGAAGATGTTAAACCCAAGAAGCAATAAGGAGATTCTAATATGATTAGATTCGAATGTCTAAAGAAGAACGGAAAAGTTAGAGTGTGCATGGATTTTTGAGACCTCAACTAAGCAACCCTTAAAGATAATTTCCCCTTACCTCATATTGACGTCTTGGTCGATAACATAGCTAGGAGCTATCTTTTCTCATTCATGGATGGGTTCTTCGAATATAATTAGATTCGAATGTCTAAAGAAGACAATGCTAAGACTACATTTATCACAACTTAGGGCACATTTTGCTATAAATGAATGCTTTTTGGACTTTACGTTAAGGCAACTTACTAAAGAGCCATGGTTGTAATCTTTCACGATTTGATGTACAAAGAAGTGGAAATATATGTTGATGATATGATTGCAAAGATTAAGGAAGGAGAAAATCATGTGGATAATCTGAGGAGATTGTTTCACATGTAGAGAAAATTCCAATTGAAGCTCAACCGAGAGAAGCGTACCTTCGGAGTGACTTCAGGGAAATTATTGGGTTTCATAATTAGCTAAAGGGGCATCGAAGTAGATCCTAATAAAGTCAAAGCAATATTTGACTTGCCCTCTCCACACACACTAAAAGAAATCAAAGGCTTGTTAGGTTGTTTAAATTACATAGCCCAGTTCATGTCTCAACTCACAAATAAATGCCATCCCTTGTTTAAGTTGTTGAAAAAAAATGTTAAGATTAACTGTGATCAAGAATATAAGCAAGCTTTCACAACAATCAAGGAGTACCCCGTGAACCCTCCAATTTTGGTAGCTCCAAAATCTAGGAAGCCTTTATTTCTATACATGACAATATTACTAAAATCTATAGGGTATATGCTCGGCCAGAAGGATGAGGATGGAAAAGAATGGGCTGTATACTACTTGAGTAAGAAGTTTACTGAAGGGGAACAAAAATATTTAGAAATTGAAAGAACTTGCTATGCTTTGGTCTAGGTAATGCATCGGCTCAGAAAATACATGCTCTATTACTAGGTTGAATTGTTGACTCAACACAATCCCTTGAAGTATTTGGCAGACAAACCGGTCCTAATTAGCAAAATCTCAAAATGGCAAATGTTACTATTAGAATTCGACATTACGTATGTGAATTGGAATTCAGTCAAGGGGTAAGCTCTAGTAGATCAATTAGTAGAGATTCCCTTTGATAATATCCCTCAAGAGGTACAAGTCAATTTCCTCGATGAAAACATCTTAGCAGTTGAAGGAAGTTTTGATAATGGAGAAGGTGATGAACCACCGAAATGGAAGATGTTCTTTGATGGGGCAGCTAATGTGTCTGGGTGTGGAATTGAGGCAATATCGATATCCCTTGAAGGTACGCAGTATGCTATGGCTATAAAGCTCTTTTTCCCATACACCAATAATATCATTGAATACGAAGCATGTATCATGGGACTCAAAATGGCCCTAGATAAAGATATTCAAGAATTAGAAGTGTATGGGGACTCTTCACTCATTATTGGCAAAACTAGGGGAGAGTACAGGACAAAAGATCTTAAACTAGTACTATATTACCGGTACTTGACTGAATTGATGAAGAAATTCAAAGAAATTAGTTTCAATCATGTACCAAGGACTCATAATCAATTTTCCGATGCATTAGTCACTTTAGCATCTATGATTCAAATATTTGGTGGATTCAAGATTTAGCTCCTGACCATTGAAATTAAAGACAAGCCTGCCTTCTATTTGGCAATTGAAGGTATGAATGGCAAAAAGCTGTGGTACTATGATATCAAAATGTTCTTACAGCAAGGCACATACCCTGAAGAGGCTAAGAAAAAGGATAGAAGGATGATCAGGAGATTGGCTATCCAATTCTTAGTAAGCTAGTTCACTTTGTATCAGCAACCTTTTGACGATACACTTTTAAGGTGTGTGGGCAACAAGGAGGTTGAGATGTTGATGAAAGAAGTATACGAAGAAGTATGTAGCCCTCACATGAACGGTTACATGTTGGCTAAGAAAATTATGAGGTTAGGGTATTACTGGTCAACAATAGAAAGCGATTGCATCAAACATGTCAGGTATTGTCACTTATGCCAAATTTATGCAAATAAGATAAACACCCTACCTCAAGAATTACACATACTCTTGATACTGTAGCCATTTTCAATGTGGGGAATAGATATCATCGGCTCGATTACTTCGAAAGCATCTAATGGGCATCGCTTTATATTGGTTGCCATTAACTGCCTTAGTAAGCGAGTTAAAGCTTCATCCTATTCAAGTGTCACTAAAGGGGTAGTAGTCAAGTTCATCAAGAGAGATATCTTGGCTCGATACGAGGCTCTAGAAATAATCATCACTGATAACGCCACTAATCTCAACAATAAACTTATATTAGAGTTGTGCTGACAATTCAGGATCATTTACAGAAACTCTATACCTTATCGACCCAAAATGAATAGAGTCGTTCAAGCAGCCAATAAAAATCTCAAAAAAATAATAAAAAAATGGTTGTTATACACAAGGAGTGGCATGACATGTCGTCATTCACACTTATAGCTTATTAAACTTCCATTAGAATATTGATTGGGGCAACACCCTACTCTTTGGTATATGGCACTGAAGCGGTGTTATCAGTAGAGGTTGAGATCCCGTCTCTCAGAGTATTATTAGAAACCCAGTTGGACGAAGCCGATTAGGTAAAGAAATGCATCAAGTAGTTGAATTTGATCGATGAGAAAAGATTAACAACCCTATGTCATAATCAATATTACCAACAAAGAATGCCTCGAGCTTTCAACAAAAGAGTACGACCCCAGAACTTCAAAGAGAGTGACATGGTGTTAAGGAAGGCTCTACTTAATACACAAGACTCCAAAGGAAAATTTGCTCCCAATTATAGAGGCCCTTATGTTGTAAGGTGAGTATTACTAGGAGGGGCTTTAATTTTGTCTCAAATGGATGGTCCAAAATTGAGAGACCCTATCAATGTTGATGCTATAAAGTTGTACTACCCATAAGAAGTCAATGGAAATTTTCATTTAGAACATGCAAATGCCAGTCACTTGAATGTTATTATGGTCTAATTTCATTCCCTATAAGTAAAGTTGGTATCTTTGACAATTGTCGACATTAGAATCATTGCCCTTTCTTCCTACTCAACTAAAAAGTGTAGCTTCCTTACCCTATTTAATTGAATTAATACACTGAAAACACGAGAGAAGTTGAAAAGTGAGATATAGAACATTGATAATTGATAAAACTCTTTTAAATACTTTATTACGAATTGATCCCCCTTGATAGGGAGTTTTTATTGTTTATTATTCAAGGAGAGGCGAAATCTAGATAGGTAATCACCTCACGGTAGAGATTTGCTAGTTAGGAATAAGAGTTTCAATTCATAAAAGTTTTGAAAAGATAACCAGTTGATTAGATGAAAAATAGTAGGTAGCATCTTGTATTGGGTTAATTTCCGTGACTTCTTTAAAAAGTCGACAAAGTCTTAGAGGCTTTGTATTGAGGTAAATTAGATTGATAACTAAAGATCAAAATTTGAATTCACTTGAAAAAACTAGTCAATTAGTTTTAATAGGACATTTTAAGGAAAGGTTTGACAGTCTGGGTGCTATTAGCAAGGCTAGGTAAGTACTTCTATATGATGTTAGTACGTTGGTTTTTGAACTTGGCATTTCTTTTAGATTACTTGTGCTTAGATAATAATCGGTGTTCGCGTTTCCTTTTTCTGGCAAACTTTAGTCTCTAGCTAACCCACAAGGCACTTACTTTCAGTATACATCTTTTAGGGTCTTAGCCAGCTTAAGCAACGTTTTGCCCGTTTCACCTTAGTTAGTCAACTCATAGGGGCACAACCAAGTTTTCAATATCTTTTTAGGGTCTTAACTAGCTCAAAGAGCGTTTCGCCTGTCTTATCTTGGTTAGTCAGCTTAGAGGGGTACGACTAAGTTTTTCAACATCTCTTAGCCAACTTAAGGAGCACTTCATTTATTTCACCTTGGTTAGTCAACTCTAGGGGCATAACTAAGTTTTCAATATCTTTTTAGGTTATTAGCTAGCTTAAGGAGCGCTTTGCCCATCTTATCTTGGTTGGTCAGCTTATAGGGGCACGGCCAAGTTTTTCAACATCTTTTAGGATCTTAGCCAACTCAAGAAGCGCTTTGCATGTCTCATCTTGGTTAGTCAACTCATAAGGATACGGTCAAATTTTTCAACATCTTTTAGAGTCTTAGCCAGCTCAAGGAGTGCTTTTGATGGGAATTGGGCTACTAGTCCTTTGACCCTTAGCCAAGCTTGAGGACTGAAGGTGTTAGGAAGGTGGATCCTCTTACTCCAACCAACTCCTACCGAATCCAAGTATCTTTTTGCCAAGTCACTTTGCATATCGAGCCGAATGATTGCCCATCTCTTTGAAGTTGCATGTCGAATTGTGGCTTACTAAGGCAATAGCCAAACTATGCATGCTTACTCACTCACATTCAAGTCAACTAATTGCTTGACATCTTTCTTGTCGAGAAGCCAAGAGAGAGACACTAAACTGATCCTTAGTTACCCTTGCTCGAATAAGTAATTTGATCGTATTCCTTTCTCTACATCCTTCAACGGACTTACCAATGTACCATTACCATATGTACAGGACCATGTGTAGAATTTGTTGCACTAATTATTGTTTTTTTGAATATTCATTTTTACTTTTTGTATTCTTATACATTACTTCTTTAGAAAATACCCTTTTAGTCTTTTTGCCTTTTAGGTAAGTTGCCCTAACTTATTGGGTATAAATACCTTTGCACTTATAGCTGGAAATATCATATTATCATTAATACACTTGATATTTCCTTTCATAAACATTGATTGTTTACTCTCATTTTACTCTTATCTTAACCCTTAAGCAAGGTTAGGTGGCGAGTAACCTCATCGGATCAATTCATGTATCACATCGAGTTGTACCGTGAGTCCTTGGAAGTTTCATTGGTGCGTCATATCCTTTAGAGTTGTTCGTGGGTTTTTGCTTACTTTTCGTTCACATCTTTGTTCTGGTTCATTCCTCATCATCTCTTCAAGCTTTTGGCAAGCTTAGACCTATCCCTGCTACCAGCCTTATTTGTTCTTGGTCACAGTACACATTAGCTTTGCCCATCTCATCTTGGTTAGTCAGCTTATAAGGATACGACCAAGTTTTCAATATCTTTTTAGGGTTTAGGCCAACTTATGGAGCGCCTCGCCCGTCTCACCTTGGTTAGTCAGCTCATAGGAGTATGACCAAGTTTTCAATATCTTTTTAGGGTTTTAGCCATCTCAAGGAGTGCTTCATTTGTTTCATCTTAGTTAGTCAACTCATAAAGGCATGACCAAGTCTTTAACATCTCTTTAGGGTCTTAGCCAACTCAAGAAATACTTTGTCCGTGTTATCTTGGTTCGTCAACTCATAAGGGCATGACCAAACCTCAATTCCTCTTTTAGTCTTTCGGCTAGCTCTTAGAGCACTACCTCTCTCTCCACCAAATCCTTAGTGGATGGGCCTAAGATAGCGAGCTAGTTGTAGTACTTCTTAAGACAAAATCTACCATTAGGGCAAAAATAGTATCTTTTTTGCCTTTATAGCAAAGTCTTACTTAAACTTCATCATAAAGAGGGGTAGTTGTAGACATCTCATTTTTCATCCTTCCCCTCCATTTATTTTTCGAAATTTGTAAGATAGGGTATAGGGTCTTAATTTAGGAATAGAAAAAAAAAATAGGAAATTTAAAAAAATACGAAAATAGAAAATTTAAGAAAAGCCAAAAAAAGAAAAAAATATATACATAAAAAATGAAAATTTCACAAAATGGAAAAAATTGAAAAATAAAGAATTCGGGGAATTTAGTAAACAATAATTTTAGATAGTTTATAATTTTTAATTTAGATAAAAATTAAAGAGAGGATCATTGAGCCTAGGCTTAAATTTGAATCTAGCTCAAGTTGACTTTAGATTTGAATCTAGCACAAGCGAACCTTAGATTTGAATCTAACCTAAGTTGATTTTACATTTGAATCTAACACAAGCTGACCTTATTCATATGTGCAATTTAATTGTACATATGAATAAGGCACAGGCCAACAGCTTAACGAATAAACACTTGAGTCTAGCATTAGAGTTGGCATAGAGGTTTATAGTTTGAATCTCATTAGGCACAAAGTGCATCTTTTCCTTTTTTGAAAGTAAAAGTATATATAATGATAAAAATAATAATAAAAAATCTTAGTGTGCAATTAAGATAGGAATTTTTGGCCACTTAGTTAATAGGTATTTAGTTTTAAGTATTTAGTTCTTAAAAAAAAAAAGTGAATTTGGTATAGACTAGAATCTGGTCTGCAAATTAGTGTAGGGTACGAAGCCCTAATTGGATGGCAATAGCGTACCCATTTTTTTCCTAATGCGCGTGGAGGGGCACATAATATGTGCCTAGCACATGATCTGCGCCCCCTTTCCCCTTCCTTGATTGTGTTTTTTTCTAGATTTCTAGCATGGTATTTTCTTTCTTACGTGCTTTGTTTAAGGTCATTTTTTACCGTATTCATTAAATAATTTCAACATGGTGAAATCATGTAGCACGCATAGCCTAATGTTGAATTTATCTCAAAACCCATCCAAATTTAGTTAATTATGTAGGTAAAATTGAGCTTAAAAACAAAAAAAAAAAAAATTCATTACTGGTAAAAAATGCCATTGATTTGATTTTTCTAATTAATGATTTCTTTGACTTTCTATACATCTTTAAGCTCTGTTTAGTATAAATAGGGGTTGGGGAACATGCAAGACAACACAACAATCTCCCACTTGAGCTTAATTTCAAGTTTCTCTCTCTAGCATGAATTTTCTTTCTCTAGGAGTAACTGCCTTCACGATAATTTTTGACGAAAACTACCACTACTAATGACTTCCCCATCCCCAAAAAGTCAAGACTCGACCTCCCATTTCTTTCCAGCAACTACTGCACACCACCACCGACAACCACCATAAACCACCACCTTTAGCCACCACAAAAAGCAACTTAAACAGCTAAGGCATTAATCCTAACCCCTTACCCATTCACCAATACAAAATTCATAAAAACCACCTTTCTCACTTCATTTGGTGACTAAATTGATTAGAAACGCACCTCGTAGATCACTACAGTTAGAGAAGACCCAGCAACCCAAGCCAACTGAGCTAACCCAAGCCGACCTGGTTTGTTACCTTTTTTTTTTATTTCTTTTAATTTATTACTCATGTATTTGTAAATGTGATAAAAAAAAAAGAAAGAAGAAAAATAAAAGCTCGAGTCTGTTATTTTTTCTATATTGTTTTATTTTCGTTTAAGGTTTAAAAGAAGAGAAATAATAAAAAATAAGATGAAAATAGTTTAGTGAAAACCATTTTAGCACTTAGAAAATCAATTTTCTAAAAAAAAAATAAACGATCCTTTTTCAAATTAAGACCATTTCTAGAACTTTCCAAAAATAAAACTTGGATCTAGGACCATTTAGATCTTTCTTTGAAAAAATCAAATCTACTTAAAAACGTAAACTTGGTGTATTTTCAAAATTAAAGCGAATCCAACACAGTAAACTTTTATAAAAAGAACTATGTACGGCTGATCCTGAACAGTAGATTCGTAGACACCTATAGGGTAATGGTAAAAAATGAAAAAACCCATTTTTCCACTTTAGTTTAAATTGTTCAAAATTGTTAACCGATGATTAAATTTCGTTTTTGTAAGATAATTTTTAAAAGGTGATTTTAAGAAATTAAGTCTAAAATTGGAAAGTTGATGGTATCCATAACAGTTTAAAGAATCTAACCCCCAAAATCAATTTTTTTGTTTTTAAAACCGTTTATAAAATTGGTTTTATTGGCAAGATCAGTAGCTAAATTATAACCAATTCATCCAATTTGTTATAATTTAACCCTTTTTCTCGACTCTGGTTGAGGTAGCAACTCCAAAATGTTTTTAAAGTTAAAAAAAACCAATTTTTTTAAACCCTAATTGAAGGTCAGTATTAAATGAGTAGAGTTTAATATTGATAAGTTTAAAGAAAACTAATTTATAAAAACAAAAAAAAAATCAAGCTCGATAAGAGTGATGTATATAGTATGGTGAATTAACATCTTTTAAATGCAAACTAGTCATCTTAGTTTAGTTACTAAGCTCTTATACCATGACATGAAAGGAAAACTGTAATAAGAAGTGTGTAAGGAAGAAACTAGACAAGAGGAAGGAGTTAAACGAGAGAAAAGAGATGATGAAAAATGAATCTGTATTAGTTAGTTCCATTCTAACTGTAGAAGGCTTTGCTTATATACAACAGAATTCATACACGTGTGTAAAATAATAGTTGTCAAATTAATAGAACTAACACTTAACTAACTTCTAAACTGTAAAACTATATTAGAATAAATACGTCTATACATCTAAAAATGTGTATTTGAAAACAAATCACTAGATTTGAAGTTATTATTAAAAAAGTGAATTCCTCTTTCTTGGAATTTTTTTTTTTTTTAACTTTGTTGCAGATAGGGAAGCATCCTTGCTTAGGCATTAGTCAACACCAAGTTTATCTACTTGGTCTCCTTGAAAAGAGAGTTTATTAATATTAATTATAATGGATCATAAATTGATAAATACTCTTCTATAGGTATTAGGGTTATAGCAAGGGATGCATGCTACAATTTTTTAATAAGCTTCTTATGTAATGTAGAGGCTGAAGGCATTGATGCAGCCAAAATTTTAGCAACAAGGGAAGGATTGAGTTTAGCTTTGTTAAAGAGATGGAGGAAATTTTTTGTGGAAATTGATTTTACTATAGGTTTCGATACTATTGATGATCTTAAATCCAATTGGAGGTTGAGGCATATTCCTGAAAATGCTTCTCATCTTATATATCTATTTGAACGTTGTATCTTACCTTTAATTAGCAAGAAGGCAAATGGCTACGTTGATTAAGTCACGTTTTAAGGTAGAAAAGGAATGTGGGTATGTTTTGGGATTTAAACCCCCCATCGTTGCTTTCTTCTTGTTTAATAGTTGATTTGTGTCCTTAGGGCTCCTAAGGTTTTTTTTTTTTATGTTTCTTGACACATTTTTTCTCTATTGATAAAGCATTTCTTTCTTAAAAAGGAAAAAAAAGTCATGTATAATCTTAATTGTTACAAAATCAATATAGTCTATGAATTTAGCTAAAATATAGCATGATATTCACTATATTATGTAATAAATAACATATGTGTCCAAATATCTCATAAAAATATATATTAATAAGTGGCAACATCGAACCAGCCGTTAATAGTCTTGTAACCTAATAGTATGGACATTAATCCCCCAAATGAGATGGATCAAGTTCAAATCCCTCATCCTCCATTGTAATTAAAAAAAAAAAATATCCTATTTTATATATATTTAGTAAAAATGCTATTTTAGCCCCAATTTTATATAAAATTACCTTGTATTACTGAATTAATAAAAAATTTCTACCAATCATTGTTAATTACTCCCAACATCACAATTAAGCTCTAAAAATTGTTAGGGGTCAAATTTGACAAGTAATTTCATGAAGAACTTGTTATTTCTTGTATTTGCAAAACATGGTAGAATAAAGAAAATAATTATAATAATTATTAAATGATTAGTTCATTGATATTTATTTGTATGAAAAATTAAGCATAACCTATTAAGATTTTATAAACCAAATTTTAGCTTGAAATTACATTGTTAAGCATTTTAACTATATATTTGAATTTGGTTCCAACAAAACAATTTCTTAAGAACTTATATCACTATTAGAATTTCATACATATAAAAATACTACATTAAACTAAACTTAAAATAGGGATAAAATACACTTTTTAGAATTGATTATATAGATTTGCTATTTCTAACAAAAATGACAATATCGAGCAAATATCAAACCTCATCGGCACATAGAGCTCTGAGCACCAATACCAACCACCACCATATTAGAAAAGTCTCATATAACCTCTACCTTTGCTACCTAAATGGTCTTATAACAGACAACCCTTAGCCTTATGAACCATGTATAACAAGAAGCTTCCAATAATTTTCTTTCTTTTATTTTTTTTTGGGAAATTCTATGTTGATTCTCTTTTGACTTTTATTGTTGGTGCTTTTCTTAGGTTTGTATGAGATTGCTTTCAAGAAAGTTAATAAAGATGAGGATCGGTTGAATTAAGAGAGTTTAAGAGTGCTTTAGTTTGTTTTTCTATGATACCTCCCATGCAATAGTCAAAATAACTCTATTTGCTTCCCTTACTTACTTCTAAATAGTTGAATATGTTCTATATAATAGTTCCCTTAGTTGATAAAAAATTAACAAGGTTGATAAACAACTAACTTAGTCAATTTTCCACATTTGATTAAATTTTAGATAAAACTTACCTATTTTCAATTAACTAACATAATATTTGGATGTAGATATAGGACTAATGATACAAAAACATGTCCATACTATACTAAAAAACATATTATCTCTAACATCTTGTTATATATTAGAAATTATTATTTGAATTTCCAATAAATAATGATCTAAATCGATACTCTATATTTACAATAAATATACAACTTATAATCCATGACCATATCAACCAACTTCCATGTGAGACTCGTATTGGTACGACTAGGTTTAGTAGCTGATTTAGGGCATTTGAAAAAGTAGCCCAATTAAGTTAAAAGCTTATAAAGGGCTTCATGATTTTCGTTAAGGAGCTTTCATAGGTTTGGAATTTAAAAATATAATAAAATATTAAAAATATCGCCAAACATATAAATTTATCATATTATAATATTGAATATAAAATAATATATAAAAGACATGTATATATATATTAGGTATAATTATTATATAAATATATGTACCTATAATTGTAAAAAATACTTGAAAATGTGTAAATACTACCAAATGAATAACAAAAAATTATTAAAAAAATCTTCAAGAAACTTAGAAACATAACTTTAGGCATGGCAATGAATTAGGAGTGCATGGAGATAAGAAACCTATAGTGTTGACCCCTAAATATACTTTTATACTTATGATATGGAGGTAAAAAAAAAAAATCAAAAGCCTCTTAAATGAAGTATAAAAATCATCTCCTACTATATGAAACAAAGGTTTGACAATTTTGAGCTTAGGAAAAATTTGAGAGTTAGAAAATAAAGTGAGAGAATGAAAGAACAAAAATAGAGAAATTCAATGCGTGAATTATGGGATATTTGAGTTCCTAGAGAAAACGATCACCTAGAGGTAAGGCAAGACCACCACTTGAAGGAGGAGCTACCATCCAAGCTGGCAGACAAGCCTCCTCTCCCTCATGGTGTCCAGAACAGTTGGTAAACGGTGAGTTACCAATTTCTTTGATTTTATAATAATTTCAGGAAAAATAGCAAACAAACTCCAAAATTTTTAAAATTTGGTTTCCCTATGTATTTTTATATGGCGAATTCAAATCTTCAATCAAGTTTTCAAAATTTTGAGTGTAGATATGGGGTCCTTAAGAAAAATGTCTTGTATAACAATTTTTTATTGAGTTTTTGAAAGACCAATCCATGTAGTTTTGACTTAAAATTTTGTGGTTATTATTCTAAGATACTGAAATTTGATGCTATGTGATTGGATTTTCAAAGTTTAATAGTTGGATTTTAGGGAAATTTTTTTTTTTCATAAGATAGTATGCTGGAAGTGGGTTTTTCTAAGTTGGGTTTTTGTAAAAACATACTTTAATCTATATTGGCCAACATGTAGTAACCATAAGTGGGTGTATAGGAGTTTAAGAAGTTAATTTTCAATTTTAGGTTTGTATTTGGTGGTTTAGGAGTTTAATTGCGAAAGATCATCTGATGAATTGTATTAAGTGAAGGTGTAAGAGAAAAGTGTATATATGATGGTAGTATTAAATTGCTATTTTCTGTATATGTAGGTTTATTAAGACTTTAGAACTTAAGGTAAGTAGAATTTTATATGAAGTAGTTGGATATACTAATAGTAGCAAGGTCAGAAATTGTATCAAAAAGTAAGTTAGAATGTGATTTGGTGTAAATATGTTGAATACACTAGGAAAATATAATTTGTACCAAAGAGTGGCTTATATTTGAACTTTACCCAATTTCTTGAGACAAGCTGTAAGTTAGAAACTTCCTAAATAAAAATCTAAATTTGGACTAAAGGTCAGAAACTTCGTCAGAAACTAGGTTAGAATATTGTTTGGTATTGGATATTCTTGACTACACCAAGAGTTGGATAGTAGATCAGCTAGTAATTTATATATGAATTCCATTCCTTTATCAAAGTTAAAACATGATTCAGAAGTCACTTGAGCAATGTTCCACACCACAAGATTAGGTTAAAACTTAAGTCAGAACTTCAATTAGAAAGTAGTTCAATGGAAGATGCGAAATATAAGAGCAATTGAAAGTTTGAAGATGATTGGTATTGAATATCGGATCATTGAGAGTCAGAGAATAGATCAAAAAGTTGCCTAATTATACTTTCGAAGAATTTATTGAAGTTAGAACTTAGATAAAAAACTATTGGCTAGCAATTTATATCAGGTCAGAACCTCTATTAGAAAGTATCCTATTTAACTAATATTTAATAAACACCTTAGAAAAACTTATCAAACACAATTGGAAATGTACTTAAATTTTCACAATGAACACACATATTGAACATAAGCTAAAAATGCCATGTTAAATTTGGATAATAAAGAAAGAAGAGACAAGAATGACATATGAGGAGAATGAGCATCGGTATCTAGGTAAGTAGGATCGGTGTTTCACCGCACTTTAAACTATTGTCTAAGAATACTTGGAGACCTTAGTATATGTCTCGTTTATGATTGTAAGTTAGTTACTTGTGCGCATACAACATTTATGCTTGAATACTGTTGTGTTATTTGAGTGTTGGATTGATGTGTTGATTACTTCATGATATTACATGCTTTGGACTGTTTAAATTTGCTTGATCACCCTAAAAGTAATCTAACACAAACTTGACTTAACCACTAATTGGACTTGCATCGTAACTCACTAGAGGAAGTGACTAGGAAGTATAGGCCAAACATGAACTCCTTCGTTAAGGATAGCAGAAATGGTCTTTTCCTTACCCTAAGTCGAACTAACTGACTAGAGAGGAGGTCACAGCTAGGTTAGGGTCAGTGGTTTAAAGTTAGTCTCGGGAGGAGCGTATTCTCTATTATACAAGCCTTGGTTTGATGATTAAATTTGCGAGTATACGGCGTTAAACTCTTCGAAACTTGAATTAAAGTAGGCGTAATTTCTTTAATCTCACGATAACTAGTTAACGTCATGCGATAGCATTTGTTTAATCATGCATTGCATCTAATTAAATTGCTTGAAAATCCTGATTAGTTGGTGTCATATATGTGTTACTGTCTCTGTCCTACTTACTAAGGAAGCTATTACTCATTCCCTTATAGTGGTTTTGCAAGTTTCTAGTAGGCTTATTGGTACTAATCCAAGTTTCAAAAGGTTAGAGAATAGGGATGGGCAATAAGATTCAAGATTACCTAACTGGATTTCTGTTCAATTTATTGACTCTACTAAATTCTAACAAAACTAATAGAGTCTTCTCAGGTAACCCTTAGTTTTTAGTTAATAAAATTTATTCTATGCTCTACAAGTCTATGGATTTTAGTGAAATTTTAGTAAACATTATATCTTTCCATAATAATGTTTTTTTTTCTTTTGAAATTTTTATTAAATATAAGGTTTTATCTTTTATATAACTTTTAACTTGATTTTTACTCAAAATTTAAGTTGTAAAAATTATTTTCAAAATCTATTTTTAAAAGTTACCCTACAGGTTAATTTCTACTAGTTATTGAATGAGGTACTTCTAAACAGTAGAGTAGTGAACGCCTTGTGTAAACTATACTTACGTTAGTAGATAAGGTAATTAGTTTCTAATATAGATTGGTTTACATGGTAGGACTGTTATAATTCTCTAATTTGAGGCTTGACATTTCATGGTCAACTTGTAAAGTTTAGCCTAATTCAGATAATGTCTTTTTGAACTTTAAATTAACAGCTTGTAACTATAGGGCATTACAGATTGCACCCTTAGTTTCTTTTTCTTTTTTCTTTTTCCATTTATAATAGGGTAAAAAAAAAAAGGATCTCCTCCTTTTGTTATCTTTTTATTTAGGTCTTTCACATTTTATTTATTTACTTTATATGAGTTGTATATCTTTTCAAAATGCTTTAGAAGTTTCCTTTATCATGTTTGTTAAGAATTCCTTAAAAATTTTCTAACATATACTTATTTATTATTATGATAAACATATCACATTGATATTGATTAACATTATTTTTCTTTTTACCAGAAAATATGTATATATACCCAATAAGAGGATGTGTTTGATGTTTTAAAAATGAATAACTTAAATAAAGAAATTGAAATTAGAAGGATTTAAGGTATAAAAGAAATAAAAGCTGGTAGATATTAGATGTTATAGGACATATTCTAATTTCAAATTTCAAAATTCGCTTCTACATGTAATGTTAATTTTGCCTTACAAGTTTATGGTGTCATCCTAGGTCACTGTGAATACCTATATCTTTGTTTTTGACACTTTACGTGCTTGTGTTTTATTACTCCTTATTATTGTTAATTAGGCTATATGTATTAGCTTTTGATTGGTTCCAATAACTAATTTAATAAAACGTAGTATTAGATATATTAAATTAAATTATATAATAAAAATAATATAATAAAATCACAAAATAAAAGTACAAATTATAAGGGTTTGATTAACCACTTTATGATTAGGAAGTGGTTGAATGTTACTTAGAAAGTGGGGGAAGGAGAAGGGGGAAAGAGGTTTCCAAGCCCTTATAGGTAATGAGTAGTTTCAATAAGGTGGTAGCCATCCACTATCCTATGGGTTGGCATTTCTAGTTTAGGGAGGTAGATTACAACCCACTATCTTCTAAAAATAAAAGCTATAAAAGAAAGAAAATTGAGAAAAATGTTCATCGGGTTATAATGGAGTTGTATAAACTAAGTGCCTCTTTACACTCTGAAAAGGAAAAAATAAAGTGATGTATTATGATATGTGCATTAGCACTTTTCTTATTATCACTATTTATCATGATTAGGGGACACTTGACTATAACACATGAGTTTTCTTTTTCTTTATATGTGTGTGTATATATATATATATATATATTTCAGAGTATATGAGGTCACCTATTGAAGGTAAGTTATGCTATATAGTAACGTAGTGGCCACTTGCCCGTAGTGTTGTGTGCCATCCATTAACATAGATAGGTAGCTACTAACTATTATAATGGAATCGTATAATTCACTTATAGTGGTGAGTTACGATCCCAAAATATTTATTGCCTTAATAGTGGTTAACCATCATGTTGTTTTTTTGAGTTAGGGGTAAGGAGGTGTGGCATGACCCCTCTTCTCGTCTCCTTAGACATACTTAATCAAAGGTTGGCCAACCAAATGTTATTAGGTTTAAATCATTTTTTCAATTTTTGTTTTTTGTTTCTCTATTTTTCAAATTTTCTTATTAAACTTAATTAAATATATTCAGTAATATTATTCAAGAAAATTAATTATTATGAACTAATTATAAGTTGAGACACGCCCTTAACTAGTAGATAGCGATAAAACATAATGAGTTTATTAAAATAATAAACAAGTTATTTATTTATTTATTGCTAACTATTATATTATAACTTTGAAGAAGGGGGATATGAGGCATGATCCTATCCAATTAGGAAACTAGCATTCATGTTACTTGTATTACTTATTGCTTCATAATGATTAAATCATTCCATTTTATGATAATGGGCAATAAACTTCTTCCTTTTTTTTTTTCTAGTAATAAGAGAGCAATCCATTGAAATTGTACACTATAAAAAGTGTGAGAAAGTGCATTGTATATCAAGTACTTTCTTTAGCCTATTCAAAAATAAATCTAATAAGAATTATAAGATGATAACATATCAGGTAGAAAGAGGACGAATATCAGATTAGAAACCATTTACTTGTAACATTAAAAATTGGTCCGGGAGCGGCGACTTTTACGACTTTCAATTAAATTTTGGTGTTAAAATAAATAATAGTCATTATTTTTCCTATATGACAACTTACTTTTCTGCTTACTCAAAACTGAAACGAAGATACTTTACCTGATGGATTAAAGAAGAGAATAAAGCCTGTCAAATAAAGGAAAAAGAATAAGTATGTATTAAGTCAACTTTTCTTCTGGTACAAAAGAATGAAATTTGTCCTTAATACACTTGGTACATGCTGCACCGGCTTTTCTGGTCTGTTACGATCGTTAGATCAACTTAAGTGCATATAACGTGATGGGTTGCACAAATCTAAATATCGAAATTATCCAGCACGACCTACACTGAGGCGTATGCGATAATAATTTTCCAACTACTTTTTCCTCACTCGTGTTCCATGATGACTGGGTGCATGTAACTTTTTGAGTCCGAGAAGGAAGGAATTAAGGTTTCCATGGCTATATAAATGAAGTGAACGGAGAGAGATGCATCTTAAGTTATAGCAAGGAAAATGGATAGTCCCAAGAATGGAGGCCACTCGTGGCTGTTGCTATGCTGCTTCCTTGTGTTGGCCTTGCTCGTCGAGTGCGATTATGATCCTGCAAAACTGGTAATAGTTACTCTCTTGGAAAAATCTTTTTTGTACATGTATATCATTTTCGGAAGGGGAATTTTTGTTTAAAATATATGTTTTTTCTTTTTTTTTTTTTCAAAATAATTCCAACTCTTTGCATAATTCTATGCAAAATAGCATAACTATTCACATCTATAACATTTTACTCCTTATTTTGAAAATTTATAACTCTTTGAAGACGATATATCATTTCATTAGAATCAATCTTATTTTTATAAATGGATTGAATATAGTGATAAGAATTTATAATCATAATAAATTTTTAGTACGTCAATTGTGATATCATTTCATTTAACTTATTACTTTCTATAGGGGTATATTTTAGACTAATGCTTGCTACAGTGTGAGTTTACTTAATTATTTAAATTTATGAGTCACTTGTAATTTAAGACATCATCCGACTCTTGATAGAATTGAAAATTTCGCTTCTGGGGTTAATTCTTAAATATATGTTGAAAGCATCTACGTAAATATCTTATATATTAAAAATGGTATGCTTATAGTCGCACACCCAAGGCTTAATTAGATTAAATGTCTAGATGTCCGTATAAAAAATTCTTACAAGATAGCTCAAGATAAGAAGGGGAGAAGATATAATTGGATTATTAGGAAAAAACTGTTCAATAAATATGAATGTTTTCTATTCTCAAAGTACATGCCGAAACCTCTTATGAATGTCGAAATATGGCCTTAACGTATACAAACTCAAATGATTTTTCAAGGGGATTTGTTGTATTTTCACCACAATGTTAAGTATCCCTATATTTTACTGAGTTTTAGTGTGTCAATATATTAATATAGTTATTTTTAGATTCGTGTTTAACCAATCATTGTTATTTTAAAAGGAGTGAGCCCTATTGAAATCGATATGTTATTCTCTCTTGTTTTTATTTTTTCTAAGAGTTTGGGTTTCTAGTTTGAAAACTTAGCTTTGAAATATTAATAATTGAATCATCATGCCATGAAAATTTACCTATTTATTACTTTATCGGATTAGTTGCGCGTATACAGGAGGTATCAATGTTTTATATGTAATCTAGATTCACTAGATTTTCAGAGACAATCATAAATTTACCAAAAGCAAAAATATCAACTGTGCTATAAGACTGAGAGTGTGTATGAGTGTTAATTATCCATATTGCATTTGTAATATTTTGAAGATATAAAAATAAGTAATGTTTGTTTCACTTGCATGCACATATGTCAAGTGACTGAATTACTTTAGAATCTCTATGTATTACATTTGATATTCGAAAGTGTCTGGCACAACCTTTTGACATGATTGCGCACTCTCGTTCAAAACAATATTTGTTCTTCCATTCACAAGAAAAGATAAAGATGGTCGAACAGACAAAAATTAAGATTGTGTAGGAACCAAACTTTTTCACAAATAAGATAACAAACTCATACAAATGTAGCAATTTGTGGGGAAAAAAAAAATAATAATAACAGAGGGATCATTTATTAATCATGGTCATTGGACTTTCTAAATTTCTTGGTTTCAATGCATGGCCCATGACTACTAAAAAATAGTTGTCTCACACTTTGCAAATACATCTAGATTTATATATATATATGTATATATACACATTTATTTTAATTAATTTATTTATTTCTCCTTCATTAATCACAAGGCTTAATATAAGTTTAAGGCCTATAGTAGATTATTGATTGGCTTTTTCTTTTTTGTCTTGTTTTTATCATATATTAAGTTCATGATGGACCACGGGCTTTGGTCTTAGATATTTAGATGCCAGAGCCCATCTGAAAAATTAGCAGAGCTTCCTAGTTCGATCATGGCTTAACACGGTCAATGCGAAATATCAGGTTTAACTTTTTTGATAGCTTTGTAAATTAAACATGGATGATACTAAAGTATGTTCCTTTCTTTTTATTTGATAACACTCTTCAGTGTATTCACTGTAAAAACTTTTAATCTAATGTAGTAAGGACATGCATAAAAATACCACTTGTTGATATTAGAATAGATAAAATAGCTAAGACTATTATAATTTATTGATATAAAAATTTATCTTTGGGTGGGATAAATTAAATTCCATTCCCTTCTTCCTAAAAATTGTAATATGATAGTAGTTGGAGAATAAAAAAAAAAAAAAAAAAAACTAATAAAATGATATCATGCCACTATTTAGATGTACAGAAGAAACAAACTTTTTTGGCATTTAAATTCACTTGCCTTCAAAATCGATAAGAATTAGACTCTTGCTGACTATTTTATGTGCTCAGAACAGACTTTGTCCACTACTAATATTATACTCGTTTGTCTGTGAAAAAAAAGAAAAAAGAAAAAAAAAAGGGAGTAAAGCAGTGATTAAGAAGTTTTTTCATATCTTTGAGAACAAGATTTGTCTTCTAGCTAAGATTTAAGGGAGAGTTGTATCGCTTAGAAGCGACATGACGACATTTTATTGATTCTAAGAGAATTTATAAACTATCCGATGTGCCCCAGCATGTGAAGAGATTTAGGACTACATATTTTGCTAGATAAAGTAAATAAAATGTAAGGATCTTAATTTTCTTTGTCCCCAAGCATAATAAGCAAGTATATAGTAAGCATTCAATATACAATAAAATAAGGACTCTGCTGATATACATTATATAAATACGTAATAGTCTTCTCTCAACATTGCAGTTAGAATGTACCTATGTCGTAACAGTTGAAACGTCATGTTCCGAGGGAGCTGCAACAACTCATCCCATTTACATAAGATTCGGAGATAAAGGTGCAAATGAAGTGCTAGTTCGTCCCCTCAATTCTCAATTTAAAAGAAGGATTCTGCCATTTCAACCTACACTCAATAACAATGCATCCAATATCAAACCATTCCAGGCTTGCACAGTTGATGAGTATCGAGTCACCGACGTGTGCGTCGAAACACAAGTATGTTATATCTATTTTCAGTTGAAGGGTGAAAAGGATAAATGGAGAGTAGGTTCGGTGCAAGTTCAAATAACAAAAGAGTCACTGAATCACCTTAGCTCGCAGAAGTACTATACTCGCAAGGAAATACCACCAAAGGCTTGGGATGGTGTTGATGAGTGTGACAGTAAAAGTATTTCTTCTATTACAAAGTTTGGGATGAAAAAGAAGAGAAGAATTTTCTTCCACGGGAGGAGAATTAAATAATTTTTTCACCAGTCATGTTAACCCCAAGATACTTGTTAAGTTTCTAAAGAATAAATTTTTCTACCTATTATTTTCATATTTGCTAGTTGACATGATTATATGAAAAAGTGAAGACAGTAATAGTTTTGAGTTGAAGTTAGAAATAAATGGTGTAATGGTGAAGTATGTATTTATATGCCTATATATATATATATATCATCAAAGACTACTTTGTTTTGAATAGTTTGATTGATAGATACTTTTACGACGGTTACTTTTTTTGAATTGATTAGTTGATGGACACTTTTATAGTAGCCATTTTTTTTTTATTTGATTTGAATGGTGCATATTTTGAATGGCTTAATTTTTTAAAATTGATTTGAATGACATATGCTTCAAAATGACTATTTGTTTCTAATAAAACTATTGGCTTCAAACTACAAAATATTTTTTCGTAATCTACTTTTAAAAGACTCATTTGGCTAATGACACAAACAAATTTTAGAACGGCTAATTGACACAATCAACTATTACATACTATTACAACAACTAATTTCATAATGAAAACTAGAACAATTGCTAAAAGTAAATAAAACTATCGGCTACTACTTCTTTGTAGTATCTATTTACACTTCTCTTCAATCTATTGCCTTTGTGCATCATCCATTGACAATGTATTAGCAAACATTATGTATTTCTCCCACTTAAGTTGTTTCAAGCACTCCTACTATTCTTGAATTCTACTAAATTTTCACAAGACCTTAACTCTATGTTGATTTGTGGTGCCTAATCCTTCCAACTTTTGAGTCAATCCTTTCATTTTTTTCATTACATTTTGGTTTTCCTTTTTCCTTCCTTTTGGCCATTGCTTTACCATTAAGAGAAGAGGGTAGGGGAAGGGCGTAGTGAGGGTAGTGGGAGTGACTTGTTCATTACCCTCATCATTCACCGGTGTATCATTATTTGAAGACAAACTAATATATGCTCCATCTTTACTCAGTTTTGTCCACTTAATTTGGCTTTTTTGGCATTTCCAATTTCATGCTTTCATTTTTCTTTATTATGTAATATAAACCAATAACGCTTAACTATGCATTGTTTTTTCTTAATTTGTTTGTGTAGATGATGAGCATCATTTATATAATCTTGCTCATTTTTACCACTTGGTGTTCTTTGTTTTATTTGGTTATGGTATAACACCCCAAACTTAAAATGCCACAGATTGCCACTTGTCTTTAGTCCTTTATTGACATATTAGACTTTAAAATTACTACTTAAAATCTCCAAAATGCTATAAAGTCTTCAAATAATTTCATAAAACAAATTCTCCAAAATAAACTAAAATAATGCTTGAATAAAATAATTTAATTCTTGTATAGCAATTGATAACTAAAGGACTAATATTCTATCTTATCAACCTCATATAACAATCTCTAAGTAATATATGTAGTCATCACTCTTCTTGTCATAGTAATAAGAGTTTCCAAAAATTATGATAATTAATTTAATTATAGTTCTTGCATTTGGAAAAAAAAAGAAAAGGAGTAAGTTGAAGCTCAGTATGTAACAGGCAAACACTTGTGTATAAACAATCAATGCAATAACACATGCAAAAAATGCAATAAATAAATAAATACTCAACTTTTATTATTTTCAACTTTAATCCTTCAAGTAGCACATAAGTGTACTCATGATATCTCCAACATAATAGCCATAAATAAATAAATAAATAATATACTCAATACCGTACCCTAGAACTGCTACCTCCAACCCCAAGATTCCTAAACTATCTTGAATCATTTAAATGGGCAATTCTAATAAGGGCATCACTGCTCATTGATCATTGAGGTACCTCCTAGAGTTCTACCACCACCAGCTCCTAAGTCAAGTCACGCACATATAACACATAACAATTAAGAATCTAATATTAATTAATCCATTTTTAATTTGCTATCTTAACAACCACAACCAAAAGACATATGTTGCATAGTTGGAGGACTTGATTCAATTTGAGCAATACTATCAAAAGTAAAAGAACCTATAATAGTAAGGATGCACTAATCTTAGAGCAAATGTAATTTCTTCCTTTAAGCTGATTACAACTAACTTAGAGTAAAACTTCGAAGGAAAAACATTATTAAGTTCACGTCTAGGATCACGGTCGTATTCCTTAACTATATTCTTCTCGTCTTTTGGTTTTCTCTCAAGATCATGCCTAACTTCATGCTTTCCTCTTCTGTAAGAATTATAGTCATAAATATGTCCATGTTTCTTGATTGTGATCTTGTTACTTCGCCAAAAACTCTATTTTTCTTTAAATCCAACTTTGTAAACTCCATCTCTACACCTCAATTTTAATTTAACATCATTGCTCTTAGTAATCCTTATGCATTTTAATACTTTTCTAACAATCTTTATTAATTAAACAGAAGATTCAATGATTTTTTGAAAATTACCTAGTTCCTTGCAAGATTTGTACAATTTGATTTTGCCAGCACATAACGAATGTTTACCTTAAATCTAAAAACATGATTTAAATTAGAAACTTTACTAATAATTTATACTTCTCTTAAAGTAATAATCTTTTCTTACTTTGGGGATCCCTCACTTTTCAAATTCATCTTGCATCCATGTTCATTTTATATTTAATCCATTCCTTTACTTTTTTCAATAAATCTTGGTTATTTAAATAGGAAATCTAATGAATCTTCTAATAATTACTTGAGTTTTTGTGATATCTTATGCAAATCAATATTTTCTCGCAACGAACGCTTAATTTCAACCTTAAAACAATAATTCAGTTAGATCCATACTAGATTTAGAAATTTATTGAAACATAACACCTCCTTACCTCAAAATCCCTTTTGTGCATTAGTGTTATCTTCTCTTCCACCAAGCTCCCAAAAAACTTATCACTTAAGGTTTCTTGTTGGATTATTGAATTGGTTTCGGAAATGTTACGCCAGATGAGAATCCAAATCTAGTAATAGGACTGCAAAAGAGAACTTTTGTAATTAGGTTAACCTGAGATTGTTTAACATGCCCCTCTTTTAAATTGTCTTTTCACTAAACTTCTGTTGTATTAGCTAATGTATTTTTTTAAATTTTTTTCTTATTTTTCTCGAGTGTTACATATAGTAAACTCCAAATTTCATGACATTCTTTAATATTTTATGCTATCTAGATTTGCATTGTTTTGTCGATTCTTCTACTTTTCATACGTTTATCCTTTCTCAAAATTTTCATAAACTCATTATCAAAAAGTTTGTAAAGGCTGGTTATTTCCAATAATTGGGTCTTTGCTAAACCTTAATCATGCATGAATGAGAAGTTTGTAGTCAATCTTCTCCTAATTTTTTCTATGACCTTAATTTCTTTTACTATCATTATCATTCACATCCTCCAAATTTTTTTGTTTGGAATGCTATAGATGTTGAGAACTTACGCTACTTAGTGATCATAGAGATTAATTAGATATGGTTTGAGAAAGAGCTATGCCAATCGGAGTATATTGTTAAATACTTTTGGGCACAAAGTTATAAGGATATTGAAAAGATGAAAGCATAATATTTTTCGAATTATGATTGAAATTAAACACCAGATTGAGTAAAAAATAATAGTCACTTTGTGTTAGCGGAGGAGTTTGAAAATTTTTTGTACTTTATGAGTATTTAAACAGTAGTAAATTTTGAGAATTATTTAGATTTTCTCAATTTCCAATAAAAAAAAAAAGAATTTTACAATAAGATAAGTTGAAGTAAACTTTACAATAGAAAAGGAAAAAATAATAATAATTTCATTGAAATAGCTGTTGCAAATACAACGGATAATGTCAATGTTGCATTTTAGCTACTGTAGTTCATCATACATTTGCAGCTTAACATTACAAAATGGAGTCGTTGGAAATAAATTGACATTTTTTTATGAATTTTTTTTTTTTAGAAAAAAATTTAGGTTGTTGGGACGTGCCTGCGGAGGGCCGACGTTTAACGCATAAGAAAGCGGACAAAATTAGTTCGTTAGATTGAAGGGGCGTGCGTTATACACGTCCTAATATATAAGAAATAGAATCTATATGTAAAAAACTTTTCCATGCGTTATCATATCAATGGTGGATATTCATTAAAAATAGGTCGAATGGACGTAACTATTTACTTTTCAGCTTACTCAAAACTGAAACGAATATTCTTTACCTAATGGATCAAAGAAGAGAATAAAGCCTGTCAAATAAAGGAAAAAGAATAAGTATGTATAACTCGACTTTTCATCTGAATGATATTAAATTTTTCATACACTTGGTACATGCTGCATCCGCTTTTCTTGCCTGTTACAATATCGTTAGATCAACATGAGTAGATATAACGTAATTAGGTTGCACAAAATCTAAATATCGAAATCATCCAGCACGGCCTACACCGGGACGTTTGCGATAATAATTTTCCAACTACTTGTTCCTCACTCGTGTTACATGATTATTGGGTGAATGTAACTTTTTGAGTCTCAGAAGGAAGGAATTAAGCTTTGGATGGCTATATAAATGAAGTGAATGGAGAGAGATTGATCTCATGTCATAGTAAGGAAAATGGAAAGTCCCAAGAATAATGGAGATCACTCATGGCTCTTGTTATGCTGCTTCCTCGTGTTGGCCTTGCTCGTCGAGTGTGATAATAATCCTGAAAAACTGGTAATAATTACTCCATTGGAAATATCTTTTGTATATATCATTTTCGGAAGGGCAATTTTTGTTTAAAAGATATGTTTTTTTCTTTTTAAGTAAATGATTGAATTGTTTAAATAGTTGCAACTCTTTACATAATTTTATACAAAATAGCGTAATTATCCGCATTGATAACATTTTACTCTTTTTTTTTTTGAAAGTTTATAACTTTTTCAAGATGACATGTCATTTCATGAGAATTAATTTAGTATTTATATGAAACTATCGTATATTATATTTTGAATTGAATTTAGTGATAACAATTTATAGTCATAATAAATTTTTAGTATGCCAATTGTGATATCATTGGATTAAACTAATTACTTCCTATAGGAGTATATTTTAGACTAATGCTTGCTATAGTATGGGTTTACTAAATTGTTTAAATTTATGAATCACTTATAAATTGAGACAAATGTTTAAATACATGTTAAAAAGATTTATGTAGATATCTTATGGTATGCTAGTAATTTTACACCAAAGGCTTGCTTAATTAGATTAAATGTCTGGATGTCCGTATAGAAAATCCTCACAAGATAGCTCAAGATAAGTATGGGAGAAGATATAATTGGATTATTAGAAAAATTTATTCAATAAATATGAACGTTTTCTATTCTCGAAATTTATGCCAAAACCTCTCATGAATGTCCAAATATGACCTTAAGGCATACAAACTCATATGTGAGTTTTCGGAGGTTTTGATGTATTTTCATCATAATGTTAAGTATCCCTATATTTTACTAAGTTTTAGTGTGTCAATATATTATTATAGTTTTAGTGTATGTGTGTGTGTGTCAATTATCCACATTGCGTTTGTAAAATTTTGAGGTTATAAATATAAGTAATCTATGTTTCTTTGGCATGTACATATATGAAGAGACAGAATTATTTTAGAATCTCTATATATTACATTCGATATTCCAAAGTGTCTTGTACAACCTTTTGACATGATTGGGCACTGTCGTTCAAAACAATATTTGCTCTTTCATTCAAAGAAAAGATAAAGATGGTTCAACAGACAAAAGTTAGACTGTGTAGGAACCAAACTTTTTCATAAATAACATAATAGACTCATAAAAATGTAGTAATTTGTGAGAATATATATATATTAATAGAGGAATCATTTGTTAATCATGATCATTGGACTTCCTAAAATTTTTTGGTTTCAATGCATGGCCTATGACTTCTAAAAAAATAGTTGTCTCACACTTTGCAAATACATCTGAAAAAGGTATATATATATATATATATATGTATATATTCATTTATTTATGTATTTCTCCTTCATTAATCACAAGGCTTAGTATAAGTTTAAGGACTATAAAAGATAACTGATTGGCCTTTTCTCTTTTGTTCTGTTTTCTCTTTTCCCTCCCTAGAAGGGATAAAAAGAATTTATCATATATTATGTCCATGATGGACTGCGGGCTTTGGTCTTAGATATTAAGATGCTAGAGCCCATCTGAAAAAGTAGCAAAGCTTCCTAGTTGGATCGTGGCTAAACCCAGTCAATGCGAAATATCAGGTTTAACTTTCTTTTGATAGCTTAGTAAATTAAACATTGATGATACTAAAGTATGTTCCCTTCTTTTCATTTGTTAACATTTTCCTGTGTACTCATTGTAAAAACTTTTAATCTAATCTAGCAAAGATAAACATAAAAATACTAGTTTTTGCCATTGGATTAGACCGAATAATCATAAAATTATTATAGTTTAATAATACGAATATTAATTTTTTAATGAGATGAATTATATTTGATTATCCCATCTTTCAAAGTTGTAATGTGATAATAGTTATCCTCTTTCCTCTGAAAAAACAAAAAAAAAAAAAAAAAATTTGATAAAATGATATTATGTGACTATTCAGATATATTGAAGAAATAGACTTTCTAGAAATTAATCCGTCAAATTAATCTCTTGCCTTTGAAATTAACGAGAATTAGACTCTTGTCAACTAGTAGTATTATACCTATGTCTTTAAGGGGGGAAAAAAAAACAAAATTAAAAATGGAAAAAATAATGGCCAAGAGGTTTTTTCATCGCTTTGAGAACAGAGGATGTATCTTCTAGCTAAGAGTTAAGGGAGACCAGTATCGCTTAAAAGCGACATGATGACATCTTATCCACTCTAACAGAAGCAATAAACTATCCGATGTGCTCTATATGTGAAGGGATTAAGTTAGGACAAAATATTTTGCTAGATGAAGTAAATATGATGTAGGGATCTTGATTTTCTCTGTCCCAAGCATAATAAGCAAATAAATAGTGTGAGAAGCATTCAATATTTTTTCTACAATGTCAAAAGCTTCTTTTCATGAAAGACTACTCTTATAATAAAGACTCTCCATATATACCTAATACCTTTGTGTAAAAACATAATTATCTTCCATTTTGAAATTGCAGCTAAATTGTACCTACACCGTAATAGTTGAAACATCATGTTCTGGGGGAGCTGCAACAATTCATCCCGTTTACATAAGATTCGGAGATAAAGATGGAAACGATGTGCTAGCTTGTCCCCTCAATTCCGATTTTTCAAGACGGATTCTGCCGTTTCATCCTACACTCGATAACAATGCATCCGATATCAAACCATTCCAGGCTTGCACAGTTGATGAGTATCGATTCACCGACATGTGCGTCGAAACACAAGTATGTTATGTCTATTTAAAGTTGATCGGTGAAAAGGATAAATGGAGCGTAGGTACGGTGCAAGTTCAACTAACAGAAGAGTCACAGAATCACCTCAGCTCACAAAAGTTCTATATTCGAAAGGAAATACCATCAAAGGCTTGGGATGGTAATGATGCGTGCGACAGTGATAGTCCTTCTTCTGATAAAAAGTTTGGAAAGAAATCGAAGAGAAGAGTTTACTTCCATGGGAAAAGAATTCATCGGTCCCGTTAAACCCAAGATACTTGTTAAGTATCTAAAGAGTAAATTTTTCTACGCTTTTTAGTATTAATTATATGGTTTAGGAAAACAAAAAATAAATGAGAAACTGAGAAGTTTCTTCATTTAGCTTCTTAACGCATATAAAAGAGATAATCATTAATATTTTTCCAATTTTCTTAAGCTGTGGGTTTCCAATCGGAGTGAAACAGTCTAATAATGATGTCAGGTATCAGTATCTAAGAAGAGTCACTGGTCATTGTTTTTACGGTTTAAGCCAAATAATGATGTCATGTTTATTTTGGCACATACTGTTATAAATATTTTGGGATTGTAATCTATAAGAGATACATATATTTTGATTGTTTTACATGTAAGTGCATACCTTTATTTATTTTTCTGCTTCTAGTTGCACAAATTCTAAGTAATATAATTTTCATTAGCATTTACAATTTTGTAATGATGGTTTTTTATTATATACTGTAGACACCTCATTTTTTTCTCCCTGTAATTTAGCATTTTTTTTTCTTTATCTAAGAGAATACATCCTTTATAAAAATTAAAAAAGAATAATTTAAAAAAAATTAATTGAATAGGTCATTTTTAGAAAACTTAATTTAGATTTCAATTTTAGGATACTTGATGAAGGGTCATGAAATTTTTGTGCTCCATTTAGGAACTAAGTTAATTCATTATTGGGCTTCCGCCCATTAAAATTTCAACTTAATGGTAAGTTTAGATTTAGGGATATTTTCAATTAGTTGTTTAGTTATTTGATTAAAAATATAAAATATGAAAAAAAAGAGATTAAAAATGGAGAGAGAGAGAGAGAGAGAGAGAGAGAGAGAGAGAGATCAACAATAGAAAATCCGATTTGTTAGTTGGAGTTGTTATTTGGATCTAATAGAATTATTGCTAAATGATTATTGGAGATAACAAATTTAATACGATATTGTTAAGTTCAATAAGATAAAGATCTGTAAAGATTCGAATCTAAATTAATATTTATCAGGTTGGATTTGAATAGATCCAAGAGATCTGTTTTTGGGTCATAAAATAGAACAAAATATAGGGGTGAATTAGATTTAGGGTGGTTCATTAGGTTATTCACAACCTGACTTTATGGGGCTTGGAGATCCAACAAAGGGTGACTGGAGAAGGCTTTCCAACAAGGTACGGTGGTTCAGTGGTGGCCGAAGAAGGCCGGTTTAAGTGAACTAATTTTCAGCCTGTAATTTGTTAAATTTTAAAAAAAGTCAAATGTTATTAATTAATTTTGAAATTTGGTTTTTTAGGGTTATTTTAAGTATAGATTAATGTAGTAATTTTATTTTAAGTAAATAATTAGTGAAAATATGGGTTCCTTAAGAAAATATCCTATTTGGGTGAAATTAGATTAATTTTTATAAATATTAAATGATATTGTTTCAAGCTCAATTTTTGTATATAATACAACTAACATATATATATTTATATATACATATATATTTAATTGTGGTAATAAGAATTTTTGAAACTAAGTATGTTTACTATTTTTTATACTTATTTTGAATGAAACTACTAATTTTACTGACTTATTGAAATAATTAGTTTTTGATGAAATTAATGAATGACCCTATATGTTTTGACTTATGGAAGTTTATAATGATAATGACCCTACATGTTACTTTTGGAAGTTTATAATGATATTTGAAACACTTAATTTTTATCTCACACATAAATTTGTTTATTTTTCCTAATTTTTCATTATTTCGAGTTAAAACTGCTATTTTCATAAAAATAGATGATAGTCAATTTAGTGTAATTCATAGTCAATAATTAAACTATATATTTTTGTGAGTCTATAAGATTTTTCGTTAAATTAATCGAGCTCATATACTATTTATCACGTAAAGTTTAAGATTTTACGCTATTATTAAGCTTAGGTAAGTAGATTTAACCCATAATTAGAGTAAATATTGTTACTTATAACACTGCGTACTATTTAATGCTGTATCGATTGGATATGACTCTATCTTACGTGAATTGATTTGCTACTATGGTGAATGTTGATGTGATGATTATGAATGATGGTAACTGTATCTTAGTTAAACTGTTATGTTGTTATGTTGAGTGATTATTTGTGCTTATGAATGATTGTGTTAGAAAAGTTGAGTGATTGCTAATTTAATCTTTTGGTTGTTTACCTAAGTGAACCGTAAGTGAGATACTATAATTTCTCTAAGGAGAGTTCGAAAATTAGAATCAGATCACTAGGTTAAATAAAACTAAAAGACTGGTTATGCTGAGTGATATACTCGAATTGTTATCGCATATAATGGCATAAAAAGGATCTACAACTTAAAACTTTCAAAATGAGACTTCTAAGTGATCATGGAAAAAGTATGGTTTTATAAACTCAGTTTTTTTAAGTATATAGATTGTATTGCCCGAACATTGTGACTATTTTCATAATTAGATTTGGTAGATTATAGTGTACGGTCTAATTTAGCATTGTTGCCTCTTTGATTTAGTGAACTATAGTGTATAATCTAATTTTGTAAAACAAAGTTGAGGATCTTACTCCTAAGCAACTCCTTGTTGCCCTTTTTGATATTGGTAAACTATAGTGTGTAGTCAAATTTGGTGAGGGTCCTACTCTTAGGTAGCTCTTGGTTGCCTATAGATTTCTAAACGTTGTATCTAGATGCTCGGCTATATCAACTAACCAAAAAAAGATTGGAAGGACATAGGATATCGATATCGATGCATGCCACGTGCATGAGCTAGCGTACTGCATTACTAGCAATAAATGCCTAGTTAAGCAAATGCATATGTGAAGTTGAACTTGCGAATTATGATTGTAACGTTTCAGTGGTGATATAAGATATTGTCTATATTGTATTATTTATTATCCACTATTACTCAGCTTCAATAGCTGAGGGGATAAAATGTTTTATCCTTAAGTTAACACTGTCGTGAAGGGCCCAACATTAAGGAGGAATGTATACTAAGTGCGTGAGTCAGAGTTGATGACTTTTATATGGAACCTGTATTAAGTTGGGAATCTTACTATTGTGAAGATGACGAAAGAAAATACTAGTTCATGTTTTGATGCAAATATTATGCTATACACATAGGTTGTAATTGAATATCTAACTGAACTTCGATGTAGCAACTCCTTTATATTGTAAACAAAGTTGTCTTTTGATGAATGAGCAAGTTGAGATAAGTTTTTAATAAGTATTCCTGTGTGATAGTCCCGTGCTAAGTCAAGATGTGATAGTAATTAATCTCTAAGGTATTTAACCCTTATACTATCGAGTTTAGCCATCTCATGGAGTGTTATCCCAACCTATATTTTCTTAGGGTTCTAGCTAGCTCATAGAGCGTTATCCCAATCTATAGTTTTTTTAAGGTTCTAGTTAGCTCATAGAGCGCTACTCGATCCACATTTTCTTTTAGGTAGCCAACTCATAGAGTGCTGACCTAACTCCATTCTCATTTACAGCTTTAGCTAGCTCATGGAGCACTTTGCTCGATTGCCTATGTTAGTCAGCTGAAAGGAGCACGACTAGATTTCTATATCGACCTTTTAGTTAGGGTTATTAGTCCATTAAAGTCGCTCCCACTTATGTTAGCCAGCTCAAAGGAGCACGACTATATCTCATGTCAACCTTTCAGTTAGGGTTGTTAGTCCCTTACAAACGCTCCCACTTATGTTAGTCAGGTCAAATGAGCACGACTAAGTTTCATGTTGACTTTTTAGTTAGGATTACTAGTTCCTTAGAGTTGCTCCCACCTATGTTAGTTAGTTTAGAGGAGCATAGCTAGGTTTCATATTGACCTTTTCAGTTTGGGGTTGTTAATCCTCTAGAAACATTCCTACTTATGTCAGTCAACTCAAAGGATCATAACTAAGTTTCATGTCGATTTTTCAGTTAGGATTGTTAGTCCCTTAGAGATGCTCTCGTTTATGTTAGTCAGCTCAAAGGAGTACGACTAGATTTCATGTTAACTTTTTAGTTAAGGTTGCTAGTCCTTTTGAGATGCTCTGGCCTATGCCAGCCAGCTTAAAGGAGTACAACCAAATTCTTTTAGGGCCTTAGTTAATTTAAGGAGCGTTTTTTTTGTTCACTTAAGTTAGTCAGCTCACAAGGCGTTACCTTCCTTTTAATATTTTTTAGGGTTTTAGTTAACTCAAGGAATGTTTTGCCTATTCTCAAGGCACCACCCTTTTTTCAGTACTTTTAGGGTTCCCGCTAGTCCATAGAGGTGCTACCTTCACCACCTTTCTTTTTGAGCTTTTCATATCCTCAATGGATTAAGCTTAGGACAGTTAGTTAATTGTAGTGCGTCTTATGATAGTGTCATCCTTAATGTAAAAATAGCGTCTTTATTGTTTTTATAGTAAAGTTTTTACTCAAACTTCACCCTAAAGAGGGAGTAGTTATAAATACCTTATTTTAGCCTCTTGCAATTTAGCATTTTTTTTTTTTGTCTTTGTCTAAGAGAATGTGTCCTCTATAAAAAAAAAAAAGAAAACAATTAAATAGGTCATTTTTAGAAAAGTTAATTTAGATTTCAATTTTAGGATACTTAACATAGGGTCATGAAATTTTTGTGCCCCATTTAGGAACCAAGTTAATTTATCATTGGGCTTTGATCATTTAAATTTCATATTTATGGTAAGTTTAGATTTAGTGATATTTTCAATTAGTTGTTTAGTTATTCGATTAAAAATCTAAAATATGAGAGAAAAAGAGATTTAAAAAGAGAGAGAGAGAGAGATCAAAAGAAGAAAATCCAGTTTGTTAGAATTTTAATTCAAAACAAATCGGATTTAATTGTTAAAGTTATTGTTATTTGGATCTAATAGAATAATGGTCAAATGATTATTAGAGATAATAAATTTAATACAATATTATTAAATTTAATAAGATAAAGAATTGTAACAATTCGGATCTAAATTAGTATTTATCAATTTAGATTTAAATGGATTTCATAAATAATGAAGAGCAGTTAGATATGGCCATCCTCCCATCATCAGTAAACACAGCGCCCACTTTACGTAAACCATAACACATAACTACACAACCATGACCCATCTAAACACGACACTACAGCAGCCTAACGAAACCAGACATGCACATGCCATCTAACAATAGCTTTAACGATTCTCTCTCGTAAACAACCCATCAATCGCAGCCGCCCAAACTCCACACCTCACACCTCACACGTCCGCACTTCACACCCCATACATCCACATCTGCACGATACTACTGCACAGCAACCATCTCTGTCACCATCCACAACCGCACGATCTACTCCCACATCTACACTCTATAGTAGCACCCTGACAAACGTTATCAACATAGCCCCCATGCATCTACCGCACTACATTGACTCAGCTACACAAACCTATACCCAATCACCTACTGTCATACCCTAAGTCATGCCTTACAGCAGGCAGGAGCAAACAGCAGCAACCGAACCCCAACCCACTTGTGACACGAACCCAAACACAACCACGCTACTCTCGCCATCACTCCACCGATACCCATCCTCGATTTGCGATTCCACATGTCATCTACCTTCTGACCCCGACCAGTACCAATAAGTTCCGACATCGGCAGCATATTTGACTATGCTCGACGAGTACGCCCAACAACCACCATCAATCATGCCAATCCCGATTAGTAGCAGCACCATGACAACCCCAGTCATGGCCTCTCGTAGTCCCCAAACACCATTGCAGTAGCTCCGACCGCTAGCCAACATAGTCACGATCAACGACGACCCAACATTAGTTGACGATCGACCACTCTCTCTCCACTCGCCAAGCCTCTGACTCACTTACGCTCCTGTAGTGCTGAGCCAAACTCGACCAAGCTCAACTTTTCTACTTCACCAAACACGCCTAACAGACAGTCATCAGCCCCGACCCCCTTTCACCTAATAGTAGTTGCGCACAATCCTCAAGCCTACACCGTGCGCTCAACTGATCGACTTGCGTGTGTGACCAATCCAGTTACGGTTTTGTTCCTTTTTTTTTTTTTTTGTTCTTTCAGTTCTATTTTGTTTTGGCCGTTTTATTTTGTTAGTTTTATTCAAATGAAAAAAGAAAAAAAGGAAAAAGATAGGTTGATATATGTGTGAAGTTTTAAGCCGTGATGTCTTGGAAAAGTTGTGACCCTCAGAAACTTTGTTTTCGAAAAAATACAGAAAATAATATTTTTTTTAAAGTAAAGTTCTTTTTTATTTAATATAAGTACATAAAAAAGATTGGACCCTTCCTAATGTTTTTCTTACTTAAATGAAATAAATAGAATTAAAACATAAACTTATCAGTTTTTATAAATTAAAAAAAACTAACACGTTAAAGTTTCAAAATAAACTATAAACGTTTGATCCTGACTAGTGGGTATATAGCTAACTCGAGCATATCGTAAAATTTGCAAAAACTTTAGTTTTCCATTTTTTTGCTCAAATTAACTATCTTTATAAGATGAATGTAATTTAATTTTATTTACTAGTGAGTGATTTTTTTTTAAATATTAAAAATGATAATTTTGAAAACTAAGTCTAATTTCAAAAAATTAATAGTAGTAACCGTTATGATTTAGTTAGTAGCTCCCAAGTTTAGAAGTCTCTAACTTTTTCTTCTTAATTTAAAATAAATATCAATAATTAAGTTATAACCAGTTTACTTAATTGATTACAAGTTATTTTTTTTTTTGGCTTCAATTTGATGGCAACTCTAAAAGATTTTCAATTTAAAATAAAAAAAAAAAAGAAGAAAAGAAACCATAATTTTTTCAATTTTTTTAGTCGTAGATTAATATTAAATAGATTAGGGTTTAGTGTAACTAGAAAAATAGGGAATGAAATTAAAATAAAAAAATAAAATATCAGGCTCCAACATGCACATATGACTTTAAAACAATTCCATTGTTCTAGTACCCAAGGACAAGCTTTCATCAAAACCGTAATAAACAACTCCACAGTATGTCGGGCATAAAGATGAATTTTTCACTCACTTTTGGTACCTGGACAACTCGAGGGTCACCATCTATTCTAATTAGTATCTGTACGATCATCTCTTGAACGCTGGTTTAGATTTGATCTTAAAGTGAAAATATAATGAAGCTTCTAACAATGTAGTTTCACGGACCAAGAATTATAAAATCGTTATTTTATTGTATAGTTATTTTTATTTGTATGTATTATTCCACTACATAATTAAGGAATGTACGCACGTAAATCAAATTGTTGCGAGTGACTTGAACCTTCCATCAAATTGATCCTAGATGCGTTGTTGAAGACTGAAGAACTTAATATATATGAGTCATAGTCTAAGCATTTCTGGTTGTGTTAAATTTCTCATTAGGATCCATCGAAGTAAGGTTAGTCAAACCAATAAGGGATTGATTGACCAAACTAATGGATTTAGGCAAGCTAATTACTATGACAATGCTCTTGCCATGCTATTTTCTTATTTTGTCCCTCTTTCCTTCCAAAATCGAATGCACTAGTATCCGAGTTAAAATGGAACATACACACCGTATTATTAGAGTTTGGTGTGCGACTCTCACTACAATATCTAGGAAGAAACTTTGAGTATCTTGTGGGATTTGAATGTCTTTTAAGTTCTCCTCTTTGATTATTAGTAGTTTTCACTTCATCTTGCTAGTGATTTTTTTGCCTCTTATCAAGACTTTCCACATAAATATATGTTCACTTGTCTTTCTCTTTTTCCTATGTTTTATACTATTGTATCATATTTCATTGCTATAAAATGATACGCACAAAATAAATTCTATCCATCGCTATTACATTACTCACTATTGTCATTATGCTCCAAAGAGTGTAGTGTGCCAAGTTGTATGAAATTCTATCAAACACCTACATTATTAGACATCTATGACTTAGCTTGCACACTAATTGAATGACAACCACCTTCTGTGTCAGATTGTATGAAATTCAATCAAACACCTATTTTATATGTTTACACTTTATTTTAATACTTGTATAGATAAGTAAGAAACATAGTTGGTTATGTAAAAATATTTTAGGTTCCTAGGATCATAGAGGTTTCGTATCCCCTAGTGAATAATAAGTATGAAAAAAATTTGATAATTTTGGGTACTAAATAAATTTATGTGGATTGACATTCATTCTCGAATATATATTTTTATTTTTACGTCTTTATCCTTGTATCCAGTTCAATTATCCCAATATAGAAACCAAACCTATGCTACAAGGCTTTGGACGAGAGGAATACTCTTCATATAGATTCTGGCCTGCTTTGCTTTCAAGTAACCTACAAGAAAGTTTATTGGGAATGTTGGGTAAATCACAACTTTGTGAGTATGACTATCACTCAAGTAAATTATCAATCACTGTTAGCATACGATGAAGTTTATCAAACATGATGATGAATCTAACAATAGTTTGCTTTGGTAGTTTAGCAATCTTCCATCTGTTTTGTAGTTTTTCAAACTATTTAACATTATCTTCCACACATATTTGACTCCGTCAAAACATTTTCTACATGTAATACTTTGGTACAATTTGCTTTCTCATCAACACTTTCATCAACTTTCATGTGCTAGCTTGCTCAGATCCATCATTACGCCTCTAAGTTTTTAACTTTTTCTATTGCAGGTTATCATACTCAATGAATTTTGAAAAGGAAAGTCTAATCTTTGTATGCCCATTTTAGTGACAACACTTAGAGATCTTTTCAATCCTTGGTACTCAATCCAAGAAGTTCTCAAGCGAATTATTGCCTTTGAAGTGGGAAATTTTAGTGTCATACTCTTTAATCCCCTATTTTGTCTGTCATGCTAAAATCTACATATCTACATATTCATCAATCCCTCTATTTCCTTCACTATGATTCTCTTGTACATTCTTTGTTTGCGTGCTTGTATCCACGTTGCTCAACCAAATGTTCCGACATAACCCTCGAAAATGCAAACTTTTGTAAATATTGATTTATACTCACCACTATCTATCTACATTACCCTTGTAGCTATCGCTAAAATGGTTCACGTCTCACTCGACATCACGTCAAAATTCTAATCTTTACCATAACATAATCTAACTAACCAAATTGACAACCAATCAAACAAGATTTATCAATCTACCAATAGTTCACTTTCGACCGAATCAAATAGAAACCTAATTTCTCCAAATTGTAATTACTAAAAATTTGCAAGTGAATTTCCCAAATGTACCTTAACCTCTGGTACTAAATATAATGTGCTTAGAGGTATGATCAATTATTGGTGTTGGAGTTGGATCTTCGTAAAGGCTTAATGATTAAAAATAGTATTTTATGAGACAAAAGTATAAGAGGGATATGATCATTTGTTTTTTTTTTTTTTTTTCGGGGGTTTGAATATGATGGACCCACCCTATAATCGAACCAAAGATTATATATAAAGTTTAAAATAATGTACAATCTCAAAATAATCAAGAATTTAAGGAGAAACTGCTGTGAGCATGAATTCTAATTAACTAGTGTTTACCATAATTTAAAAGACTGATGAGAACTAAGGAAATTTAAGAGAGAATGAATCTTTACTAGTTCTCAAAATCAAATTACAAGTCAAAGTTCAAAAATCGACAAACACGATTAAAAATCATCTTAAATAACCCTATCATTTAGATAAAGATAAAAGTATAAATAATTAAAATAAATTACAAAATCGAGAATGATGTAAAAATACATCCAAAGGAACTCCATTCAAATGACAAATCAAGGCAATTGAATGAAGTCAATAGTAGTTGAAACTTTTGAGTTGAGAGACCTCGTCTGATGGCTCTTGGAGGCATCTAAATGAAGTCACTTAATCTAAACAACCATTTCATGCATCTATACAAAGTCCTCTTGAAGGACTTATTTGATCTCTTAGTCTTGGAGTTATATTGCTCTTGCTTATTCCTATGCTGTTTTTAGCTCAATTGAAGATGCCTCAAGCTCGAATGCTCAATATGTTGTCTCGAGTCTTGGTTCCTATCAACCAAGATGCTTATGGCCTAATAAGTTACCAATTTTATGAGTCATAGACCAACTCTTGCCATTGAAGTGGACTATGAAGTTAGAATGAAGTGGTTAGATAGAATACGGAATGGCTATCACTTATGGGGGTAAGATATGCAAGTTATCTTTGACCAATAATTGATATTGTAGTGGATTTGGATCTCAAATTGAAGCATATAGATTTTTGTTTCTTGTGTCAAGACACATATGTTGTAGGCATGTTACAAACTAACTTTTCAATGACTATCATGGGTAAAATAACTCCAAATGAGATGGTGATTTCAATTGCCTGTTGCCTAGTATGACGTAAGATATAAGGCTATAAACCAAATATTGATGAATAAATTGAGTTGAGAAGTCAGTTTGAATAGGAAAGAAAGTAGAAAATATATTTACATTGAATTTGGTTAATGAAATGTTAATTTATGCTTTTAGAACGTTTTATTGATGAATATGGTACGAGCATAGTATTTGATTGTTGTTAGTTGGTTATGTTGCTTGTTAGACTTATAATTATCATTTGTGAGTAGATACTATCAAATTCGGTCCAAAGGGGTTGCAAAGCTGTGATACATTGAGTGACTTTTTCTTGCAAGCAAGGTAACGCATCTAATTACCGCTTGTAGAAGCTAAGATATTGATTTCAATTAGATCGTAATCCCAAAACATCCTAATATCACCATTAATCTTTTTTAATTGAGGTTCAACAGCATAACAATATCCATACAAAGACTTCCAGCCCTTTCCTTATCCTATATAATCACAACTATTTTTGCAGCCAACAAAATGGAAGTGACATCGTTTGCCTCCATACGTGGAAGTCATACTATGGACTACAATGGCACATCAAAGGGATTCTTTATTTCATTCAAAGGGTCGTCTAATGATAATTCAAACTCTGAATATCATAAATTAAATGTGAGATATTTTAGATTTTTATAATGCGGATTAATTTTTAATGAATTATGAAATTTGTAACTCTAGAGTAATTGATGTACGATATGGTTGTAAAATTTTTTACCCTTTAAACAAAACAATCAGTTGGGGGGAAAAAAAAAGAGTCAAATAAAAATTGTCCATTAGCATTTCCATTCACTTATTTTTCGAGGATCTTGTTAATGACTTGTACTCAAAGCACTTTCTAAAGGTGAAAATGGAAAAAAAAAAAAAAAAAAAAAAAGAAAAGAGAGAAGAAATGTCACATGATGGAGTTCTTTACACATTTTATAAATATAAATTATATATACAAATATGTTTTCTGAACACTTATTATGGGGACAAAGAGATTTCTTTAAAGCCTCGATGTAATTATTTTATTTATAAAAGTATATAATGGATTATTTTCATTTATTTTTTTTTTTCAAATTTCCTCAATTTACTCTCTTAAAATATTACTACATCTAATCAACGGCTAAAATTATAAATAACATAATAATATCATGATAATATAACATGATATTTTAAAAATTTAGATAATTTTAATTGCTAATTTATAAATTATTTAGAAAAAAAACTAAATAGACAACATGCCAATCCTAAAAAAAATATGATTATTAAGAATAAGGGCTATTCTGTCTATTTACACGTTTCTCTCTACCTGGCCTATGAACCAGTAAATTTACTTTGCATGCACCTTTTTGGGAGACATCTAAATGCCGCCGATCTACCCGTACGACAACTTTTTCACTATATGCTCAACTCCTTACCCTACTATTTCCCGTCTCCTCTAATCTCTATCACCATCCCTTTTGTCTTCCCCCTTTCATCTTATAGTTTTTCAAATGAGTATTTATAAATGAAATTCTATTTTGTCAATTATCGACAATACCATTTACACATAAAGATCCGTTGCTTTTTTTTTTTTTTCCCCTTCCCCAACTATTACATATTACAGTTAAAAAAAGAGAGATTTGAAAATGATTTATCCCATTAAAATATTAATATTCATACTATTAGATTATAACAATTTTGATATAAAGATTCATTGTTATGTATATATAAGTAGCTTTTAATTAGCAAATTGGACATTAATAGAAGAAAAGAATTATACAATCATCTTGTACCGCCTTTAATATGTTCAATATTGAATATTGATACTTATGATTGAAAAAATTGAAAAATATAAAAGAGTTAATTTATCATATTGTAAGTTTCAACAAGATCTAGTACAATGATTTGGAAACTTGTTATAGGGTCATTTTTAAAATTTTAAAGATAACTTTTTCTTTACCTTTTTATTCATTAATTTTGACTAATTTGCAAACCAAATAATATACTAAAAAATTTATAGAGTACTGTAGCATAATAATACGACAATCAAACAATATAATTGAACTTAATTTATTATATATATTCAAGTTATTTTTAACTTATACATATTTAATTGAACCTAACAAGCTTTTATAGAATAAATTTATTATCTACATTAGATTTAGGCACGGGTCAAGTCCAAATTGTAACCTGACCCAAAACCACCCTACCGAGTCTAAGACCTGACCATATAGGTTAGACTCGTATGACCAACCTACCAAGTAAACAGGTCTAACCTAGGTTAAGCTCTTAGACCCGTTGACCCAATGGTTCTTAAATCGCCAACTTTAAATATATATATATATATATATATATAAAAGAAAAAAATAAAAATGGTGAAAATAAATAATTTTAAAAATAAATATAATGAAAATTGAAATTTTTAACTAATTTCATAAGTAGAAAAATAATCATTTTCCATTAACAACATTTAATACATTGCTATTCATAAAAATATAATGAATGTAATTTTAAAAACTTATATAATTTGATACATATAAATCTCATTTTTAGCAATGTGGAACTAATTTTTGTTTTTTAAACTTCTTTGTAATATCTTTTATTCCACATTACTAATATAATAATTAAGTTAAATATGATTGTGTATAAATAAGTACACATCTTAAAATAATTATTTTGTAAAATGGACTAAAGACAATATTTATCTTATATTCAAATAATTTTAATTTAAAATCTAAATTTTTTTTTTGAAAAACTAGTTCATAATTCCTTGGACCCAACCGTCGATTGAATTGATGGGTCCAAGAAATTGGCCCATGAATCGATTTGGTGGGTGTGGATTCAGTTCCCTATTTTAGAAATCGAGAACCGGCGGGTCTAGTTCCTATTTTGGATCAGTTCGGAATTGTGCTTAGGTCTAATCTACATCAATTTTAAGAAAATGCCAAAGCAAACAATTATTAATTAATGAGCCATGACGATGTAGATGATGCTAAACTAGACGAAAGAACCATACCGAGTTAATAATTTTAGATTTTTAAGTTCAAATTTTATAAGCCATTTAATGTTTATAGATTGGTTTCGACAATATATTAATTGGTAAACCATTTATTAAAAATATGCCTGAGGCATAATAGGATGCACCTTTTCAACACTCGATAACATAAAACATAAATTTGGATACTTTTTCCTTAAAATGGAACTAGTGATCGGATAGGTTTAATAAATTCTGCAGTGATTTTATGTATTTAAGGGATTACTACAACCAAATCCAAATGCTACCTTTACACCTCATGGACAGTAGTTAAATACAGGATTAATGTATATATATGCAAGAAAATATAGGATTAATATTTGCTATCTCTAAAATATTATTTCAATAGTATCCTGCTAATTACAATTAAAAATGTAAATAAATGATATTAATCTCAATAGTTACTTATTAGTGTTTGATTGTGATTAGTTGGGATACTATTAGAATAAGATTTTAGAGATGGTAAATATCCATCCTGAAATATTAACTTGTATTATTTTCGAAAACTTATACACCTAGGAAAACTTAATTATAATTACGATATGACAATTACTGTTTAGAAAGAAAAGTCATGAAAAACAAAACCTTATAACAAACTCCACTGTTTGGGGCTTTCTAAAAATGCCGTATGGTTGGCTTGTGATATTTTATTATTGTCCAAATTGCAAATAAAATGCCCTACAGTCGACACTCCTTTAACTTTCAATAATCCTGTCAACGATAGTTAAACCTTTATCGCTTCTTTATCGTACACATACGAGACTAGACATGGCATTCGGCGGATCGGTCCCATGCCCAACCACAACCTAACCTGTCCTGTCGGATCCTAGATCCAAACTTAGCTCGTAGGGTTGGGTTTTAATTTTTAACTTGCGGGTAAAATCCTCACGTCAGATCTTATCGTTAACAAAATTTCAAAATGGAAAAATTAAGGAAAACTAAGAACATATGAGCATAAAATTAAATTATAGTAAAAATTTAAGTTATTTCTATGTGAATTTGAAAGAAACTTTTTTATTCACAATATTTAGTGTGCTACTACTAATAATATAATAATTGGATAAGCCTTTCCGAGTGTACTAAGATATAAAAACTTTCATAAAAAAAGGATTACATAAGACTGACTTTTGATATCATTTCTATCTTCTTCTTCTTTTTTTTTTTTTTTGTTGTCCAACATTACTAGTATGACACTTAATTTTGTATCAACAGAAAAACAAATCCTTTTCAACATTATAAAAACGAGCTAGAACCTATTAGTTCTTGGGTTTAAAGTTATTGAATTTAATGCATAGTAATTTTTCAAAAAAAAAAAAAAAAAAGAGTCGAAAAATATCACCACTCGTGAACCGGAACCATAAGACTGGTTGATTGAAGGACTTGTCAAGTAACCATCTAAGGATGACTGGGCTTAAATTTGTCAAGTTTTGCACTCATAAACCTTCAGCCTAAGCGAGTTGGGTCTGGCTAAGGCCCCATGTCCACACATATACATTATAATCATGCAAACCAAATTAAAATAAAATATGTTTTTTTTTTTTTTTGTATTATCGAAATTAAATAGATTGTACAATCCATAAATCAAGATTTAATATCAATTTGATACGCTAATGCATATAACAATAGAATTTGGTTATATATCAAAACAAAATAATTTAATCATGTAGATGAAGCAAAGGAAAAAAGAGAAATATACTATTAAACTTGGGAATTAAAAAAAAAAAGAAAAAAAGAAAAAAAACAAAGCATGTGCAAGATTGGAATAGATCCATGATAGTGAAATAGAACAAGTAGTTCTTTCAAATCAGAAAAACAACTATTTTCACAATTGACCGATGTCATATTTCTATGCAACACTCCATACTCAGCAATGTAATATAAAAGTGATGCCCTGTGGATAACTCAATACAACAATAACTTGGACTACAAGCAAGTATTAAATGCAAAACTAAACTGGTTTGTAAACATTAGATATTCTGCTTTCGACGGATGTTGGATGTTTTCGTAAATACCTGTAGCTGAGCTTTGTCTATATTTAATAAATATTATAGCTATTATCCACATTTTTATTGAATTTCTACGATAAAACATACATCCACTACTATATAGCATAGCAACATATAATAATAAGGGATAATATTATAGTTTACACCTTAATATTCTTACTTTTTTTCAATTATATATATATATATATATATAAGGTTTTAACTTGTTTAATTAAATATTTAATTGAAGATTTAATTATCACAGTATACGTATCAATTACCTCCAATTTATACTGTTAGTCCACTCGGTAAGATCAACCAACGATATAACCATTTATGATTGCTAGTAGGTCTTATTGTCTATATTTTAAAGTGAGTCGTAACTTTCTGTTTTGCTCAAGGGTGACAAATAACTATCTATTAAAAGTCATGCAAACTCTCTAAAGTCATGCGCGACCGTTTCACAGGTTGATTATACTGATTATATTAGATATGTGAATTAAAATTAACCAAGATATAGACTTTAATAATTAAATTTTCAATTGAATGTATAATTAAATAAGTTAAAATTTTAAGTAATAAATTACAAAAAAATAATAAAATTAAGGTATAAACGATTACAACAAAAAATAATGATTAGACATGTAACTTATTTTCATGCCCCAATTGAAACTATAGGAATATGAATACAAGGAAATAATTTAGGCTCCCTAAACATTTACAACAGAGGGTAATAAGTTCGGTCTGCCTTGTGAAGTCAGGACAGCGTGCAAGACAAATTTTATTTGGATTCTGTACATATATAAATATAGATATATATATATATATATATCAAAAGTTTTTTGCTAATAATACAAAATTGGTGCATGATTTTGACTATTTTGGGCCCTTGTGTCCAGAAGCTTCTGCTTTTCTAATAAATGAGTTTTCAATTCTCTAACCAACCTTCTCTCTTCTGTTCAACTTTACGCACAAAGGACTGAAACACCTCAGAAGTTGAGCTAGCTCTACTTAATGACTATATTCCATTTGTTCACGTGTCTAATTGGTGTTGCATCTTGGTGTTGGCTCTGAATCCGACCATGCAGTTACTAACAATAAACATACTCCAGTAGACGTTATTGAATTCGTCAAACATTATTATTATAGATTTTACTTTTATATTAATTACACATAGACTTAAATGGTCATCGAGTGTTTTGTAGAGCTTATCGATATGCTTACGTCATTACAGCAACATTTGATTTAAATGTTGAAATATTTACCGTATTTAGTTAAAGTAGCTTGTTTTCATGTTGGGCTTTTTATTAAGGCCTAATACAAGAATGAATTTATATATTTTTATTATTTCTATTAGAGCTGACAAGAAGTCATTTTATTACTTTTATGAAGTAAAACTCTTTTTTGCCTCCTGACAAGTGGGCACCATCTTGGCGCTCCCAACTGATGACAAGACTTCCCAGCTACTACTATCCTTCTGCCTTTTTCCTTTTTTGTTTTTGTAATAAATAAAAGACAAATAATAATAATACTTGACAATATATATGTTGTCTTCCCTAGATCCTCAATGAGAGAAAATTATTGTTGAAATAGTTTTATTATCTGCTTTAAGGGGAACAACTGTTGTTATCCTTGCACATATTTCTCCAGTTACTTAAACCTTTTATAGTGCCTATTACCTTTGTATATTCTTTTCCATCTCTTTTCTTTCTTTTCTTTGTTTTTTTTTTTAATTTTCTGAAGACCATTATATTTAAATCTTTCCTAAACGAGGTCAAAGCTAAAGAAACAACCTCTACTTTAGGTGCTTGTGAGAAGTTCTTGATGTTTTGATTTAGCACAATTTTTTTTTTTAACTTTTAGGGATTGTCGAGTCTCGTTTTTTACCCTTTTATTTTCTTTTATAAAAATAAATTTTCTTTAAACTGATCAATATTAAACTCTACCCATTTAATATTGACCTCGACTAAGATTTTAAAAAAACCTATTTTTTATACTTTGAAAACATCTTAAAGTCGCTACTCGACTAAGGTCGGGATAATAAATTTAATTATAACTAAGTGAGTAGATTGGTTATAACTTAGTCAATGGTCATTCAATAAAAATCGATTTAAAAAAAAAAGATTTTTGAAACTAGGGATCGGGATCTGAGTGTAGACAACCAAGTTTTGCCCCCTTATTAGTAAAAACACAAAAAATAAGAAACTAGAGAAAATCTAAAAAAATTAAGAAATTTAGGAAAAGATAAGAATTTTAGAAAGATACAAAAATAAGAAAAAGCACAAAATTAATAAAAAATTTGCAAAATTTTTAATAATAATAATCATACCATTCAAAATATAGAATCTTTTTAAGGTCATTAGGTTTAATTTAGGAGTGATTCATAGTTTAAATATATTTTATTTGCAAAAGAAAACAAAGCACGGGCCAACAGCCCATATAGTTAAATCATTAATCTTGTATTCTAAATTAGCAAGTAGATTCTAGGTTTGATTTGCGCGTAAGGTACTTTGTACCATTTTTATTTTTTTGATCCAGGCCATAAGTGTGCAATATAGATTTGCAACACACAACATTTATCGAGAATTAGTATCAACATAGCTGGCAAAAGGCACGTCCCATGTGCAAAAAAGGTCCAAGTTCGAATCTCTTGAAGCGCATCAGAACACGTTTTCTTTTCTTTTCTCTTAAACGTGCCACGTATCGGATTCCTATTAGCCAACGCAAATGAGGAAGCCATTACTGTCCCTGTTTCAAATGCTAATAGAAGGAATAGAAAAGGAAAAAACAACGCGAACCATCCTTTTTGGACTTGATTTAAATGCGAACCATCCTTTTTGGACTTGATTTAAATGCACTTTTGTACAAGATTTTATCAAATTGAACGAGAAGATCAAAAGAAGACTTGAGATGCTACGAATAGGTATCCATTTCTCACACAAGTTCACTTGTTTGAGGAGTCAAAATGAAGATTAAAAGCAATGATTTTGAGTTAAATGTAGTAAAAACCCATTAAATCGAATTTTTGCAATTAATCTATTTCTAGAATTTTCCATTCATAATCGATGCTTCAAAAGCTATAAAAGGGAGCTTAGGAAGTATTCCAAGGGGCAGCATGAATTGAAAACACCCTCTATAAGTTCAATTCTGAGTTCTCTCTCTATCTTCCAAGTTTTCCATTCTCTCTTTAATAAACCATTACCCTATGGTGGTTTTCAAGTAAATCCACCAACTCCACTAGCTCCAGCATCATCAGTAACTCAAGACTTAACCTTCAACCAATCCCCAGTAACCACCATGCTGAAGACTCTAAGACCACCGTCAGCCGTCGCTTTGAAAACTCATTAAACCACTACTTCAAACTAAGGCATTGCTCCTATACCCATGTTCACTAATAAGAAACACACAAAAGTGCATTTTCCCATTTAAAATTCCTCTCCGAATCACCCAAAGCAACCTAGGACAAGTTAGAACTATTTCTTCTTCATTGGCTTGACCCGCGACCTAAACTCAGTGTTCAACTCGACTCGGATCCAAAGCCCTAACTCGCACTCTGACCCATACGCTTGATCCACCATCCAGTCTAGCCCCTTTTCTATTTGATTTGTTTTCTTTTATTTTAGTTGTTCTTTTTTTTATATAATTATTATTTATTTATTTAATTGTTTATCCATGTAAATGTAATCAAATAAAAAAAAAGGGAAGAAAAGAAAAAGAAAAAAGGAAAAAAGAAAAAAAAAGAAAAGAAAAGAGCAATTTTGTTTTATTTTTTCATTTTTAAATAAAAGTAGATAAAATATAATAAATAATAGATAAATAAGGTGATATAATAAAAATAAAATAAAATAAGTAGGGTAAGGAATTTTTTTTATCACTTAAAAAAATGTCTTTTTCAAAAGAAAATAGAAATAAATTATCCCTTTGAAAAATTAGGGCCCTTTTAGATTTTCCAAAAATAAAAAGTTCAATCTAGAACCTTCATTTTTTAAAAATTTCCTTCAAAAAACGCAAATTCGACATGTTTTGCAAATTAAAATCAATTTAACCTACTAAAGTTTTTGTTAAAACGAACTACAGAAATCCGATCCTAAATAATGGGTATGTAGACATCTATACATCAGTACAAGGCGACTTAAAATATAGAAAGTTTTATTTTTCCCATTTTTAGATATTCATGTAAATCGATCAATTTAGTTGGGTATATCATAATTAGCTATTTTAGAAACTAAAAAAGGGTATATTTGAAAAGCAAAATTAAATTCAAGAAGTTAAAAAGCGGTACCTGTTTAGGGTTTAATAAATTAGCCTCCGGACCTAAATCTTTGGTTTTCAAAAAACTATTTTATAAATTAGTTTTTTAATTGATAGACCAATAGTTAAGCTATAATCAATTAACCTAATTGATTATAATTTAACTCTTCCTCCTTACTTTGGTTGGGTGGTGACTCCAATACCTTTTCAAATTGAAAAAACGGTTTTCTTTAAATCTTAATCGAGAATTAATATTAAATAGGTAGGGTTTAGTACTAATCAGTTTAAAAAAGGCCTAATTTCTAAAAAAGAATCGAGGGGTGAAAAACCAGGCTCGATAGCTTAGTGACTCTATTGGAGACCTCTTGAGGGTTAGCCATTTAACTTTCCAAAATTGAAATTGATCTCTAAAAAGTTACTTTAGTGTAATTTATTTAATTCCTTTGTTCTTTATTATTTATCATAATCAAACTAGCATTTCCTTTGCAGGTTTAATTTTATTCCTTTAGGGGGATGGGGTTTATTTTTTTCAAACGTATGGTAGAAACAATCAAACCTGGACCGTATTAGGACCCTAGGACGAGGGGCCATTGTGTAAACTCTAAGTGCTGTAGTGTAACCACTGCTCGAGGTTGATTATGCCATCCCCACTTAAGCTTGATGCAACCAATGAAAGTGTTCTTTAACAAGTGAGGTCATATAAGCTTAAGAACCTTTTAGAACCCACTCTTTATGCATTTACGACATCCAGAATCGATAATTAATCAAGCATGATGGAAATAAAAATATAGAAATGGCTTGGAGTTTCTTTGATTTCCCTTGTAACTTTCATAGAATTGCTATTTGTCGTTGTAAATAATAGTTAGACAATCTTGTAACATATTTTATCTTTTGTAATTCAGAAATGGCCTGTTCATCTAACTCCATCTACTTCAAGGAAAAATTTGTAAGCAAGCCCATCTACCCTAAGCCAATCTTGGACCAATGGTTACGACACTTCAATTCAAGGGAACAAGAGACCATCTTCGGTAAGATCAGGCCCGTTCTATCACTTCCAAAAGTGGGAATAGAGATTAATTTAATTAAGGCTCTAAAAAACTTTTAAGAACCCGAAAAAGTGGCTTTTCAAGTTGGGCCTTATCTAATTAGCCTAACACTTGAAGAGTACACTCAATTACTTCAAGCCCTTTCTTCAGAAAATATATACATCCTAAATTTGGAAGTAGATCCGGTGAATACCTTTTCAAGATTTCTGGGTATTAGAAAAGCTGAAGTAAACAAAGCCCTCGAAAGTTGTAATAGTAACCGCATCAAGTTGGAAGACTTAAAAGCTTGGTTCGTTATTAAGCCTCAATCCAACCAATGGGGCATCTTTTGTGGCAACCTCAAAGATTGGGGATAAAATAGAATTAAAGCCTTTATCCTGGTTGCATTCAAGACCCTCCTATGCCTTAATGGAAAATTCCTCATCCATTTCAAGGTTGTTAAGTTAGTGAGCTAATTTTTTGAAGACAAATCATATGTCCTGGCTCTTCTTGCAGAACAGGTCAAAAGCCTCAGTATTTTGAAAGAAAAGAATGATGGCACACTAAAGACTAGCATGGCGTTATTGACAGTCTGGTTTGTAAGCCACATGAAATGTTATGGGCTTGATCTAATTCGAGGAAAGTTTGCTCATAACATCGATATGATCGATTCTTTTGTCGATAAGGTTCATCTCCCATAAAGAAAATCCACTTACTTTTAGGTAAAAATGCTGAGAAATTTCCATGTCACTGATATCTTATGGACAACAAGATGAAGTAACTTCAAACGGGTAATCCTAGTTTATAAAAACAATCAAGCAACACCCCTAATTAGGATGAAATTATACATAGGTTATTACCTTAACAACATGATCAGACAATTTGAAGGAATCCAAGATATAGTCTATAGACCTCCATTAGATATCATGACTTTGGATTATGAGGACCTTCAGATTCCTCTATCACAAAAGATGTCCAAACTCAGGACAATCAAACAGTTATGGGAAACAAGGACTGTTAGCCCAAACATTGATTTAGGAGAATGGCTAGGATAAGTGGACAACTATCGAGTTACTCAAGAATATTTGTACGATAAGCTCCACAAGGTAGGGGAGATTCAGTATCGAGCACCAGAAGTTATCCAACCCGCACCAATTGAAACAAATCCTGAAATCAGGACCTATATGGACCAAGTACAAGCCCAAGTGGAAGTAATCTATGAAGAGTAAGACATGTGGAAGGATCTCTTTCACGAAGCTAAACAATGTTCCCAAGCCTTGGAACAACAATTAAAGATGACCCAAGAGAGGCTCAAAGAACTTGAAGAAATGGAAGAGCCTAACCCAGGAAAGAGACACCAACAGGGTCTAGCAAGAAAGAAGAAATACCTACCAAACATCGGAAGAACAATTAGGAATAGGGATGTTTTTCTTGAATGTACTTTCTTTTAATGTAAAAGGGAACTCCAAAAGCTACAAAAAATAAAAATTACCATCTTGCTGGTTATTAGTCGATTCTGTATCTTTGTATCCGTCTACCATACATTTCTTTGTTTTCATGCATTTTTTTTTTTAATTTGTAAGCTCACTTGTTGAGAAGTGATTTTAGATAGGTTGCCAAGACAACTCCCAAGCATTAAACCTTCAAAGAAGTCCTATCCAAACCCACTTACATATTAGAATGGCTAGCTAAGGAAATGACAATATCGATACCAACAACAATGTTAACCTTGAACTTGTTGATCCTACTGAGCTGAGGTTCCAAACTTTGGAACAAATTGTGGGGAAAATTGCAGATCAACTGAGCTTTCTCGCTGATAGCATTGCTTTGCTCAGGTCCACAGCTCCATCAAATGAAGAAAGTTCTAAAGCTAGATATAAAAAGAATACTGAAGACCCACCCCTTGAAACAGAAGAAGCCTACCCAAAGGCCAATCAAACCTTCAAATCCTTTGAAACAGAAGGGGTCTTTCCAAAGGTTAACTCAACTTTTGAGCAAAATACTTACTTGTTCCTGGCCAATCCAAAGCTTAAAGTTGATCAGGATAGACTGAAATAGCTTGAGAAGCGACTGGCCCAACAAATCACCAAAAAAATGAAAATGCTCGAAGGTTATGATAGATTCGAGTAAGCTAATATAACAGACTTCTTTGCCTACAACTATAGAAGTTTTTCGGAAAAATTCAAAGTACTTGACTTTGAAAAGTATGATGAGACTGGATGTCCTAACCTACATACCCGGCTATATGTGCATAAGATGGGAAAGTACGTACAATATGATCAACTCATGGTTCAAACTTTTTAAGATAGCTTAATCGGCCCTGCTTTGACTTGGTACGCCTAATTGGATCCAAATTAGGTGAGCACATGGGAAAGGTTAGCTAGGACATTTTATGAGCAATATAAATTTAATGTGGAAGTGGCATCAACCATGATAGACTTGGTCACCCTGCGAAAAAAGCATAACGAATCCTTCAAGGAGTATGCCCCAAGGTAGAGATCCTTAGTTGCACGAGTATCCACCCCTATGACTAAGAAGGAATTGACCTTAGATTTTATTAATACTCTTGAAAAACCTTACTTTTCTCATCTAATTGGGTAAGCCTCCTCTAGTTTCATAAAGGTAATAGTCGTAAGTTGTCAAATTGAAAGTGTTATCGCTTTTGGTAAGTTACAGGAGCCATCAGATAAAAAATCGCCTTCTGCAAAGCCTACTACAAGCAAAACCAAGGAAGTAACTGTTGGTATGGTGAATTCAAACACCAGGCCCAATAATCGAGTCTTCTTTAAGACAAACCCTCCACCAATGGAGTAACAATTCTAAAGTCATCCATAAGCTAGCAAGTTTCCAAGACAATTCACTAAGATACCAATCCCTATCAACCAAGTCCTTGAAAAAATTAAGAAAAGATAATTTGATCCATTTCGAACCTCCCAATGAAAGATATAGACCAAAGTTTTTTTATCCCAATGCCAGTTGTCAATATCATTTAGGGCAAGTAGGCTATTTAACTGACTCATGCTGGAGATTAAGAAATATAATTCAAGATTTAATCGATGAGGGCACAATCCAATTAAACTTTGTAGAGGCTCCTATTCCGAACATCAACAATAACCCCTTACCTAACCATAAGCCCATCATCAATATGATATTTGACGACTCAAAGCTAACCATCAACATGATCGGTTCCAATCAAGAGCTTAAAATATATAGATTCTACAGATAAGAGGAGACACAAAATCCACAAACCAGACAATACACCTTTAGGTGCCTATAGCCCCCGAATATTATAAAACTACCCCTCTCAATTATCAGGAAATAAATCAAGGGCAATTGAGTTCACTTATAGGGAGGATCACCTGCTTTAGTAGAATCTATGATTCGTGGGAAGACTTGAAAAAGAAGGCTGTGCTGGAAAAGGGTAAACAATGAATAAGCTGAACATGAAGAAGAATTTACTGCCTTCATCAAAATAATCAAGTCTAGCAAGTATAAAGTAATCGATCAGCTCGCTATTACTCCAGCACAGATATCCCTCATGAGTTTATTAATGGCATCAAAACTGCATCGGGAAGCTTTGTTCAGAACATTAAGGGAAGTCAAAGTCCCTTGCAAAATACCAGCTGAAGGAATAGGGTTTGTCACCAACTTTATCCTTACTATGAATCAGATTTCTTTCTCTATTGAGAAACTAGGTGAAGAGGGAAGTTAGCACACCAAGCCTTTGTTCATAATAGTGCAGGTAAATAATATCATCACAACAAGAGTCCTCATCGATAATGGCTCATCACTTAATGTTTTCCCTCTCATCAACTTAGATCTATTGGCCATCAATACAATTGCAATTAAACTAAGCTCAACAACGGTTCAGGTTTTTGACGAATCCAAGAGAGAAATTATAGGGGAGATCAACTTACCAGTCGATGTCGGCCCACAACCATTCAACATCCGATTCTAAGTTTTAGACATCCTAAGGACCTTTAATTTGTTATTAGGAAGACCTTAGATACATTCAGCAGGGGCCGTACCTTCGAATCTTCATCAGAAGGTTAAGTTCATCTCCAATAGCCAAGTCATAATAATTCTGGATGACCAAGATTATGAAATATATAAAGAAACTCCATACCTTATATTGGCATTGAGGAGTAAGAGGATTTTGGGCTCTAAATGTTCAAAGAGGTGTGTATGATTAATCAGGAGAAGCTGAAATTCAAAGAAGGTTAGTTTGGAACCTATGGATTAGGTTACATCCTAACTCTAATGGATAAGCTGCAAAATGTACAAGCAAAGGGCAAAAGAGGTGACAGATTGTATCATACCTCGATGGCCTTCCCACCATTATTAGAAAGTTTTATCTAGGTCAATGCTCAAAATTCAGAGCTTGCTAAAGAGGACACCTTTAGTAGAGATAAAATAGCTGGCCCATTCAACAAATCTCAATAGTTAAATAACTGGTTCTCCATCCTTATGAATAACAATAAGTTTTCCCTAGGGTAAAGGATGAATCACGATCTAGTATTTTATAAGAGTTTTGTAATAAATTACCTTTGTTCTGCAAATAATTGAACTCGAAAGAAGATTCTTCCAAATAAAGATTAGTCTTTTTTCTCTTTACTTCTTCCTTATTTATTCTTTTTCTTTTACGTTCTTTTTCCTAGACCTAATGCTTTGAACAAAGGCCATGGATACCTTGCATAGATAGGTGATAAAAATATTAATATCACCTCTAGCCTTACTAGGTTAATCATTGGGAGTGATATTAATGACCATAATGATGTGCAAGAAAGTTAGCAAAAATATGAAATGAGTAGAATTTCCATTGATGAGCTAATTGAGACAATTAAAGTTGGGAATGATAACAACGCCAGAACATTGAAAATTGGAGGGAATCTAAAAGAAGAACAAAAGGTTGAAATGACCATACTGTTATCTGAATACCAGGATGTGTTTGCATAGTCTTATGAAGATGTGCCTGGATTAGATCCATTAATCGTGGTCCATCGCTTACCTATATGAGAGAATATCAAACCTAAGAAACAAAAGTTAAGAAGGTTTCGACCAGATGTCTTATTGAAGATTAAGGAAGAGGTCAAAAAATTACTAAAGGTTAGTTTCATTAACGTATCTAATTATCCCGAATGAGTAGCCAACATAGTACCAGTTATGAAAAAGAATGGAAAAGTCAGAATGTGTGTGGATTTTCAAGACCTTAATCAAGTAACCCTTAAAGGTAATCTCCCCTCGCCCCATATTGACGTCTTAATCAATAATATGGCCAGAAACCATATTTTCTCTTTCATGGAAGAATTCTCCAAATATAATCAAATTCAAATGTTTGAAAAAGATAAAGTCAAAACAACATTATTACAACTTGGAGTACATTTTGCTACAAAGTAATGCCTTTCGGGCTCAAGAATATTGGGGTGACTTATCAAAGGGCTATGGTTGTAATCTTTCATGACATGATGCATAAAGAAGTTGAAGTATACGTCAATGATATGATTGCAAAGTCCAAAGAAGGAGAAAATCATGGGAAAAATCTAAGGAGATTGTTTGATAGGTTGAGAAAATTCCAACTGAAGCTCAACCTAGAGAAATGTACTTTCGGAGTGACTTTAGGGAAATTATTGGATTTTATAATTAGGGAAAGGGGCATCAAAGTAGACCATGATAAAGTCAAAGTGATAGTTCAACTACCCTCGCTACACACCCTTAAAGAAATCAGAGGTTTATTGGGCCGTTTAAACTATATAGCTTGGTTCATATCCCAACTCATAGATAAGTGCCGTCCTTTGTTTAAGTTGTTAAAAAAGAATGCCAAGATTAACTGGAATGAAGAATGCGAGTAGGCTTTTACAACAATCAAAGAATACCTCATGAACCCTCCAATTTTGGTAGCTCTAAAACTTGGGAAGCCTTTATTCCTATACTCGACAATATTACCAAAGTCCATGGGGTGCATGCTTAGCCAAAAAGATGAGGAAGGGAAGGAATGGGCTGTATACTGCTTGAGCAAGAAATTCATTGAAGGGGAACAGAAATATTCAGAAATTGAAAGAACTTATTGTGCTTTGGTTTGGATAATGCATCGACTCAAATAATACACACTCTACTACCAAGTTGAATTGTTGACTCAACAGAATCCCTTGAAGTATTTGGCAAGCAAACCGGCCTTAATTGGCAAAATCTCAAAGCGGCAAATGTTGCTATCAGAGTTTGACATTATGTACGTGAACCAAAATTCGATCAAGGGACAAGCTTGAGCAAATCAATTGGCAAAAAATCCCTCCGATAGCACTCCCCAAGCAGTACAAGTGAATTTCCCCGATGAGGATGTCTTAGTGGTTGAGGGAAACTCTAATAAAGGAGAAGATGATGAGCCACCAAAATGGAAAAATGTTCTTCGATGGTGTAACTAACGTGTCTAGGTGTGGAATTGGGGTAATACTAATATCCCTTGAAGGTATTCAATACATGGTGGCCATAAGGCTCGTTTTCCCATATATTAATAATATCACTAAGTATGAAGCATGCACCATGGGACTCAAGATGGCCCTAAATAAAGACATTCAAGAATTAGAAGTATATGAGGACTCCTCACTCATTATTGGCCAAGCTCGGGGAGAGTATAAGACTAAAGATCCTAAACTGATACCTTATCACCGGCACTTGACTAAATTGGTGGAGAATTTCAAAGAAATCACCTTCAATCACATACCGAGGACTCAGAATCAATTTGCTGATGGTTTAGCCATGCTAACATCTATGATCTAAATATCTGGTGGAGTCAAGATTCAACCTCTTACTATTGAAATTGATGACAAGCTTGCCTTCTGCCTAATAATTGAGGGCATGAACGACCAAAAATTGTGATACCACGATATTAAGATGTTCCTACAACAAGGCACATGCCTTGAAGAGGTCGAGAAAAGGATAGAAAGATGATTAGGAGATTAGCTACTCAATTTTTAGTAAGCGAGTCTACTTTATACCGACGTTCATTTGACGGTACACTCTTAAGGTGTGTGGATAACAAATCGGTTGAGAAGTTAATGAAAGAAGTGCATGAAGGAGTATGAAGCCCTCACATGAATAGATACATGCTGGCGGAGAAAATTATGAGGCTAGGGTATTATTGGTCAATAATGGAAAGTGATAGTGTCAAACATGTTAGGCACTGTCCCTTATGCCAAGTTTATGCAAATAAGATAAATGCCCCACCTTAGGAACTACATGCCTTCTCAGCACCATGGCCTTTCTCAATGTGGGGCATAGATATTATTGGCCCAATCACTCCAAAAGCATCCAGTAGGCATCGCTTCATACTAGTCATCATTACCTACTTCAGCAAATGGGTTAAAGCTTCATCTTACTCAAGCGTTACTAAAGGGATCGCAGTTTAGTTCATCAAGGGAGACATTTTAGCCTGATATGAGAATCTAGAAATAATGGCACCAATCTTAACAACAAGCTCATGTCAGAATTATGCCGACAGTTCTAGATCATTCGCAGGAACTTTACTCCTTATCGACCCCAAATGAATGGAGCTATTGAAGCATCCAACAAAAACCTCAAAAGAATCATTATCAAAAATGGCCATCATATATAAGCACTGGCATGAGATGTTACCATTCGTACTCATAGCCTTTTAGACTTCCATTAGAACATCAATTGATGCAACACCATACTCTTTGGTATATGGAACTAAAGCGGTGTTATCAATAGAAGTTGAAATCCCATCGCTTAGGGTACTATCAAAAACTCAGTTGGACGAAGTCGATTGTATAAAGAAAAGTATCGAGTAGTTGAATTTGATTGACGAAAGGAGACTGACAACCTTGTGTCATAATCAATGTTATCAACAAAGGATGGTTCGAGCCTTCAACAAAAGGGTACAACCCTAGAACTTCAAAGAAGGAGATTTGGTGTTGAGAAAAGCTCTCCCCAACACACAAGATTTCAGAGGGAAATTTGCTCCCAATTATGGAAGTCCTTATGTCGTGAAGCGAGTATTATCAAGAGGGGTTTTGATTTTGTCCCAAATGGATGATCCAGATTTGATAGACCCTATAAATGCCGACACTGTAAAATTGTACTATCCATAAGAAGTTAGTGGAAATTTTACTCAAAACATGAAAATGCCAGTCATTTTGAATGTCATTGTAGTCTAATTTTCATTATCTATAAGCAAATTTGGTATCTTTGGTCGTTGTCGTCGTTGGAATAATCACCCTCTCCATGGAAAGGTCCAATTCCCTTTACTTCATTTAATCGAACCCATACATTGTAAACATGAGAGGAGTTAAGGAATAAGATCTAGAATATTGGTAATTGACAAAATTCTTTAAAATACTTTATTATGGATTGATCCCCCTCAATAAAGAGTTTTATTGTTTGTTTTTCAAGGGAATGCAAAACTCGAGTAAGCAATCACAGTAAATGAGAATAAGGCTTTTGGTTCATAAAAGTTGCAAAGAGACAAAAACAGTGGGTGGCTTTCTGTATCGGGTTAATTTCCATGATTTCTCCAAAAGAGCCAGTGAAGTTTTAAACGTTCTACATCAAGAAAATCCAGGTTGATAACAAGGGACTAAAACATGAGTTAGTGATTTCTGATAGTGCTTTTCAAAAAGGTTTGACAGTTTGGGCACTATTTATAAAGACCAGGTAAGTATTTCTACACAATGTTAATATACTGATTTTTGAATCTTGCACTTGCATTTAGACCAGTTTTTTACTTCCAATGGTCTTTTTTGAACCAACCCATCAGGCATTCACTTTCTACATTTAGTGTTTAGCCAGCCTTCGAAGACATGATCTTAACTTGGTTCATTCTTCCCAGTATTCTCTTAACAAATCCATAAGGCACTTCCCCTCACCAAGTTTCTCTCAAGCATGCCTATAAGGTAGTTCCACTCTATTCACCAAGTTCCATAGGGCACTTCTCCTCATTGTTTCCTTTTAGTACAACATCAACACTAGTTTAAGATTGTTAGTCCTCGAAAAACGCTCCTGCCTAGGTTAATGAGCCTTGTGAGGCATGACCAGCTTTTAGATTGATCCTAATTTAAGGTTACTAATCCTCAAGAGATGCTCTCATCTTGGTTAGTCAGCTCATTAGGGCATGACCAAGTTTCCTCTATCAGTTTAGGATTATAGCTAGCTCTAGGAACGCTTTGCCCATCTTGGTTAGTCAGCTCATTAGGGCACGACTAAGTTTCCTCTATCAGTTTAGGGTTTTAGCCAACTCTAAGAGTGCTTTGCCCACCATAGTTAGTCAGCTTATTAGGGCATGACCAAGTTTCCTCTATAAATTTAAGGTCTTAGCCAGCTCTAGGAGTGTTTTGCCCGCCTTAGTTAGTCAACTCATTAGGGCATGACCAAGTTTCCTCTATTAGTTTAGGATTTTAGCTAACTCTAGGAGCATATTGCCCGCCTTGGTTAATTAGTTTATTTGGGCACGACCAAGTTTCTTCTATCAATTTAAGGTCTTAGCTAGCTCTAGGAGCGTTTAGCCCACCTTGGTTAGCTAGCTCATTGGGGCATGACCAAGTTTCCTTTATTAGTTTAAGGTCTTAGCCAACTTTAAGAGTACTTTGCTCATCTTGGTTATTTAGCTCATTAGGGCACGACTAAGTTTTCCCCATTCTTCTTAGGGCATTAGCCAGTTCAAGAAGCGTTTTGCTTGCTTCACTTCACTTTGTCAGCTCATGAGAGCATGACCTTCTCTTCGTCTTTCAGCCAACTCTTAGAGTGCCACCATTCTCTTCACTAGATCTCCAGTTGATTGGAGCTAAAAGATAGCTATCTAACTATAGCACTTCTCAAGATAGAATCTGCCCTTGGGGCAAAAATAGTGTCTATTTGTCTTTATAGCAAAGTTTAATTCAAACTTCGCCATTAAGAGGGGCAATTGTAGGCACCCAAGTTTTGCCCTTTAATAGGAGAAACACAAAAAATAAGAAACTAGAGAAAACCTAAAAATATTAAGAAATTTGGAAAATAATAAGAATTTTAGAAAAATACAAAAATAAGAAAAAGTACGAAAATAATAAGAAATTTGAAATTTTTTAAATAATAATAATTGTACCATTCAAAATGTAGAATCTTTTTAGGGTCATTAGGTTTAATTTAAGATTGGTTCATAGTTCAAATATATTTTGTTTGCAAAAGAAAACAAGGCACGAGCTAATAGCCCATATGATTAAGTCATTGGTCTTGCATTCTGAATTAGCAAGTAGATTCTAGGTTCGATTTGTGCGCAAGGTACTTTATACCATTTTTATTTTTTCGGTCCAGGCCATAAGTGTGCAATATAGATTTGCAATGCATAGCATTTATCAAGGATTAGTACCAGTGTAGCTGGCAAAAGACGCGTCCTATGTGTAGAAAAGGTCCAAGTTCAAATCTCCTGAAGAGCATCAGAACGCGTTTTCTTTTCTTATCTCTTAAACGTGCTACGTGTCGAATTCCTATTAGCTAATGCAAATGAGGAAGCCATTACTATCCTTGTTTCAAACTCAAATAGGAGGAAAAGAAAAGGAAAAAACAACACGAACCATCCTTTTTAGACCCGATTCAAACGCACTTTTGTATAAGATTTTATCAAATTGAATGAGAAGATCAAAAGAAGAGTTAGGATGCTACGAATTGGTATCCATTTCTCATCCAAGTTCACTCGTTTGAGGAGTCAAAATGAAGATTGAAAGCAATGATTTCGAGTCAAATGCAATAAAAACCCATTGAATAAAATTTTTGGAATTAATCCATTTTTGGACTTTCCCATAATCGATGCTTCAAAAGCTATAAAAGGGAGCTTAGGAAGCATTCCAAAGGGCAACATGAATTGAAAACACCCTTTGCAAGTTCAATTCTGAGTTCTCTCTCTATAGCTTCTGATTTTTCCTTTCTCTCTCTAAAAAACCACCACCCTATGATGGTTTTCGAGTAAATCTACCATCTCCACTAACTCCAACATCATTAGTAACTCAAGACTTAACCTTCAACCAACCCCCCAGCAACCACCATGCTGGAGACTCTAAGACTACTGTCAGCCGCTACTTTGAAAACTCATTAAACTACCACTTTAGGCCAAGGCATTGCTCTTACACTTAGGTTCACCAATAAGAAACACACAAAAGTGCACTTTCCCATTTAAAACTTGTCTCTGAACCACCCGAAGCAACTTAAGACAAGTCAAAACTATTTCTTCTTCATTGGCCTAACCTACAACCTGAACTTAGTGTTTGACTTAACTTAGATCCAAAGCCCTTACCTACGCTCTGACCCACACACTCGATCCAGCATCCGATCCGGCCCCTTTTCTATTTGATTTGTTTTCTTTTATTTCAGTTGTTCGGTTTTTTTTTTTTTATAATTATTATTTATTTATTTAATTGTTTATCCATGTAAATGTAATCAAATGAAAAAAGGGAAGAAAAGAAAAAGAAAAGAAAAGAGCAATTTTGTTTTATTTATTCATTTATTCATTTTTAAATAAAAGTAGATAAAATATAATAAGTAATAGATAAATAAGGTGATATAATAAAGATAAAGTAAAATAAGTAGGGCAAGGAAATTTTTTTTATCACTTAGAAAAATATCTTTTTCAAAAGAAAATAGAAATAAATTATCCCTTTAAAAAATTAGGACCCTTTTAGATTTTCCAAAAATAAAAAGTTCAATCTAGAACCTTCATTTTTTAGAAATTTCTTTAAACAAACCAAATTAAACTAAAAACATAAATCCGACATGTTTTCCAAATTAAAATCAATTTAACCCGCTAAATTTTTCGTTAAAATAAACTATGGAAGTCTGATCCTGAATAGTAGGCATACATATGTCAGTACAGGATGACTTAAAATATAGAAAGTTTTATTTTTTCCATTTTTAGATATTCGTATAAATTGACTAATTTAGTTGCATGTAGCATAATTAGTTGTTTTAGAAATTAAAAAAGAGTGTATTCGAAAAGTGAAATTATATTCGAAAAGTTAAAAAGTGGTACTTGTTTAGGGTGTAATAAATTAGCCCCCAGACCTAGATCTCTAGTTTTGAAAAAACTGTTTTATAAATTAATTCTTTAATCGATAAACCGGTAGTTAAGTTATAACTAATCTACTCAATTGGTTGTAACTTAACTCTTTTTCTCAACTTCGGTTTGGTGGTGACTCCAATACCTTTTTAAATTGAAAAAACAGTTTTCTTTAAACTCTAATCGAGGATCAGTATTAAATAGGTAAGGTTTAGTACTGATCGGTTTAAAGAAGGCCTAATTTTTAAAAAAGAATCGGGAGGTGAAAAACTTGGCTCAACACTGGAGTTTAGGAATTTTAAACCCTTATGGATACCATTAACTTTCCAAATTTAACCTTAATCTTAAAAATCACCTTTTTTATTTTATAAGACAAAACTCAATTGTTAATTACTCTAATTGGAGAACTTAAGTAATCTAGAAAAAAGGAAAGTTAGATTTTTTTTTTATTTTTATTGTTGCCCTTTAGGTGCTTACTTATCTGCTATTCTAGATCAAACGTACGTAGTTCTTTTTTGCAAAACTTTAGTAGGTTAGTTTCGTCTTATTTTGAAAAATAATCGAGTTTACATTTTTAGTTTAATTTGGTTTATTTGAGAAAATTTATAAAAAAGAAGGTCATAAATTGGACATTTTATTTATTTTTGAAAAAATTCTAAAATACCGTAAATTATAAGTGGTCCATTTATTTTTTATTATTTTTGAAAACTTGATATTTCTAAGTATTTAAAAATAATATTAATAATAATCTTTATTCCTTTTATTTTACTTATTTTATTTTATTTTTTGATTTTTTAATTTATTCTATTTTTATCTATTAGACCAAAAATAAATAAATAAATAAATAGACTACTTTTTCCTTTTTTTTCCCCTTCTTTTTTTTTCTTTCTTCTTTTCCTTTCTTTCTCTCTCTCTCTCTCTCTTTTTTATTATGATTACATTTACAATTGGAAAGTAATGTGAATAAATAAAATAAGCAAGAAAAAAAAAATATCGATTGAAATTGGTTCGAACCAGGAGGGGGCTTTAGACACACGGGTTGATTCATAGGTCAGACTTCGAGTTAGACTTTGGGTTAGGTTGGATCGAATCTTCGGTTCAGGTCGAGTCTTCTCCAAGCTCTCCAATGGCATTAGCAAGGTTGTGTGATTCCGAGCGTTCTAAGCAACAAATCAAATGGGAAAAGGTGTTTTCATGAATTTCTAATTAGGATTAGTAGGGGTAGGGAGAGTGTCATAGTTGTTGTGGGGTGGTTTTGAGGGTGGTACGAAGTGGCGGTCGATGGTGGTTGACACGATGATCAAATGGTACTTGCTGGGTTCAAATGGGTGGTTGAGGTAAGGGTAAAGGTTTTGCAGTATGGAGAGCTCGGCTATAAACTTAATTTAGGTGCTTCGACGATGCTACTAGAGGCCATAGCAGTGGATAAGGGTGGTCTTAGGTGAAGGTTGGTGGTGTGGGGAGTATTTCTAGGGTATTCGGTTATGGTGGCGAGCTTTAATGAAAGAGAGTCAAAGAGAGAGAGAGAGAGCTTGGTAGAGAGAGAGAGAGAGAAAGTGATTGGGAAGAGAGAGTGTGTGTTTGTGTTTTGATTCTATAGCTCGTCTATGGTCCTGGATCTTCAATGAGCTCCCTCATCACCCCTTTTATATATGAATTTAACTTGGAAACTTGGAAAGCTTGAATCAGAGTTAAATACGTATGGCCGAAATTTCAGTTTTTTTCCAACTTTTGAAGCTAGATTTGGATGATCCTTTAACTGAATTTGGATGCATTGTTAACACCAATTCGAAGTAGGCTATGGGGGAAGCAAAATCAAAGCAAGAAATCATGCATGTGTATGTGAAATTTGTGCAAAATTGGCTCCAAAATGAAGAGGTCAAGATGTTTTTCAATTGAGAAAGAGGGGGAAAATCGTGGGAAAGGGGAAGAAAGAGGAAGGAAATAGAGAGAAAATGCTGACGTGGCGACATGTTAGCAAACTTGACCAACCCCGACTTGCCACATGTCATCATGTAACATGTGGTAGTTGACATGGAATGCTATGTAGATGATATGTAGCGCCATCGTCCAATCCTAACATGTGGTGCAATCAAATCTTAATACGTGGTAGTCCCTGATGTGATGAAAAAATGAAAAAACTTTATATGTTCCCACCATGATTTGAAAGCTTGACCTCATGCTTATGCTTAGTATTAAGTTTAAGTGCTTATCCATTAGGTCGTTAGCCTGCATCTTGTCTATATGTGCAATTAAAGATTTAGTCAGTTTGAGTTAGATTTAAATCTAAACTTAGGCCTAATGGCTCAACTTTTAAACTTATTTGAAAATTTAAGAAATCTACCATAATAAAATGTTATTTCCTAAATTCCCTAAAATCTTCTATTTTTTCAACCCTTTTTTATATTTTTTGTAATTTAAAAAAAAAATTCAATTTTTTATTTTCTAAACTTCTTATTTTTCTTTGTTTCTTTTTAGACTTTCTATTTCTGATATTTTTCCATATTTCTTATTTTTTGTGCTTTTTCTTATTTTTATATTTTCTTAAAATTCTTTTTTTTTCTTTCTAAATTTCTTTATTTTTTTGGGTTTCCTTATTATTCTATTTTTTGTGTTTTTTTTTTCTAATTTATGGCCTATTGAGAAAAGAAAGAAATAAAATAAAAATAAATGGAACAAAAATTAGGTGTCTACAACTGCCCCTCTTTCTTTGCCACAAAGACAAAAAAACACTATTTTTGCCCCTAAGATAACTTTAAAACGACTAATCAGCTATCTTAGAATCAATCTATTGGGGATTATGTGAAGAAACAAAACCTGGTTGTGCTTCTTTAAGCTCACTAACCTAGGTGGGAGTATCCCTATTATGGAATTGATCTAAAACTTGATCGTGCCTTACTAGGCTCACTAACCTAAATGGGAGCATCTTTTAGAGACTAGTAATCCAAAATTGGGATTGATCTAAGACTTGGTTGCACCTCATTAAACTTATTAACCTAAGCGAGAGCGTCTCTTAGGGACGAGCAACCTTATGGTTGGGATCTATCTAAAACCTAGTCGTACCTCACTAAGCTCACTAACCTAAGTAAGAGTTTCTCTCAAAGACTAGCAACCCTAAACTAGGATCAATCTAAAACCTGGTCATATCATACTAAGCTTACTAACCTAGGTGAGAGCGTCTCTTGGAGACTAGCAACCCTATGACTAGGATCGATCTAAAACCTGGTCATACCTCACTAGGCTTACTAACCTAAGTAGGAGTGTCTCTTTAGAACAAGCAACCTTAAACCGGGATTGATCTAAAACCTAGTCGTATCTCACTAAGCTCATTAACCTAAGTAGAAGCATTTCTCGGGGACTAGCAACCCTATGATTGGGATCGATCTAAAACTTAGTCGTACCTTATTAGGCTCACTAACTTAGGTGGGAGCATCTCTTAGAGACTAACAACTCTATGATTAGGATTGATCTAAAACCTGATTGTGCTTCACTAGGGTCATTACCCTAGGCGAGACAATCTTTTGGGAACTAGCAACCCTATGATTGGGATCGATCTAAAACCTGGTCATGCTTCACTAAGCTTACTAACCTAGACATGAGCGTCTCTCGAAGACTAGCAATTTTAAATTGGGATCGATCTAAAACTTAGTCGTACCTCACTAGGCTTACTAATCTTAGCTGGAGTGCCTCTTGGGGACTAGTAACCCTTATCTTGGTCTTAATATTGTGCCCTATGGATTTCTTAAGAGAATATTGGGAAAAGGAGTGCCCTAAGGGCTTGCTAACAAGAATGTGATGAAAGGAAGTGCCCTATGGGCTTGCTTGAGAAAATACTATGAAGGAGAGTGATCCTATGGGCTTGCTAAGAAGAATGTGATGAAGGGAAAACTTGGAAAAGAGACTGAGTTAAGATCGTGTCTTCAAAGGCTAACTAAGCACTAAATGCAAAAAGTGAATGCCTTATGGGTTGGTTCAAAAAGACTATTAGGAGTAAAAACTAGTCTAAATGTAAGTGCAAGATTCAAAAATCGATGTGTGGAAATACTTACCTGGTCTTTATCGTTAGCACCCAAACTGTTAAACCTTTTTGAAAAGCCCCATCAGAAATAACTGGCTCATGTTTTACTTTGTTATCAACCCAGATGTTCTTGATACAGAACGTTTAAGACTTTGCGGACTCTTTTAGAGAAATCATGGAAATTAATCTGATATAAAAAGCCACCTATTGTTTTTGTCTCTTTGGAATTTTTATGAACCCAAAAGCCTTATTCTCAACTAACAAACATCTATCGTGAGGAGATTGCTTACTTGGATTTCGCATTCCCCTGAAAAACACACAATAAAACTCCCCATCAAGGGGGATTAATCCGTAATAAAGTATTTTAAAGAGTTTTGTTAATTACTAATGTCTTATATCTCGCTCCTTAACTTCTATCGTGTTTTTAGTATATGGGTTTAATTAAATGGAGTAAAGGGAGGTAGACCTTTTAATGGAGAGGGTGATTATTTCAATGTCGATAATGGCTAAGGATATCAACTTTGCCTGCAAATAATGAAAATTAGACCACAATGACATTTAGAATGACTAGCATTTTGTGCTATTTAAGTAAAAATTTCCATTAAATTCTCATGGATAGTACAACTTTACATCGTTAGCATTTATAGGGTCTCTTAATTCTAGACCATTCATTTGAGACAAAATTAAAGCCCTTCCTGATAATACTCGATTTATGACATAAGAGCTATTGTAATTCAGAGCAAACTTCCTTCTAGAGTCTTGTTCATTGGGAAAAGCCTTTTTGAACACTATATCTCCCTATTTGAAGTTCTAGGGTTGTACCCTTTTGTTGAAAGCTCGAGCCATTCTTTGTTGATAACATTGATTATGACATAAGGCTATCAATCTCCTCTTGTCAATCAGATTCAGCTGCTTGATGCATTTCTTTACCCAATCAGCTTCATCCAACTTAGTTTCTGATAGTAGCTTAAGTGATGGATCTCAACCTCTATTGGTAATACTGCTTCGATGCCGTATACCAAAGAGTATGGTGTTGCCCCAATTGACGTTCTAATGGAGGTCCGATAGGCCATGAGTGCAAATGGTAACATCTCATGCCAGTCCTTATATGTAACAACCATTTTTTCAATGAATCTTTCGAAGTTTTTGTTGGCTGCTTTAACAACCCCATTCGTTTAAGGTCGATAAGGAGTAGAGTTCCTGTGAATGATTTGGAGCTGTTGACACAATTCTGACATGAGCTTATTGTTGAGATTGGTGCCATTGTTAGCGATGATTGTTTCTAGGGTCCCGTATTAGGCTAAGATGTCTCTCTTGATGAACTTAACTACAACCCCTTTAGTAACGCTCGAGTAAGATGAGGCCTCAACCTATTTACTGAAGTAGTCAATGGTGACTAATATGAAGAGATGCCCATTGGATGCTTTTGGAGTGATTGGGTCGATGATATCTATACCCCACATTGAGAAAGGTTACAGTATTAAGAGGGTGTGTAGTTCCTAAGGCAGGGTGTTTATCTTATTTGAATAAACTTGGCATAAGTGACAATGGCTAACATGTTTGATGTAATCATTTTCCATTGTTGACCAATAATACCCTAGCCTCATAATTTTCTTCGCCAACATGTAACCATTCATATGAGGGCCACATACTCCTTCATGTACTTCTTTCATTAACTTCTCAACTTCCTTGTTGTCCGCACACCTTAAGAGTATATCTTGCTTATTAAGAATTGAGTAATCAATCTCCTAATCATCTTTTTATCCTTTTCTTGGCCTCTTTAAGGTATGTGCCTTATTGTAGGAACATCTTAACATCATGGTACCACGGCTTTTAATCATCAATACCTTCAATTGCTAGGCAGAAGGTAAGCTTGTCTTCAATTTCAATAATAAGGGGTTGAATCTCGATTCCAATGGATCTTTGGATCATAGATGCTAAAGTGGCCAAGGCATCAGCAAATTGGTTTTAAGTTCTTGGTACGTAATTGAAAGTGACTTCTTTGAATTTCCCTGTTAATTCAGTCAAATGCCGGTGATAAGGTACTAGTTTAGAATCTTTATTCTTGTACTCTCCTCGATCTTGGTCGATAATGAGTGAAGAGTCCCTATACACTTCTAATTTTTGAATGTCTTTATCTATGGCCATTTTAAGTCCCGTAATGCAGGCTTCATATTCGGCTATATTATTAGTGTATGGGAAAACAAGCCTTATAGCCATAGGATATTGAGTGCCTTCAGGGGATATTAATATTGCCCCAATTCTACACCTAGACACATTGGCTACCCTATCGAAGAACATCTTCCATTTTGGTGGCTCATCATCTTCTCCTTTATTAAAGCTTCCTTCAACTACTAAGAAATCCTCATCGGGGAAATTAACTTGTACCTCTTGAGGAGTGCTATCGGAGGGATTTTTTGCTAATTGATTTGCTAGAGCTTGCCCTTTAACTGAATTCCAATTTACATACATAATGTTGAATTATGATAATAACATTTGCCACTTTAAGATTCTACCAATTAGGGATGGTTTGTCTACCAAATATTTCAGGGGATCGTACTGAGTCAGCAATTCAACTTGATAATAAAGTATGTATTATCTGAGTCAATGCATTACCCAAACAAAAGTATAGTAGGTTCTTTCAATCTCTGAATATTTCTGTTCCTCTTAAGTGAATTTTTTGCTCAAATAATACATAACCTGTTTTTTTCCTTCCTCGTCTTTTTGATCAAGCACATACTCCATAGACTCTAGCAATATTGTCAAGTATAGGAATAAAGGCTTCCCAAATTTTGGAGCCACCAAAATTAGAGGGTTCATTAGGTATTCTTTAATCGTTGTAAAGGCCTGCTCAGACTCTTCGTCCCAGTTGATCTTAGTGTTCTTTTTTTAACAACTTAAACAATGGATGGCACTTGTTTGTGAGTTAGGATATGAATCAAGCTATGTAGTTCAAATGGCCCAATAAGCCTTTGGTTTCTTTGAGTATGCGTAGCAGGGGCAAATCAACTATTGCTTTGACTTTATCAAGGTTCGCTTTGATGCCCCTTTTGCTGATTATAAAGCCCAACAATTTCCCTGAAGTTATCCGACGGTACACTTCTCTATGTTAAGCTTCAACTAGAATCTTCTTAACTTATCAAACAATCTCCTCAGATAATCCACATGATTTTCTTCTCCTTTGGATTTTGCAATCATATCATTAACATATACTTCAACTTCCTTGTGCATCATGTCATGAAAGATTGCTATCATAACCCTTTGATAAGTTGCCCTGGCATTTTTGAGTTCGAAAGGCATTACTTTGTAGCAAAATGTGCCCTAAGTTGCGATGAATGTTATCTTGACTTTATCTTCTTTAGCCATTTGAATTTGATTATACCTAGAAAATCCATCCATGAAAGAGAAAATATGGCTTTCGGTTGTGTTATCGACTAAGACATAGATATGGGCCAAGGGAAAATTATCTTTAGGAGTTGCTTAATTAAGGTCCGGAAGTCCACGCATACTTTAACCTTTCCATTCTTCTTCATAACTGGTACTATTTTGGCTACCCATTCAGGATAATCAAATACCTCAATGAAACTAACCTTCAATAATTTTTTGACTTCTTCCTTGATCTTCAACAGGATATCCGGTCGGAACCTTCTTAACTTCTATTTCTTAGGGTTGATATCCTCTTGTATAGGTAAACGAAGGACTATGATCGATGGATCTAATCCGGGCATGTCTTCATAAGACCATGCGAATACATCTTGATATTCATACAGTAATGTGGTCATTTTTGCCTTTTGGTCTCCTTTTAAATTTCCCCTAATCTTCAATGCCTTAGGATTGTCATTGATCCCAACATTAATTATCTTAGTTGGCTCATCGATAAAAGTTCTACTCATTTCATGTTTTTGCCAACTTTCTTGCATATCATTATAGTTATTGACATCACTCTTAACGACTAACCTAGTAGGGCTAGAGGTGATATTAATATTTTCATCAACTATTCGTATAAGGTATCCATGGCCTTTGTTCGGATAATTGGATTTAGGAAAAAGAAAAGTATGTAAAAGAAGAGTGTAAGTAAGGCAGGAGTGAAGAGAAAAGAAATTGATTCTTATTTAGAGGAATCTTCTTTTTAGTACAATTATTTGTAGAACAAAGGCATTTTATTACAAAACTCTATAAAATATTGGACCGTGATTTATCCTTTACCCTAAGGAAGACTTATTACTATTTATAGAGATCGAGAATCAATTATTCAAGTGTTGGGACTTGTTAAATGGACTAGCCCCTTCATTTCTATTGGAAGTGTCTTCTTTGGAATGCTTTGAGTTTTGGACTTCGGCCCGGATGAAAGTTTCTAACAATAGAGGGAAGGTTACTGGAGTATGATATAACCTGTCACCTTTTTTGCCCTTAGCTTGCATTCTTTGTGATTCCTCCATCGGGGTTGGAATATATCTCAGCCTATAGGTTCCGAATTGGCTCTCTTTAAATGTTGGCCTCTCATCTTTCGCCTGATCAGTGATCATGTACACCTCTTCAAACATTTGGAGCCCAAAGTTCTCTTACTCCTCAGTGCCAATATAGAGTATAGCTGTTTCTTTATAAATTTCACAATCCTAATATTGAGCTCTATTTCGGTTTTCTTAATTTAATCTATATTAAGCTTAACCTGCTTAATATAAATTACTCGATATTAAGTTAAGGAAATATTTTTCTTTAAAAAATTAAAAAAATTGAATTTGCCAACCAGTTCAAATAGTAAAAATATAAAATTAGAGTTTTTAAGTGGGAAAACCTTAATTTGATCATTGATCTACATATTTTCTAAGAAAACAATTTTTTTAGAAAATTAAACAAAAAAAGACTGGGTTCAAGAGCTAACCTATTAAGACTATTTCACCATATAAAAACTATAAAAAAAAATTGATGGGCTTTATTTTTATAATTTTCTAAAAATACTAAAAAATAATACCTAAATATACAAAAAATAATTAAAGTGAATTTTTTATTACGAATTTTCAAGAAAAAGGGAAAAGGGTTTCTTTTATTTTTTATGCGGTTGCCCTAAAAGTATTTACATATACGCTAATCAGGATCAAATTGATCATAGTTCTCTTTTATAAAATATTTAATGAGTGAATTCTTTTTATTTTAAAAACCAAACAAGGTTTACGTTTATTTATCAATTTATTATTTAAAAAAAACTTAAGAAATCTAATTTTCCCAAATTAAAAAAAAAAAAAACCTTAACTAACTTTATTTTTTTGAAAAACTCGATTAAGATTTTTTTATTTTTAAAACTATTATGTGTCAAAAATATCTTTTCTAAATCCTAATTATAAGATATATTGAAAATACGTATCTCGATATATATTTTTTCCAAATCTTAACTATAAGATACATATCTCATATATATCTTTTATCAATCCCTACTATAAAATGCGTATCTCAATACGTATCTTCTTTAAATCCTAATTGCAAGACACGTATCTTTTAAAAAAACACACACAATTTTATTGAAAAACGCAATTTAACTAAAAAAATCGGAATTATCTCAAAATATCAAGCAAACCAAATGGAAATAAAATAAAGAGAACTTGCACTAAAACAAAAAATTAATTAGTAAAAATAATTAAATAAATAATAAAATTTTGACCGATGAATTAAGTCACGTGTTTTGATCGTGTATGGTGTTGTGCTCGTGCTTATGTCAGTGTTGTATGTGAAGTGGCTCGTGCATGTGTATTGTATCACCCTAATGTGATTTGTTGAAGGGGGGTTTGCTACGTGTTGAATTTCGGCTGCTGCGATGGATTGTTATGCAGGGGATTGTAGCTTGGACATGTGTATAGAGGGGCGAAGTAGTGTGTATTGTGGATCTTGACTCTAGTGTATGCACGACATGTTGACTCCAACGTGATTGCTACTCATGGCGTGAAGAAGATCAAACTGTCATTATTGCGTCGGCATGGATAAAGAAAGATCAGGGGCTATGCTGGATTAATGGGGGTCAGGATGGCATGAATTGTGTTTGGAATTTAGTCGGGGGTGGGGGGGGGGTTAGCATCGGTCAGCGTTGGAATTTTAAGCGAAGAGCTTACGGGTTCGGATTGTAGATTTTGGCTTCAAAGATTTAGATGTTAGATTTCGTCTAACTTCGGATTGTAGAAATTTGGACATTGGATTTCGTCTAACTTTAGATTGTGGATATTTGGACGTTAGATTTCAGCTTTGGAAATTTGGACTTTGGATCGTCTAGGAATTGGTGAATTAGTTTTGTCTGGGAATTGGTGAATTGAGGCTTGGCTTGGAATGTTAGGCTTTATGGAAATTTGGAATTAATTGTGCGGATGAAAAAAACATCCGCTACATTACGTGTCGATTGGCTATTTGTAAACCCAAAATCAAATTTTTCGTATCAAAGATACGATTACGATTTTTCAAAGATTTATCCTAACTTTTAAAAATTCTACTTAATTCGGGCTTTCTATTTTTTTAAAATCCGATTTGACCCAATTAGAAATATCCCAATAACTTATCTAATAAATCCTAAATTTATTTCAGCCCAATATAAATTAAATAAAAATTTATTTTAAATCTGACTAGACCAAAATTATTTTAACAAACCCTAATTCTCAAATGACTTAATAATTTATTAAATTAATCACATACCGTTATCGATTTGATATTAAATGATTCGATGCAACTCGACTCGACTAGACTCGATATGATATGACTTGACTCTCTTTTTTTATTTTTTATTTTTTCTTTTAATTTTCATTTTTTTATTTTTTGTTTTGTTTATTCTTATTTATTTCTCAACTTGGCTCAACTAACGAAAATGAAAAATGGTAAAAATAAGGTGTCTACAACTTCTCCTCTTTGTAGTGAAGTTCGATGGGAATTTCGCTACAAAAACAAAAGTGATAACCATTTTTGCTAGACCCGACTTGGATAATCCAAAAATGATAGATCTCTTCAAGATTTCAAAAAACTTTGTTTTAGTTAATAGATGATCCGAAAATGATAGATCTCTTTGAGATTCTTTTTGACTTGTTGAACAATCTTAAGATGATAGATCTCTTTGACATTTCTTTTCACTTGTTGAACAATCTAAAGAGGATAGATATTTTCGAGATTCGTTTTGGTTAATTCGAAGAAGATAGATCTCTCTGAGATAATCAGATTAATTCAAAGAGGATAAATCTCTTTGAAATTCATTTTAGTTAATCCGAAGAGGATAAATCTCTTGGAGATTCGTTCCGATTAATCTTGAAGAGAATAAATTTCTTTGAGATTTCTTTTTGGTTAATCCAAAAAAGATAAATCTCTTTGAGATTCATTTTTTGTTAATCTGCAGAGGATAGATCTCTTCGAGATTTATTTTGGTTAATCCGAAGAGAATAGATCTCTTCGAGACTTCTTTTGGTTTGGTGAACAATCTGAAGAAGATAGATCTTTTCAAAATTTCTTTTTTATTGATCCAAAGAGGATAGATCTTTTCGAGATTGAAAAAAACTTCCTTTGATAGATAATCTGAAAAGAATAGATCTCTTTAAAATTTTGAAAAACTTCCTTTTGTAGATAATTCGAAAATGATAGATCTTTTCGAGATTTTCAAAAAACTTCCTTTGGTTTGATAATCCTAAGAGGATAGATCTCTTCAAGATTTAAAAAAAAAAACTTCCTTTAATGGATAGTCCGAAGAGGATAGATCTCTTTAAGATTTCAAAAAAAAAAAAACTTCCTTTGGTGGATAACCCGAAGAAAATAGATCTCTTCGAGATTCCAAAAAACTTGCTCTAGTTTAATAATCTGAAGAGGATAGATCTCTTCGAGATTCTTGTTTTGTTTTTGGTGATTCGAAGAGGATAGATCTCTTCAAGATTCTGGTTTTGTTTTGGTGATTCGAAGAGGATAGATCTCTTTACGATTTCTTGTTTTATTTTGGTAATCCAAAGAGGATAGATATCTTCAAGATTTATCTTGACTTGGTGGAGAATCTAAAGAGGATAGATCTCTTTGATATTTGTTTTGATTTGGTGAATAGTTCGAAGATGATAGATCTCTTGATTTGGTGAATAATCTAAAGACAATAGATCTCTTTGAGATTTGTTTTGACTTAATGGAGAATCTAAAGAGGATATATCTCTTCAAGATTTCTTTTTGACTTGGTGAATAATCCAAAGAGAATAAATATCTTCAAGATTCATTTTGCTTGAAAGGATAGATCTTTTGAAGACAAGATAAGATGAGATTCTATTAAAGACAAAATGAGACAGCGCTCTCATGAGCAAACAATCTTTTAAATGATTGGACGATGCTCATTTGAGCAAGTGATCCAACTAAGATAGGATAACGCTCTTTTGAGCAAGCGATCCTAGCAAAAGACTAGATAAGATAACGCTCCTATGAGTAAGCGATTCGAAAAATGATTGGACTAAATCAAATAGCACTCATTTGAGTAAGCAATCCTAACAAAAGACTGGATGGTGCTCCATTGAGTAAGCAATCCAAGAAGGAAGAAAACTTTCATGAGTTTTTACAAATTGATTTGTGACTTAAGTTTGACGGATTTTGATGATTCCTTGAAAATTTTAACTCTTCTTTTTTTTTTTTAAGAAATCTCTCTTGGTAATTTAAAAAGTTTCATTTCTCTTTTGAAAAGTTTTTATTTTTTTTCAAGAAATTCAAAAAAACATTCTTTGATTGAAAATTTTGTTACTAACGAGGAAAAAAGTCTTAAAAATTCTGAAGGTCACAAATAAAGGGTTGGCTTGTCCTTTGCCTATTGACCACTTATTCTTTTAGTCTTGTTTCTTGAAGCATAATTCATGATCCTTGAACTTTTTAGAAGCATTGATTTCCAACTTAGAATAAATGACCGTTCAAGAGAAAGCACTCAACTCTTCAATTTTCCACTGAGGGGATAGATATCATTACTTGAAATGTTTAGTCAAACTAGACTTCCTTGTACTCTCATAGGTTTGTTTTTACTTTCAACATTAATTCCAAAAATTGTAGCCTATCTTATAAGTGATACATTCAAGTCAATCAATAGGTTTTTTTTTTATTTGTAATGTAAGGCTTTTGGTCAATGGTTTAAGCAAATGTATATTAATGTACTTTAGCCAATTTTAAAAGAAATTATATACAATTCATCTTGGGTTTGCAAACCAAGAACCTAGGAAAAACTAAACATGAGCTTGCCCCAATTTCATGAGCAAGTTTTGCTTAAAATAGTCCATTTCTTTAGTCAAAAGAGTTTTATCAAGGGTGGTAAAGTGAGTGGGATCATATAGTAAGGGCTTTGCTTTTGGGCTTAGAAATTGAAAGTGTTTAGCCTTTAGATACCATCACCAGTTCGAACTTTAGGCTTTATTAGTAATTTGGCTATTCTTTAAAGATAATCACCTTGCTAATATCTTCAATATCTTTTTTTCACCTTTTTTCTTTTTTTTTTTCTTTTTTCTTTTTGTTTTCACTTTTTCTTAATAGGATTTGAAGCACCAAAAGGTAGGTTTAAGGTATATAAGCTTGGGAGAAGTGTATATGGCTTTGAAGTGCTTAGGAAAGAATCTATGGACTTGATATGTTTGAATAAGTGCACAGGCCTAAGTGAAATGTATATGGTTTGAAGCTCTTCTTCATTCTAAAGAAATTGAATTACCTATAACAATATTTGCTTATGAATTGGCACAACTAAAACAAGCATAATTTAGTCTCCTCTTTTTCTCTAGATTGATGACCCTAACCTCTTAATTGCCCTAATTTGGGGTAGTTCTTGGTATGGCTAATTTTAAGAAAAATCCACTAAAGGTTTAAGTAGGTTTGCAAGGGATAACTATGTTTAGGGATGATGAAATGAATGCCTAATATCATTTTGATATACATACCAAGTTCAAGATAGGCCTCCTTTAAAGAACGAGCCCAATTACTCACCTTAATGGCCCTCTTTTCTTATGTGTATTTAGGGTTAGTGTTTAAGACATGGGTTACCTCTTTTCATCCTAAACTTTTCAAGTAACATGTTATCATTCTCTTATGTGGAAAGTTTTAAGTTTGGAGTTCATATATTTTTTATTCATTTTCGCTCATTCGAAATGCCCCTATTTGAGTTGAGCTAGCTTCATAGCATACAAAGATAAGAATATACATGAAAACTACTTTATTCAATAACTCGTAGCTATTACAATCCCCAAAATGAAAGCTTACTTTGAAAAAAATGTAGGAACTAAAATTCTTTTTTACTTCTTGCCCCTATTTCTATCACTTCTTAGCCCATTTAGTTGAATTGATCTTTCGAAAATATACCCAACTGCTTCAAATGGTAAGCCACCTTGTCAGATGATAGTAGAAGATCCTCAATGCCTAATACTGGAGGTTGTCTGTTTGATGCCCTTAGGTTAGAGATACCATTGTCTATAGACCCATTAGTCTCTAGAAAATTTGGTTGAATAACCTTAGCTTCAATCAATTCTTGCACCTTGTGCTTCAGTTTCCAGTAGTCTTCTGTGGTATGCCCCACCTAACCCACATGATATTCACACCATTTGTTAAGGTCATAAACCCTTAACTTGTATCTCTTTGTTGAGTTTTCGCATGCCAGTAGTCTTATATCTCTCAATTGCTTAAACACTTAGGCCATTGGAATCTTAAACTGTGTAAATTGCCTTCTCTTGTTGTTGATGAGCTTGTCTTGATTCCAGGCTTTCCCGATTGACACATTTGTTCCTAACTTCTCTTTCCTTGAATGATCTTCATGCTTGGGCTATAATATCCTATCCATATTAGGATATAGGTTTTCAAGTTACTTGAGCAACTAACCTATTACCATTTCCATACTAGTGAGCCTTTCTTCTAATATCACTAACTTTTCTTCTAAGGCTACAACCCTGTTTTTCAAATCATAGTAGTAACATACCTCCTAAGCTTAACAATTCAAATATATTTCTAGGATCTTTTCCAAACTTTGTATCATGTTGATAGTGTGCCCTTGAATCTGTAACTCTTTAGACTTATATGCTTGAGATGGGGTGTCAATAGGTACTTGGGCTTGGGTATGAGCTGTAAGCTCCCAAAATTGAGTTTAGGGTAACCGAGTCTAGATTTAAGGCTTTTAGGAAAACTTATCCAATTGAGCTCAAATTTTACGACTAAGATAGAAAAGTTAGTTGAGATGATACGGTAAAGTTATATTTTAAAAATAATGACCCAAAATCCCAATTTTGCCCTTAGAAGTAGGAATATTCAATATAGCACTAAAATGCTTGAAACTTCTAAAATCAAATTTAGATTGCGACGAGAACTTAGAGATAAGTTAATTGAGCTATAAAATGAGATAATATAATATAATTCACTATATAAAAATACACGTAATTTTATGAGTATACTCGGTATAAATAATAATTATACTCGTAAATTAACCCTAAATTATGTAATTATATATACATTGTGTTGAAATCATAAAATTAATTAAGAGAATATATCCTAAAAATCAAAGATATGTAAGAAATGTAATTATACGAGTAAAGTTATATATTTTTCACGTGTTATTTACATAGGGTATATACTTATATACTAATTAAATAACTAAATCCTAATATATAATATCTATATTTAAGTAAATAATTAACAAAACTTATCCAAATGCATTAAAACTTGTTGCAAATGGTTAGAAAGCTTTTGGATTTGCCGTAGCATGCTATGGAATTCAGATTGTGATGAATCAAAAGTTGATTTATTAGGAAGAAGCTACCTCCTACTTGCAATTAATGGAGGAAAAAGCAAGAAAAAAATTTTAAAAAATAAAGGGAAAAGAAACCGACCTAAACCACTATAAATCTGTTGAACAACATCATTTTACATCTTTTGAAACAAGAAACAATAGAAAGAAAAATTAGAAAAAAATCGTAGAAAATAGAAAAGATTATGGGAAAAACAGAGCAATTACCATATTTGGCTAGTTCCTAGGGCTCTTGTCGTTCTGCTGTTAAGTCACTCCACCACCAGGGAGTACCCCCAACGTCTAGGTGTTCTGACACACCCCCCCACCCCATGGCTACCAGAGATACCAAGAACAACAATGTCAAATTCTTGCCCTGTTTTTCAATAAATTATAAAAAATATTAAATCTATCTAGAAAATTATGAAAAAATTGTACTTAGGTTATTTTGAACATGCTTTTACGTGATATTTTTATTTTTGAAAAATTCATAATATTTGATAGATTTTCTTAAGAAATCTACTGTTTATCTTAATTTAGATTTGTAAAATAAATGTGCTAAATGATGTTGTTTCTAGCTGAAAATTTTTGTGTAGGATATTTATGATATATAGATAATTACTATGTAGCCCGAATTTTAATTTGAATGTTTTTAATATTTATTACATTTTTTTGGCCTAGAAATAGCTTGAAAATAGGCTGAAATTATGAATTAAATAGGAAATTATGAAATTAATTGATGAAATGGAGATGTACTGATCTATAATAAATAATAACAGTATTGAGTCAGATTGAAATTAATTTGGTGTAAAAATAATCATAATTGGGTAACTTATAATAATTTAGGGGCAAAATCGTCAATACAAATATATAGGTGATTAGGTTGAAAATTTGAAACCAAGTGATAATTGAATTCCTCATTTTTTTAGGAGTTTATAGAAATTTTTAGGGAATTATTTGGTAACCCGAACTAATTATTTCGAATTTACTAAGTAAAATAGCTTAATTTATAAGTCGGGGTGTATTTGTATTATTAATAAACTAAAATGAATTAAATAGTTAAATAAAAACTATATATAGAATTGCTGATCAGATTGGATTAAATGGATATTTTTATTATATTTATTAATATTTTTTGGTCAGGATATACTTTAGGTATATTAGACTTAGATAATACTTATATTGTAACAATATATTGACAAATTAGATAAAATACAATTTAATAACGTAAATTACATATAATACGATCATATTTATATAATTATGTATAATTATATTAAAAACTTGAACTATCCGTTAAAAGTCGTCTCTAGAAATAGGACTTGTAAAACGTATCGTTAGGTCTATACGAACCTAACGACATTAATTTTATTAAAATCGGATAACCTTAAGTAATTTAACCTATAACTTTATCATATTCAAGAATATACGTATTTTGGTAATCTTACCGAAATTAAAATGTGAATTAATAAATTAAAAATACGTTTCGATACGATCGAAACGATATATAATACGTAATAATATATATGATGTACAGTATCAACAATTAATAACTTGATTCGATATATAGTGATAATACGACTATATATTATGGAAATAATAATAATAATAATAATATATAACCATTTTAGATTAAACCTTAATGTTTTCATAATTATTACAAAAACTGAATTTGGGTTTTTTTTTTGTGTAATTAGGATCTTCCAATATAAAGATGGTTGACGATTTGAGTTAGCAATAGCAAACGTCTAAATAAGTAAATTGGAATTGTGGCTTCACCGCTTGTTAGGTATTGTTTAAAGTATCTAGAGACCCAAGAGCACTTCTGGTTGTATTTGTAGTTAGTTGATTATGTGCGTACTGTGAGTGTAGATGATATTCGGTTGTGACAGGAGTTCAACTCCTTGGTGTGCTATTCTACATGTTGCATGGATTCTGTATTGTGTGAACTTGTTGGCCACCTCTAATTAAAACTAACATTTATTCAACTAAAATGAAATTGGACATGCATAACACCCATTAGGGGAAACGATTAAGAGTGTTAGGCTAAATATCGACTTCCTTCGATGAGGATAGCTGAAATGGTCATTTCCCTATCTTTAGTCGAACTAAGTGACAGGCGAGGAGGTCATGGTAAGGTTAGAGGCTGTGGTTCGAAGGTAATCATGGGAGGAAGGTGTTCTCCATTGCACAAGGTTAGGTTTGGTTTAACTTGAGTCGCAATGAAACTCCTCAATCCGAGTTGGAGCGGATATAATTTCTCTAACCTCACAATGGATCAGATAACAATGTGCGATGTTTCATTTGTTTGATTGCATTACGTTTCATTATAATTATTAACCTTATTCATGTTTATATAGTACTTTTTTGACTCTGTCCTACTTACTGAGCTAATTGTGCTCACATCCCTATAGACTCTTTTGCAGGTGTTGAGAGAGGTCAAGATGTTCCGATACTATCGTTCCCAGGTTAATGTATTATTGTTTAAGAACGTAAGGATCGAGGAATCAACTGAACTTGGGCTTTTAACTTTGTCTTTAATTTTTTGAAGAAACTAATTGAAAATTCTCTAAGATCCCACTAGCTTCCTAACTTATTGTATATAAATTGCAAAACCTATAGTTTTTAATAAACTCTAATTATAAACTTTACCTTTGGACGTAAAACGTTTGTATACATACTGTTGTGGTACGAGACAACAAGTTGTATAGAATAAGTATTTTATAAAAGCTCTACCACGAGTTTGGTTATTAACAGTTGTCAAAACAGACGTTTCAAGCTAGTTGAGTTGTACACCTTGTGTGAACTGTATCTACTATAGCAGATGGTCTCAACTTGCTTCAAGGGCGTGACATGAGCTATGGTCTCAACTTGCTTCATGTATTTGCTTAGAACCTCTTCTACTATGGCTATTCTCTGTTCAAGAGCTTCAGATATCTTGTTTTTTAAAATGAGTGATATAGGCTTCAAGTTGAGCCAAATCACTTAAAAGGCAATATTTTAAAGCCTATGTAAGCCCTAAAGCTAAGCTAAATGACCATAGGATTGAACTTAGTACATAAAGTTTAAGACGATCGATTAAAAGATCTAATCAAATATAAATTATAAACTATAGATAGAAAAATTAGTAAAAACGACTCCATAAACTTAAATTTAAGAAAATAAATAATAAAATAGGAGACTATAAAATTTTTAAATTTTAAGTATAATAATTGTTAATTATCGAAAAGGCGAAAAGTATAATCAAATAACTAATAAATTACTAGAGATAGATTATATGTATACTAAAAATTATATAATGACCTAAATAATAATTAAGAATGTTCACATGTACCCTACATATATTTATGTATAGATAAAAATACGTAAAATTACTTAAATTGGCTAAAAACTTATTAAATAATTAAAGAAAATTATTAATTAATTAAGAAAATATCATAGGAATAGGGAATGATGTGGATTTGGTAGTGGCAAGTTAGGAATTGAAGAAGAAAAATTAACCAATCAAAATCAAGCAATACAAAAGCCAAAAATTAAGGGATTTGGGCAATGTCTTATCCAATTTAATGCATAGTAATTATTATAAAGCTCTATAAATAGTGAAAAAAATTACAGAGCTCATTTGAGCAATTAGAAGTTAGAAAAAATTTAGAGTATCGAAATTGGAAGAGAAAAATTTAGGTCAGGAAAAGAAATAAGAAAACTGTACAGTAAAGGCTAGTGAACCAAACCCACACACCACCACCACCACTACCCCACTCCAAATTCACCGTCTAGACAGGCCGACACACCTAGACCAGTGTTGGAAGCCCAAAAGTCATTAAACCGGGTGAGTCTCTTATCTACTCCGATTTTGTATAATTTCTTAAAATTATTTATTTTACCCAGAAAATTATGAAATTTATTATTCTAAGGTTTTATTATATGTAGATTTAAGGAAAAATAGTGATTAAGTTTAATCACGTTTGAAAATATAGGGTTCTTAATAAATTAGGCAAAACGAACATAATTAGAACTAAAAATAAATAAATTTAGGAGTATAGTTTGGAGCTCAAATTTTTTCTGTAGAATGCTTAAGTGATATAGAACAATGTTATGAAGCCATTTTTTTTAATATAATTTTCAAAATTTTTAAGTAAATTTTTAGCCCTAAAATGAGGTGATTAAGTGATTAATTACTGAATTAGATAGTAATTAGATGTTTAGGGATGTTAATGTCTGATGTGAAAACCTAATCCTAGCCTTTGGAGTGTTAAGTGTAATTAATGAAGAAATTATGTGGTAATTGTAGGAAATTAAGAATATGTAGAATTGGAAATTTAATAAATATGAAAAATTAGGTTTATTTAGATAATATAATAATAATAATCAGTATATAATAAATATGAAACAAAATTTAACTTTAGGTAATTATATAAAAAAATGTAAGATTTTCTTACATCGGGAATAAATCCGGTACCCCAGTTAGGATTAGTATATATCAAACAGTTTAGAACACTACATTAAGACCCAATATGATATTAGAATACTCGAGCTTAATGTGATTAATTTCACATTAGGATTTAAGCATATTTAAGATTCTAGAATCAAAACTAGAATCTAATTTAAAAATCGAACCCCGAAATAAGGTAGGATGAATCATTAGTAAATAATAGGTATACATGGAGAAATGAGTTAAATTATAACTTAGAATATAAATCATTAAAGTATAAGTACTAAAAAGACCTATTTGTATTATAGGATACTCAGTGACGAATTGGCTTGCAATTAAGTAATCGAGTAGTTGAAAATTCCAAATAAGTTGGGTTATTACTTATTGTATTAGAGTACTATTTTATGGTACTCGAAGACTTAGGATTGTATATGATTATGATTGTAAGTAGTTTATGCATGTGTTTGAATATCTGAATTCGGGTTAAAATTTGTAATGTGATTGATTTTGTGTTATGACTGAATTGGTGTGAAATTGTTTGAGCACCCTAAATGGAATTTAATTTTATTTGACCATAATGACCTAAATTGTGATGCATTGCAACCCTTTAAGAGATCATTAGGGTTCTCTAACCAAACATCGACACCTTTGATAAAGATAGCGCTAGATAACAATTGGTCTTTTTCTCATCCTTAACCGAACTAAAGACAAGAGAGGAGGTCGCGATGAGGATAAGGCCATTGGTTCAAATGATAGTCTTAGGAGGAGCAGTGTCTTCATTGCATAAACTTGAGTTTAGTTGTGAGCTGTTGCATAACATAAAAACTCCTTAATTTGGATTAAAGCGAGTGAAATTTCTTTTGTTTGTGTTTGTATACATTCATGAGTCTCCAATTTAACTTACTGAGCTGTAGTTGCTCATACCCGTATAGATCCTTTTGCAAGTCTTGATTTTTGAATACTTCAAGTATTATGCCACCTTACAATTATCCATAGGTTAGTTCTTTTGAAGTCTAGAGTGTGAGGATCAATTCACTTAGCAGTGGATGTGTAGCTAGAGTGTCCTTTATAGTTTAAAAACGAAAGACTGATAGTCATTATGTAAATTAGTAAACCGTTTTGTTTATATAGAGTTTCTTGGGAAGTTTTGTGGACTTTGCATATAATTATGTATGTTGATTAAAAATTTGTGGTAATTACTGTAATTTTAGCTAAACACGTAATTGGACTGTTTGCTTCAAAGTGAGGAGTTGTCGGCACCTTATATAGATCTTGTCTATAGTAGGTACTGTAAAGCCAGTTATTATCATAGAATGGTTTATACGGCAGGACTGTTGCGACTCTACAACTTTGACTCGTAACAGCTTGTAAGAATCCCTTCTTGTTAGCAACATTATATTCCCTCTCTTTAAAAAAAAAAAAAAAATCAAGTTTTTGATTTTGGAAACCCTCTCTTTTTTTTTTAGAACTTTTATTAAATAAAATGTTAATTTTATTATATAGATAGCCTAATATTAACATTAACAAATCTAAAAAAAAAATAGGAACATTAAGACTAACAATTAAGGACATATGATGACGATTATATTACAAGGATGATATAAAAAATAGAAATTATTTTACAATAAGAGACTCATTAAGAGTGATTACTCATAAAGAAAGCTTTATCAGGAGCGTAATAACTTAACGGATGAATACAAAAAATGAGAACCTAGACATTTACAAGATTAATGACTCTGAGATGGGAAATAATTTACAATGGGAATCTGATAGTTAAATCCTTTCCCTTTTTTTTTTTTATCTTTTTGATTTTTAATTTTGTTAGCTCCTAATAGTATAGTACATATGAGGCATTGCAATAAAAATCCACTAAGTAAAAAATTATTACAAAACTGGATTTTTCATCATAAAATATCTTTTGAAATTTCCTCTTTTTTAAAAAAAATGTTGGAAAGCCATTTAGAAAATGACAGTTTTATAATAATTTTTATCATAGTTAATTTTCATGATTACATGCCAAAAAAATTTACAAGTTGATACAAAGGGTTTTTCTTACTTGTTTTTCTTTATTTTATTTTTTTGTTTTTGTTTAAGGAAACTATCATGAAATAAAAAAAAAATGAGTAAGAAAATTGCATAATCAATAAAGGTTATTGTTTAATAAAGCTGTACATTTACTAACAATCATAAAATCTAACCTATACAATGGATTAAAATAAAAGAAAACTCCTAACTAATCTTACTAAAAAGCTCAAATCCTATGTCTATAAGAGCAGACAAATCTAGCTAAGACGGGCTTACAGGATTGATACTAACCTGACTTTTCATATCTATATTACATGAAATATGAAACAATGTGATTATATACAACGAGACCGCTAAATTTTCAATAAAGTTGGATATGATATTAATAATTTTGTAGCTTTTTCAAAAATTTTCTTAGAAATTACATAGCCTTTCACTTACTGAGAAATAATAAAACATAAAACATATATAATACAAGGAATGAAAGTGATTAAATAGAAACAAGCATTGGAAAAATAAAATTAAATATAAAAAATGCAATATGTTACACACGCATGCAATGCAATAAGGGTCGGTAATTAATAAATTATAGAAAGTATTACAAATCTACGGTTGGAAAATATCCTTATACATAAGTAAGTCTGAAATATAATTTTTTAAAAAATGAAGTTCGCAAATACTTATATATAAAGGTTACTAGTTTTTTTTTTTTTTTTATAATTTCCCCTTTTTTGAAGAATAAGATCGAGTCGATCATGGATTGATCAGGCTTTTCCTATAATTTAAGAATGACTACACCTTTTTGGAAAGGATGATGCAAGAGGGTAAGTCTATAGGTCTCAAGCTCTATAGCTTCAAGACTTTCCGAAGAGAAGCTTAGTGGTTATATTGAAGCCTGAATGAGCTCACTTATTACCGCCAGGTGGGGGGTAAAGACCCCAGCAACTCCAGCGGCTCATTCTAAGTTTCTAAGATAGCTCAAGTCCGACCATATCTAAACATGCAAATGATTATTACAAAATAAAAGAGCCCTCCTTAATTTCTCAAGCCCATTAGGCCGGACTTTTTTTCTTAAGGCCTGCATCACTAAAAAAAATAATTAGTACAACTATAATACAAAAAACAAAAAAGATAATAATATAAAAGCCCATCAATGATTTTTTTTTTTTTTATTCTCACATGGCTAGCCCACTAGGCTTCCCTAGTAGAGTCACTAATTTTATCAAACCTTATTTTGGTTTCCTTAATTTAACTTATATTAAGTCTAACCTGCTTAATATAAATTACTCGATATTAAATTAAGGAAATATTTTTCATTAAAAAATTTTAAAATTGAAGTTACCAACCAGTTCAACTGGTAAAAAAATAACATTAGAGTTTTCAGGTAGGAAAACCCTAATTTGACCATTGATTTCCATATTTTCTAAGAAAATGATTTTTTAGAAAATTAAACCAGAAAAGATCAAGTTTGGGGGCTAATCTATTAAGACTAAGTCACCATATAAAAACTAAAGAAAATTTTGATGGGCTTTATTTTTATAATTTTCTAAAAATACTAAAAAAATATACCTAAATGTACAAAAGATAACTAAAGTGAATTTTTTATTATTTTTTTATTACGAATTTTCAAGTAAAAGGGAAAAAAGTTTCTTTAATTTTTTATGTAGTATCTCCGAAAGTGCCTACGTATTCGCTAATTAGGATCAAACTGATTGTAATTCTTTTCTATAAAATATTTAGCGGGTAGATTTTTTTTTATTTTGAAAACCAAACTAGGTTTACGTTTATATATCAATTTATTATTTAAAAAAAAACCTAAGAAATCTAATTTTCTCGAATTAAAGAAAACCTTAACTAACTTTATCTTTTTAAAAAACTCGATTAAGATTTTTTTATTTTTAAAACCACTACGTGTCAAAAATATCTTTTCTAAATCGTAACTATAAGATACGTTGAAGATACATATCTCGATATACATCTTTTCCAAATCTTAATTGTAAAATACATATCCCATATATATCTTTTTTAAATCTCTATCGTAAGATACATATCTCGATAAATCCTAACCGCAAGATACGTATCTTAAAAAAAATACAATTTTATTGAAAAACGCAATTTAACTAAAAATATCGGAATTATCTAAAAAAAATCAAGCAAACCATGTGGAAATAAAATGAAAAGAACCTACACTAAAACAAAAAATTAATTTGTAAAAATAATTGAATAAATAATAAAATAAAATAAAATAAAATTTGACCGATGAATCGAGTCGTGTGTTTTAATCATGTACGGTGTCGTGCTCTTGTTCACGTCGGTGTTGTGTGCGAAGTGGCTAGTACATGTGTATCATATTGCATGGATGTGATTTGTTGAAGGGAGGTTTGCTATGTGTTGAATTTCAGCTATTGCGATGGATTGTTGTGTAGGGAATTGTAGCTTAGACATGTATACAGTGGTGCGAAGCAATATGTATTATGGATCTTGACTCCAGCGTGTGCGTGGCACATTGACTCTAACGCAATTGCTGCTCGTGGCATGAAGAAGATCAAACCGTCGTTGTTGTGTCGGCATGGATAAAGAACGATCGAGGGCTATGTTGGATTTGTGGGCATCAGGATGGTGTAAATTGTGTTTGGAATTTGGTCAGGGGGGTGGGGGCATTGGTCAGCGTTGGAATTTCAGGCAAAGAGCTTACGAGTTTGAATTGTGGATTTCAGCATCAAAGATTTAGAAGTTGGATTTTATCTGACTTCGAATGGTGGAAATTTGGAATTGGATTTCGACTTCAGAAATTTGGACTTTGGATCGTCTAGGAATTGGTGAATTGAAGCATCAGGGAATTGGTGATTTGAGGCTCATTTGAGGCTCAACTTGGAATGTCAGGCTTCATGGAAATTTGGAATTAATTATGGGAATAAAAAAAATGTCTCCTACATTACATATCGACTAGCTATTTATAAACCAAAAATCAAATCTTTTATATCGAAGATACGATTAGGATTCTTTAAAAATTTACCCTAACTTCTAGAAATCCTATTTAATTCGGGTTTTCTATTTTTTAAAGGCCCAATCCAACCCAATTAAAGATAGTCCAATAACTTATCTAATAAATCCTAAGTCTATTTTGGCTCAATATAAATTAAATAAAAATTTATTTTAAATCAAATTGGGCCAAAATAATTTTAATAAAGCTTAATTCTCAAATAACTTAATGATTTATTAAATTAATCACATACCATTATTGATTTGACATTAAACGATCTGACACAACTCAACTCAACTCGACTTGACTCGATATGATTTGACTTGACTCGATATGGTACGATTCAACTCTCTTTTGTTTTTTCATTTTTTCTTTTAATTTTCCTTTTTTTAAATTTTTCTTATTTTTTGTTTTGTTTATTCTTATTTATTTCTCAACTTAGCTCTACTAACGAAAATGAAAAATGACAAAAATGAGGTGTCTACACTTGGCCACCTAAAATTGTGATGACCTGGCCATTAGAGATGAACTTAACATTTTGGTGAAAACTTGACGGTATAGCCCCTGCTGAATGTATTTAAGGCCTCCTCAATAACAGATCAAAGGTCCTTAGAATGTCCAAAACTTGGAATGGGATGTTGAACGTCTGTGGGCCGATATCAAATGGTAAGTCCATGTCCCCTATAATTTCTCTCTTAGATTCGTCAAAAGCTCTTATTGTTATTGAACTCAGCTTGATGGTGGACATATCAATGCCTAATAGATTTAGGGTAACTAAAGTGTAGACATTCAGGGATAACCCATTGTCAATGAGGACTCTTGTTGTGATGATGTCATTTATCTTCACTATTATAAATAGAGGATTTGTGTGCTGGTTACCTTCTTTGCCCAGTTCCTCGGCGGAGAAAAAAATTGAGTCCATAGTGAGGATGGAATTAGTGATAGATCCAATCCTTTTAGCTGGTATTTCACTAGGGACTCTCACTTCCCTTAAAGTTCTAAACAAAGCTTTTCAATGTAGATCAGATGCCATCAAGAGACTCATGAGGGATATTTATACTGGAGTCTTAGCGAGCTAATCCATTATTTTATATTTACTAGACTTAATCATCTTGGTGAATGTAGACAATCCTTCTTCAGTTTGTTCATTGTTTGACCTTTCCAGTACAGCCTTCTTTTTAAGGCTTCGCTCAAATCATAGATCCTACTAGAGCGGGTGATCTTCCTTACAAGAGAACTTGACTGCCCTTGGTTTATTGCCTAGTAATTAAGAGGGGTAGTTTTATAATTTTCGAAGGCTACAGGCACATAGAAGGTGTACTGTTTAGTTTGTGGAATTTGCTTCTCTTCTTGTCTGTAGAATATATAAACCTAGGCTCTCAGTTGGAACCGATCATGTTAATTGCGGGCTCTAAGTCGTCAAATATCATATTGATGATAGGCCTATGGTTTAGCAGGGGGTTGTTGTTAACGTTTAGAGCAGGAGCCTCCATAAAATCCAGTTGTATTATGCCTTCATCTGTTAAGTCTTGAGTTTTGTTCTTTAACCTCCAGTACGAGTTGATTGAATGACCCACTTGCCCTAAATGATACCGACATCTTGCATTGGGATAAAAAAATCTCAGCTTGTACCTTTCACTAGGAGCCTCATAATGGAGCAGATTATCTCTTCTTAGTTTTTCAAGCACTTAATTGAGTAGAATGGGTATCTTGGTGAACTGCCTTGGGGCCCTGCTAACCTATGGTTGGCTTCTATATTATTGTTGAGCTGGTAGAGGATTTGCTGTGAAAGAGACTCGAGCGTTAAGCCTAGTATTTGAATTAAACATGCTGACAGTAGCTTCTCTAAGCTTACTGGTGGTAGGTTTAGCAGAGAGTGGTCTTCTATTTGATGTCTCTTATAGCTTGCCAGAGGAGACAACACTTTCAATTCAACACCCCATTGCCACTACTTCTACAAAGCTAGAAAAGGCTTGTCCGATTAGGTGAACGAAGTAGGGCTTTTCAAGAGTGTTGATAAAAGTTGTGATTAGCTCTTTCTCAGTCATGAGGGTAGATACTCTAGCAACTAAGGACCTCCACCTTTAGGTATACTCTTTGAAATATTCATTGTGCCTCTTCCTTAGGGCAACCAAAACCATTATGGTTGGCGCCACTTCAACATTGAATCTATATTGCTCATAGAATACTCTAGCCAGCTTTTCCCATGTATTTATCTGATTCAGGTCTCATTGGGCATACCGAGTTAAAGCAGGGCCAATCAGGCTGTCCTAAAAGGTCTAGACCATGAGTTGGTCATATTGCACATACTTGCCCATCTTGCATACAAACAGTTAGGTGTAAAGCTTAGGACATCTAGTCCCATTGTATTTTTCAAAGTCAGGTACTTTGAACTTTTCTAAGAAGCTTCCATAATCATAGGTAGAGAAGGCTGTTATGCCAGTGTGCTCGAATCTATCATACCCCTCAAGCATTTTCATTTTTTCAATAATTTGTTGAGTTAGCTGCTTCTCAAGCTCTTTCAGTTTGTCCTGATCAGCTTCAAGCTTTGGATTGATCGAGAACAAGTAATTGTTCGGCTCAAAAGTTAGGTTAGCCTTTGGAAATACCCCTTCTGTTTCAAAGGATTTGAAGGCTTGATTAACCTTGGGGTAGGCTTCTTCCATTTTGAGGGGTAAGGCCTCAATATTCTTTCCATATCAGACCTTAAAACTTTCTTTGTTTGATGGAGCCGTAGACCTGAGTAAGGCAATGCTATTAGTGAGAAAGCTTAGTTGGTATGCGATCTTCCCTACTGTTTGCTCTAAAGATTGGAACCTTAGCTCAATAGGATCAATAACCTCGGGTTTGATATTACCATTGTTGGTGTTAGTGTTGTCGTTTCCCTAGTTAGCCATTCTAGTTTAAGAGCGAGTTTTAATAGGACTTCTTTGGAAGATTTGATGTTTGGGAGCTATCTTAGCAACTTGGTTAAAACTACTTCACAACAAGTTAGCACACAAATATTTTTGAAAGAATGCAAATGAGATAGGTGAATGAGATGCAAATGAGCCATATGGATGAAAGGGAGGGAATCGACAATTAATTAACAAAATGGCAAGTTATTTATTATTCTTAAATTCTCGAAGTTTTATTACATAAAAGAAAGGAAAAGATACAAATTCATCTATACTAATTTTCTTTTCTTCTGTGGGTTAGGTGACGGTTTCTTCTCCTTCTTTTGATCATGCTTAGTTGCTTCCTCGAACTCTTAAATCTTCTTCTAAGCCATCTTTAACTGGTGCTCCAGGGTATGTGACCCTTGCCTAGACTCTCGAAATAGGTTTTCCCATCTGTCCTTTTCATCATAGAGGACCTCCATACAAGCTTTTACTCAATCCATATAAGTCACCATTTCAGAGCTGGAATGCACAGGGGGAGGTTGAAGGACTTCTAGTGTTTGATACTGCATCACGCCTGCCTTATGAAGTTGATCATATAAATACTCTTTGGTGACTTGGTGCTTGTCTACTTCTCCTATGAATTCACTCAAATCGATGTTAGGACTTATGATCCTAATATCCCACCAAGCTTTGATCTTATGAAGTTTGGATACCTTTTCTACAAAGTGAGGCTCTTTGAGATTAAAAGTGAATGGTTCCAATGAGGTCCTGTGAACTATTTCATGGATCCCCCTAAACTACCTTACCATGTTGTTTGGATAGTAGCCTATACACCAACTCATTTCGATCAATGGTACGGTTAGGTCCGATGTGAGTAGGGTCACTTAGCCTTGCTTCAAACATTTTTTGGTTGAAGTATAACGACTTATTTCAATTGAGTAATACATTCTTTATCTATAACTTGAATTCGAGTAGTTTGACTTCTATGCCAACGCTATTATTGAGACATCTACTATCACTCAATAATAGGAAGTAAAGGATTGGTCGAACATTGAAAAATGAAGCAAAACAAGTCAAATAAATAAATGAATTGTTAGTCGTAGAATATTATTCTCGTCAGACTTAAAAAACCTATTAAAAATCGAAGACTACTTAAAAATGGCTCTTCTGCTCAGAAACGGATTCATACATGCATTGATCCAGTCGGAGAACCACGCCTAAAAGGTGCCCCACATAGGTCTTCCCTGAAACCCTATATTGGACTCATAATTCATTAGATACTTTTTATGAATGTCAACTAAATCGAAGTTCTCTTCCGGTTAACTGTCCACCCGACCCTTCTACTAATAAAGATGTTCACTTCTTAAACAAACTAATTTGGGGAATTTATGACACAAGTATTCAGAACCTGTTGCTAGAGAAGAAAATCAATATATATGCTATGTAGCTTACCCCTTAGACCTTTTTAAAGTAAGAGTAAGAAGTAAGAGTAGTAGATAGTATTGATAAGATTACCTTGGTTTTGTGCATCTAATTCAGGAGCAACCCATTACCTTCTGGGTGGAATTGCCACAACATAGGCTAGTCTATACACAAGGGCAAGCTCCCACCTTCTTTCTCCTGAAAGAATACCTATGGTTAAAAAGAGAAATCCTAGAAAGTAGAGTTATAGCTTAGTTTGTTTGAAAAGCGTAGTTGACAAATGATGATTGAGACGAGATTCATGATAGCACCCACTCTGGTAGAAATTTCTCAATTTATAGACAAACTTGGGATTTGCGATCCCAAGTAAGATTTTCGAGTACTAGTCAAGAAAGGATGAAAAAGCTTGTGTATACTTTCCTCGGTTCCGTTGCTATCGCAAGTCTGATTTCTAGAATTGGATTCCCTCAAGCAAGGGAGAGAGCAAAACCACTCTTTAGAAAGATAGACTTCCCCCCTAAGTATGAATATCTACAAGTCCTAAATCATCAATAGGCAGAAACATTTTTATCCACTAAAGGGCGTAGAGAATTATCCAAGTAAGAAAGCCCATTACTCCTTCTAATATTCATTGCCTCCTCCCATTCATTCATTCGATTCGATCTAGTGGTTCGTAGAGCCATTTACATGCTTCATACTTGACCGAAAGAGTGGTTTCCTCGAGACCTCCCAAGAGCGAGGATCCCATCAGAGCACCTTTTACTTCTAATAGGCCATGAACATGAACTGGATTTAAACCAATATCTCCCTATTTGGGGCGACTTTCCACTATATTCGAGGAGTTAAGGATTTGTTGGGATTCAACAATATGTATTCCTCTATCTGTAAAGTACATTGAATGTACGCCATTCCCTCCATCTTTTGGTTGTTCTGCCATCTATGCAAGGCAGGGTAGGTCCTACCTGAAGTTTGGCCCCATTTCGCCTTACCAACCCCAGGGAAACTCTGAATACTTTGGGTTCACCCGATCGGAGATATTGTTACATAGCTTTTCCTCATATCTAATCGATATACTGATGTGTGACAATTCTTCATTAGAAAGAGGCGAACTGGATTAAAGGGGTCGATCATTAACCTTTACAAACTAATATGACTTTAGTGTAATTGCTCCATCTGGCAGTCCACAATATGTCTTCAACTTGGAAATCTCGTAGAACTTATATCTAGAGGAAGGTAGGGTTATCTTCCAATAATTTGATCTTTTCATGAAAGAGTTAATAAGATCAATCTTATTGGCGAATGCACCCCTTATCAAGTCTAATCTAAAACATTTGATGTGATTGACAAACAATACTATTAACAATGTCGTGCTTGAACTGAGATCTCTACAACCTCTTTTCTTAAGGAAATTGAGGTTCTTTATTTATTCAGCAAGTAAGGTAGGAATATAAGACTTTCCTTCTCAGAACTGAGCCACTAATTTTGCTACCCTAAAGTGTATAAGAAAATACTCGCTTGGAAATAAGATAGTGGCGAAAATTGCTAATACATAAGCCTTGATTCAATTCTCCCTCCAATTTCCAAGGAATAGAGCCCATTTGTTGGAGTTGGGTTTGTTTTGAAACCAATGGATTAGATCCCATATCTTGATAGCATGTTTGTTGCAATCATTTAGGACTTCATTTATCTTAGTCTTACAGATTTCTAAGAATTTTGAAAAAATGTAAGCTAGACCAAAGTTAAGCTCTAGAACATATATTTCATCCAAAGGAGGAGCTTAGAGCAGTTAGGTGTACCCCTCCAAAGTTGGGCTAATTGGGTGTGGCCCAAAATGAAATGCCACTTCTTTGGGCTCCCAGAAATGGACTAAGGCCTTTACCAGCATAATGTTAACATTTACCCTGGTTATAAGAGTATGGGTCTAATCTTGTTGGTAATAAAATGTTGTTCTCTTGGGTTAAAGGTCTAAAACCATTGGTTGAGTATGGGTTTTGGGTTTATGGGTTTACAGACATGAATCTCTTTAGCGAAGACCTTAGTATTGGATGAGCTGGCTATTTTTGAAATATTATAAGGAAACATAAATTACAAAGGAAGGATTATTTAAATGAAAAGAGATTACAAAAGACTCCCTACGTACATGAATTCTAGGAAAAACAATATAGGGAAAGAAACTCCAGGTTTTGTCATTTTTTTTTTATAACATTGCTACCTTGTTAGTTATTCATCGATCCCATAGAATGTATGCAAAAGGGTGGGCTCTAAAGGTCTTTAAACTCTGTGACCTCATGCGTTTATGAAAAAACAGTTCCTTAGTCACATCAAAGTTTAAGTAAGGTAGCCTAATCGGCCTTGAATGGTGGTTACCCCACTACATTCAGAACTTATGCAATGGCTCCTCGTTCTACGGTCCTAAGATGGCTCAGGTTCGACCGTATCTATCATACATTCATGGTACAAGAAAATAAATTTCTCCTACTAAAATAATTAGATATATAAAACTAAACCTAAAAAGACGTTAGTATAGTTATGATAAATAACAAAGAACGAAAGAAAATAAATAAATTACACTAAGGTGATTTTTATAGATCAATTTTAATTTTGGAAAGTTAAATGGCTAATCCTCTTGACGTCTCCAGTAGAGTAGCCAAGCCATTGAGCTTGGTTTTTTACCCTCCTATCTTTTTTTTTTTTTATAAAATTAAATTTTTTTTAAACTGATCAGTATTAAACCCTACCTATTTAATACTGACCTTCGATTAGAATTTAAAGAAAATCGATTTTTCATACTTTGAAAATGTCTTAGAGTCGCCGCCTAACCGAAGTTAAGAAAAAGAGTTAAGTTATAACCAATAACCAATTGGATGGATTGGTTATAACTTACCTACTAATCTTTCAATAAAAACCGATTAAAAAAAATAATAATTGTTGAAACTAGAGATCAGGATTTAAGGGTTAAGAATTTTAAACCCTTATAGGTACTATTGACTTTCCAAATTTAACCTTAATCTTAAATTTGGTTTATTTGAAAAACAATTAAGTTTACGTTTTTTGTTCAATTTGGTTTATTTGAGAAAATTTCTAAAAAAGAACGTTCTAAATTGGATATTTTATTTATTTTCGAAAAAATTCTAAAATGCCCTAAATTGTAAAGGGTTTATTTATTTTTTATTATTTTTGAAAACTTGATTTCTTTAAGTGTTTAAAAATAATAATAATCTTTATTCCTTTTATTTTATTTTTAATTTTTTTACTTATTTTATTTTATATTTTTATTTTTTGATTTACTTTTTTTTTAATTTATTCTATTTTTATCTATTAGACCAAAAATAAATAAATAAATAGACTACTTCTTTCTTTTTTTTCCCCTTCTTTTTTTTTTTCTTTCTCTTTTTTTTTTTTTATTATGGTTACATTTACAATTGGAAAGTAAAGTGAATAAATAAAATAAGCAAAAAGAAAAAAAAAATGGATTGAAATTGGTTTAGACCAAGAGGGGGCTTTGGACATGTAGGTTGGTTCGTGGGTCAGACTTTAGGTTTGACTTTGGGTTAGGTCGAATCAAATCTTTGGTTTAAGTTGAGTCTTCTCCAAACTCTCCAATGGTAGTAGTAAGGTGGTGTGATTCCGAGTGTTCTGGGCAGCCAATCAAATGGGTAAAAGTGTTTTCATGAATTTCTGATTAGGATTAATGGGGGTAAGGAGAGTGTCGTAGTTGTTGGGGGTAGTTTTAAGGGTGGTGCGAAGTGGCGATTAATGGTGGTTAACACAACGGTCAAGTGGTACTTACTAGGTTTGAATGGATGGTTAGGGTAGGGGTTTTGCAATGTAAGGAGCTTGGTTGTGGACTTTATTTGGGGCTAGGGTAATCGGAGATGGCGGTTCGAGAAGGAGGAATATGGTGGTTGTTAGGGTTTGGGACTTAGCGGTTCGACAGCGTTGTTAGGGGGCATGGTAATGGATGAAAGTGGTCTTAGGTGAAGGTTGGTGGCATGTGGGTTATTTCTAAGGTGTTCAGTTGTGGTAGTGAGCTCTAGAGAGAGAGAGAGAGAGAGAGAGAGAGAGAGAGAGCTTTATAGAGAGAGAGAGTGATTGGGAAGAGAGAGAGTGTGTTTGTGTCTTGATTCTACTGCTTGTCTGTAGTCCTGAATCTTCAATGAGCTCCCCCAATACTCCTTTTATACGCGAATTTAACCTAAAAACATGGAAAGCTCAAATCGGTGTTAAATGCAAATGGTCGAAATTTTAGTTTTTTTCCAACTTTTGAAGCTCAATTTTTATGCTCCTTTAACTGAATTTGGACACAATATTAACACCAATTCGAAGTAGACCATGTGGTAAGCAAAATCAAAGTAAGAAATCATACGTGTATATGTGAAATTTGTGCAAAATTGGTTCCAAAGTAAAGTGGTCAAGCTATTTTTCAGCTAAGAAAGAGGGGGAAAATTGCGGGAAAGGGGAAGAAAGAGAAGGGAAAGAGAGAGAAAATGTTGACATGGTATTGATGTAGCACTACGTTAGCCGACTCGATTAACCCTGACTTGTTACATATCATCACGTGACACGTGGCAGTTGATGTAGCATGCCACGTGGCTGACACGTAGCGCCACGACAATACGTCCATTCCCAACTTGTTACGTGTCAAGACACGTAGTGTAATCAAAGCCTAAGACATAGCAGTTCCTAATGTGATGAAAAAAAAAAAAAAAAACTTTAGGATGCCTTACCCTATGCTTAATATTAAGTCCAAGTGTTTATCCGTTAAGTCGTTGGCCTATGCCTTATCTATAAGTACAATTAAATTGTATATATAGATCAAGTAAGTCTAGACTAGATTCAAATTTAAACCCAAGCGTAGTGGCCCAACTTCTAAACTTATTTCAAAATTTTAAAAATCTATCTTAATAAAATGTTATTTCCTAAATTTCCTAAAATGTTATTTTTTTTTAACTTTTTTATTTTTTGTAATTTAAAAAAAATTTTCAATTTTTTTATTTTCTAAAAACTTCTTTTTTTTTTTTCTTTCTAAACTTTCTATTTCTGATATTTTTGTGTTTTTTCTTATTTTTATATTTTTTTTTTGTATTTTCCTAAAATTCTTATTTTTTCTAAATTTCTTTATTTTTTGGGTTTTCCTTAAGATTCTATTTTTTTTTTGTGTTTTTCCTAATTTAAGGCTATTGAGAAAAGAAAGAAATAAAATAAAATAAGAATGAAAATAAAATGGGGCAAAAAATTAGGTGTCTATAGGAATTATTTTGCATTTGTCATATTAAGCTTAATGTTAGAGCCTAATACTGTTTTTAAATTTTATGTCACCCCCATGTAGAGTGTTCATATAGATAAGGATGGTAAGTAGGTTTAGGTACACAAATCAAGTATGTATAGGCTCATGCTTAGGCAACCTATGCATGGGTACGTGAAAAAATCTGAAACCACAAGCAGTGAAACCCAAGCACACTAAGCACATTTATTAGTTGGGCCATACATGCATGAGCACATAAGTAGCATGTGTGGACCTTTATTATTGTAAATGATGTAAATTCTTTAATAAATAATAATTTTTGAAAAATAATAAATTATTCAATAAATAATAAAATATTTAACAGGTAATAAACTATTCAATAAATAATAAATTATTAAATAAATAATAAATTATTCAATAAAAATAAATTATTTAATAAATAATAAAGTATTTAATAAATTATGTAAATTATTGAATAAATAAATAAATTATTAACAAATTACTTAATTAGCAAATGTAAACATGTAATATAATTTAATCAATTATTGCCTTTTTTTTTAACTATTGACCATGATGTATTCAAATGTTATTTCTTAATTAAAAAAAATCCTTATTTTTTATTTTTTTCATATATTAAAAGGTTTGATATCAATAATTTTTTTCCTAAGATTATTCATATGTAAGGCAAGTAAATTGAAGGAGAATATCATACGACATTATCATTGACAAACTTTCATGGTAGAAGTCAAATTTTGGTCTAGGCTATTGGAATTTACAAAAAGAAAAAAAGGAAAAGTAATCTTTAAAAATCCTATAGAAAGGTAAGTCAATCGTAATCATCCTTACTTTCATCATCACTATCTTCACCTAACATAATGCCTAGTGCTTTAGCCAAATTGCTCAACCCCATGTTGTTGACACTACCAGGAACCTAGGGCTATGGATGATCTCCTTGTTTATATGTTTGCACATCAACCTAATCCTTTAAGTACAAACAGGCTTCAACGGTTTCTAGATGCATCGAAAGGAGGTAGGAGTTAAAGAGTTGCCTACCCAAACTAAAAGCCAACTCGGAAGGGACTGTTGAAGCCAAAGGTACTAGAACATCTCGAACCACTAAAGAAAGGATCGACATCATGTACGCCTTGTTAGACCACCAAGAGAAAGCGTCATAATCTTACTCTTCTGTTTCCACCCATGGTTATGCCCCATAAACCAGCAAGTCTTTGAATTTACTACTAGAATTAGAGATGCTCCCTAAATCTTTACCATTTCTTACAATTTTTTTTCTTCGCTTATCAGGTGCATGACTATCAAGCCTCACTAGTTGGGGTGAATTATGCAACCTTTGCTTATGAAAGGTGTACAAAGTTCTAAGCATGGTTTGCACTTCAGAATCAAGCGCAACTGCATGATTCTTGGTGTTTTGAACCCTAATACTCTGGTAGAACTCTTCGAGGAGACTACAGGTGGCAAAAAATTTATACCATGGGTCTAACGTAGTAGCCACATAGAAGAGGAAAGGAAATGGTATGAAATAATCCTTGAGTTTCTGAACCATACCTCGAATAGAAGAGTGTAGGATAGGAACACTTCGATGTTGCTACTGTCGAGCTAGGTTTTTCACCTTCTTGTTTTTTTTTTTTTTTTAAATTAGGTCTTCTCTAAACTGACCAGTATTAAACCCTTAACTGTTTAATACTAGCCCTTAACTAGGGTTTAAAGAAAACCATTTTTTCAATTTAAAAAAGGGTTAAAGTCGCCACCCGATCGAAGTCAGGAAAAATGGTTAAGTTATAAGCTACCAGTCTATCGACTAAAAAACCAAGTTATAAATACGGTTTTTTAAAAACTAGAGATCTAGATCTGGGGGCTAATTTATTAAACTTTAAATGGGTACTACTTTTAACTTTCTTAATTTAACTTTGCTTTTCAAATATATCATTTTTAATTTCTAAAAAACATCTAATTATGATACATGCAACTAAATTGATTAATTTACATAAATATCTAAAAATTGATAAAATAAAACTTTTCATATTTTAAGTCGCCCTGTACTTGCATACGGGTGCCTACGTATCCGCTATTCGGGATCAGACTTCCGTAATTTGTTTGTAAAAAAAACTTTAGTAGGTGGTTTGATTTTAAATTTTGAAAAAGGGTCATATTTACGTTTTTACTCAGTTCAATTTATTAAAGGAAATTCTTTTAAAGGGTTTTAATTAATGTTTTATTTTTGGAAAGTCTAAAATAGTCCTAATTTGGAAAAAGATATATTTATTTTCATTTATTTTTAGAAAACTTAATTTTTCTTAGTATAAAAACGATTTTTGTTTACTAACCTATTTATTTATTTTTATTTATTACTTTATTTATTTTATACTTATTCTATCTATTTCTATTAAAGTAAATAAATGGACTACTTTCTTTCTTTTTCTTTTTCTTTTTCTTTTTTTATTTTTCTTCTCTTTCTTTTTTCTTTTTCGTTCTTTTTTTTTTCTTTTCTTTTTCCCTTCTCTTTTTTTTTATATATTTTTTTTTCATTATTAGTATTTTCTATTACATTTACACAAAACAAATAAAAAAATAAAATAAAACAACAAAAAAATAAGAATTAAAAATATTAAAAAAAAACTTCAGACAGATTCAGATGCACCAGTCGGACCTAAACGAGTCAGATGGGACAGGTCGGGTTGGGTCAGGTCGGGTCTTAGCTTCTTCTTCTCTAGCACCAACGAGGCACGATTCAGCTTATTTCGTCCACCAAAATAAGTGGGTGACGATCTTTTTATGAGTATTGGATTGGGTGGGGTGGGGTAGGTTCAATGCCTTTGTGTTTTGGAGCTATTTGAGTGGTTTTCGAAAGTTGGCCGTGGGCAACGGTAGTGGTTCGACCATATAGGGGCTCTAGGTATGATTAGTGGGTTGGGATAGGTTTTTCAGAGTGTAGGGAATTTGGTTGTAGGCTTAGTTTCGTTCGTGGGTAGTTGGGGCTGGTGGTTCGAAGAGAGAGAGAGAGAAAGGGGGTAGTTAGGGTTCGATGGTGGTTGCTTGGTGGTGCGGCTGAGGGTCATGGTGGAGGTCGAAAACAGTTGGGTTGGAGAGCTTGAGCTGCGGGTAGTCTTCTTAAAGTGGTGGCTCAGCTCGGGTCGTAGTGAAGAGAGAGAATCGAAGAGAGAGAGAGTGGGTTAGAGAGAGAAAGTGATTGGGAATGGTTAGAGAGAGTGTGGGGATTGATTCTGTTCGTTGTGTGTGTTTGTTTATGTCCCATGACCATCAATTTATACACAAATCTAACTAAAAAACAAATGAAAGTTGGAATCGGATTAATGAAGAATGCTTAGGAAAACAGCTTCTTTTCAATTTTTGGAGCACAAATTGAATGCTCCTTTGACTGTATTTAGACATGTTTTTTGTATCGATTCACAATAGGCTATGTCTATTTTGTAATTTCGCCATTGATTTGGTGAAATTGCAACGAGAAAGGGTCAAAAAATCATGCTGAAGTGGGTGGTCTGAAGCGGAAAGTACTGGAAACATGGAGAAAGTTGAGGGAAAAAGAGGGAAAGAGAGGAAAAAGAAGGGAAAAGGAAGGAAGGGGGAAGAAAAAGTGAGCTAACGTGGCACCACGTTAGCCGTACTGACCAACCCTGGCATGCCATGTGTCATTTCATGACACGTAGCACACCACATAGATGCCACGTGGCGTCATGTTAGTGGGCCAACAAATCCGATGATGCCACGTATCAGGACACGTGGAGCAATAGACCCTGACACGTGGCAGTCCCTGATGTGATTGAAAACCAAAAAATGAGAAAAAGGCCTCCCTGCCTTTGCCAAGTTTCAAATCCAAGACCTTATGCTTAATGCTAGTGTTATGTTTATATGCTTAACCATTAAGCCGTTGGCCTGTGCCTTATCCATATGTGCAATTAAATTGGACATATGGACTCGGTCATCCTGGACCGTATTTAAATCTAAGCCCAGGTTCAATGACCCAACTTCTAAACCTAAACTTAATCTAACAAAATGTTATCTTCTAAAATCTTTTATTTATTTACTTATTTATTTTTTTGTGATTTTTTCAAAATTTCTTTCTTTTCTTTTTTTTTCTTTTGTATTTTCTAAATTTCTTGTTTTTTGTGCTTTTTTTCCTATTTTCCTATTTTCTTATGTTTTTCTAGAATTCCTATTTTTCTAAATTTCTTCATTTTTTAGGGCTTTCTTTAATTTTTTATTTTTTTAAACTTTTTCTAATTTAGGACCCTATAACCTAATTTAAAAAATAAAAAGGAACAAAAATTAGGTGTCTACGACTACAATACGTCTAAAATGTTAACTAATTTGGGCGAAATGAGATTGCTTGCTAGGTGGTACGAGTTGGACATTTTTTTTATTACCGTCAAAAAGGCCTTTAAGAGTGCCTCCATCATCTTGCATAACTTCTAATCATGTTCTATCATCTAACCTAAGATGATATTGGTATTGCTAATTATCATATAGTTATAGAACGTTAACGGATTTACCCTCATCTCATATGCTTATGAAAGCATCTTGTAAGTTGAATCCCATCTCGTTATGCAGTCCAAAGATAGAATTCGCTTATCCTTATTATCCCTATTGGCTATGCAAATTTGTAAAAAATCCGTAAGCTTTTTCTTAAAAGCATGCATGGTATTTATTGCACACCAGGTCTATACTAGGTGAGGGTTCAAACCAAAACCCTAAAGACTGGCATTCACTACCAAGTTGAATACATGGCAAACATATTGGACATGAAAGAAGTTGCATTCACAGATTAGATTGAACATACCTTTCAAGTGTCGGATTAAAGCTATATTATTGGAGGCCTTGTTGAAACTAACGCTAAAAACTCTTTGGATGTTGTATGATTAGGCGGTGTCAACGATGATGTTGGCAATTGCTTGCCCTATATGGGAATTTGGGAAAAAAAATGAATGCTATTATTCTTTTTTGCACTAGCCACTTGTTTTTTGATCTAGTGTGTAGTAACTATTGTTAATGGAGATGACTGGTGACTTCCAAATGTCAAACGTAAAGGAGACATTATAGAAAGGCATGATAGAACGATGACCATTATACGTTTGAATAAAAATAGAAAAATGAAATTTAAGATTGTAAATGAAAGTAAGCAGATTATGTACTTGCTTTGAAGGCTTGACTACTCTTTCACTAAAGACTGTTGCATTTTATTATAAACTACGATTGTGTCTCTTTTTTTTTAAGGTCTATCAACTCATGTATTGGTACCAGGGTTGTATCTTTTCTATCACCTGCCTTCCAAAGCAAAGATGACTCGCAGCATGAAATGATATACCTATAATAGCTATCATTCACACGAGCTCATCTTATGCTACTTCGTTATTGAAAATAAAATTATCAAGGTTATTGGAACCAGTTGTTAACCCATCTTGTCCCCGTTGACCTGGACCAATCTCAAACCTTTCTTCTCATGCATTTATGGATGTCGTCCGAGGTAACTTGTACTGGACTTGGATTTGCTAGATAGAGTATTTTTACAAGTAATGTAGCAGGCGGTTACACCATCTTCTTAGATTAACATGTACTATCAGCATCAAGCATTACGCTTTCTACATTTCCTTCTTGTACTAGAGGATCTGTGTGTACTCGACAAAACCAACATCTGTGCAAGCGTCAATGGATTGAGCTTTAGTTGGAGTTGTTCCTTAGCAAAAACTTAAATGAACACTTAGTTATCATTTTTACTCTACTTATTTTAATAATAACTTAAAAGGAAATATTTATTATGTACTTGACTTTGACTGAAATTACCATTGGTTACGTAAGGTGGTCGTATACTATGTATCGGACCAGATTGTGAACAATATGAACCGCATTGGTATGGTGCTCTAGGTGTATTGCACATTGTTAAGTCTAATTTTTTCTCGGTTTTTATTATTTTTCTTAACCCAATTAATGTTAAACCTTAACCTATTTAATATTAACCATCGACTAGGAGTTAATAAAAACTTTCTTTTTAAACATGTTTTGAAAAATACTTAGAGTCACTACTCAACTGAAGTCGGGACAAAGGTTTAGATTAAAAACAATTGGGTGAATTAATTCTAATTTAGACACTAGGTTGCATAAAAAAAATTGATTTAAAAAAAAAAAGCTTCGAGGGCTATCTCATTAAATTCTTAATGGGTACCACTTTTTAACTTTCTAAATTTATATTCACTTTTCAATAATACCCTTTTTAGATTTCAAATTCTATTTTACAAAAACAATAAATCATATCATGTAACTAAGTTAATTAAATTGATTATTTACAAAAGATGGAAAAACAAAATTTTCTATATTTTAAGTCACCTCATAATTACGTGTGAGTGTTTACGTATCTATTATTTGAAATCAGACTTTTGTATTTCGTTAAAAAAAATTATTTATGTTAGTTTATTTTAGTTTGAAAACAGTCAGCTTTATATTTTTATCAACTTTGTTTTTTCTTGAGAAATAAATGATTTTATTTGTTCATTTTTTGAAAAATTTAAAAGGAATCCTAATTTTTTTAAAAAGAGTCCATTTATTTTTATTTATTGGGAAAAAATTTTAAGTGATAAAACTTTTTAGAAGAATCCTAATATACATAAATGAAACTTTCCTTGAAATATGCAATTACCATAGGTAATATGCCTAACTATAGAAATGATACCTAAACCATAGAAAATATATTTAATCATGGTAAAGATGCCTAAATCATGGCAAAGATGCTTGAATCATGGCAAAGATGTTTGAATCATAGTAAAGATGTTTAAATCATAGAAAACATACCTAAAAAAAAAAAAAAAAGTCCTACATTGGTGTTTTACTAAAGAAGTCTTAAATCTGAAAAGAGTTTATTTATTTTATTAGAAAAAAGGATTTTTTTAAGTGATAAGACAATTTTTCATTTTATTTTACTTTTTTTATTTCTTTATTATTATTTTTTTGTGCTTCATTAAAGAAAAATAAAATAAACTACACTTACCTTTTTTTTTTTTCTTCTTCTTCATTTTTTTCTCTCTCTTTCTTTTTTTTTTTTTTTGGGTTTTTTCAACTTTACAATTACAACATAATTAAAAGAAGTAATAAATAATTAAAAAATACAAAATAAACGAAACGAAGATAAGGCTAGACAAAAAAATTTGTGCATAGGTCAAGAATGGATCGTAGTTGGACTTGATTAAGTCAGATTCAAATTTAGGTTAGTTATAGCTTGGAAATCGGGTTGCACTAAAGAGAGAGCAGTAATAGCAATGTAAGGGGCGGTTTGACATGTTTTAGCCACTAAAACAAGTAAGGTAAAGCACTATTGTGAGTATCTTATTGGTTTAGTTGGGTGGATGGGGGGATGGGTGTAGCAAGGCTAAGTGTCTCGATGTTTGGAGATGGATTTGGTGGTTTTTGGTGAAGGGCCACTGGTTATTATGGGATGCATGCATGGGTGCTTACTCAAGGTAAGAGGATGGTGATGGTTTGGGTTTATGGTTGTGTGGAGTTTCATAGTAGTATTGAATTGAACTAAAGAGCACCCAACGTAATGGTTTGAAGTGGTGGCCAAAGGACTCAAACCCTAGGTTGCCATAGAAGGGGAAAAAGGCCATAACGGGGCATGGGACAAGCAACAATTGGAGCTTAGGATCTGGGCGTGCTAGTGATTGTAGTTCCAAGTTTCGGAGTAAGGAATGAGAGAGAAAAGCTAGAGAGAAGGTGGGTACTCGCAGGTTAGGGTTCAAGAGTGAGAAAGAGATAGGAATTTTGAAGCTTAGTTTTTTTTATCATTTAAGTACTCCTAAGTCCTTTTTATACTGATTAATGCTCAATTAAGCTAGGAAAGTCTAATTATGCATTAAAATTGAATTTTCAATTAAATGGGTATTTAACTACTTGATTCGATTTCAATCCAATTTCCTTTGATTTCGGTTGAAATTAGTGGTCAAATGCAATCCCTAGACAATCTTTTTTCTTAAAATTCCATTTGGAAGCTTTGAATCACATTAAACAATCTCAAATCATGCAAAAGAAAATCTGAGTTTGCAAACTTTTTGTCATTTTCAACCCATATTTTAACCCCTTAAATGTCTGTATCTAGATGTGTTCTTGGGTCTAATTCAATGTGTTTTGAGTCTTCTACATGATTCTATCATTAATTTGATGAAATTGTGTAGAAAAGTAAGATAAAAAAAGGCAAAGAAGTGAGCTCATCAAGGAGGAAAATGTAGGAAAATCTGGGGAAAAGGAAGGAAAGGAAAAGAACGATATGCTGATGTAGCGCTATGTTAGCCAAGTGACCTAATAATGTCGTACCATGTGTTGAGCACATGGTAGAGGGCTAACATGAGGTAGTGCCATGTATCCACAATAGACACATGGCCTACTAATATCTCAACATGTGGCGACATGTTTTATGGAGAAAAATTAAAGGCATTTTATGTTTTTGATGAGATTCAAACACAGGATCTCCAAGTTATATATAATATCAAGTTAGAGTATGAAATTATCAAGCCATTAGCCTGTACTTTATTTATATGGACAATCAAATTATACATATAAATAAAGTTAGCTTGAGCTAAATTTAAATCAAAGCCTAAGCTCAATATCCCTTTTCCCCTTTTATCTAAGGTCTAAGAAAAAGCACTAAGGTTGAATTTAAACTATTTAAAAAAAATTAAAAAAATATTTTTTTAATTTTATTATTTTTTGTATTTTTCCTTAATTTTCCAATTTTTGTGATTTCTTTCTAAATTTTCTATTTTTTTGTAACTTTTCTCGAATTTTCTATTATTTGTGATTTTTTTAAATTTCTTATTTTTTGTATTTTTCTAAATTTTTCTTTTTTGTACTTTTTTCTAAATTAGGACTCTTCTTCCTATTATAAAAAAAAAAATTAAAATTAAAGGGGGCAAAAATGGGGTATCGATAGTTGCCTCTCTTTGTAATGAACTTTGAGTAAAACTTTATCATAAAGACAAAAGAGATACCATTTTTGCCTTGATAATGAATTTGCCTTAAGAAGTATTATAAATAGTTAGCTATCATAAGCTTTGATCCACTGGGGATTTGTGTAAACATTAAAAGATATGTCAATAGAGAAAGAAGGTGCTTTAAGGATTGATTGAGACACAAGAGTTTGTGAACAGTATAATGCCCTATAAGTTGACTATAACCCTAAAGGAGATGTGAGATGAGACAACACTTTATGAGTTGGTTAGAACCCTAAAGATACTGTCATGGATGGACAGTACAACAAAGTAAAGCTTAAATGGCCATCTTAGATGGATGGTTTTTCGCTTTATTAAAATTAACACTAATGTGAATATCATCTTGGATTGATGGATATAACACTATCTTAGTTGATTGGCTTTAACTTAAATGCCATGTTGGATTGATGGGTATAGCACTATCTTGGATTGATAGACTTAGACTTAAACACCATCTTGGATTGATGGGTATATTACTATCTTAGATTGATAGGCTTGGACTCGAATGCCATCTTGGATTAATGGGTATAGCACTCTCTATTTTCGATCACTCTCTCTCTACACCCACTGAACCTACTTTCTCTCTTTCTCTAGCCACCCTTGAAGAACATCACCCCTCTAGCTAAGCTCCCCAAGCCATTAGCTTTCACCTACTATCCCTTACGACCACTGCAGTAACTCGAAGCTCCTCTACCATTAAAACCCTAGCCACCTCGTCTCTACCTTCGAAACCACCATCTCCGACCTTCTTTAACTAAAACGACTACTACAGCTATGCTCAACACCACTAGAATACCAAGACCCAACTACCCTCTTGAACCCAATAGTTGGCACCACAACTATAGCTTCGTTGCCGCTGACCACCATACCCAAACACCACCTAAATAACCACCCCAAGCTATAGCATGAAGCCTACCCCACCCCTCACCCCTTATCTCTAATCTAAAACACACAAAAAAGCCTTCGCCTACTTGTTTTAGTAGAAGGATTGTCCAAAACAACCCTTCCAGGTGACTGCTATCCTCTCTCATAAGTGACCCGATCTAATCCATTACAGTGACCCAACTCAAGCCAAGCTCTGACCCGCCCGCATCTACAACCTAATTCAATCTCTTAGGTTCAACCCGTATGCCTAATAGCATCCAAGCCTAGCCTTTTTCTTTTCTTTTTTTTTTTATATATTATTTTGTTGTGTTTATGTAGTTATTGTATGGTATTTGTAATGTAAAAGTAAAAAAAAAAAAAAGAGAATAAAAAATGAGTTGTCTATTTATTTATTTATTTACTTTTTAGTTTAATGGATAAAATAGAATAAGCAATAAGTAAATAAGATAATATAATAAAAATAAACATATGTGTTAGTGAATAAAAAATCATTTTAACACTTAGAAAAATCGAGTTTTCAAAGAAATAATAAACGAGCGCTTTTCAAATTAGGGTACTTTAGAGTTTTTTCAAACAAAAGTTCTAATTTAGGACCTTTTTTAGAAATTTTCTTAAATAAACCAAATTAGGTTGAAAAACATAAATCCGGTGTATTTTGCAAATTAAAGCAAACCCAATCTAGTAAAGTTTTATAAAAAAACTACGTATGTCTAATCCCGAATAGCGAGTACGTAAGCATTTATGGGGTGACGATAAAAAATAAAAAACCTATTTTTCATTTTTTTTTTTACTTTAGATTGCTCGAGTTGTCCAATTCGATTAATAAATAATTGAGTTCTATTTTATAGAATCAAAAGGTGATTTTTGAGATTAAAATGAAAATTAGCAAGTTAATGATACCCGTAAGGGTTTAAATTTCCTGACCCTTAGTTCTAGATCTTTGGTTTCTAAAAACTATTTTTGTAAAATTGGTTTTTTCGTTAAGACCAATAGCTAAGTTATAACCAATCCATTCAATTAGTTATAACTTAACTTTTTTCTCGACTCCAGTCAGGTGGCAACTCCAAAGTATTTTTTCAAAATACAAAAGAACTAGTTTTCTTTAAACTCTAATCAAAGTCCAACAATAAACGAATAGGGTTTAATACTGATTAGTTTAAAGAAAACTTAATTTTAAAAGAATCGGGAATGAAAAACCAAGCTTGAGAGTAAGAAAGGAGTATAACAACATTTTTATAGGATCAGGTGCCTAAACAGTTACAATCAATCATTGATAACCAAGAAATATAATCCTAAGGATGTATAAGAATGGAAAGAGTTGGAACGAAAGGCCTTAAGAAAAGGACTTGTAAAAGAAATCAAATATTAGAAGCTTAAGTACACAACTTTCACGATTTTCCTTTTTATTTTTATTTAACAAAATCGACAATGAATATTTATAAGTAAAGAAAAATCAGAAATGCAATTTGAGGACTTGAAGATGTAGAGAGGGAAGCTTAGCAAACTAACTATGATGTGGCAAGAAAATAATTTTTATTGCATCTTTGACGCTTTCATGAAATTATCCAAAAATTTATTACAAATAATCCCTAAAGTCTAGATTCTCTTTTTCTTGTGCTATTCTAGCTCCCCTTCATTGTTCTTTCGTTTCTTCATCTCAGTTGCCTTGATCTATTTTGCAACCCAAGAGATATCTTTAGTGTGGAACTTTTGAAAAGCTCAGTCGTACCACCTAATCTCAAACACAAAGCAAGGGTAAGGGCCTCTAGTCTTGCTCATCTACTCCATTACCCCCTCTGAGTGGTTCAGTTGAGGCTTACTCTGAGCATCTTATTACCCCTAAATGCAACGTCATTTTATGGACAAATTTTGCACTGGAAATGTTCTCCCCTCTTAATTGTATGACTTTGAAGAGCTCAACTAAATCTATGACTTTTAGGATGCTCTTAGAGTGACGGGTTCTTTAGGATAGGTGGAGTTAGAGAATGGGACATATGTTAATTTGGTTTATGTATTTTACTTCAACGCAACATCGAGTGTCATCTATCCCGATGATGACATTGTACCCTAGTATAAAACAAATCAAGATGCTAGCTTTCTTACTACTTACATGTTTGACCAAGTTGTAGAAATCACATTGGACTTTATCAATGAGTTATTCAATTGACCTAGTGTAGATGTCGCACATATGCTAACAAATTAGGACATGTCAACTGCATTCTTACATGTTTTTTGGAGGCCAATATGTCCAAACGAGACACAGGCCCTACATTTAAAGCATTTCATTGCTAGCGATCTTCCACTACATACCCAAATCCTACACCACATAATCACTAATTCCATTGCCCCGTGATTAAACACTAATTTCTTCAGCGAAGATCTTTTCCTACTATTTTGCATGGTTGAAAGGAGATCGGTTAATATTAGCCATTTCGCTAATCACTGCTCCCTTCGTATGCTCTCGCAAAAGAGACAAGCATTTAAGTTATGGCTAACTCATCAAGCATATTCTTCTCTCCATTAGGTTCAATTTGGGCTATTATGAGCTACACATGACAAAATCTACCTTCAACCTAGCGGAGGTAGAATACAAACTATACTTCTATTGTGATGAGGAAACCCATTAATGCATAAAGCAGGGGTAGCAAAAAGAACATGTAAGTAGGGGTGAAGAAGGGTAACTAGATGTCGATGATTACGACCTTATCCCATGGGGTTAAGATCAAAGGATAGGAGAATAGGGACGATAGGAACAACAAGACAACCCCAAACCCTTAACCATGGAAGAATTATTCTGTCTATTCAAAACAACGATGACCAACTAACAAGAGATGATGGGAACCTTTACAGAGATTCTACGAAGTGTATGGAACATTGAAAACTGAGTATCAACTATGGAGAACAATGTTGTAAATACTCAATTCGAACAAAAGAGGCATCATAATCGGATAGATGAGAAGTAAGCCTTGCAACAAGTGTATTTCAATTAGTGAGGCTTTCTATACCAATCCCCGCCCTCTCTGTAAGCCTTAAAAATAAGCCAAATCATCGTCGGATCGAACTTAGTACGTAAAGTTTAGGGTGATTAGTTAAAAGATTCGATCAAACCTAAATTATAAACTAAAGCTAGAAATATTAGTAAAAGTGACCTTGTAAGTTTGAATTTAAGAAAATAAGTAATAAAATAAGAAAATATAAAATTTTCAAATTCTAAGTATATTACTTGTTATTTATTGAAATGCGTTTATCAAAAGTATGTAAAATGCATTTCGATAACTAATAAATCGTTAGAGATAAATTATATATATACTAAAAATCATAAAATGACCTAAATAATATTTAAGAGTGTTTACTTGTACCCCACATGTATTCACGTGTAGGTAGAAATACGCGAAATTACTTAAATTGCTCGAAATTAGCTAAATAATTAAAGAAAAGTATAAAAAAAAATTAAGGAAAAATTAGAAAAAATCAAGGAAATGGGGAATGAACCAAATCAAGTCGTGGTAGCTAAGGGAGAAGAAAGAAAATATTAACCAATAAAAAACAAACACTTAAAAAGGCAAAATGTAAGAGATATAGGTCTTGTCTTGTCTTAATTAATGCACAATAATTCTTACAAGGCCCTATAAATAGTAAGAAAATTTACAGAGCTCATTTGATCAGTTGGGAATTGGAAAAAATTAAGAGAACCGAAATTGAGAGAGAAATTAGGGTTTTAGAAAAATTCTTCCCAAATCTGTACAGATAGTACAAGAAGGCTGAACCCACACACCATAATCACCTAGAACTAAACCACCACCACTACCTCACTCCAAACCTACCGCTTAGACCAGTAACACACCTGGATCGAAGTTGGAGGCCAAAAATCTCGTGAATTAGGTGAGTCTTACATCTTCTCTAATTTTGCAAAATTCTTTAAAATTATTAATTATGCCCAGAAAATTATGAAATTTATTATTCTGATGTTTCATTGTATGTAGATTTAGGGAAAAATAGTGATTAAGTTTAATCATATCTGTAAATATAGGGTTTTTAAGAAATTGGATAAAATTGAACATGTTTAGAATTAGAAATAAATAGGCTTAAGAGTGTAGTTTAGAGCTCAATTTTTTTCTATAGAATGCTTAAGTGATATAAAATAGTGCTATGAAGCCATTTTTATTTAAATTAATTTTTGAAATTTTTAAGTAAATTTTTAGCCCTAAAATGATGAAAAAAATGGGTAATTTTGGCTTAATTAAGTGATTAAATGATTAATTACTAATTCATAAGGTAATTAGATGTTTAAGGATGTTAATCTATGATGTGGAAACCTAATCCTAGTCTTTGGAGTGTTAATTGTAATTAATATGAGAATTATTTGATAATTGTAGGAAATTTAAGAATATGTGAAGTTGGGATTTTAATAAATATAAAAAAATAGGTTAAATTGGATAATATAATAATAATATTAGTACAAAATAAATCTAGTACAAAAATTAATTTTAGGTAATTGGATAAAAAAATGTAAGATTTTTTCACATTGGGAATAAAATCCGATACCTTAATCAGGATTATAATGTACCGAATAGGTTAGAGTACTATATTAAGACCTAGTATAATATTAGAATACTCGAACTTAATGTGATTAATCAAGTGTATTTAGGATTTCTCGTAGTTAAAAACAATTTAGAACCAAAATTGGAATCTAATTTAGAAACCAAACCCTGAGCTAATGTAGAGTGAATCATTAGTAAATAATAGGTATATATTGAGAAGTGAGTTGAATTATAACTTAAAATATGTATCATCAAAATATATGTATTAAAAAGACGTATTTGTATTATAGGACACTTGGAAACGAGCTAACCTATAATTAAGTGATTGAGCGACTGAGAATTTCAAGTAAGTTAGGTTTATTATTTCACCGTATTTGGGGTACTATTTTAGGGTACTCAGAGACTTAAGATTATGTATAATTATGATTGTAAGTAGTTTTATACATGTGCTCGTGTATCTGATTTCGTATTGGAATTTGTATTGTGATTGATGATTGTTATGACTAAATTGGTATGAAATTTTCTGAATACCTTAAATTGAACCTAAACCTAATTGACCCTAATACCCTAAATTTTCATGCATTGCAATCTTTTAGGGGATCATTACGATTCTCCAACCAACTATCGACATCTTCGAAAAAGATAACACTAGATAACAATTTGGTCTTTTCCTCATTCTTAACCGAACTAAGTGACAGAAGAGGAGGTCGCGGTGAAGATAAGGGCATTGGTTCGAAGGATAGTCTTAAGAGGAGTAGTGTTTCCATTACACAAACCTGGATTTGGTTGTGAGCTGTTGCATAATATGAAAACTCTTCAACCTAGATTAGAGCGAGTGAAATTACTCTAATTTCGTAATGGACCGGACTACGTTATGTGATGATACTTGCTTGTTGCATTACATTGCATGAAAATAATTATTTAATAATCTTGTTTGTATTTGTATACATTTATGAGTCTTTAATTCAACTTACTGAGCTGTAATTGCTCATACCCATATAAATCCTTTTGTAGGTCTTGATTTCTGATTACTCTGATTAATATGCCACCCTACAACTATTCGGAGGTTAGTTTTCTTTTGAAGCCTGGGGGTGTAAGGACTAATTTGCCTAATTGTTAAGTTATATCTAAAGTCTCATAAGTATCTTTAAAATTAAAAGACTAACATTTGATATGTAAACCAGATGACTATTACGTTATGATATAGAATTTTCTGGGAATTTTATGGAATGTATATGTAATTATATTTATTGACTTAAAGTTTTAATACTTACTATAACTTTAGTTAAATTCTTAATTGAACTGTTTATTTTAAAACGAGATGTCGTCGACATCTTGTGTAGATCATGTCTATGATAAGCATTGTGAGGCTAGTTACTATCATTATACGGTGGGACTGTTGTGACTCTATGACTTCGAGGCGTAACATACTCCACCTAGTCCTAGTAGTGATCAAACATCAAATTCTCCATTCCCATAGTTTAATGAAATTTAGTATTTTTAGTTTGTGTATATTTTCTTTCTTTTTTATTTTCTTTTCTCATTTTCTATGTAATAAATGAAGTTATTTTTTATTAATGAAAATTCCTTATAGGTTTGTTAATAGTTAATTATTTTCCTTTGTCATTCTTTTATATATGGAATTATATGCATATAATATAAAATTAGTACATTCAATATATCATATCTTATCTGCACATTTATGCATATATATCTATAATATGTACGTACTTATATGCACATATTTTGTACTCACGTATTTGCTTTGCCCTTATATTTATACAAATTTATATGTATATAATTCTCTATACATATTTATGTATTTATACGTACACAAATACACATGTATATATTTTTCTGAATTATACATTTCATACTTATATATTTATACATGTATTTGTACAAATTTGTCCGTACATATTTTTAAGTATATACGTATGTGTTTTCATGGAGCTATATACATACGTATATATTTCCACATATATACATACATAAATACATCTATATATTTATGTATTAATAGACACATCTATCCATGCACAAATTCATATATATATACAATTATATATTTAATGTATTTATTTTTTGCTTAATATTTTAATGTACACATTTATGCATATTTGATGTATATATTTATACATACATAAAAACATTTCAAGTAAAAAAATCGTATATGTAATTATTATTTTTTCTCATTATATTTATTTATTAAATTACTTAATAATCTCCATAAATTACTGCATAAATACATACCAATAATATAGTATATATGGTCCATGTTTGGTTTTCAAAAAATTTTACATATATAATATTGTAAATTTTTGTAAATACTTGAAAATATTAAAAAGACATTTTCAGTATTGTAGTCAAAGCCCAATTATGGACACGTGGGTTGACACGCAAATAAACGGTTGACACTTGAAGCACGAGCATGTAAAACTTAAGCACACAAGCACATCGGGCACGGCTTGTGAAAAAACACGAGTACGCAAATTATGTAAATTTTGACACGCGAGATCACGTACATAGCTTGATTACCACCCTACATATAGATAATGATATGGATAGTAATTATTTATTAATATACTATTTTAAGTCTAGACGAATTCACTCCACAAAAAGATAAGGGCAAGTGACTAGTCTTGACAAAGTGAAGATGCATTCTAACAATCATGTCCGTAATATATATATATATAATTCTATGCCAGAGAAACCGGCCGCTGTTATTTTCATAAAGAATGAGAACAAGTATTAAACTTAGTTCCATGTTTCGCTTTTCTTTCTTTTTTTTTTTTTTTTTTTCCACACCCCGCCAACCCTAGAATATGCGATTAATCATGAAAAAGTAAAATTTTCTTTTACTTGCCTCAGAAAAATTAAACTCCGAGATACTTGTTAACCGACTGCAATTCTATTTTATGTTATCGATGACTCGCGTCGCTCCACACTTGCGCCGCTTGCGACAGGGCCTATAAATGTGTGTGCGCATGATGTTCCTAGGCCATACATCTTCACTTATAACACTTTCTCCATTCTCCTTCTGTGTATCTCAAGTAGACACATAAACTGTGCTTATGACTTCAACATCGTCAACAAGATGGTGTCCTACACCTGAGCAGCTTATGATCCTAAAAGAAATGTATAGGAGTGGGATTACAACACCCAACGCGACCCAGATACAGCAGATAACTGCCCATCTTTCCTTGTATGGAAAAATAGAAGGAAAAAATGTTTTTTATTGGTTTCAAAACCACAAGGCAAGAGATAGAAGGAGCATGGGAAAGAAAACGATTAGCAAGCATCAACAATGTCATCGTCACTCTCAACATTATCAACTATATCAGCATAATAACAATATCCTTCGTGGCTCCATTGCATCTCCACCTTACTCTGCTGTCAGTTATACTAGCCCTAAGATTGACGCTGGGGTGTTTCTATCTCAGGTAATAAGTTGTTGATTACTTTTTACTGAATTAAGAAGCATTAGTACCTTCTGTCTCTCGCATATATTTGTTATCCAACTCTAGATTAGTAAATGCTTCTAGCTGCTTGAGATACTTTTAATTTAAAAACTTAAGGCTTGTCTACCAAATCCAAAGCAAAAAAAAAAAAAGCTCCTTTGTAGCTATCAGAGTTTGGCAATTTTCCTTTTTTTTTTTTTTCAAATTTTAGTCCATAAATTTTTCTTTTTTTTTGGAATTTGAGTCCTTAAAAAGTTTGTGTAAGTCAGACAACAAGTCCTTTTTTCAATACAATAAGTAGCATTAGTGAACGATGCCTGGCGGTTTCCAATTAGCCCAAATAATTAATTTAATTAAATAATATAATTACATATATTAAATAGGTAAAATAAAAAAAATTCTAAATTATAAGAAAAAAATTATAGAAAATTAGAAAAATAAAAAATATTTTTCTATCACCTTATGGCTACGGGAATGGCTATTAGCTAACCTAAGGGAGTTCGCTTGACCCACCTTTATAAGTGGTTTACGATGAAAGGTGAGTAAATGATTCTATTGTATAGGAAACTCATTTCACCCTATTCGACTACATAGATTTTGACTATATATTAAGGCTTATAAAGTACATTTTGTATAGTAATTTCCTAAAATCTACTCCTACAAAGTAAAGTAAGAGTATGATGTGTTCATATTTCATATCCACCTTGAAACTTATATTTTGAGGTATTTAGGGTATAGGTTTTAAGATATTTTGTATCCACCCTAAGAGCTTATTGGATAATATAAGATATATTAGTGAACAAAAATAACCTTACATATTTTATTTTTCAATTATGAAAAAGATTAAAGTAACATCATATAATGTATTTGATGGATATTCTCTAATATATATACCATTTGTTGACCAAATTAATTCTTTTCTATTTGTTATACCTACTTGCTCTTGTACTTAGATTATAGTGTGTGAAAGGAAGTTATCAAGCACATAACCTTATTTGGAATATAAAGTGTGAAAGGATGTCAAGAACAATTAGGTTCCATTTAATGTTTGAAATACAATACTTTGACAAAAAAATGTACAACCAAAATTATTACTAAAGAAAAGTGAAAGTTAAAATTTATGGGATCATAGAAAAGAATTTATAAGTTCCACATGATATCTTTTGCTTTATAAGTTCTAGAGACTATAAGTTTTAAGGTGGTTTAAGGGTGCTATAAATGTAAGTTTCGATTCCAACAATTTGTTAACTAACATCTACATGATCAAATATGAGGCTTCATCTCTTACTAACCCCATATTTGCCTACCCTTAGTTGCTACCTTCTTCTTACAAGGTAGATTACTAGCAACCCTAAGGCTTGGGTGGTGGAAACTTTTCTTTTTTCAATTTATAATATATTTTTAAAATTTTATTTATTTTTATTAAATAATATATATTATTATCTTGCTTTTTATGTATTTTTTTCATTTTTTATTTATATATTTTAAATATTTTACTTTAATAACATATACTGTTAACTTATTTAACTAAATTAATTATATCAATCAATCGAATCACGCCATGTATCAGACAAGGATAGAAAACTTAATACCTTTAATAAAAGGTTTTATTTGCAAACATTTACAAAAATTGAGGACTCTTTAAAAAAAATAAAACATTAAAAGCAAAAAATATTCTTTTTGCTAAAAAGAACTATGTTATAATCCGGTGGTTTGGTTGAATTCAGCTTGGCTTTCGATTAGTTTATTACACACCGAGCCAAACAGCACCGCGGGGTATATATATATATATATGATCCAATCAAGTTCTATTCAACAATGACAACCATGAACTAGAAGCCTTTATTCCAAACCTAATTAAGCTTCTTCAAAAAAGAAAATAGAAAATTTTCCTTCTTTGAAACCATCTCACTGTTAATACTCGGTTCAATTAACTATTATAATGAATTGAATTAGTTCACAAAACTAAATCGAACTGAATCAAATGTAAAAAGAGAAAAAAATGTTGTTTGTTCATTCTATAGATTGATTTGATTCTCAATGGTCCTAAGTATAACTACTTAGAGGCAGATCTATATCCATTCCATCCCTAATAATGAAATTCTTGAAATTTGTAATACGTATAAAGCTTTATTTCCATCCACCTTTTTTATAAATCAAGATATGCATAGTAGATTTTTAGCCTATGTAAATATTGGATAAATACAAACTCACAATGCCTGTACTTACAATAAAAAGATCATATATAATGATACAAAAGCTACTATAAGATTTGAAAATCTTTTCAATTTTCAGAATCTAATTTACTAAAATTTAATCTCCTCATCTAAACTGGAGAACGCTAAGTATAGAAAAGTAAAAACTGATAAAGTGTAATAATATTAATAATAATAATAATAATAGCTGCTTTGCTGTTTCTGGGATATAAACAACCGTACTATTAATTTAAAAGGAAATTAAAGAAATATATAAAGTGATAATTTTTAATAAGCATATACTAAAATCAATTTCTTGCACTTTGCTATGTTCCTAATTTGTGTGATGTATGCATACTTTTGATTTACAAGCAACCTATTTTGGAAAAAAACACATAGCCGAAGTTTATTTTCTTTCTTCGAATAATAACGCAAGGGATCTTCCAAATTTTATGTGCCTTTCTAATGGATGCATTTTAGGGAGGAATATTTGGATGCCCATCAACGCAGATGATTATGATGAATCATAAATGGAAAATGGACGTGCCAGAGAAGATTGAGATGGAAAAATCGTCAGCTAAAAGGTACGAGGGGGACTGGACAATGATGATGCTAGACGTTGGTTCGTCAACAAGTTCACCAACAGCTTGTTACACTCCCCGACCACTCAAAACCCTTCAACTTTTCCCTACCACACCTACCAATCTTAAAGAATAGCTCATCAACATTCTAGGCGACCAAGTAGCGTGCTGGATTTGTCTTTAGTGCATTCCAATTATGATTGGATTCTATAGATGTAACAATTAATAATAGGGCTTCATTTTACGTAGAGATGAAACAGATAAAATTGCTTGAAGTTCTCAATCTTTATTTGTATTTCATCGTCTAAATAACTTAAACTTTTCTATGTTAGTAAGTTCTAAATTTTATCGTATTCTTAATTGACTTTTAAACAAATATGCACTCAAGTACTACATGTTTCTTAATAACGTCAACTTGTGTTGCGTCTTGTATTTGTACCAATTTACTTTTTTTTTTCTAATAAAAAAGAACATTTGGCAGGTGATAGTGTATTATTATATATTTTTGATACTCGATTAATAAAACCCGTAAAAGATTTTGGAATTTAGAAGAGCACTTTTAAAAAGGTTTAGACTTGATGGGTAATAACGAGAAAAACTTTAGTACCTCCCTTGTCTTCTTCCGCTAGACATAACTGCTTCCCACTCTCTGGTAGAAAGGAGCAATAGGACCCGTAGCCGATCGACAAGTCTATTCTACGATTTACTTTTTATTCTGCTGTTACTGTTTAGTATTTAAGATACGTGTACTTTTGTATATAATATTGCTGTAGATCTCGATTGTCCACTGCGATGATTGATGATAGAGGCAGCGCTGGGCCCGCTCCGCCCCTATCCCTTTTGATAAATTATTATGTAATGGTAAAAAGCAACATTCCTCCTAGAAAAGAATAGACATCTCAATAATTGACGAATGATGCATTCTCGTCACGTTGAAAATTTGATTGACAGATCCTGGAATCGAAAATTAAACAACCCGTTGTGTTTTTTCCTTTTTATTTTCTTTTCTTTTCACAGGAAGAGAACACTAAATCAGCAGCACCGATCTGAATAAAAAGGTGATTGTTATCTATTCACGACATAGTTCCTCGATATATTACCGATAATTCCACTGCTAGTGTACTTGATGAAACTATTTTCTTTACATATCCTAATATTCTATTGCCCACTGGATCATGCATTACGCCCCCAATAAACATCTCGGTACTACGATGTCTACATTGTATACGATAACCGCAGCTAACTACAAAGTAATCTCGCTGTTGGATTATTTTTGGCAGCTTTTAAGGAGTTTCACACCCGACATGACTTTTATATGTATACTATCTTCATCTTCCATGTCGCCTATTCACATAAAGATTTTTTAGTTGGAGAAGTGTTGTAATTTTTGCAAAATATACTAAAATATATATTTTAATGTATTTATTAATATTATTGCTAAACGACAAATACTTATTGTATGTATTTCACAATGAAATTAAATTGATAAATTAGAGCATGTTTAAAACAATAATGAAGATATATTATTGAAAATTATTCTTGGTCGAATAAATATCAAGAGACAAATATTTCCACAAACACATTGTATGACTAATGAAATGCCCTCATGAAATAAATGTAAAAGAGAAAATTGTAAATTTAATACTTAACGTATCATTACTTTTCTATTTTAGTCTTATCTTTTTTTTTTTTCCTTTTAATATTCAAATCTTTGATGTTTACAAAAAATTCATAAACAAGTTCTTTTGATGCTACGATTGACATTTGGAAAAATTCAATTGGTCCATGTGATTATAGAAAATAAATAATATAATACAATAAAAAAATAAATCAAAATAATAAAAATTTTCAATAAAAGCATAAAAAGAGAAAATACAAATTTATTTGGAAAAATATATATGTGTAAATAAATATAATATATGTATATATACATATATGTATTATTAAATAAGTATATTAATTAAAATTAAAAAAATTAAAAATAAAAAGAAAAAATCTACAAGTTTTTCTAAAACCACCTTAAAGCCACAAAGTGGTTAGAATTGCCAAAAATATGCTATCGAGTTACAACCCACTAACTAATGTGGGTTGATTTGACCTACAACTGGTGGTAGATAACCACTGTATTGTCACAATATCAAAAAAAAAAAAAAAGAAAAATAGGTTGAGATTAGATCAATTTTCAACTTTCCAAGGCTTCTTTTTCCCCTTTAGTTGTAGGTAGTTGCCCAAGGTTCAATGGGTCAAATCAGCCCACTTTAGTTAAGAGGTTGCAACTCACCACTTTGTTTTGACCATCTAGCCACCTTATGGCCTTAGGATGGTTAGAATTAGCTTTTTTCAATTTGTATCGTAAGGTTATTATTGATGATTGATCACATGCAATGCACATATAGTCAATCTTAAAGAAATCTTGATTTGATAATACGTGGAGAAATGATGTTAAAGAAAGACATAGGAGGAAGAATAGGCAAACTCAATATCTTGTGATGCATACACGTGATGATTGATTGAATGTGATGATTTAATGTGTTCATGATATGTTCTTAATAAATTTGGTATTTGATCTTTTATAGAGTCATTTAACAAAGCTTACCAATGCTTTAAATGTTGCAAATAAAGAGGAGAAAACTCCTTGATCTCAATCATTAGATTAAATTGAGATGGATGGATCAAATGAGTCATTGATGAGAACTGTTGGATTTACTATTGTTGATCGATGATAAAAATTGAAGCCTGTAACTCTTACAAAACAGATGGGCCTTAGGGTTGGAAATAATCTAAGTTAGCCCCAAATGTTTATAAAATAAGTTCATCTCCTTTTTCAAATCTATTTTCATGTGCAAAATAATCAAATATAGCTGAGAGCGATAAAACCAGTCCAACAATCCTTATTTCGAGCCTACCAAATCAAATCTTCCTAAAACATCCCTACTTAAACCCAATTTTCTAACCCTCATCACTAGTCCATTAAACCAGTCCATAGTATTGAATTGGGTTACAAGCCTAATTATCCAAATAACCCTCTACACAATTTTTTTCTAGATTTTTTTTTATTTTTTCGAAGTCCTTTTACCATTATTATTTTACTCAAATAGCATGTATATGTATATGCACTATATTATATATATTTTTATATACATATTATTCCTAAATTCTCTTGTATTTTTTTTTTTTACTTTCTTTTGTTTTTTAATAAATTTCTTATTACAAATTTTAATAACTTTATTATATTATTTATTTTATATAATTACGTACATTAAAGAATTTTTTCATCTTTTAATCCTTAATAGAAAAGTTAACACCGTTGTTAAAGGACAAGTTTGCAAATTCTTGCAAACATTAAAACTAAAAAAAAAAAGCTTAAGACTAAATTTATAATAAAGCTAATTCTAGGTTAGGTGTTAGCTTCTTTTAAGCAAAAAAAAAATTAGAATTTTTATGTATAATGAATTGCATAGTTGTACTAATAATTTAAAAAAATTAAAGGCGATGGGCTATTTTATATTGAAGATATCATCTCACAAATATATTTTTTTTCCAACCACATCATATTACAATTTTAGGAATCGAGCAAATAAAACTAAATCCATCTATTAGAAGACCAATGTTTATACTTTTAAGATACAAAAAGAATTTTTGCTAAACAAGTCAATTTTGAGGGTGCATTTTTCTAAGATTGTAGTCAGTCATCTTGTCCTTAAAATATTTTCTTTAATTTTTATTATTTTGCTTAAGGACAAGCAAAAGCTTAAGTGTAAAGGCATTTGGCATTTGATAATATGAATTTAGCATATATTTCCTATAGATAATTTACACTAAATTAGACTTTATTCTGATTGATTTTATATTATTTTGAGCTTAATTTACTTTATTATTGTTTTTAAGGACTCCGAGAACATTTTATGAAGTTTAAAAAGATTTTTATAAAGTTTTGAGCTTAATTGAAGCAAAAAGATTGATCGAGGAATGAAGCAGAGGAGTTTTAATTAAGGAATGAAGTCCAATAGAAATCACGGTCTAGGACTACGCTTGTAGTCTCTACCCATGATCCTCTTGTGATGAATTTCCATTGGAAATTGAATATCACAAACATAGTGCAAGTATACGCCCAAGCTTTACGGCCATGGACTTCAAGCATGGGGATGTAATGATCTTCAAATCTTTTATTTTTGTTAGGTTTTTTTTTTTTTTTTTTTTTTGTAATTTGAGGTCCAATTCTTATAAATAGACACTAAGATAAGGTTATAGAGAGAACCCTTTGAGCATTAGTTGTTAGATTTTAAAATTAACAAGGGGGCTTCTCTTTTATTTTATTATGTCTTTCTTTTACTTAGTCAATTGTTGTTAAACCCTATGTTCTAAGGATGATTTTTATTAATTAATTTCAATCTATAATTTTTCTTTTTGCGATATAATTACACCATTCATATTATCATTAAATTAATATTTACCTAGGTTATTAATTTGATGTTTGAGTTTGCTATTGAGGTACGAGCTCCTCAATGAACATACAAGTGTAATTAGAAGGGATTGAGTACGCTAAGAGATTAGGTATTGAATTTCACCATTAGGGTAACCAAGGGTAGCCAACCTAATAATGGAATCCAAGTTCTTAATGCGATCTTATGATTCTCTATTCAAAAGCGATTCGAGTATAGAAAGTTTCAAGATTAGGAATGAGCAAGAAACGCGAGTTCGACCAATTCAGAATCCAAATTCCATAGGAATAGGAATAGGAATCTCTATAATCTAATGTATCAATTAAGGTTAAATAAATCCCCTAAGATTAAGAAGCAAACAACAACAAAGATTTACAAAGGAAAATGTTATCTCTTTATTAATTAGTTCAGGTTATTAAGTCATTTATTTTATTGTTTTATTCTTTGTTAATTGTTTTTAATTTGATTTCCTTACTTTTATTTTAATCTTTTATTTCACTATTGCAATCTTCACTTTATGCTTTTTGTTTATTCCATTGAATCTTTTATTGCTAGAAGTTAGGGAATTGAATAATTTAAGGGTATCATTGTTAAAAATACTTATATACACTCTCATATTTAGTTCCTCGTGGGATCGACACTCTGACCCAATATCTATTTTATCTATACAATAACTTAATTAGGTGTGCTTAACTATTAGAGCGGTATACACCCCATTAATCGTCTTGTTATAAGCCAATTCCAATATCGAGTTCTGAACATTAGTTATTATTCTCCTTGCATTGAATGATTTATCGTTTTAAAAATAGTTACTAAATTTTCTTAGGTGATGGCAAAATTGGTGTCATCACCTAAGTGAGGTGTTATTTCATTTGCTTTTATACTTCAATTCATTCTAACTTTGAGTTTTTTTAAGGCAATTGTAAGAATTAAGTCAAAAGAATCAAATTTGCTTAAATTCAAGAATTGAAAGAAAAATATGACCAAAGTCTAAACCTATGGCCTTGGCCTATGTTCCTCTCATAAACTCATATCAAGAGGAATGTAAAAACAATAAAAGGATGAGAGTTCCACGATAAAGATCATGCCTGTGGTCCTTGACCGTGCTCTTACCAAGTGAATTTTATGAAAAAGCAAGGACCACAATTGAAGTATACGAATATGGACCTTTCCCATCATATGAATACAAAGACCACAGGCATTTGCTTCCCACTTCATTCTAACACATACATACACACTGTCTTTCTTTGCCACTATTTTTTCACACTCCTTAAGTCTTCAAAAAAACTTCTCAATTCAACCATGCGCACTATAAGTCTAAGGTACATACAACATCCCTCTTTATTTACTTTTTTAGATTTGTTGCTAGTTTATGTTAAAAATGAATTTTTCTCTTAAGGTTTCAAGAAAACTCTTTGAATAGATGTGTAGAACTTTGAGTTTCTATGAGTGATTTAGTGTATACATTGTGATGAAACATGTTTTCTATTGATTATTTACTAGAAATTCCATGAAAAATTCATGCTTGTTAAGGACTGTCTATGAGAAAGTGAGAGAAAGGGAAAGAAAGTAGAGGAAAGTGATGAAAATTGATATTGATATCATTCTTGCAATATGATGAACACAATTCATGTTGAATTTTCGAGACTTGTTGAGACAGGAATTCTTATGTAATGAGAAATTCATGTTGAAGTAGCAAAATTTACAATTGCACATGAATTGAATTGTCTAAACAAGTTTTCAACCAATTATATGTTGAATGGTAATTATTCAGCCTGATTTTATAAATTAGTCTTTATTAACCAACCGATATTAAACCCTACCCGTTTAATATTGATCCTCGACTGAGGTTTAAAGAAAACCAGTTCTTTTTATTTTTGAAATATTTTGGAGTCATCACCCGACCGAAGTTAGGAAAAACAATTAAATTATAACCAATTAAGTGGATTGATTATAACTTAACTACTAGTCTTTTAATAAAACCAATTTTATTAAATGGTTTTGAAAACCAAAAGATTGAGTCCAAAGGTTAGGTTTTTTAAACCTTACAGATACTATAACTTTCCAAATTTAGACTTGAATTCTTAAAATTACCCTTTTTTTTTTTCAATAATAGCTTAAAAACTAGTTTTAATCAAATAATTTTAAACTTAAAGAAAGGAAAAGCTAATTTTTTTCATTTTTTACATTGCCCAAAGGTGTCTACGTACATGCTATTTTAGATCAAACATATGTAATTCCTCCAATGAAAAGTTTAGGTGGGTAAGTTAATTTTAGTTTTTCGAAAAAAGTTGAGTTTATGTTTTTAACCCGATTTGATTTATTCAAGGAAAATTTTCTAAAAGAGTCCTAAATTAAATTGTCTATATTTTGAAAATTTCTAAGATTCTAATTTTGAAAAAGGTTGATTCATGTCACTTATTTGGAAAATAGTTTTTTTTAAGTGATAAAATGCCTTGATTTTTTATTATTTATATTTTATTTATTTATTTATTATTATATTTTTTATTGTTTAAGTTTTAATTGAGAAAATAAATAAAAACGAGCTAAGCTACTATATCCGCGTTTAACTAAGCTTGATTTCCTTAACAACTTACAATTTACAATACATTATTGAAGAAAAAAAAAAAAGAAAACCCAAAAAACATCAAGGAGAAGGTCAGAATAGTGCGTGAGTTAGACCTATGCTCAGATACGGGTCGAGTCAGGTCTTTAATGGATTCTCTTCGACAACAGCTTGTGTAGACATATAACTTTGATCCAACCACCAAATTGAACAGGAAGGTGGATTTCTATGCGTTTCAAATTGGGGGGGGAGTAGGGGTGGGCTGGGGTTGTAGGGTTTAAGACGGATGCTATGGCTAAAAGTGGTGGTTTGGTGGTGATTGGAATGTGGTTGACGGCAATGGTTATGTGTAGAGTTGTAGTAGCCACTGGAAGGGAAAGGAAGGTTGGGTTTTAGGTTTAGGGATGCTGCAAGTGCAATCGTAATAGTGATGCGAACTGAGAACCACCCAATGTGGTGGTTCGAAGTGAAGAGGGTACGGTGGTTAAGGGTTTCTCAGTGGTGGTTTGGTTAGAGTAGCTAGAGCATATGACGTTGTGTGGGAGAGGTCGAGATTAAAGGCTAGTTGCTTAAGGAAGCTCATGAGATCTATGGCTTAGCTCGAAAATCTTCGAAATCGGGTTATTTCCTAAAGAAAGAAAGAGAATCGAAGAGAAAGTACTTAGGGAAGCTTGTAATGAGTACGGGAGTAAGAGATTAATGTCAAAAACGATTACCTAACCTCTCTTTTATACTAATCAAGTAAGGAACAAACATGGCAAACCCCCAATCACTATGAATTTGAAAATTAACACTAAGCATTTAACTGAGCTTGATTTCTGCATTTCAATTGTCAAAGAGCAATGATTCACACCTAAACTTGCCAAAACAAAGCAATGGAAGCTTCAATATTCGATGGGGAGCTTAAATCATACAAGAGGAAAAGGAAGGAAAATTCAAATTTTAGGCTTTTTTAGATTTTTAGAGCTCCATCTAAATGCCTAAACCTGTGAATTTAGATGTGTTCTTGAACTCTATTCGAAGTAGGCCATGTCTAGTTTGTAAATCCGCCATTAATTTAGTGAAATTGCAATAAAAGAGGGCTCGAATTTAGGGTTGAAGACGATTAACTAACTTGTTCTACGCGAGAAAGTTTGGAGAAAATACAGAAAAGAAGGAGAAAGAGAAAGGAAAGTACCAACGTAGCATCGCATCAATTGTGTTAACTAGTGAGAAAGTGCCACGTGTCCTTTAAGACACATAGCCGATGACATGTCACGTACATGGCTAACACATATCATGCTACATGGTGACATTTGACCATGTGTATGTGGTAGTGCCATGTGTCCCATAGTGCACACATTGTGCGATGATACCTCAACATGTGGTGAAGTGCTCTATGGTGAAAAATAAAAGGCATTTTTATGCCTTTAATGAGATTCAAACCCAAGACCTTCAAGCCATATGCAATACCATATCCAAGGGCTTAGCCGTTAAGCCGTTAGCCCATACCACACATATATATATATGCAATCAAATTGCATATATATATATATATGCAATCAAGACAGGTTGACTTGGGCTTAGATTCGAATCTAAGCCCAAGCCGAATCTAAGCCCATGCCTAAGGATCCAATCTTACTCTATTAAGACCCTAAAACCTATCTCATTCACAAAATTTATTATTTCTATTTTTCCATTTTTTGTATTTTTCCTAAATTTCTTATTTTTTTCAATTTTTCCTAAATTAGGACACTTTACCTTATTCTAAAAATTGTAAAAATAAAATGGGATAAAAATGGAATGTCTACAGTTGCTTCTCTTCGTAGTGAAGTTTGAGTAAAACTTTACCATAAAGACAAATGATATACTATTTTTTCCCTAAAGGTGGAATTTACCTTAAGAAGTGTTATAGCTAGCTAGCTAGCTAACCTAGAGTGGATTTGGTAAATGGTAAGAGGTGAAAGAGAGAAGAAGTGCTTTAAGAGCTAGTCAAGACAAAGAAACTAAAAGAAGGTGGTGCCCTTATGGGTTTGTAAGAACCCTAAAAGAATTTGAAAACCTAGTCGTACCCTTATGAGTTGACTAACTTAGGTGAACAAGTGAAGTGCTACTTGAGCTAGCTAAGACCCTAAAGAGAAATTGAAAGGCTAGTCGTGCCCTGATAAGTTGACTAACCTAAGCAAATGAGTGAAGTGCTCCTCGAGCTAGTTAAGACCCTAAAGAGAAATTAAAAGCCTTATCATGCCCCTATGAGCTAACTAACCTAGGTGAAATGGGCAAAGTGTTCCTTAAGCTAGCTAAGACCTTAAAAAGAAATTAAAGCCTAGTTATGCCCCTATAAGCTGACTAACTTAAGTGAATGGGCGAAGTACTCCTCAAGTTAGCTAAGACTCTAAAGAGAAATTGAAAGCCTAACCATGCCCCTATGAGTTAATTAAGCTAAGTGAATGAGCGAAGCACTTCTTGAGCTAACTAAGACCTTAAAGAGAAATTGAATGCCTAGTTAAGCCCCTATGAGTTGACTGACCTAGGCGATCAGGCAAAACACTCCTCTAGCTGGCTAAGACCCTAAAGAGAAATCGAAAGCCTAGTCATACCCCTATAAATTGACTAACCTAGGTGAAATGGGCAAAGCACTCTTTGAGCTAGCTAAGACCCTAAAGAAATTGAAATGGGTAAGCACTCCTTGAGCTGGCTAAGACCTTAAAGAGAGGTTGAAAACCTAGTCATGTCCCTATGAGCTAATGAACTAAAGTGAAATGGGTGAAGAGCTCATTGAGTTGGCTAAGACCCTAAAGAAATTTTGGTGAAGTAAAGCGCCCTTATGGGCTCAAAAAGAACTCTACCCAAAAGATTATTAGGGGGATGGTATCCCAAATACCAATTACTACCCAAGGAGATATAGTCTAAATGTAAATGCTAACATCATATAGAAGTACTTACCTAGTCTTACCAATAGCACCCAAACTGTCAAAACCTTCCTTTGAAAAGTCCTATCAAAACCAACTAACTCATTCTTCGAAATGGCCTCAACCCTAATCATGGAGCCTCTAAGGCTTCATTGGCCCTTTAGAGAAGTTGCAGAAATTAACCTAATACAGAATGTCACCCACTATTTTTGTCCATTAATTGGTTTTCTTTTTAGAACTTTATGAACTAAAACCCTTATCCTTTACCGGTAAATATCTGCTATAAGGTGATTACCCATATAAATTTCACTTTTCCCCAAAAAATAGACAATAAAAATCTCCATCGAAGGGGATCAATCCGTAATAAAGTATTTTAAAGAGCTTTGTTAATTATTGATGTTATATATCTCACTTTCAACTTATTTCATGTTTTTTGTATATGGGTTCATTTAAATGGAGTAAGGGAATTGGACCTTTTAATAGAGTAAGACAAGGGATGGAGATGATTCTAATGCTGACAACTACCAAGGATGCCAACTTTGCTTATATAAGATGAAAAATAGACCATAACAATATTTAAGACAACTGGCATTTCCATGTTCCAAGTAAAAAATTTCATTGACCTTCATGAGTAGTACAACTTCACAGCATTAACATTTACAAGTTCTCTCAATTTTGGACCATCTATCTAGGATAAAATTAAAGCCTCTCTTGGTAACACTTGCTTCACAATATAATGGCCTCCGTAATTAGGAGTGAATTTTCCTTTGGAGTCTTATGCATTGGGGAAAGCCTTTCTCAACACCATATCACCCTCTTTGAAGTTCCATGGCCGTACCCTTTTGTTAAAAGCTTGAGCCATTCTTTGTTGGTAACACTAATTATGACACAGGGTTGTCGATCTTTTCTCATCAATCAAATTCAGCTGCTCTATGCGTTTCTTTACCTAATTGGCCTCATCCAATCGGGTTTTAGATAGTATTATGAGAGACGGGATCTCAACTTCTACCGGTAACACCACTTCAGTGTCGTATACTAAAGAGTAAGGCATTGCCCTTATTGATGTTCTAATGGAAGTTCGATAGGCCATGAGTGTAAATAGCAACATCTCATGTTAATCCTTATATTTAACAGCCATCTTTTCAATTATCCTTTTGAGGTTTTTATTGGTTGTTTCGATGACTCTATTCATTTAAGGTCAATAAAGGATGGAATTCTTATGGATGATCCCAAATTATCAGCATAACTCTAACATAAGCTTGTTGTTGAGATTAGTGCCACTATCTATCATTATGGTTTTTGGAGGCTTGTATCGAGCCAAGATGTCTCTCTTGATGAACTTGACTACTACCCCTTTAATAACATTTGAATAAGATAAGGCATCAATTACTGAAGTAATTGATGGCGACCGATATAAAGTGATGAGAGTGATCAGGCAAATGATGTTTATACCCTACATTGAAAATAGTCATGGCATAGAGAGCATGTGTAATCCTTGAGGTGGGGCATTTATCTTGTTTACATAAACCTGGCATAAGTGACAATGCCTGATATGTTTGATGTAATCAACTTCTATTGTTAACTAGTAATATCCCAATCTCATAATCTTTTTAGCAAGCATTCTTTCATCAAAACTTCGACCTCTTTATCGTCCACACACATTAGAAGTGTATCGTTAAAAGATCATTGGTATAAAGTGGACTTGCTTACCAAGAATTGGGCAATCAATCTCACAATCATCTTTCTGTCCATTTTCTTAACTTCTTCAAGGTATGTACCTTATTGTAAAAACATTTTAATATCATGATACTAAGCCTTTGTGTCATGTATACCTTCAATTGCTAGACAGAAGGTAGGTTTTTTTTTTTTTCAATTTCAATGGTAAGGGATTGAATTTCGACTCTACTAGATATTTGGACCATAGATGCTAGAGTGGCTAATGCATCAGCAAATTGATTATGTGTCCTCGGTACGTGAGTAAAAGTAATTTCTTTGAATTTCTCCATGAATTCAATCAAGTGCCAGTGATAAGATATCAGTTTAGGATCTTTTATCTTATATTCTCCCTGATAATAATGAGTGAAGAATCCTTATACACTTCTAATTCTTGAATGTCCTTATCTAAGGCCATTTTAAGTATCATGATGCATGCCTCATATTAGTAATATTATTGGTGTATGAAAAAACAAGCCTTATAACCATAGGGAATTACATACCCTTAGGGGATATCGGTATTTCCCCAATTCCACACCTAAACACATTAGCATCTCCGTTAAAGAACATCTTCCACTTCGGGGGTTCATCATATTTTTCTTCATCAGAACTCCCTTCAGCTACTAAGACATCTTCATCAGAGGATCTAACTTATACCTCTTGCAGGGTGAGGGGTGTTTATTATCAAAGGGATTTTTTGCTAACTGATTTACTAGAGCTTGCCACTTAACTGAATTCCTATTCACGTATGTAATGTTGAACTCTAATAATAACATTTGCCACTTTAAGATTCTACCGATTAGGGCTAGCTTATCTACCAAATACTTTAGGGGATCATGCTGAGTCAACAATTTAATCTGGTAATAGAGCATGTATTACCTATGTTGATACATTACCCATACCATGGCATAGCATGTTCTTTCAATTTTTGAATACTTCTATTCCCCTTTAGTAAACTTTTTAATCAAGTAGTATATGGCCTGCTCCTTTCCTTCCTCATCCTTCTAAACAAGCATACACACCATAGATTCTGGTAATATTGTAAGATATAGAAATAAAGGCTTCCTAGATTTAGGAGCTACTAGAATTGGAGGGTTCATGAGGTACTCCTTGATTGGTGCGAAGGCTTGCTTACATTCTTCATCCCAAGTTATCTTGGCATTCTTTTTCAACAACTTAAACAAGAGACGACATTTATCTGTAAGTTAAGATATGAACTGAGCTATGTAGTTTAAGTGGCCCAATAAGTCTCTGATTTCTTTAAATGTGTGTAGAAGAGGCAAGTCAACTATTGCTTTGACTTTATTAAGGTCTACTTTGATGCCCCTTTAGCTGATTATGAAGCCCAGTAATTTCCTTGAAGTTACTCCAAAGGCATACTATTTTGGGTTCAACTTCAATTGGAATTTCCTTAACCTATCAAACAATCTCCTCAAATTATCCATGTGATTTTCTCCCTCCTTGGACTTTGCAATCATATCATTAACATATACTTCAACTTCTTTATGCATCATGTCATGAAAGATTTCAACTATTGCTCTCTAGTAAGTTGCCTTAGCATTTTTGAGTCTGAAAGGCATTACTTTGTAATAAAATGTGCCCCAAGTTGTAGTGAACGTTGTCTTAACTTTATCTTCTTCAAACATTCAAATCTAATTATGTTTAAAGAACCCATCCATGAAGGAGAAGAGATGGTTCCTAGCTATATTATCCACCAAGGCATCAATGTAGGGCAAAGGAAAATTATCTTTAGAGGTTGCCTAATTAAGGTCTTGAAAATCTACACATATTCTAACTTTTCCGTTCTTTTTCATCACTGGCATAATGTTGGCTACCTATTCAAGACAATCAGACACTTCGATGAAACTAACCTCCAATAACTTTTTGACTTCTTCTTTAATTTTCAACAAGATATTTGGTCAGAGTCTCCTTAGTTTCTACTTCTTAGGTTTGATATCCTCTCATGTAGGTAAGCAGTAGACTACAATTGATGAATCTAACCCAGGCATATCTTCATAAGACCATGCAAACACATCTTCATATTCAAATAATAGTGCAGTCATTTCTACCTTCTATCCCTCTTTTGAATTTCCTCTAATCTTCAAATTCTTGGGGTTGTCATCATTCCCAACATTAATTGTCTTGGTTAGCTCATCAATGGAAATTCTACTCATTTCATGTCTTTGTTAGCTTTCTTGTACATCAATGTAGTCATTAACATCACTCCTAATGACTAACTCAGTAGGTTAAAAAATGATATCAACATTTTCATTACTTGTATGCATGAGGTATCTTTAGCTTTTGTTCAGAGCATTAGATTTGGGCCAAAAGTATGTAAAGAAAAGCATGTAAGTAGTGAAGGAATGGAGTGCAATGAAGAAAAAGGAAATTGTTCTTTTATTAGATTAAACAATTTTTTCAAGTACATGCTTGTAGAATAAAGGTAATTATTACAAAGCTCAAGAAAAAACTAAACCGTAACTTATCCTTTACCCTAAAGAAGACTTATCACTATTCATAAGGAAGGAGAACTAGTTATTCAGGTGCCGGAGCTTATGAAATGGGCTCGTTATCTCATTCTTGCTGGAGGTGTCTTCTTTAGTAGGTTTTAAGGTTTGAACATTAGCCTGAATGAATGTATCTATCAGCAATGGATAGGTCATCAGGGTGTAATACAATCTGCCACCTCTCTTGCCCCTCGCTTGCATGTTTCATAACTCTTCCATCGAAGTTGGAATATAGCTGAGCCTATAGGTACCAACTTACCCTTCTTCGAATTTTGGCCCCTCATCCTTCTTCTGATCAATAATCATATATACTTCTTCAAACATTTGAAGCCCAAAGTCTTCCTGCTCTTCAATGCCAATGTAGGGTATGGCCATTTCTTTATATATTTCATAAGCTTGGTAATCTAAAATCATTATGACCTAGTCATTTGAGATGAACATAACCTTTTGATGTAAACTTGAAGGTATAGCCTCTGTTGAAAGAGTCTAAGGTCTTCCCAATAAGAGGTGAAAGGTTCTCGAGATGTCTAGGACCTAGAATCAGATGTTGAAAGTTTATGGGCTAATATCAATTGATAAGTCGATCTCCATAATAATTTCTCTCTTAGATCCATCAAAAGCCTTGACTGTTGTTGAACTCAACTTAATCACCGTTGCATTAATACCCAATAGATCCAAGGTGGCAGGAGGGCAAACATTTAGTGATAACCTACTGTCAATGAGGACTCTGGCTGTGATAATGTTGTTTATTCTCGATATTATGAATAGGGGCTTAGTATGTTGATTACCTTCTTCGCCTAATTCCTCGATGGAGAAAGAAATCTAATACATAGTGAGGGTAGAGTTAGTAACAGACCCCATTCTTTTGGCTAATATTTCATGAGGGACTTTGACTTCCCTCAAAGTTTGGAATAGAGCTTCTCAATGTGGTTTAGAAGCCATCAACAAACTCATAAGAGATATTTGTGCTAGAGTCTTAGCGAGCTAATCTATTGTCTTATACTCACTATACTTGATCATTTTGGTGAAGGTGGACAATCCTTCCTCATATTCAGTCGGTTCGTTGCTTGGCCTTTCCAACATAGTCTTCTTTTTCAAGTCTTCTTTTGGGTCATAAATTCTACCAAAGTGGATAATCCTTCCCACGAGTGAACCCAATTTCCCTTTATTTACTACCTAGTAGTTGAGACTTGAGAGGGATAGTTTTGTAACTTTCAAGGGCTAAGGGCACATGGAAGGTGTACCTTTTGGTTTTTGGAGCTTACTTCTCCTCTAGTTTATAGAATTTGTAGACCTTGGGCTCTCAGTTAGAACCAATCATGTTGACGATAGCATCTGAGTCATTAAATATCATATTGATGATGGGGCCATAGTTGGGTAGGGGGTTGTTATTGACGTTTGGAATTGGAGCCTCTATGAAGTCCAATTGAACCGTACCTTCATCAATTAAGCCCTACATCTTGTTCCTTAATCTCCAATACAAGTTAGTTAAATGGTCTACCTATCCCAAATGATATTGACATTTGGCGTTAGGATAAAAAACCTTTAGTTTATACCTTTTAATAGGAGGCTCAAAATGGATTAGATTATCTTTTCTTAATTTTTCAATGACTTGGCTAAGAGGAATTGGTATCTTAGTGAACTGTCTTGGAACCCTGCTGACTTGTGGCTAACTTCAAAGTTACTATTGCATTGGCAGAGGATTTGTTCTAAAGGCGACCCAAGTATTGGGCCTGGCGTTTGAATTCCCTATGCCGACAGTTGCTTCTTTGGGCTTACTAATAGTAGGCTTTACAGGGGGTGGTCTTCTATCTAATGGCTCTTGTAATTTGCCAGAATTGATAACATTTTCAATCCGACATCTTGCAGCCACCACTTCTGTGAAACTAGAGGAGGCTTACCCAATCAGATGAGAAAAGTAAGGCCTTTCAAGTGTATCAATGAAAGCTAAAGCCAGTTCTTTCTCGATTATGGGGGTAGATACCCTTGCAGTTGGGGATCTCTACCTTTAGTCGTACTCCTTAAATAATTCATTATGCCTCTTTCTCAAGGCAACCAAGTCCATCATGGTTGGTGCCACTTCAACATTAAATTTATATTGTTCGTAGAATGCTTTAGCTAGCTTCTCCCGTGTGTTTACCTAGTTCAGGTTTAATTGAGCATACCAGGTTAAAGCAAGGTCTATTAAGCTATCTTGAAAAGTTTGCACTATAAGTTGGTCATATTGTACGTATTTGCCCATCTTTCGTACATACAATCTGGTGTGAAGATTAAGGCAATCAATCCCATTGTACTTCTCAAAGTCAGGTACCTTAAATTTTTCAAGAAAGCTTTCGTAGTCATAGGCTGAGAAGTCTGTAATACCAGCTTGCTTGAATCAATCATAACCTTCAAGCATTTACATCTTTTTAGTAATCTATTGAGCCAATTGCCTCTCAAGCTCCTTTAATCTATCTTGATCATCTTCAAGCTTTGAGTTAACTGGGAATGAGTAAGTGTTAGACTCAAAAGTTAGGTTGATCTTTAGATAGCCCATTCTATCTTAAAAGATTCAAAGCTCGGGTTAACTTTAGGATAGGCTTCTTCTGCTTCCAAGGGTAAGGCTTCAACATTCTTTCCATACCGGGCCTTAGAGCTTTCTTCATTTGATGGTGCTATGGACCAGAGTAAAGTGATACTATTAGTGAGGAAGCTTAACTAATCTGCAATCTTTCCAACTGTTCTTTCCAAGGAACGGAATCTCAGCTTAACAGGATCGATGACTTCTAGGTTGACCCTATTGTTGTCGTTCTTGGTGTTGATGTTGTCGTTCCCTTGGTTAGCCATTCTAGTTTGAGAGCAGGTTCATATAGGACTTCTCTAAAAGTTTTGACATTTGAGAGCTATCTTTACAACCTAGTTTAAGATTACCTCTCAACAAGTTAGCACACATATATTTTAAAGTGATGAGATGAATGAAAAATAATTAAATACAAAAGAATGCAAAGACATATGGCACACAGATGCAAAGAAACAAAACCGACAATTAACCAGTAAGATGGCAATTTCATTCATTATTTTACAGCTTTCAGAGTTCCCATTTACATTATTAAAAAAAGGAAAAATACATTGTTTCAAAAGGTAATCCTATTTCTAAACATTCTTCTAGTACTTGCCTGGTGTTCCCTTCTTTTGCTTACTAAATCCTGTTGGTGCTTCCTTCTTTTTTCTTAGGCTAAGCTCATCTGCTTCTTCAAGTTCTTTGAGCCTTTTCTAGGTCATCCTCAATTGATGTTTTAAGGCCCGGGAATGCTATTTAGATTCTCGGAAGAGATTTTTCTACTTGTCGTACTCTTCATAGATAACTTCTACACGAGCTTGTATTTTGTCCATGTAGGTCTTGATTTAAGAGTCTAGTTTAGTTGGTGTAGGTTGTATGACCTCTAGTGCTCAATACTAGATCTCCGTTGCCTTATGAAGTTGATCGTATAGATATTATTTGGTGACCTTGTGCTTGTCTACTTCTCTTAACTATTCTCCTAAATCAATGTTAAGGCCAATAGTCTTTGTTTCCCATAGTTGCTTGATCATTCAGAGTTTAGACATCTTTTGTGGCATTAGAACCTGAAGGTCCTTATAATCCAAGGTCGTGATATCCAATGGGGTTCTGTAGACTATATCTTGAATTCCCCCGAACTGTCTAATCATATTGTTAAGATAATAGCCTGTGCACCATTTCATCCCAATTAGGGGTATTGCTTGATAATTTTTACAAACTAGGATTACCCTCTTAAAGTTGCTCCATCTTGTTGTCCATACAAGTAAAAATAGGGTGTTTACAGTAATGTTTATGCCAATTGAGATTATGAAATTATCTATTTGATTTAACATTGAAATTTGCATCTCATTAGCCTCCATTAATCCATGTCTTTAGAACTTAGTATTTTAATATACAATATTTTGCTACTTTAATAATTTCTTATGTTGAGCAAAATTTCAAGGATTTATATATTCAATGTCGATACTTAAGAAACTAAATGATACCACTTGTAAAGACCACTTCCCACTCCTTTTCATAGAACAAATATTAGAAAAACTTTCAGCACATGATTATTATTGTTTTTTAGATAGATATTCTGGTTACAATCAAATTCATATTGCACCTGAGGATCAGGAAAAAACCACTTTTACATGTCCTTGTGGTACTTTTGCTTTTAAGAGAATGCCCTTTGGTCTCTATAATGCACCCATGACTTTTCAAAGATGCATGATGTCTATATTTTCTAACATGTTAAAAAATTTTATTGAAATATTCATGAGTGACTTCTCTGTCTTTAGGAAGTCATTTGATTCATGTCTGACTAATTTAGGTTATGTGCTTAAAAGGTATAAGGAGACTAATTTACTTTTGAACTAGCAAAAATATTATTTTATGGTAAGAGAAGGAATAGTCTTAGGTCACGAGGTGTCAAAAAAGGGGATTGAATTTGACAAAGCCAAAGTAGAAATAATAGAGAAGCTATTATTACCTACTTCAATCAAAAGAGTCAAGAGCTTCTTGGGGTATGCTGACTTCTACAGGAGATTTATCAGGAACTTTTCTAAAATCTATAGATCTCTTTGTAATTTACTTGAAAAAGATTCTACCTTTGTCTTTTATGAAGTTGTTTGCAAGTATTTAATCTATTAAGGGAGAAGCTTACTTTGGCACTAGTGATCGTTACACCAGATTGGGAGTTTCCTTTCGAGATGATGTATGATGCTAAAAACTATACTGTAGGAGCAGTACTTGGGTAAAGGAGAGATAAGTTATTTCATATTATGTATTATGCAAGTAAAACTTTAAATGAGGAGCAAAGAAACTATGTCATGACAAAGAAAGAACTTTTAACGGTTATATTCACTTGTGATAAGTTTAAGCCTTATCTCATAGGTTCTAAGATCATAGTATACACAAACCATGCTGCTCTAAAATATTTGTTTGCTAAAGCTGATGCTAAACCTAGATTAATTCGATGGATTTTATTACTGCAAGAATTTGACCTTAAAATTAGAGATAAAAAGAGAACTGAAAATATAATTGTTGATCATTTATCTTGATTACAATTAAAGTGTTTAGAGCCACCCATTAATGAAAAGTTCCTTGATGAACAATTGTATGTAGTAGAGATCCGAGAATTACCTTGGTATGCTAATATAGTCAATTACCTGGTTATTAAAATCATACCATACGGTTTCTCATTTCAAAAGAAAAATAAAATTTTACATGATGTGAAATTTTATTTCTGGGATGAATCGTATCTTTTTAAAAGTTGTGCTGACCAAGTAATTAGACGTTATATGCTTGAAACAAAACAACTTAGCATAATTCAACACTATCATTCCAAAGAAGCAGGGGGCCACTTTGGTGTGGAAAGAACTACAGCTAAAATTTTATCTTGTAAATTTTACTGATCTAGTTTGTTTAGTGATTGCAGGAATTATGTTATGTCTTATGCTCAATGCCAAAGGATCGAGAATATTTCTAAGAGATATTAATTACCACAAAAGAGTATTCTAGTCATTGAGCTTTTTGATATATGGGGAATAGACTTCATGAGTCCTTTCCCTTTATCTTTTTCAAACAAACACATACTTTTGGCAATAGATTATGTATCAAAATGGGTAAAAGCAGTAGCTCTACAAACTAATGATGCCAGAGTGGTAATTAAATTTAAAAAAAAAAAACATTTTTTCCAGGTTTAGAGCATCTAAGGCTATTATAAGTGATGGGGGTCGCATTTTTGTAATCGACAATTTCAAAAATTGTTAACAAAATATGAAGTCACTCATAAACTTGCCACCCCATATCATCCACAAACATGTAGACAAGTTGAGGTATCTAATAAGGAAATAAAACATATCCTAGAAAAGACTGTCAATGCATCTAGGAAAGGCTGATCTCTAAAACTCGATGATGCATTGTAGGCTTATAGGACAGCTTTTAAAATTCCTATAAGAATGTCCCTAAACAAAATCGTTTATGTTAAATCATATCACCTACCTATAAAGCTCGAGTACAAGGTTTATTGGGCCATAAAATACCTTAATTTTGATTTACAAGCTGCAGGTGAAAAGCGATTGCTCTAATTTAACTAGCTAGACGAGATCAAAGAAGAAGCTTATGAAAACACTAGGATCTACAACATGCATTATGTACACTGATCAATAAACCTTGACATATGTATTGATTGTATTAAAGGGGAAAAAAAAAACACATTAAGAAAAGATCCTCAAGAAGCACCCAACTTCTTCAAATCATACACACTGGTATATGTGGATCTTTTGATGCTCCATCTTTTAGTTGAGAAAAATGCTTTATCACTTTTATCGATGATTATCCACATTATACTTATGTATATCTTTTGCAAGAAAAATCTCAATTACTAGATGCCCTTAAGGTATATATTAATGAAGAGAGAACTAGATAGAAAAGTGAAAATTATTAGATCAGATAGAGGTGGTAAATAATATGGAAGGTATGATGAATTGGGACAATATCTAGGTCTATTTGACAAATTTCTTGAAAGACGTAACATATGTGCTCAATATATGCTAGGTACACCAGAATAAAGTGAAGTTGTGGGAAGGTAGAATCGTACATTATTAGATATGGTTAAGAGTATATTAAGCCATTCGTCTTCACTAACATCTATGTAGATTTATGTATCGAAAATTGTAGTATATTTATTAAACATGGTTCCTAGTAAGGTAGTTTTAAAGACCCCTTTTGAATTATGGATTGGAAGGAAACTTAGTTAGACATTTATATGTTTGGGGTTGTTCGATGGAAATAAGGATTTATAATCCACATGAAAAGAAATTGGATTTCAGAACTATTAGTGGTTTCTTTATAGGATATCCCGAAAGGTCTAAGGGATTTCGATTTTACTATCTTAATGAAAGTACAAGAATTGTTGAAATTAGAAACGCCAAGTTCATAGAAAATGGTGAAACTAGAAGGAGTAAGCAACAATGGGATGCATACAATAGAGAAGTTAGGGTAAAAGTTCCTATACCCTTAACTTCTACAACCATTGATCTTAATATTGTAAAACTTCACTAAAGTAAAGAGCGAGAAATAACTAATCAAACACATCACATAGTTACAAATGATCCTCCTATAATAGATGAACCATAAGAAGTAGCATTAAGGAGATCTTAAAGAAAGGGGAAGTATGCTATTCCTAATAATTATGTAGTTTATCTACAAGCATCCAAACTTAACATAGGAATTGATAATGATCCAGTTTCATTCTCACAATCCATGGAATGTAGTGATTCCATTGAGTTGGTGAATGCCATGAAAGAAGAACTAAAGTTTATAGATAAAAATCAAGCCCAAGGCCTTATTGAATTGCCTAAATGATGCAAAAGGTTTTTTTGTAAATGGGTCTTTAAGACAAAGCGAGACTCAAATAGCAATGAATGACATAAAATTAAACTTGTTGCCAAAGGTTTTACTCAAAAAGGTAGTATTGATTATATAGAGACTTTTTTACTAGTCTCAAAGAAAGACTTACTTAAGATCATTTTGGCTTTAGTGGCTCATTATGATCTGGACTTAAACTAAATGGACGTTAAGACCACTTTTCTCGACAAAGATTTGGATGAAGATGTTTATGTGGACCAACCTAAAGGCTTTTTAATTAAAGGAAAGGAACATATGATGTGGAAACTTAAGAAGTCAATATATTGATGTAAACAGGCTTCCCTTTAATGTTATCTTAAGCTTAATAACGCCATAACTCCTTTTGGTTTTAATGAAAACACTGCCGATTGGTGTGTATATGTGAACATCAATGGGAGTAAGTTTGTCTTCTTTATCTCATATGTTGATGATATTTTGATTACTGCTAATGATCTTGGTTTATTACGTGAAACTAAGAATTATCCGTCTAAGAGCTTTAAGATAAGGGATATGGGAGAGGCGATATGTTATAGGAATTGAAATATTCCTAGATAAATCACAAGGATTATTAGGCCTATCTCAAAAAATATATATCAATAAAGTTCTTGAAAGATTTCAGATGGATAAGTGTTCAACAAAAATAGTTTTAATTAAGAAAGGAGATAAATTTGGCAGTATGCATTGTCTAAAGAATGAGTTGGAACAAGAAAAAATGGCAAGAGTTCCTTAGGCATTTGTTGTTGGGAGCTTGATGCACCTTCAAACTTACACCAGGCCCCGACACTCATTTTGGTGTTGGGTTAATAGGTAGATATCAAAGTAATCTAAGGTTAGATCATTGGAAAACTACTAAGAAAGTCTTAAGATACTTATAAAGAACAAAGGACCACATGCTCATTTATAGAAGGTTTAATCAGTTAAAGGTGATTGGTTATCTAGATTTAGATTTTGATGGATGTGTTGATACAAGAAAATCCACATTCATTTATATATTCCTAATAATTGGAGGGGGGATTTCGTGGAAAAGGGCGAAGCAGTTCATTATTACTGCATCAATTATGAAAGCAGAATTTGTGGCTTGCTTTGAGATCACAATTCATGGTTTATGGTTGTAGAACTTTATTTTAGGACTTTAAGCAGTCAACACTATTAGTAAGTCATTGAAAATTCATTATGACAACTCTGTCGTGGTCTTCTTTTCATAGAACAACAAGTATTCAAAAGGTGTCAAACATATGGAAATCAAATATTTTGTCATTAAAGAAGAAGTTTAGAAACAAAGGGTATCAATTGAACACATTAGCACAAAATTGATGGTTGCAAATCCATTAATAATGATATACAATTGCCATGACTCTAATTAATGTTTAAGTTAATTATAATATGATATTATGGTATAGTTAAAGTAAAGAAAAACATATTATATTTATTCTAAATTATTAAAAAACATATATGGGCCAAGTAGGAGACTGTAAGAAATTATGGTTCAATATGTGATTTTTCATTAAGAAAACTCATGACATTAAGTGTCATCATTTTTCAAAAATGAGATATATTGATAGGAAACATCACTTAATGTTTCTTAAAGAGGAACAATCTTTTTCCTACCCTTTTATATAAAAGGAGCACTGTAACAAAAAAAATTCACTTTCATTATTTTTTTTTTTTTCCATATTTTACAAAATCCATCCTGAAACTAAACGATTAAAGAAAGAGAAATCCTACCCTTGCAAAATGAGGTTAGATTGAGAGATAAAGTGTATTAAAGAAATTAAAGTCTTCTTCTTATTTTTAAATTCAAGGAACAATTATGCAAAAAGGTTGAAACTAAACGATTAAAGAAAGAGAAATCCTACCCTTGCAGAAATGAGGTTAGATTGAGAGATAAAGTGTATTAAAGAAATTAAAGTTTTCTTCTTATTTTTAAATTCAAGGAACAATTATGCAAAAAGGTATATAATATTATTTATTTATGATTGTGTTAAAATCATGAAGTTTAAAGATTCTTGAATTATATAATAAAATTGTTTTGTCATGTAATTATAAAAATTACTTGCATAAAGAAAATATTCCTTTCTCTTGATGTTGAGAAACTAGTTGCTTTAAACAAACATCGTTGTCTGTTCTTATCTTATTGCTGGGATAATGCCGAACAGCCTATAGGAAGCGCAGTCTGCAAGAATTACCCCCACTTTCTCCTTCAACATCCAATGTTTCTGCTAAATGCAAGGACGAAACTATTTACGGCAAACCACCAAGTTATTTTGCAAAACTATTGATAATTACTTCCGTGTACCTACAGGAGGAAAAATAGGGACATAAAAAATACTCTCCCATTTAACACCAAATGGATTCTTTGCCAACATTCTCTGTTTACATAGCTTTATTCAACTTAAAACTTCACTAAAGATAATATAACCCTTTTTGAACACTCTAGCGTCATCCTCTTGCAAATCATACCAAGACAAACAGTAGCTACTGTTATCATAACGAGTACAATCTTGGGTTTGGCTGATAAAATAAGACAACCTTACTTGCACATTTTAACAATGCATATTGTTATTTCTATGATTTATTTCCTCATGCGAAATCTTTTTGTTCAACCGTTTGCTCCCCAATAAGATAACCAATATATCACCTCATAATTTTTATAAGCCTACCTAAACCCATGCGAAAAGAATGTTCTAACTCGTTAAGATTTCGTAACCTTCGTATTACTTTTAATTATGTCATGAAACCATTCATGAGTCGTTCCTCTCTTATCCTTATTGCATATACAATACTTGATATAAGATATAATATTGTCTAAATGAGGTTCAGATCTTTTTACAACTAGCACTGTTACATTTCCTGGCTCTTTGATTGAGTGAACTATTGCCCCTTCAATATAATAGGCATGCCAATAACATCTCCGACACAAATTGCATGAAGAATCATATGTTTGTAGTCTTTCTATATGCAAATAGCAAATTCGAAATAATTGCACAAGTAATAAAAGGGGGAAAAATATAGCCTAACTGCTACATTATCTCTAAACAAACATTAAAATTTTAGAAACATCTTGAATTTTTGAAATAGTGTACTCATACCCCTTGAAAATAATGGATATGGCAAAGTCTCCTGTAATGCGATACCAAGTTTGTCTTTTGTACATACAGATAGTTGTAATTATTATTATTTTGAGTGAATTTATCATATAATATGAGGGTTTTCTTGGTCTATTTAATGTTTCAACAATTAATACGAGTAAAACAAATCAAACGATGAATCGACATTGAAAAATAATTATATTATCTATTGACATAAACAACTGATTTGGGATTGCATTGAAGGATAGACTTTACCACTTCAACATATTTCAAGAGATGGAAGTGAGATGTTTTAAAAATTCGGAGTCTCTACATATTTAAAGAGTCCCTGTGAACATTATGTATATAAGTCTATTAAACCGTTATTTTATTTATACAGCAGGCTGTATTATGTTATTAGCATATAACCAGCTTGTTCAGTAGCTAGACTAAGTGTTAGTAAATGACAGCAAGTTCGTCTAGAAGAATTAATAGTCAGTGTTGTGACGGGAAATTTAGGGTTAGGGTTTGTTGATGATGTTAAGGAGTCAAAAGGGAAGTGGTTCGGCTTTGGGAGATTCAGCAAAACATGTTATAGGGCAAATTAAAGACGTGGAAGTAGTTTTACCACATGCCTTGGGCTGGACCATGGGCCCTATGAATTAACTTATGCCTGCATAAATTGCAATAAGGCCTCTAGTTTCATAATATATCACATGCATATGGGTAGGCTACGTGTCATTATCTGGTAATATTTGGGGGGAATCTCTAGCCAACAAACTGTCACTTTATTTATATTCTGCTGAGTGACGTAGAAAAAATCAATGAAAAAAAAGAAAACATTGCACCCGTAATTCACTCGTATCTGAGTACTCTGCATTTAGAGTTGATTTTCCTTTTGTTGTTTACATTTCAGTACTTTTACATAAAAAAAAAAAAACCCAAGATATTTAATTGAAAACGTCCCTACCATTTGGTATCAGAGCCTTCTAGTGGAAGTCGAAACAAGAGCCAAGAAAATGGAGGAAATGCTGAAGAAATCCACGAAAGAACAAGCTGATAAGTATGCTGAATGGACCAAATTATAGGACCGGAAACATGAGCAGTTAGTGAAGATCTTTAGCGAGTTGTTCAAGCAGCAACAAACATCACTTCTGCACCTGCAAAGCAATTAACAGAAATGGTTAAAGCTTCACAACCAAGTAGTTATACAAGGAATACATTATCACCATGAATGAACGAGAAAGATGCAATACAGAATGTTGTATGTACTGAATCTCAAAACCCATTTTTATAAGTAGGGGATTATCAGTTGCCTAACCGATCAACTAAGTTCGGGTTTCTAATTTTCAACGGTGAAGATTTAAAGGCATGGTTGATTAAGGCTGGACACTTCTTTGAACTTGATGAAACTCCTATTCAACAGAGTAAAAATTGCAGATATGCATTTGGAAGGGTTAGCTTTGCAATGGTATTACACTTTCACAAACAACAAAGTTCCAACTACTCCTATTTCATGGGAAGAATTTGTGTCAGGTTTTGCAAGCTCATTTTTGGCTAAAACCTTCTAGGATCCTACGTCAGAATTTCAGAAATCGTTTCAAACAGGAACCTCGGAAGACTATTGGATTGAGTTTGAATATTTGTCAACTCTTGTGCATTTGCCTGAACACCACTTGATAAGCTATTTCCTTAGTGGATTGAAAGATAAATTACAATATCCTGTGCATAAGTTTCAACCCCAAACCTTTCAACAAGCCTATACACTAGCCAAACTATAAGAATCTACTGTCCTAGCATCTCACACTCCTTTAAAACCCCCTGTTACATCTCGACAACACCACAACCTCCTCATTTCAACCCACCATTCCCTGTATACACTAAGCCATCATCCCTTAACAAACCCACCCCACTCATCAAGTAACCCACCGGCCAAACACACAGCTAGTAAAACCCCAACCATCATACCCAACTGACCCAGAGTACCTCACTGCATGACCCCTGAAGAGTTAGAAGAATAGAGCAAAAAAGGGCAGTGTTTTTGGTGTGATGAGCCATTTGGCCCTAGGCATAGATGCAAACAAGTCTTTGAGAATGTTGGTTATTAAGGGAGATGATGAGGTAGGTGAAGGAAATGAGAGTTTTGTTGAAGAGTAGCCTATTGAGGAAGAACTATCAAAACTGACCCTATATTCATTGGGCAACCAGCAAGATGTCAGTGTAATAAAATTGCAAGGATTTTGTAAGAAAAGAAAGCTTAGTGTCTTGGCGGATAGTAGATGCTCCTTAAATTTTCTGGATGTATGTGTTGCTACGGGATTGGGAGGTCAAGTTGAGATGATCAAACCCTTAAGGGTGGTATTAGCTGATGGTATGCCAGTAGTGGCTAGTAACAAGGTATCACCATTTAAACTAGCCCTTCAAGATTTTATTTTCTCAATTGAGGTTCATCTAATGCCTTTACATGGGTATGATGTTGTGTTATGCATTCCATGTTTGATTGAGTTGGGTAATATCACTTGGAATTTCTAGCAACTTACTATAAGTTTTGAATGGGGAGGTGAACATTAACAAATTAGTGGGAAGAATGAGGTTGTGAAAACAGTGGAGGACAAAGCTATGGTGAAGTTGATGGAGGCTGGTTTACCCTCACAGCAACTACAATGTTGGCTAGTGCAAATGTATAACATTGAAGACCATGATGAAGAGACACATTTGATTTTGCCACCACTGCTGGCCTTAATTGAAGAATATCATGACTTATTTGAGGTGCCCCATTCTTTACCTTCACCAAGAAGTCATGGTCATAGAATATGCTTGCAAGACAATGCTCATCTGGTTAACTTAAGACCATATCAGCACTCTAATGTGCAGAAGGTGTTAGAAGAGATGATAAGGGAAATGCTTCGACAAAGCACTATTAAACCTAGTAATAGTCTGCTCTCCTCTCCCTTGGTCTTAGTCAAGAAAAAAGACAACACATGGAGAATGTTTGTAGATTATAGGGAGCTCAATAAGCTCATCATTAAAGATAGGTATCCAAAACCCTTGGTAGAAGATTTATTTGATAAATTACATGGTGTGTGCTATTTTAGCAAGTTGGACTTATGGTACACGTATTACCAAATGTGCATGGATCCTCAAACCATTTACAACACAAATTTCAAGACTCATGAGGGTCATTATTAATTCATGGTTATGCAATTTAGCTTAACTAATGCCCCTTCCACTTTCCAAGGGTTGATGAAGGATTTGTTTAGACCCTAACTACGAAAGTTGACATTGGTGTGTTTTGATAATATTTTAGTTTGTAGTGGGAATAAGAAGGAACACATTACACATATTTAGTTATTTAGGTAGTGATAACGTGAAATTAGCATACATATTTTATAATTATTTTGTGCAATTTTGTATATTAATTCAGCTAAGCTTACTCCATTTAATTCTTATTTTCAAGAACTTTGGAAGGCATTTAATGAACTTTTGAAAACTTTTATCAAGTTCTAAAGCATTTTAATTAGTATGGAAGGATTTCGAGCAAAAAACGAAATCTAAGAGAGAACATGATGGAAGACTACAGTCGTAGTCCATAGCCATATATCCCTCATCATCAATTTCCATTAAATTTTGAAGATTTTAGACTAAATACAAGTCCACACCCAAACTCCAGGCTCATAGCCATGCAATAATTTGCAAATCTCCTATTTTTATCAAAGTGTTTTTTGTAAATCTAAGCCCAACTCCTATAAATAGATACTTAAGCCTAAGTTTGCAAAAAGAGTTCTTTTGGAAAGAATCATAGGGTAGAATTATATTGGAGGTTTCTCATCTTTTCTTCTTTTACTCTCATCATGTTGTTCTTTAATTTATTCTTAATGAATTATTATTAAACCTTAGTTTCTTTTACAACACTTTCTTTTATTCAATTCATGATTTTATTTTTAAAGATCTAATTACACTGAATACACTGTCATCAAATTATTATTATTAGTTTGATGTTTGAGTTTGCTGTTAAAGCACAAGCCCTTCAATGAACAGATGTGTAATTGGAAAGAATTCAGTATACTAAGATGTTAGGTATCGATTTCTCTAAATTAGGGTAACTTAGTAGCAACCAACTAATAACGAGATCTAAGGTCTTAGTACAATTCATTGATAATCTACTCAAAAGCAATTCGAGTACAGAAAGTCTCAAAGTAAGGAATTAGTTAGAGGTGCAAGACTTATTAATTCAGATTAGGTATTTCTATGGTCCAAAGAGTTATTGTGATTGAAAGTTGCATAAAACTAATTTAAGTTATAACAATGGTTTGTTAAGGATTATGTGTTCTTTAATCTAATAAATCATGCTTATTTTATTTGTTTTTGTTTAATTTATTGTTTTATTGTTCCTTATTTATCTTTACTTGTTAATCAAAATTATTAAAAATTGTTAAGTTAGATAATTTGTGATTTAAGTTAAACTGCTAATAACTTAGGGTTCTCATTCATGGTTCCTCATGGGATCAATACTCTGAATTTACATCCGTTTCAACTATATTATAATTAAATCAAGTGACTTGCCTAATACATGTGAATCAGGCAGTTTTTAAAATATTAAGGAAGGAGGTGCTCTACCTTAAGAGAAGTAAATGTTAGTTCAAATTACTCTAAATTCTTTGTAATTGAAAGTGATGCTATCGATGAGGGGGTAGGGGTTGTCCTTGTGTAACACTTGCATCTGATTGCATATTTGAGTAAGTCTCTTAGTCCCAAGCAAAGGGGATTATCGATTTATAAAAAAGAAATGTTGGCTTTGGTATGTACAAAGAAAACGTGGAGACACTACCTCATTAGGCAACATTAAATTATCAAGATTGACCAACAAAGTTTAAAATACTTATTGAAGCAAAGGGTTCCCACTCCTCACCAACAAAAATGGTTAACTAAAATTTTTGGGCTAGACTACCAAATCCAATATGAAAGTAGATTGAGCAATAAGGTTGCTGATGCCTTATTAAGAGTAGTAACTGCTGATTTGAAAATTCTTACTTGCACAATTACCACTTCTCCATACATACTTGAAAATATCTAGGTCAGTTTGCAAGATCAGCCTCATCAATAGAGTTTGGTAGAGAAATTGAGGAAAGGAGAGGAAGTGAAAAATTATACTTTAGATGAGGGATTGTTGAGGCGTAATAGAAAGCAAGTTGTCAACCCTGATATTGAATTACGAAGGAAGTTGCTATCAATTTATCACAATGGTATTTTGGATGGACACTCAAGGACACTCAAGCACACAAGCCACTTTCAAAAGATTACAATCTATTTATTATTGGCCAAGTATGGAGTGCAATGTGCACCAATATATTAGGGAATGTGAAGTTTGCCAAAAACACAAATTTGAAAATGAGGCTACTTATGGACTTATGCAACCATTTCCTATTCTCAAAGGTTGTTGGACCATTGAATTTTATTGAAGGGTTGCCTAAGTCACATGGAAAGGAAATGATAATGGCGATTGTTGATAGATTAAGTAAGGATGGACATTTTATAAGCTTGTCACAAACCTAGAGAATGTTTATAAATTGCATGGACTACCCAATACCATAATCAGTGATAGGGATCCTATATTTTTTAGTCATTTTTGGAATGAATTCTTCAAGTGACATGGGGTTGAATTGAGGCTATATTAGAAACTTATTTGAGGTGTGTTTGTGGTGAAAGCCGTAAGAGGTGGAGCAAATATTTAGCCCTAACAAAGTGGTGGTACAACACAAACTACCACTCCAAAGCCTACACAACCCCATTTGAGATACTCTATGGGTACTCTCCTCCCTTACACATGCCCTATGTCCTATGGGACTTAAGGAATGAAGTTGTGAACCACATACTTAAGGACCAAGAATAAACTCATAAACTACTGACATTTCACTTAAAAAGAGCTCAAGAAAAGATGAAGCATATCAAGGAGTAACATAACATTTCAAATTGGGGATATGGTGTTAGTGAAGTTACAACCCTATAAATAGCATATTGTCCGAAAAAGCAAGATGCACAATCTCTCTCCTAATATTACATTTGATATGCAGGAATAACTTGAAATAGAATAGAATTGAATGAAATCAATTGGAATAAAATAGAACAGAACGAGAAGCAAATTGGAAAATCCTTTCCCATATTTCGGAAACATCTATAAAATGAAATAAAGTAAAATTAAATGTGTATATAGTAATAATTGTCAAAAATACCTTTAAATATTAAATTTTAAAATTAAATTAAAGCTTAAATAAGTAATTTGGTTAATAATATCAAGTGAAAGAGAAATAACATTGCCAAGGCAAGATCAAATTCCCCTATTGAGAAGGCGGAATCGAATTCTCCTTTCAAATCGGAATCGTCGATTTCATGGAATTATGATTTCAACTCTTAAATGTACTTTCAAATATATGAAAAGGGAATAGAAGCTAGAATTATGATTTTATTTCAGTTTATTTCTGCATACTAAACGTAAAATAAATACATTAGACCCTATAAGATCTTACATAAAATCAGAGAAGTTACATATAAGGTAGACTACCTTCAGATTTGGGAATCCATGCAACATTTCATGTGTCACAGGTGATGTTATGAAGTGAAATTTAGGGTTAGGGTTTGTGGATGTTGCCAAGGAGTCAAAGGGAAGTGGTCTAGCTTTGGGAGATTCAACGGAACATGGGCAAAATAAAGACATGAAAGTAGTTTTACCACATGCCTTGGGCTGGGCCATAGGCCCTATGAATTAACTTATGCCTACATATATTATAATGAGGCCTCTAGTAGTCTCGGCCTTCATAATATATCACATGCATATTAAATAAACTAACATATGGGCAGGCTAGGTGTCATTATCTGGTAATTTTTGGGGGAGTCTGTAGGTAACAAACTTGGTCAGCCTATTTACATTCTCCTGAGTGGCACAGAAAAAAAATCAATGAAGAAAACAAAAGAAAACATTGCACCTCCAATTCACTCATGTCAGAGTACTCTGCATCCGAAGTTGAATTTCCTTTGTTGTTTACATTCCAGTACTTTTACATTAAAAAAAAAAAAAACTCAAAAGCAGTGAATTGAAAAACGTCCCTACACCAGTCAGCAAGTATAGCAACAAAAACAGAGCACATGCAAAATGCTCCTTCTGTAATTGGTTTTTTTTTTTTTCTTCTTTTTTTTTTTCTGACAAATTTCCAAAGAGTAGTGAATCCTTCATAGAATAATAGTAGACATTAAACATAATGATGTTTCTTTTCATCATAGGCGGGTAGCTCATAGATTAAAAGTGAAATTGAAAACAAAAGCTTAAACCAAAAATGAAAAAAGATCTTTTATTTCATTGAATAATAACACTTTTTCTAAGGCACCTTACATCCAACGCCTAATCTTCGTTGACGACATTAAACTGAATAAAATTATAGTCTCTTCATATGACATCTATTTTACAATTCTTTTTTATTTTTGGTTCTTCTTTTGATTTTTTTTTCCTTTTTGGGGCCAATCATTTTTTTACTTTTTCCAAATTAAACACAATAATATATTGCAGCAGCATATGAAGTGGTATTATCGGTTCCAAAATAAAGCCATCTCACCTTAGTACTTAGTTGTGTATTATCCGAAGATATATTTACGAGTACTATTGTGAAAGTGAAGAACACTGTTGACATTTAATTGCCTCTGGCATAAGGGAAATCTGCAGGTAACACATAATAAAAAGGTGAGCAAGTTAAAATGGTTCGCTTTCTATGAATTTGACTTTTGAGAATGAAAAGATGGGGTTCTAGAACTCTTACCGTGACTCCCTTTGTTTGTAAAGGAACACCGTCACCTAGCCATGCTAACTGCTTCAGAGAGACTCCCAGTCCCCTCCCCTAAGCCTTCATGTTTAGTGGTGAAATGGTAATTTGAGTAACGGCCACAGAAGTCACGAAAATTCTTGCAATTGAATAATGTCAAAACACATGGCGCCTCCTCAGTGTCAGCCACGTTGGGTATACTTTCTAAAGAGTCACAATCTTTAAAAAACAGGAACACCAGCTTCTTCAACCTTGATAGGTCGGGCAATCGTTGTATGGAAGCACATCCTATCAACCTCAATACTCGTAGAGACTTCAGTTCTCCCAAACATTCCATGTCAATTAGATTTGAGCAATCCCACAATTCCAGATAGTGAAGCTCCTTTAAGCAAGATAGGTTGGATAGCCTCTCAAGGAATGTGCAGTCACGCAAGCCAAGCATTTGGAGCCGTTCAAGGCAATAATCAAACTTAATCTCTTTTAGGCAGCATTCAATAAAACTTAACCGGGAGAGTTTGTTCAAGATGGATAGGTGATCCCACTCAATTGGTGACATAACATTTTTCAGGCATAGCGCAGTAAGACTGGATGGGAGATGAGACAAGGATTGTGGGCTCAAACAAGTTATCCCAAGCATATGCAGGGAAGAAAGGGAGCTTAGTTCAATTGGAGGTGAGATCGGATCAGGAAGAAAAAGCGTTAAGGCCTTTAATTTGGACAACCTTGCTAGCCACTTCATTTGCAGAGTTTGAACAGGTGGTGATAAGGTCCACTGCGAATCTTTACTGGTTTCATACGATAATATGAGTTCAACTAAATTAGTCAAATATGACAGATCAGGTACTTGGTGTGGATCTAATGACGAAAGCTTCACACATAAGCGCTCTAAACTCGTAGGAAGTTTCAGTAATTCTTGGGGTTCACGAATCCCAGTCAACATAAGAAACTTAAGACAAGAGAGCTGGTTGATGGTTGCTGGCACTCTACTCAATGTCGTATCCTGTAATTGTAGGATTTTCAAGCGGGACAGTTTTCCAATTTCCTCAGGAAGATTGCCATCCATTTGCTTACAAGAAATAGCATCTAAAAGTTCAAGATTCTCCAACTTTACTAAAGCCCTCGGCAACATTTTTATATCAGAGTAAGACACATAAATGGTCTTTAACTCTTTAAGGTTTCCAATGGTTTCAGGCAACAAAGTAACTCGAGTTCCGAACAAATTCAATTCCTTCAATGATTCAAGTCCCCCAATAGTGTCTGGTAGCTTTTCTATTAAGCTATGAACCAACCTTAAAACGTGCAAATTCTTGAGGCCTCCGATAGAATCGGGTAATTCTTTTATTCCTGAATAAGATAAGTCCAGCTCTTTTAGCAACCTCAAATTTCCAATAGAGTCTGGAAGGCTTGTAAGCTGAGGACAAACCAAAATCAAACGCCACAAGTGCATTAGCTCTCCAATTGAGGGATGCAATTCTGTAAGTCCAACATTGTAAATTGTCAACATTTCCAAAGACTTTAGATCTCCAATGGAGCCTTTTAGTAATTGTTGTCGTGCTGGCATTGGTGGCAGAGATTTCCAAAAACCGGTATTTGGACTTGTGATTTCTAAGAATTTAAGGTGCTTTAACTTGGATATGTCAATCTCTTCCAATTCCGAGCAACCTCTTAGAACCAATCCCTCCAGTTGCATTAAAGAAGAGAAGTTAGGGATTGTCTTTAGACGTTTGCATTCTTGGAGATGCAGGACTTTCAACTGTTTGGACTCCTATGGAAGACATACATTGTATTAGAGCCAAAGAGTAACTGTCATTTTATAACGATGAGACAAATGACAAATAGAAATTTTACCATAAATGCATCCCATCCACCCCAGTCCTCATCCACTAGAGACATTGAGAGCCTGAGAAGAACTAAGTTTTTGAAGTTTAGGTTGGTTGCTTTGAATCTCAGAGGACAGTTAAACCAAGACAAGAATATCAACTGTTGAAAAACATTATTGAAGTCTCCCTCAAAGTTACCTCCTTTCAATTGGAGGTACTTTAAGTTGATTGCTTGTGCAAATTGCTCGGGAATAAAACAATAATCAGCATTCACTGCCCCAAGGACTACTGCAATTACATTCTGGTCCACCTGAACAATTGGCATTTTAAATAGAGGTACGTAAACTTTTTAGTGGTTAAGACTAGAAACCAAAAAGAAAAGAATAGCTACAACTATGATAACAAATTTACCTCTTGTTTTTGTAGTGCATTTAAAGCATATTCTGGAGACCACAATCTACTAGGTTTTGTAGGAAATCGGCTTTCAAGACATGGCTTTATTGGCTGGGCAATGGCCCTACCAAAATCTCTCAACTGGTCATGCATCCATAATATATGATCTTTCACCTTAATGAAAGACCTCCTCTCAAGAATCTTAATACTGCTTTCTGGGTAGAGTTTGCAAGCCTCCCAGAAATAAAACAGATCAGTCTTCTCTCCATCATGGAAGATACATGCAATATCTAGGAAAATCTGCTGCTGCTCACCCTCTAATGCTTGGTAGCTTATCATTAACGTTTCTTGGACATCCTTATGAGGAGCCTCCTTTAGCTTCTCCAATCTGAACTTCCACACTCCTTCATCTTGGTTGTAAAGTGAAGAACCAATAACTTGGAGTGACAATGGAAGTCCACCAGTGGTGGCGACAATCTCAGTAGACATATGATTGAACTCAGGTGGTGGCACATCTTTTTCAAAAGCATGTTGACTAAAGAGTTGAAGAGCATGGTCATAATCCATCTCCTTCATTGCATAGAAACAATACTCCTTATTGTTAGTAGGCAAGAACTCAATGTTTCTAGTAGTAATTATAATTCTACTCTTGGGGCCGAACCAGAAGGACTTGGCCGCTAATTTTAGGAGATGATCTCGCTCATCCACATCATCAAGGACAATGAGGACATTTTGATCACGCAACCTTTTACTCACAATGTCAATTCCATCATTAATATCAGATATATTGATAAAATTAAGATTGAGAGTATCTTTTAATAACTTCTCTTGTAATTTTACCATGTCATGGTCACTTATTGATCTCCTTACATCCTTTATAAAACAGCTACCTTGAAAACGAGAAGAGATTTTCTTGAAGACAGCATCGGCTAAAGTTGTTTTTCCAATTCCTCCCATGCCGTGTATCACAATAAATCGGACATCAGGAGATCCTTCCTCCAACAACTCCATGATATCTCCTACCAGCTTATCAATACCAACCAAGCTATCAGACAAACTAGTAGCAGCTTCACTTGTGGTTAGCTTATTGAAAACCTCCTTCTTGATAAGATCCGCAAGATCAGTTAGGCTGTCACAAGTATGAACCAGAACAAAAACATACATATTTCAATTGAAATTAGGTGTTAAAAAACTAACTTGTAAGGGCCAAGATAAAATACTAGGTGAAAGATATATGAACATTACCCGTGATCCTCCAAATTCCATCCCTTAATTGTGGCTACCTTCCGAAGCGCATCCTTCCATGGTTTTACAACAGCTTCACCGAACCGGTCCTTGTGATTTTGCAGGGCAGTGGTGTACACCTTTGATTTAAGCTTAACGTCTTCACTAACATCAACATCGTAGAAGATGGGCAAAATCACTTTCTTAGCGTAGCCACTTGAAGCTTCCCAGCAATCTATCATTTTTGCAAGTTCAAGGAGGCACCACTTGCTAGCAGCATAGCCTTTGGAGAAAATGGGGATGTAAACCTTTGAGTTGGTGATAGCTCTACACAGCTCTCCTTCAATCACTTCACCATGCCGCATCGCTTCATCGTCTATGAATACACGTAATCCGGCACGAGTTAGACTCTTATAGAGAACATTGGCAACAGTGTGGCGGCTGTCAGGTCCCCGAAAATTGATGAACACATCGAATCCCCTGTCTGATGCAGTGGAAGGATTATCAGTACCTGGCGTTGCTCTCGCGCTTGAAGTTATAGATAGATTTTGCTTTTTTCTTCGTGATAACAGCCAGAGTGCCACGGGAACAAGCATAGGGAGAGGAAAAGCCCTACGCAACCAGAGTGCCGTGGGAAGAAGAGTAGGGAGAAGATTCATTGTTTTACAGAAGAAGCGGTGTGACTACTCGTGGTCTTATATGTCAATATGCCAATTGCAGTCAGTTACAGAGAAGGAGCGATTAGGGTTTGCGAGCAGGACGCTACAGGGACTTCTAGCAACATTAAAGGACATGAGCTGGGCCGTAAGCCTAGTAGCCCACCTGACAATTAATCAGAAAGAAGCAGAATGAGCAGAGATTCTCTTGGATGGTAAGCACATGGCGAGGTGGCACATGGGCATTTCTATTGGAATTATTCTTATTTAAAGGAGGAATATCCCACTATATATATACCCACTGTCCATGCACGGGGGATATATAAAAAATTTACAAAAATATTCACCTCTCAATTTTCTATCTCATATGTTAATGTTTGTATATTCTTGTGTTCGTGTCCGCAATGTAAGGAAATTAAAATGGGCCTTGCCACAACTGGTATTAGAGCAGTTGTGGTGAAAAATATCGACATGGCCAACAAACCAAATTTTGATGGGAAGCTTAAGGTAGCTATTGTTGAAAGCTTAAGGCTAGTCACAAAAAATATGAGGAGGTTGCAAGATTGATCAGACAAAAATAACATGTCCATCACCAAACTTCATGCGCAACAACCAGCCAACGTGATTCCTTCAACATCTACCACCCTCGATGCGGGAAAAACACCTACAACAGATGCACTAAATTTAGTAATTCCACCAACGTTATTACAGATGCCCCTACAAGACTTGTTACAAACCCACTACCTAAAGGTTAAGTTCCCTACCTTCAGTGGCGAAGGGGTTAAGGACTGGATGTACAAGGTTAAACAATACTTTCAATTGGATGAAACTCCTGAAGATTGGAAAATAAGATTGGTGTCCATGCATCTCGATGGGATAGCTCTTAAGTGTTACCACCACTGCATGTAAAATGACCCATAGGAACTAAGTTGGAATGATTTAGCCTCGTTGATGGTTGAAAGGTTTAGAAGAAGAGCTTATGAGGACCCAACAGCAAAATTGAAGGAGTTGTACGAAACTAGTTCTTTACAGGAGTATATGGAGTAATTTGAGTGCCTTACTACTCAGGTTATCCTTCTTGAACCCATACTTACTAGTTTTTTCTTGAGTGGTCTTAAACCCACCATATAATATCTTGTCTGTATATTCAAACCTACTACTCTTCAAGATGCCTACACTCTTGCTAAAATGCAAAAAGCTAATATTACTCTCTCTAGCCAGCTACTTAAAGTAACAAAAACCCAAACATCCAGTCTTGGTTACTACCTCCTTTACAAGCTTAACTAAATTCCTAAACCAAATACAAACCTTCTTATTGCCTCCGTCCAAACCCTACAAATACTCACCCAATAATCACATTTAATAACCAACCCAACCGTAGCACCAACACTACACCAAACCCCCAACATGTTACCAGATGCTTTACACCTAAGGAACTAGTTAAGAAAAGGCAAAGGAAGATATGTTTTTGGTGCGATGAATCTTTTGTACTAGAAACAAGTGTAAAAATAAAAGATTAAACATGCTACTTGTAGAAGGGGAGATGGAAGAAGTTGTTGAAACCATCAAACATGAGGCTATTGAAAACATTAGAAACTAAGCTATCTAAGCTCACCTCATGCACTCTTAATGGGGAGACTAAGAACAATAATGACAGCATAAGGGTCATCGGATACTATAAGAAAAGGAGATTAAACACGTTGATTGATACAAGAAGCTCACTCGATTTCATAGATGATAGGTTAGCTATAGGCTTAGGTTGTAAGTTTACTTAGATCCCACCAATTAAGGTGACACCATAAATTCTCTACTTACTTAAGCTATCCAACTGCGATCTCATACTTAGATTGCCTCGACTGGCACAATTGGGAACAATCCAACAAAATTCCAACATTTAACTATGGACTTCAAGTGGAAACTACAACCTTATCAACTGAACACAGAGCTTAAATTTTCACAAGAAATAAAAGGTCAGGATCTCTCCAAACTCTTACTGACTGGATACAATGTTGAAATATAATGCTAGATCATTTGTGGGAAGGAGGTCAGTGACAATAAGAGGGAACAACAACAACAGTGCCTGCACCTAAATAGAGTAGATTTAATCGAGGAATATTATGAGTTATTTAAAGAGCTTAGGAGGTTGCCACCAAAGAGGGAGTTTGATCAAAGGATTCTTCTCTAAGAAGGCACTAAGCCCGTTAACATTAGGTCATATAAGCACTCAACCATCCAAAAGACTATTTTATAGAATATGGTGAAGGAAATGCTCGATAATGGAATTCTAAGGCATAGTCATAGCCCCTTTGCTTCTCCAATTGTGCTAGTCAAAAAGAAGGACAACACCTAGAGAATGTGTATCGATTATAGGGAATTGAACAGACATACTATTAAGGATAGGTTCCCTATTCCAATTATTGAGGACCTTTTTGACGAACTAAGTAGGGCGAATTGGTTTTCTAAACTTGATTTGCGTTTCGAGTTCCATCAAATCTGAATGTATCCAAGTGATGTCTATAAGACCGCCTTTAAAACCCATGAAGGGTACTATGAATATGTCGTTATGCCTTTCGAACTAACAAACACTCCCTCAATATTTCAAAGCCTTATGAACCATGTCTTCAAGGCTCATTTGAAGGAGTGCATTGTAGTGTTTTTTGATGATATACTCATTTACAGTAGGTCCTTGGAAGAACACACCAAACATTTACGAATAATGTTTGAGATTCTCAAAGGGGAGAACTTGTATTTGAAGCAAAGCAAGTGTATGTTTAGGGCAATACAAATCAAGTATTTGGGCTATGTTATTGACCAAGAAAGAGTGGCTACCAACACTAAGAAGGTAGAAGCCGTGGTTAAGTGGCCCACTCCTTGGACACTTAAGGAATTAAGGGGTTTCCTGGGGCTTATTGGTTATTACTGACGCTTTATCAAAGGCTGTGGGACAATTTCACACCCCCTTACACAGCTCCTTAAGAAGGGGAACTTTAGGTGGAATCAAGAGGCTAAAATGGCGTTTAATGAATTGAAGAGGGCACTAACTGCAACACCAGTTCTTAGGCTGCCTAACTACACTAAGGTGTTTATAGTGGAGACTAATACATGTAGAGAGGGCTTAAGAGTAGTTTTAATGCAAGATGGCCACCCTATAGCCTAATTGAGTAAGACTTTATCACCAAAACAAGCTAAACTTTCTACTTGTAAGAAGGAATTACTAGCATTAGTTTATGCCATCGAAAAACGGAGACATTACTTGATTGGAAGGCATTTTATCATGAGGATGGATCATCATAGCCTTAAATATTTACTTGGCTAATGAATTGTCACCCCAAGTCAACAAAGGTGATTGACTAAGCTTCTAGGATTTGATTATAAGATACATTTTAAGTTAAGAAAGGCCAATAATGTTGTAGGCTCCCTATCTAAAGCAAGAAATGTGGTTCTATAGAACATAAAGGTATTGCTTGCAGCACCAGAGCTCCTAGAAGAAATTAAGAAGAGTTGGATTTTACCTAACAACTATGACGAAATCATCAAAAAACTCGAAAATGGCCAAAATTATGGAAGGTTCTTATGGGATAACAGCATTTTAAGGAAGAAAGGCAAGTTGGTTGTAGCCCAAACCTTGAGCTAAAACTCAAAATATTTAGAATTTATCATGATGATACCATGGGAGGACATGCTAGATCACACGCCACCTATAAGAGGCATAGCTCATTGTTTTACTGGCCAAAGATGGAGAAGGAGGTAAGGAACTATGTAAAGGAACACAACACGTACCAAAGATACAAGTGAAAAACATGGCCTACCTTGGGTTATTACAACCCCTACCAATTCCTAGGGAATGCTACATACAAAGTAAGCCTTGACTTTATAGAAGACCTACCAAAATCTAACGGAAAGGATATTATTATGGTCATGCTTGATAGGTTAAGCAAATATGGGCACTTCATTAGGTTAGCTCATCTATACACTGCCTCTCAAGTGGCATAAGCGTACATGGACAACGTGTTTAAGCTTCATGGACTATTGGAAAACATTGTAAGTAACCGTGATCCTAGAAGATGGAGTTACTACCTAACTTTTGCCGAATGGTGGTATAACACTTATTATCACCTGAGCATGAAGCAAACCCCTTTTGAGGTCCCATATGGTTATTCCCCTCCTATCCATATACCCTATATCAGTGGTGACTCAAGGAGCCATATGATAGACAAAGAGTTGACTTATAGGGAGGACATGATCAGGATGTTATGGTTGCACCTATAGAGGGCACAAAATCGTATAAAACAACAGGCAAACAAACATAGAAGCGATAGGGTGTTTAAGGTCGAAGAATGGGTACTGTTGAAATTCCAATCGCATAAGTAGATCAACATTAAACAAAGACAAGAACAAAAGTTTCTACCTAAATACTTTAGCCTATACAAGGTTCTAGACAAGATTGGCATAGTAGCGTACCGCCTAGATATGCTACCTAAGGCCACTACACACATTACATTCCATGTATCACAGTTGAAAAGGTGTCACGGAGCACCACCTAACATTGTCATCAACCCACTTGCAAACACAGAAGAAGGAGAGTTAGTACTTGAAAGGATTGTCAATCGAAAGATGGTGAAAAGAAAGAATGCAACGGACATACTATTATTGGTTAAATGTTTAGGTCATTCGGAATATAACACTAACTAAGAGTTCTCTTTAGATTTAAGACTTCGATTCCTAAACACACCCTTATGGACAAGTGCTCTTGAAGGGGGAGGGGATGTTATAGAGAAGGAGTGATTAGGGTTTGTGTTCCAAGGGGAGGACAAGTTACATGAATCCAAGAATGAAAGTGAACTGTAGTTTGATGTGCAACATGATGCTACAAGGCATTCTAGCAACATTAAAGGATAAGGCCGATTGGAACATGAGTTGGGCCATAAGCCTAGCAGCCCACCTAACAATTAATCAAAAAGAAGTAGAATAAATTAGGCCTAACGTGAGTAGTGCCTTTAGTAGATAATAATTATATAGATTCTCTTAAATAGTAAGCACATGCTAATGTAACCAATTAGTGAGGTGGCACACGGGCACCTCTACTAGAATTATTCTTATCTAGGGAGGAATATCACACCATATATATACCTACTATTCATGTAAGGGGGATATATAAAAATTTCACAAAAATATTCACCTCTTAACTGTCCATCTCGAATGTTAATGTTTGTATATTCTTGTGATTGTGTTTGAGTGTTCGAATTATGAGGAAATTAAATTGGGCCTTGCTATACAGGCCTAGTACAATCAAAATATTAGTCGATATCTCCCTTTTAAATAAGAGATTAAAATGAATGGTAATTTGTGTTAAATTATTATCAATAAAGAGTGAGAAAAAAGGAATCAAGATCAAGAAACAAGGATCTTTGAAGCCATAAATAGAACTACGGATGACTTCGAAATTCCTGTAAGATGAAATAAAGCAATGTGGATAGCCTATATATAAACGTGACTAGGCTAGTAAGATTACTGTGAGAAGAAAAACAAGCAAAGAGGCGGGGTTCTTCTTTATTTTCATGACCAATTTAATTATTTAAGTCAACATTGCCAGCCTTACTGGCCATGGCTAATTTAATTATTAAGCCCACATCGCCAGCCTTACTGTGCATGGCCAACTCAATTATTAAGTCAACATTATCGATCTTACTATACCATCATTCATTCGTTTATAAATTTCATTCTACAATCCACATTTCCAACAATCACTATGACTTATTAAAAGCAAAGATTTGATGTTGTCTTTTCTTTCAATGACCATTTAATTATTTAAGTTAGTGCTTGCTAGAGTTGAGACTAAGAACCCAGCAGAAGCTGAAAGCGCAGAGAGAGATAGAGGCTTCTACCAAAGAGGACATAACCTCGAAGAGGTGGCACTCTTTTGGGAGTAAAACTCTCTCTATCCTTCTCTAGGTAAAATTAGTTCTCCGATAAGGATATTTATAAAATCGAATAGAAATGAATTGAGAATCGAAGCGAAACTATACCTAATTGTAAAATGTGATTTCTAATATTTGAAAATTTCCACTTTACTATATTAAGAATACATCTGATTATAGGCTTCAAGCCCATTAATTAAGATGAATTTGACTCTTTGGGTTGAGATGGTAAGGCTTAAAGAGTCAAGTTTACTAAATTTGAGATGGCCAATTGATTTTTGGCATGGTGAGCTTTGAATAAGACCCGTTTGATCAGTCTATTTGATCTAACCTTTCTTAATTTGGCTCATACTAAAAGAAATAAAACTATTAGTAGGCTTAAACCCATTAAAGAAAATCCATTTTAGGTCAACAAAAGAAGGGATCGATTCTAGTTATTGATTATTATCATGATCCGATAGATGAAATCAATGGCTAAATTGCTACAAATACATGATCTCCCACCCACCCCACC